>CM050322.1:54174744-55387611 GCA_027475135.1 Bactrocera correcta
TTTTAGGGAAATTTCAAACAAGTTATGACTTATTGGATTCTATCACGTGAAAAAGTATCTCATCTTCCATCCGAATCAACTAAAAAGTGAAAATTGATTTTTTGACACCTAAGGCCCTTTCCGTATACCAGGTCACATATAAAAACCGATAGTGTATTTATCATAAATTCTAGTGAAGCACAACTTCCTTTAGATTTAGAAATAAAATAAATAATAATAGTGCTATTTAGGTTGGGATCTTCCGGAGATGGATTATCTATATGAAAGGTTGCTTCATTGTTTGGCGTGGGTGATGGGGGCACTATTCAAATTATAACTAAAGGCGTATTTAAAGCAGTATTGAAATTAAAAGAGAAGTTTATATTTTGGCCAAATGAAAATGAATGGTTAGAAATTGTTACAGCAAAACAGAAAGAGATGCCAGGTTGTATTGAACATATTGAGGGATCCGAATTTAAGTTGGCTGAAGCGCCAACCAAAAAACATAAATTTTTTATTCACGAAAACGCCAATATGCTATTAAAATGCAAGCTATTTGTGACTATAGGCTTCGAACTAGACAAGTCACAATAGGATACCCTGGAAGTGTGCATGACACAAAAATCTTCTTGAAAAGCCCTCTTGCAATACATCCTCAACGATATTTATCTGACTCTCAGTGGATTGCTGGAGATAGCGCCTATCAACTCAAGGAATTTTTATTGACACCGTTCAAGCAAAATAGTATGGACTACACTACGGAAGAAATAGAAAGTTTCAATAAGTACTTTTCAAAATATCGTGTGCGAATTGTTTTGGCATTTTAAAAGAAAAATTCAGTAGCTTGAAGGAATTGAAGTTTAGAATGATAAATGAGCAAAATGGAAAAGAATGCAATGATTGGATCATGGTATGCTGCATTCTCCATGACATGCTAATCAATTTCCAAACTGAAAACGAAGAAAGCGTTGAAGTAACACAAGATCAAGCCCTCTTGACTTCATACAAAATAATAGATTAACTTAAAATACATCATTATTTAAACGTAAATTTACTATTCATTAGTATTAGTATTCATATATAAAAATGTGTTTTTTTAATTTAAAAATTAACATAAAAAGTAATTATTAAAAATAAACTTCAGGTACACTTCTTCCAATTCTTCTACTTAATTGTATTTGTGTTTCAATTCTTCCATTGCCAATCTTTCCTTCATTTGTATTTCCATTATTTTAAACTTTTCATTACTTTCAAATTCTTTTAGTTTCATCTCCATTACTTTGTCCTTTAGTAATAATTCTTGCTTTTCCTTAACTCCACTTTTTTTTCTTTAATCCTCAATACCCTTTCTCTTAATTCCAACGCTTTCTCCTTAAAACTCATTTCTTGCTCCATTTTCTGCGTTTTCAGCTGTATCATTTCAGACTGAAATTGCATAATATCTGATGCCGCAGTTCTGGAATATATTACTTTACGAATTGTCTTATCTATGCATTTGTCTTCGCATACAGCCGCAGAAGACGCTGACTCGTTGAGGTCTACTTCCGAATAGTTTTTATTGTTCTCCAAACTGTCGTTTATTACTGCTGACTCAACCACTCTACTGCCGAAAATTTCTTCCATTTCATAAAAAAACGTACACATTGTAAGTAAAGTGGCTGAAAAAAAATGTCTAGTTATTCTAAGTACCACTAGAAGAATGAATAACATTTAAATTCTCAAGTTCTGATGCGATTTACTAGTCGCTCCGCTTTATTTTATGGTTTAAACCATTTACACAAATTCGCAATTGTCCTGAATACTATTTGCTTCATTTCTATACGCACGCACAAACCGTAAAACTTTTGTTTTATTTACAAAACAAAATCTTACCCTTCATAGTTTCGCCTTCCATACTCCCTGCACCCGTCGAGCCTTCCCATGCTTTTGCTTTCTTATATGTTGTACGCGTATAACAAACCTTCAAGCGTGTCAGCTCCCGGTCCACCGCAATGTTGCTCTCCTTTGAAAATCATATATCATCATCAATCATAATTAATATTATAATAGATTACTTCAAAGTTGTATTTTAGTTAATAGATTTACCTCACAATCGCCGTTTTGTGTCAAAAATTTAATCAACGCCTTTTCTTCTTCAAACAGCCACTTTCTGGTTGGATTGGAACGCACCCGCTTTGCTTTTGTCTAAAAGCGCATTTTATTAGTTAAATTGTATTTATTATGCATTTTTATATTACCTGTATAACATTATATTGCTCCATTATTCCGAAAACCCTCGACAAAAGAAATTTGAAAGAAATTTAAATTTAAACACAAATGTAACCACAACGCAAAAGCAAACTGATGTAAACAGAAATCAGCTGATCAGTAATGACGAACCGAATACATAGCGTTCAGAGTTGTATTTGCGTAAACTTATTTTAGTATGCAATCCAACAACAAATTTTTTACACTAGTATAAAAACTCATGATTTTATGATTTTACGCTGCTTTAAGACACGTTGTGAGTTTCCCATATGTACATAATGTATCTGCAAGTTAATACCACCAGTTCATATTACATGAACATATTCTTTATCTGTCATAAATATGTAACATGACACTTACGCCCATATGGTCCGTATTGAAACATTATATAATATGTACTTTGCTAATACTGTCCGCCTTAGGTGGTCCCAAAATGTAATTTATAGGTTGTAAGATGAATCTTTCCACTTGTAACATGTGTCCTATCTCAAGTGGATTGTAGATATACTTCCTACAATGGAAGATTAATATCTGTATCTAGACTTAAGCAAAATATTGTATATAAGAAAACATAATAAAGAAAACGAGGTAGTTGACCGCAGGCAGTTGCCCACAGGCAGTTGACCATGAGCAGTTGCCCGTAGTTGCTCACGAGAACTCGACCGAGTTATTAATTTGCATGGTAAAATTAAATTAAATGAACTGTTGTTTTGTAGGGTTTATGCATGCCTGTTCGTATTATCCGGACTCATTCGTCTCGACTCTAATTGTCAATTTGAAAATGTTTTAACGGCGCGATGATACATGTTACGACAGAAAGAAAGAAATAACAGAAGCAGTAGCATTGGTGAAGGGTGCGATGAAGAAAATATTAAGGAATGGCTGAACTGCGATTATGAAGACCCTGAGTTCCAAATATTAACTGATGAAGAAATCATTGAGGATTTGAACAATAACGAAAGAGAAGATGAAGAAGATACTGAAACTGGGGATGTATGTCAAGTACCATCTCACGCTGAAGCTTTTGAAGCTCTTGACATTGCTTTTAAGTGGCTTGAAAGACAGGATGTATCGGATCCCATACAGTTGTTACAACTGAAACGCATCAGGGACTTGGCCGCAATGAAACGAAAGGATTCTTTGCGTCAAAGACCAATAACAAGTTATTTCCAACCAAAATTTTAAATTACATAGGCATTATGTAATACAGGGTAGGCCATTTAAAGTTGACCCATTTGTTTGTTTGCCAAAATTAAGGCGTCGCGGATAATCAGCTGGGTTTAGTTTTTGTGCCATTTGAATTTTATATGGAAACATCTTCAAATCTTTATGAATTATGCGTCGGAGAGTGGTGCGAGAGATGTCTAATTCCTGAGAGCGGCGATAACTCGATGTCGATGGAGTCTCCTCAATACTGGCTCGTACAGCTTCGATATTTTCATCAGAACGTCTTGTGCGTTGTCTGGATGCATGACTGGCATTACTGAGATTACCGGTGTTTTTGCGTATAAAGACTTAATTGTGTTCTTAACTGGAGCACTTTTCACTTTATTTTTTTTGCGAAACGCACGTTGAGTTAACACAATTGAAAAGTTATTTTGAATATAAAGCTGAACAATTTCAGCGCGTTCTTTCGGAGTGTACTGTTCCATGGCATAAATTGTCTTCAAATGACGCTTCTAACGCGGTATGACATTAGCCGATATGTCAGCGCTGTTAAAAGTTACAGCGTTGCCAGATGGGTCAACTTTAAATGGCCTACCCTGTACATTATTTATCGTTATAGCTCGGTTTTTATATATCGTACATATGTATTATCTGAACTACACTTGTAAAACTTATTACATAATAAAACTTTATTATATTTTAAATATTGTTTGATTTGCTTTGAAATCGATTATCCGGATTTTCGATTATACGGAATAGCCCTGGTTTTAATTGATCCGGATAATCGGGATTCTACTGTAGGTATTTTGTGTTTTTTTATTTTTTAGGAGCTTTCACGTTTTTTATTTTGTTTATTACATTATATATTATATATTATATATTATATACATACTGTTTATTGTTTATACTATATATATTTTTGGCATGGAGGTTTCACGCTCGGTTTTTGTGTTGTTTTTAGTTTCTTTCCACTCTGTTCACATTTTTTGTCACCTCACTGATAAATGGTAAATACATTCATATGTATATATACATGGCTGTTTATTCATTATATATGTAAGTACATACGGTTTTGTTCTGTTTTTTTTTTTTTGTCTCACTGCACTAGGGTTTTTGTTTTATAATTGTTTCACTAATAGTGTCTCTCACTATGGCTCGAAGGACCATTTTTAAAAGGATAAAAAATTTATATAGGACACACGGTCTTAAATAAAAATAAGTTTTGTTTTTATTTTGTCAATATAAATTAACGAACTTATAAATTTTAATATCAAAAATGTTATATATTTTAATTATAATAAAATTAAAGGTCACCAAGCGGGGCGGCGAGAATCCAATGTCGAAGATGATTTGATTTTGTTGGCGATCAAGTTTCCGCGCATCGAAGTCAAAACGTATAATCGCGGTAGAGAAGCGTAGGTGTCGACCCAGCGCAGTGTTTAAGCGAGTATAATATGTATGAATGTTGATGTGCGAATTGATCAAACGAATTGTGTGGAAAGGTGTCGACTCGGCGCAGTGTAGAGGCGAATGTAATAATAAACAGCGATGATCCAATCCTTTTGATAGTTGACATCTGCTTTGGCGATATCCAATGTGTCCCCAGATGTGGTGTATTTGCGTTGTGTCTAGCTAGGGTGCGCAAGTTTTTCCCCGGAAGAGTGGGTGGAGGCATTACTCATTTAAACACCGAGGTATCTGCATGAAAAGATGCAAGATGCTATGACATATGTGCGCAATTTTGGAAGGCCTGACCTTTTTATAACTTCCAGTGATAATCCGGAACGGAAAGAAATAAAGCAGGAACTTTTTCCCGGTCAGCGATCCTTCGACCGGCATGACATCATCGCTAGAGTGTTTCACGTAAACTAAAAAAAACTCATAAAAATAATTACAAAATACGCGATTTTTGACCGGTCAAATGTCATATGCTCACCGTAGAGTGAGCCGCATTGTCATAGGTTATTTTGTCTGGACTCAAAAATATTGTGAAATAATAGTTGCCGAGCCACATAATAAAAATGAAAACACATAGTTGTTTGAAATTGTCACAAAATTTTGGCAAGAAAACTTGACCTCTCCGTGCAGTTGTGACAAATTTGCCAAAACAATACTCTATCACGAAGTTCCTTATCACTATACATGGGTAAACAATAAATTTTCCAGAAGAAAACGTGGTCAAGATGTAGTTGGACACGTCGGCATAAAGAAAGATGCGGCATTGTCACAGTCAGACTCAACTCAACTTCGTTTCAGGACTTAAAAACAGTTGATGGTATTGTTAGAGAAACTTACCAAGACGCTTGTCGAGATGGAGGCTTGCTGGAAAATGTTATCCAATTGGAAGTATCTTTGAGAGAAACTTAGATTTCCCAATGTCCGTTAAAGCTAAGAGAATTGTTTGTGGTGATATTATTATATTGCTCGGAGCCTATCAACTTATGGGACACTTTTAAAGACGATATGCGTGAAGATATCAGGCACATAGTTAACAAGAATGTCAAGATTTTGGTGTTAATAATGAACACTTGATACAGATCGACAGAACAAACTTTTAAAATTGAGCGACAAAATTTCAGAGGCTTTGGGTTATTATATAGGAATCCCTCACTACAAAATGTAGTTAATGCCATACCGAGCTGTATATACGATGTTAACGCATTATTGGTATTTGTCAACTCAAATGTACCCAAGTTGGTTGCAGATCAATAAACAACATTCGAAGCTATAATAAAAAGTGTGGAAAATACCAAGGGTGGCCTAAAGTACTACAATCGGGAAGAAAAGCAAAGGCAGTTACGTTTTCCGGAATTGTTGCAACTCTATTAAATTGTGGGAAAACGGCTCACTCAACCTCTGTTTCAGTAGCTGTCCCTGTGACAATTTTAGTTCCGGTTCTTATGTCTCAAGTATGATTCAAATCCAGACAATTGTATTAAATATGTTGAACCATAAGAAAACTGATGATAAATACGGCAGCCGACGGTCGAAAAGGCGACGTGCAACTTCGAGTGCAGACGAAAAAAAGAACTGGTGACGACACTTTTTGTTGGATGGCACCCAGTGTAGTGTGTGTTAAGGTGGGTCGATTCCGGACTTTTTTCGATTCGGGATTTCTAATAGTGCGGAAAAGTTGCCTTAGTATTTCCTGATTCCAACGCAACTTTTGGTTTTGAGATCGGATTGCATCTTCAACCCCAACTCCAGCCTTGAAGTTTCGGAAATTCGCCTAAAATCGTGAAATTGTCTACCTAGCGCCTGAACTACGCATCTCATGGCAAAATGTATTAAACAAAAGTTATTTGTCACGTCATTTGCTACCGAAATGGTATATATGATAATGGCCGTAGGACGAACAGTTCCCGAGATGCGAGCGAAATGGCGGCGCGACGCAGCGCAAGGTGAAAATCGGCTTGCGGCCACACTTCTTGACGTTGATTTCGCCGAGTGCTATCACTCACATTCATTCACCCACGCCAAAGCACACGTTCGGATAGGTCTCCATACAAATATTTTTTCATCGAGTTTCTTCACTCTTGTCGGTGATTTCGCCGAGTTCTATCACTTACATTCATTTCCCTGCGCCATACGAAACGTTCGGACTGGTCTCCACATAAATATTTTTTCGTCGAGTTCTTTCACTGTTGTCGTTGATTTCGCCGAGTGCTATCACTTATATTCTCTCAACAGAGCACAGAACTCAAAATGACTGTATCTAAATTTAAATTTAGACAGAAATGTCCTGTGTTTGGCATATATCCGTACAATCTCTCTGAGTCCCAGTTACCTACTTACCAGGATGTTCTTTTGTGTTATCAGTTTGAAAGATTTCGTTTAGGGCGACTCCGAGGTGACAACTATGAACCTGACAGTAAAGAGGTTGCAGAAATAGTTGCAAAAAAGGTTGAAAATACTTTCAAAAAGTCATCTATTCCGATAGTTTCACACACCAGAGTTGTACAAATGCTCACCACATACCATAAGAAATTTCTGACTCTTAAACAAATGTTTTTAAGGAACCCATTAGGTTTGAGCTCTAAAAGAGACAACTTTATCTCTTCTGCCGGAAAATTATTTAGCATCGCTGCTTGTAAATGCATTTATTTTTCTTCTTGCACTTTTCCAAAGGAAAGTAAAGTTCCTATCAATGAACAACCATTTCTCTTGGACCAAAGAACCAGAAGAATTGGTCGCATTGGAAGTGTTGATCTACCTGAAACAAAAAAGATTACAAGGAAAAATGAACGTAAAGAAAAGCTTTCAAAACGTCATTCAACATCAACTCTTACCAGAAAAGTATCAGCTAGAACACGTTACTATTCAGATCAGCCAGACTCTCATACAGAAGACAACAATGTAGGTGCGTCGCACATGGATTCTTCCAAAAGCGATGCTGATGATAAATTTTCTATTCCATCCTCTAAAACCAGAAAAAACACACTAGTATTAGAACACACTGCTTTAGCTGCCCAAAGAATTGGAGTAAGTGATAGAGCAGCGGCCTTGATTGTTTCATCTGCTTTTCTGGATGCCAAAAAAGCAGGTTTGATAACAAAGGATCAGGCTAGCTTTGTCACTGACAAATGCAAGATTAGTCGAAAAAAAAAGTATTGGAGTTAAGCTCCAAAACACCGAAAGTATTGAATCTGTATATGGGCTGTATTTTGACGGCCGCAAAGACAATACACTTACAAAAGTCAGCGAAGGTGAAAATTACTACCGCGACACTGTCAAAGAGGAACATATTTCTCTTATAGCGGAACCTGGTTGTCATTACTTTGGCCACGTCACCTCTCCTTCCGGGTCAGCTGAGGATGAGACGCAAGCTGTATGGCAATATTTACAAGACAATTCAGTTGATGTGGAACATCTAGAAGTTGTCGGTGCTGATGGCACCAACACGAACACAGGTTGGAAAGGTGGCATCATTCGGAAGCTAGAAGAAAGAATAGGTAGGCCATTACAGTGGGTTGTTTGTCTTCTACATTTCAACGAACTTCCATTTCGTGCTCCTTTCGAACACATAGATGGTGTCTCAAAAAGTCCAAATACATTCTCTGACGACATAGGTTAATTGCTCCCTGATTTTGAAAAGTTGCCTGTTGTCAAATGTGAAAGTTTTCCATCCTGCCAATTACCTTCTGAGGTTATTAATCCGACCCAACTTAGCACAGACCAAGCTTATCCCTATAAAATATCAGAAGCTGTTATTTCCGGTCAGTGTTCCTCAGATTTAGCGTCGATGCATCCAGGTAACATGTGCAAATCTCGCTGGCTCACCTGTGCAAATAGAATTCTGAGATTATACATTTCTACTGATGGCTCACGCCATCTCTATGCTGCAATTCAAAGGTCGAAATACTTACCTGGTAAACTGCGCCAGGTTCTCGATTCCTCCATTCAACAGAATGCTTTCTTTGCTCTTCCAGAAAATATTCTCCTTAGTATGATGACTGACGAACGGATAGAAGTCAGAAAGTTGGCCCCTGACCGTCTTCTGGCAGCCAGAGAAGCAGAGTCTGACACTGTAAATGGAAGGGTTAGATGTAATAAAGTGCCAAAGCTGAACTTCAAACTTAATAATTATTACGATATGATTAACTTGAAGACTATTACCTTGACTGTTCCACCAGTTCATTGTTCAGTTTCTAAGGAAGAACTCATAAAAGGGCTGTCGAGAGACACTGGAGAGGTATGGAAATTTAGTGAATTCCCCTCTCACACCGAGGCAGTCGAGAGGACCGTCAAACTGGTGACAGAGGCATCTTCTGAAGTTATTAGTCCCCAATCTCGTGATCGTTTTATAAGCTCTACACTGAAATCTAGGCAACAAGTGCCTTAGTTCAAAATCTGATTTTATCAACAAATTTGGCACAGATTTAGACCGAAACAAGCCTGACATATGGTTGGTTGGTTGGGTTGGGCTTGGGAGGAACCCGAATAGCAGCCACCTCCACGCTGTGGGTTCTGGGTGACCAATACAGGTTAGCTGAGAGCTGCAACAATTTTCACCTTGCGCTGTGGCGCGCCGCCTTTTTGCTCGTATCTCGGGAACGGTTCGTCCTACGGCATGAGATGTGTATTTCAGGCGCTAGGTAGACAATTTCGAGATTTAAGGCGAATTTCCGAAATTTCAAGGCCGGATTGGGGTTGAAGATGCAATCCGATCTCAAAACAAAAAGTTGCATTGGAATCAGGAAGTACTAAGGCAACTTTTCCGCACTTTTAGAAATCTCGAATCGAAAAAAGTCCGGAATCGACCCACCCTAGTGTGTGTGGATGTAGGGTGGTCTCGCGTGTGGGTTCTGTTGGTATGTGGGTTTTGTATGTGTATAGTATTGGAGTGTGGCAATGTTGTAACTTCGTGTATAGCTGCATGGATGTGGTGGCTTTTCAAGGGCGGCCCTAGGCGAATGTTTAGCCTAAGAGTCGGTGGAGTTTTTGTAGCGTTGCCACCAGGATTCTAAGCCCAAGGATGTGGCGATACTGTGGCCTTTTTGAACGATGCTTAGTCCTTTGTCCTTGATCTCTTTGCGCATAAGGCAGCTTTCCAACTTACATTGCTTCGTAGGGTGCGGAGCAGCTTCGTGTGATGTGGTCTGCCGCACGTATGGCACAAATCACCTAAAGCATATTCCTGCATCAAATGTGTATGCGTCAGACAGTTGAGGAAGTGCTCATGTGCCTGGGCGAGCCCCTGACATTGTGACAGTGACAACATTTTAAAAAGTCGACAGCGCTGTAGACGGTGTTTCCGACGACATAGAGGGCATCGGCACAATCTCCAAGCTAAGGCACATTTTCTGATGTTTAACATCGATACCTCTTGTGGAGCTACCTTTTCTAAGTGGGATTTCAACCTTTTAGAGATGATTCCCACAAACCACCCATGTGAAAAGTTTTTGGGGGGATAAATTGCCAATTAATGCCTTGGGGATCGTACTTTTGTACAATCTCAGGAAAGATTTGTTTAGTAAACTCCACCAACTGTTTTTCTGTGGCTCTTTAGGCCCCAAAAAATGTTTTTCCATTGTCAAATGCCGGAAGGAAAGCCTCTTTTGTCAAATTAGTACATAGCTCGAATAGCACTGTTGTTGTCGTAAAACAGACAACGACAACTACGTAGCCTTTCATTAGTGTGGGAGACCTTAGCATGGACGTCTTTATCTGATAAGGCCCAGCAAAATCGACACCTGTATAGTGAAAGGCAGAGCAAAGTTGCAGCGTTCCGGTGGAAGGGCTGCCATAATCTGCGTGCTCATCTTCTGTTTATGAATAGTGCAGATCTTGCACATGAAAATGCACTGTTTTATTTGAGGCTCAAGTCGGGGAATATAGAACTCTTGGCGGATTATATGTTGCATTGGGTGATGCTCAGCGTGCAGCATTAGTACGCATATATACTAGAGCAATAACTTCTCTGTTATTACTTCTTCGAGACTTCTCTGTTATTCCGATGATGGCGGTAGTTATATGTCAGGCTTGAGTTGGCAAGCCGACCATTAGCATAAAGCAGACCCTGGGTACTGGGGTATAGAGAAAATCGCTCAAGGATATCAGTATCATTCAATCTCGTGTGAAAAGTGTCAATTTTTCGACTTTCTAGGGCTATTATATGGGCATGGGCGATCGTGGTCAAGAATGGGGAGATTCTGTGACCCATCGGGGACCATTCCACCGTATAGTGGTGGTAGCAAGGTGCAGAGGCTTGCACTATCTTTTACCTAGCACTGGCTACGTGTCGCCAAAGATTTGAAACATTCGTTTGGAAAAATACGTCTTCCATGCGTATGGAGGTTTTCTAACCAGGCTAACACAATTTCAGAATCCGACAAGAGATACAATTTATATTTTGCCACGAGTCATCGACTAACACTCGCTCGTTTCCCTAGTGCTCGTGCAGTTGATAGCTTTCTAATAGTATACAGTGCTAAACGCATTATTCGCTTTAGCTACTTCTAAAAATAATTCATTTGTTTCAATCGGGCGTACAAATAAATTCACAAATAGTTACGCGTAGTGTATCAAATGAAACTACCACCCCCCCTCGTGGGGAATAGGTTTAGTGTGTTGCAGGACTGCGGCTCACTGGCCAGCCCGAAAAACAAACGTAAGAAAAAAGAAAGAAATACAACATTCGGATTTTCGGATTTCCCCGTACTACCACCAATTACCACCAACCAATTGCAACCCAAGTTTTTTGTTATCAAATCAGCGGAAAATGAAAAACCACTAGAAAATTTTAGCGTTTTTGCCAAAAAAAGGCATTAGATTCGATAAGTACTGAGGTACAGTCAGTAAATATGCTTCGCGATGGTAGTCTTCTCATTTTAACTA
The DNA here is from genome assembly GCA_027475135.1 of Bactrocera correcta. Classification (NCBI taxonomy): domain Eukaryota; kingdom Metazoa; phylum Arthropoda; class Insecta; order Diptera; family Tephritidae; genus Bactrocera; species Bactrocera correcta. The sequence continues at coordinate 54,186,475 of CM050322.1, forward strand.
AAAATAAAAAGGTAGCCGAAAAATTCATTAAGACAACTACGGCTTGTGCAAAGTGTCAATTTCATTACATCAAAACCACAACTCAACTAAAGGAACAATATTTGATAGAAATTTAATTCAAACACCAGAAGCAGAAATATTGGAAGATTTGAAAAACCAGGGCGTAATAGGCGTATATAAATACACGAAAAAAGTTAACAGCAAGTCTGTTTACACTGGCTCAATTTTGCTTACATTTGATCTCTATACAGTCCGAAAACATATCGACATTGCGTGGTACAAAGTCGGTGTTAGGGAATATTTTCCTAACCCAATGCGATGCAAAAGCTGCCAAAAGTTAGGACATACACTCAAGCACTGCAATAGTAATCCCATTTGCGCAGGTTTTAACTTTCCCCCCACAACCCTTCTAACTGCACGCGCAGCATGTGTGCCAATTTTTTTGGTCCTCACCCTGCCTCCGCCAACTCTTGCCCAACATACCAATAGCAAAAAGCAATATTAAAAATTAAAACCCAAAACAATTGCAGTATGTTTGAAGCACGACGTATTTTTAAGCAAAATAATCCACTTAGTTTTGAAGCCTCTTACGCCACTACCCTCTCTTCAAATCTTCATTCAAACCTTGACAAATCCAATATTTAAAATAACAAAACCAGTTCTACGCCCTCTTCCTTCATCCCCTCTAATCATTCTCAACTCACAACTAACTATAATCTAACTACTGACTCTCAGAGCATAACAGAAGCACACGTTTCACTAAATAACAATACCTTTGACAACAACACTGATCAGCAAATATCAAAAACCTGTCCTTCCCGCAAATAACATCATAATCAATAATCAAAACTTAACCACCGACAAAGACAATCAACTTATTGAGAGCTCTGTTAACTTAGTAACAACAATAATCATAATAATGTCATATTAAATACTCCCGTCCTTCATTCTTCCTCTAATTCCTCTCTCACAAATCTTCTCCTATCTAACACAAGATCAACTTAGCACAGAAAATATTCACTTATCAAACATAACTCCAAACTCAACCTCTAACGACTCTTAATTCACTATTTGCGATACACTGAGTGATTGTATTTTAATAGTGCACTGATAAATTTTCTCTTAGTTGCTGCAATGCTGAATATTCTGCAATGGAATATTCATGGTTATTATAACAACTACTCGAACTTGGAAATATTAATTAAAGAGCAATTACCAAAGATAATTTGTCTCCAAGAGACTCACTGTAAATATAACTCAATGCCAACTATAAACGAAAGTGCAAATATACTCCGAACATAACTTTCGTACATTGTCAAAATACCTAAATGAGAAAAAGATTAAATTCTACACTTATCAACTTAAAAGTGCGAGAGGCCTGCAAGTTGTTATTAAAGGTATTGAGCCAAGTGTAGAACCCATGGAAATTCACGAAGCACTTAAGGATCACGGTTTTAACCCCAAAAATGTTGCAAATATTTTTAATAAAAAGAAAATCCCACAGCCTATGTTCAAAGTTGAGTTAGAACCAGAAAACAAACAACTTGGAAAAAATTGTGTGCACCCCATTTACAAACTACAATATTTGCTACATCGTAGGATCACGGTGGAGGAACCGCATAAAAGAAACGGCCCTGTACAATGCACCAATTGCCAAGAGTATGGTCACACCAGGTCTTACTGCACACTTCGCGCAGTATGTGTAGCTTGTGGAGAGTTGCATGATTCTGCCACCTGCACGTCAAACAAAAAAGACCCAAATGCAAAAAAGTGTGGAAACTGCGGTGGAAACCACACAGCAAACTACAGAGGATGTCCAGTCTACAAGGAGCTAAAAAATCGGATCAACCAACGCGTAGTCTCCGAACGCAATCATAATGTACCGAACGTTGTATCCTCCAATATGAATCCGCTGACAGCTCCATCAAAAACCGTCACGGGCGTATCGTTTGCAAACGTCCTAAAATCAGGCCTAGGAAAACCCATAACTACAGCAACAGCGAGTCTTATTGAGCCGCAAGAACAGCAGCCCCACGTTCAATCTGGTAGTCAATCGAATATCGAAGCAATGATAGCGTCAATGCAAAATAGCATGATGAACTTCATAACATTCATGCAGAACACAATGCAAGAACTCATGCGAAATCAAAACACATTGCTGCAACTGCTTGCTAACCAAAGTTCAAAATAATGAGCTCGCTTAAAATTGTTTTATGGAATGCAAGTGGTATACCTCGCCATAAACTGGAGCTGGCAAAATTTCTCAAAGACAAGGAAATAGATATAATGCTTCTTGCAGAAACTCACCTAACCAATAAATACAACTTTAATGTATCGGGATATACCTTCTATTGTACGAATCATCCAGATGGAAAGGCGCATGGTGGAACTGGTATCTTAATCAGAAGTCGCATTAAACACCACTCTTTAACTGGAACTGCTGAAAATTATCTGCAAGCAACATCAATATGCGTGCAGACAAAACAAGGTGATATTACTTTGTCCGCCGTTTATTGTCCCCCACGTTTCCCGATTACAGAAAAGCAATTTATAGATTTCTTCAGCTCGCTGGGAGAGTGCTTTCTTGCTGCAGGTGATTATAACGCGAAATACCCTCACTGGGGTTCCCGGTTATGTAATCCTAAAGGCAAGCAATTATATAACGCCCTTATATGTAAAAGAAACAAACTGGACTACGTATCTCCTGGAAAGCCTACATATTGGCCGACAGACCCGAATAAGCTGCCAGATTTAATTGACTTCGCAGTAACTAGGAAAATTCCTCACAGCCTTCTTACTGCAGAAACAAGAGCAGACATCTCATCAGACCACTCACCAGTTCTCTTCACTTTGCGGCATCAGTCACACTATAAAGAGCTACCTTATATGCTCACGTCAAAAACTACAAACTGGTTAAAGTACAAAAAATACATCAGCACACACATAGAGCTCGAACCAAAGTTAGATACACCGGTCGATATTGAAAATACCATCGCAGCATTCGAATCAACCATTATAACAGCCGCCAAAATTTCAACTCCTCAAAAAGGTTACCTGGAAAACAAAAAGCATAGCTTAACTAATAGGGAAATTGAAATACTCGTATTACAAAAACGACGCCTACGAAGGGAGTGGCAGGTTCATAGATCACCAGCCTCAAAACAACTGTTGAAAGCGGCCACACATGCACTGACGAGAGCCCTCAGAAGTGAGGAACAGCGTGCGCAGTACCAGTATATTCAAAATCTGTCACCGACTAGTAAAAAGCACCCATTGTGGAAAGCACATCAAACTCTAAGTGCGCCAATAGAGTGTGAAATGCCAATACGTGACAATAATGGCAAATGGGCTCGGAGTGATGCAGAAAAGTCAGCAACTTTCGCTGCTCATCTAAAAAATGTCTTCCAGCCAAACCCAGAAACTAATGACTTTACACTTCCAACCGTACCCTATTTGATGGAATCTGAGCCAGTGAAATTCGTACCTGAAGAGATATCAAAAATAATTATGGAGAAATTAAATCCAAGAAAAGCTCCTGGGCACGACTTAATTACTCCAAAAATGATTATTGAGCTACCAAATTGTGCTATAATCTGTATATGTATGTTTTTCAATGCAATCATAAAACAAGCTCACTTTCCGCAACAATGGAAAAAGTCAACTATAGTGATGATACCTAAGCCTGGAAAGGACAAAACGCAGCCATCCTCCTATAGGCCCATCAGCTTGTTATCGTGCATGTCGAAATTATTTGAAAGACTTCTTATGCTCCGCATTAAGCCACATCTTGAAACCCACAACATAATACCATCTCACCAATTTGGCTTCAGGGAAAAGCATGGAACGATCGAGCAAGTACATAGGATCACATCTGAAATTCGAACAGCTTTTGAAAAAGGGGAATATTGTTCTGCAATATTTCTTGATGTCGCCCAGGCTTTTGATCGAGTATGGTTAGATGGTCTTATGTACAAAATAAAAACGCTACTCCCGCAAAACACCCACGAACTGTTTAAGTCCTACCTTTATGATCGAAATTTTGTAGTTCGATGTAACACCACTACATCTGAAGCCCAAACGATTGAAACTGGTGTACCACAAGGCAGTGTTCTTGGCCCAATGCTATATGTTTTATACACTTCAGATATCCCAGTAAGCGACCGCTTGACTATGTCTACTTTTGCCGATGACACTGCAATAATCAGCCGCTCCAAGTGCCCAATTCATGCAAATGCGCTGCTAGGAAATCACATCGTAGCTGTGGCCAACTGGCTCGCAAACTGGAGGATAAAGGTTAACGAGCAAAAATGTAAGCACGTTACATTTACCCTAAACAAGAGCAGCTGTTCGCCTTTGACACTGAACAACGTACAAATACCACAAAGCAATCATGTTACTTACCTAGGGGTCCATCTGGATAGGCGACTTACTTGGCGAAACCACATAGAGGCTAAAAGGACTTACCTTAAGTTAAAGGCACGTTCTTTGCATTGGCTTATTAACTCTCGCTCAGCCCTGAGTCTGGAGTATAAAATCATTATATACAACACTGTTTTAAAACCAATCTGGACCTATGGGTGTGAGCTGTGGGGCAACGCGAGTAGCAGCAACATCGAAATTCTTCGTCGTGCGCAATCAAAAATTCTTCGTACAATCACCGGAGCACCGTGGTATATCCGAAATGAGAACATCCAACGCGACTTAAGAATTCCAGACGTACGAACTGAAATAGAGCAACGAAGCGCGAAGTATGCATTGAAACTTTCGGTTCACCCAAACCAACTAGCAAGATCGCTATTGCGTGTGAACAGGAGCTCAAGATTACGTAGAAACGACTTACCAGCCCAGACGTGATATATCTTAGGCCCAGTTTAAAAAAATAATCACCCATGTGGGGGTAAATTAAGTGAGTAGTTTAAGATTCGAAAACTTATTGTTAGGCTTAAGTAGGGTAGATTCAATAAATAATAGGAAAGCTAATAAAAAAAAAAAAAAACTATACCTAAACAATACAACGGTCATTTTCATAATTTTAGTTATAACACCTCTGCTAAGCAAGGTACAGCCTTACTGATTCACAAGAGCATACCATGTAAACTTATCAACATTAATTCAAGTATTTCTGCCGTCGCAGCTGAAATAAATCTTAAAGTAAAATTCACTGTAATTTCCATTTACGTTCCCCCATAACATAATATTCTTACTTCTGAGCTTTTCAACATCATAAACGTAACTAACAACCCAGTGATAATAGTTGGCGATCTGAATGCGTGGAGCCCACTTTGGGGCTCACCAAATCAAAACTCCAAAGGAGTAATCATTGAAGGCTCTCTTTTAGCATCCACTCTCTCTATCCTTAATGATGGTTCGCCCACGCATTTCATCACGCACAACTCGTTAACTCATATTGATTTGTCACTATGCTCTTCCCAACTTGTCCGAATATGCAACTGGTACGTTATTAATGATTTGCATAATAGTGACCACTTCCCCACAATAACATCGGTTACATTGATCGGTATACTCTACACCGCACAATTCTACTTTTCAATACCAAAAAGGCTAAATGGTCACTGTTTCAAGACAGGATTCTTGATTTGTCACATTCATTTCCCCCTGCCGATAACATCAATGCCGAAGCCGCTCGTATTAAGAAGATAATACGCTCAGCAGCAAACAATTCTATTCCCCGTACAACTTACAAACAATTTAGTAGGACTGTACCTTGGTGGTCCTCAGAGTTAAAAGCGTTACGAGATACTAAACAAAATGCTTGGAGAGCTTACTGACAGTCCTTCAGTTGTGACAATCTAATAGCATATAAAAAAGCAAACTCTGCATTTAATAAAGCTAAGAAAGAAGCTAAACAGCAAAGTTTCGCGGATTGCACCAGGAAAATTAATCCTACTACTCCTACACCAGTAATCTGGCAAATTGTGCGTAAATTAGTAGGCACATACAAACCTTCCAACATACGTACAATCGAAACGGCATCTAGCATATTTACGGACCCCAAAGGAATCGCCGAAACCTTTGCTGGCTTCTGGTCTTCGAACTCTAATGACGCAAACTTCTCCTCTACTTTTCGTTTAGCTAAAAGCACTTCCCTCGTCCAATCCGTAAATATTTGCTCTAACTACAAATCTAGCATAATCGACTCCCCATTTCTTTCAAATGAATTAGACAACTGTTTAAAGTCATTCACTGGCACAACCCCTGGCCACGACAAAATTTCGTATCCCATGCTTGTTAATACGCCAACCACCTTCAGAAAACGGGTTAACAATCTTTTCAACAATATCTTCGATACAGGTATTATCCCACATTCCTTTAAAACGGCTACGGTCATCCCAGTAAAGAAACCCAACAAAGATGCTCGGCTGGTAGATTCCTACCGCCCCATATCGTCGCTTCCCTGTATTAGTAAGCTACAAAAAAAAAAAATGGTCTCAAAGAGGCTAATGTGGTATCTAACAACCTCAAAGGCACTTTCACTTAACCAATTCGGCTTTCGTCCAGGGACAAGCACGATGGATGCACTCTATTATATCGATCATCTCATTTCAAAAAGCCTATCATCCAAAAGTCACCTTTCTATTCTCTCAGTAGATTTGGAAAAGGCTTTCGATAGAGTGGGTGTTCAGGTTGTTCTAAACAAACTACTTGAACTCCAAATAGGTCCAAAAATGTACAATTATATTAAACCTTTTCTGACATCGCGATCAATACGCAGCAGGGTAAATAGCACACTCATCAATTCATCCACTTTTTAATGGGATAACTCAGGGATCTCCGCTTTTCGAGCTTAGCAAAACACTATGCGCCCAAAAGGGAATCAGCCATTGCTTCTTTGCAGACGATTTATACCTCACGTGCAACAGAAAGGACACAAAAAACACCCACACTAATTTTGCAAACGCGACATCATCAATAAGCTCTTGGTGTCAATATTCTGGAGCAAAGCTATCACTCGAAAAATGCAAGCATCTTCACGTTTGTCGAAAACATCTTCGTGACCTCATTACAATTAGGATTAATAACTTCACTGTAGAAAATGTTAAACACCTAAAAATTCTAGGTATAACTTTTGATTGTAAGCATAATTTTAAGGAACACTGTATTCATTTAAGATCTAGCCTAGTTGCCAGACTCAACCTCATAAAATACCTTTCCTCCAACAAAAGTCACATACTTACCAACTCCCTCCTCAATATCACGCAGCTCACATTGCTCTCCAAAATTGACTACGGATTGGCAATTTATGGCCAATGCTCCAAAACCAACCTCCTTCGTATTAAGGGAGCATAGCATGCAGCCATAAGATGCAGCCTCAAAGCATTTAGAACCACGCGAACTGAAAATCTACTGGCCGAAAGCGGCTTTCTCAATATTGAAGACCGAATTCAATATGTACGATGCCGTCAAATCCGAATAATTTACTCGTCAAAAAACTCGGTCATGTACAGAGAGATCAAGTTACTAAAACAGCGAAAACGCAAGATGAAATTTTCATCCGCTCTTTCATGCATGCTTAATATAGCATCGGCAAGTGCTATCCAACCGGCTCCACCTCCAACTTGGAATCAGCCTCCATGGCGTTTGCAAAATAAGTCCTTACTCGACGGTCTTACAGTTCATAGGAAGCAAAACACCAACGTAGTTACCTATAAGCAATTGATCTACGAAATTACTGACCGATTCTTGAAGGAAAACTGGATACTTCTTTTCACAGATGCTTTAAAATCTACAGACGGAACCGGTTTTGCAGTCGTCAACGCTAACAGAATCTTATTAGCACAATGAATCTTGCCAATGGTCGCAACAGTTTTGGACGCAGAAGTGCAGGGCATACTGTCTGCTCTTCTTCTAGTTAGAGCTTCTAAAAATAAATTTATTATATGCACAGACAGCCTCTCAGCGTTTGAAGCCACTAAATCCACACGGAACTCTGTGGAACCTATTGCCACCATACAGGAACTCATCATTCAACTAGAGAAAAGAGTCAAACTGATGTGGGTTCCTGGCTACGCCGGAATCAATGGAAATGAGCATGCAGATACAGCTGCCAAATCAGCTATAAAAGCTCCAGTTTTCACTTTCATGCCATTCTCAACCAAAGCAGTGGCGAAAAGTATCTCTAATACAGCGTACCAACGATGTGCAAACTATTCCAACACGTATAAGACCTATAATCCAAACAGATCGAGGATCAGGCTCCCCACGACGACTACAACACACATGAACAAATGTTTCATCCACTTCAGATTAGGGTACACTAGTCTAACTCACGCTCATCTACTGGAAAACGAATCTTAACCAGCCTGTCAATTTTGTCGCAATGCTCCCTTAACCATTTCCAATATCCTCAAAGACTGTTGCCTTCTGACACATTACAGATCTTTCTTTTTTCCGAACCTCAACCCGTTAGACTTGCTAAGTACTCCAAGTGAGAAAAATATTAAACTGTTATTTGAATTTTGTAAAACAATACATATTGATAACTTAATTTAAACTGTTATACACCTTAAGCCGATAGCCCTGGCAGCTAGTGCTTAATTAATTATAATTTCAATTGTAATTAATTTAAATAAATAAAAATATTTTGCCATATTTATAAGCGTTTGCACCATGCATCCTACTTTGGCTAGTAGTAGCTAACCACATAGTTCCAGTCGTGGTAGACTTATTGTGTTTAGCGGAGCACCCTTTGCCTTGGCTACAAGTTGGTGACTGTGTGCGCACACAGATGGTGGCACAATATGTCTTTTCAGAGGCGTCACAGAGGCCATGTAGTTCGACTTTGTGCTCTGGAGCATAATTTATCCATCGTGGAATTCGTATCTGTGAAATATCATTATGATTGTCCGCCAACTGAGACCACTTTTCTAAACCAAGCGTTTTCACTTGTTCGTCCCAGTCAGTTCCATCTAGCCATAATTCTTGTATTAAGATTTTCGTTTGTTTCATATTGGGGAAAGCCATCCTGTGGGGTCGACAAGTTTGGTCACCGAGGATAAAATCTCGGCATTGACTCAGTAGTGCATGAAAACTGTTCAGATATCACATTCCACTATATCCCCAAAGTTTTTTTTGCGCACGAGAAGTTGCGAAAATTCCATTACATTCCCCGTAACTTAATGTTCATCGCAGAATCAGAAATAAAGGGATGTTTAACTTATTCCAGTGTGAGAGCGTCTCAAAATAAGCGTGTTTTATAACATTTTCCATTGTGGCCAGATTGAACAAAATAATAATTTTTGGGCACTTATCAACCCAACACCCAACAATTAGTACGAATAATTATTACTAAATAGTGGTTATTTATTATATGGAGAAACTACATATTTAAATCTTTTTGAAGTATATTAGAACAACTGATTTTTGACCTTTCAATACCCAAAAAAGGATTTAAGCTTGTTAGCTCTCAGTCATTAAATGTTTTTAATCATTTTCCATTGAAAATAATACTATGATGCTTCAAATTAGAAAACGTTTCATCAAATAAATTTATATTTTACAAATTTATTTAATTTTCATTGTTTTACATTTTTTATAAGGGTCTTGCACGATGCAGCAAATCCCTCCGTTTACATATTTTTTTGGCAAGATTTCAACCTGACCATCTCCCGTTTCCATTTAATAAACGTCAAAACCTTCAAAGCTCGATTAGCTGTCAAAGTTCAGTAGGCTTTGACGTTTAGCAATTGCCTTCCAGTGAGAGAGGAGTTAAACATCTCTTTATCTCTGGCAGAATGGTTGCGACAATACTGGTATTATACACAACTTAAAGATTGGAAGTTTACCTCATATTGGAATTGTACAGTTGTGTGAACAAAAAGAAGTAAATATAATTTTCAGGTTTTAAATTTTCGCATTAATATTTGTTTTTATTTACCTTTTCACGGTGGGAAATTCTAATTACTGTTAATAAATAATTATATACATTTGTATAAGTATCTATTATATTTATAATTTGTATTAGTATCTAAAAACAATTTTATTTAATAAGAAAACAGCACATTTTAAAATTTCACAACATTTTATGGTTGTTCCTATTTTGTTCACACTACTGTACATGTGATAGAACAGTTAATGGTGGTGATGCCAGATTGTTGTGGGCTTTTATACGTACATACGCAAGGCAGTTTTATGCATCTGCATATATGTATATATGTAAAAGAAAAGATACTTGTAACCATAATATATATTTTGTTTAAACATATTGCAGTTCCATTTAATGAAAATGCTTATATAAAAATATGATTTGTGATATTTTCATGTTGGTTGTTTTATCAAAATTTTCAAAGAATTGAGGTTTTTTTCTATAATTGTTTTGTTTAATTTTAAATATCTAAGATGCCACTGGAAGTGTATCAAAATAATAATACGCGCTGTAGAAAGGGAACACATATTTTCAAAAATATTGTATAAGAAATCATCAAATAAAAATACATATGTTTGCGCGGTATTGATTGAGAATGGCTAGGCACACAAATAGAATACCAACGCTAATGGCAGAAACATCTTCTCCCTTCGCCATGAGCGGTTTCATTCGAACAATGTTGCCATTATTCAATACGCATATGCAGTTTTGTACAAATCTAAGTTTTCAATAATAATTTTTCATAATATAAAATATCAAAACTGAAAACAAACTACTAAAAATAGTTTATATATTTATCAATAATAGCATTTGATTTTGATTTCGAGTTAATTTAAGAAAATTTCAAATACATTGAAGACAATTTTTATTATTACTACAGTATATCGAGACTGGCTAACCTGCGTTGTGAGAGAGCAATCAGCTGAGTCGTTTCTACGGGGAAAACCCCAAGTCGTTGGAAATTCTACGGTAAGCGTGCGGTAGAAGAAGGTAGTAGTGCGCTCTCATAAGATTCATTTGTGTATATGAGTTTCAAGAAACAGTGGTTCAGAAACTGAAATTATTATAAATTAAATGGACCGAAATGTTATCAGCGAGTGAAAGCAGTGTCCAAAATTAAAAAAAAAATTAATCCATTTAATGCGGAATGGGAAGAAAAGTATTTATGTCAGGAAAGCTGTGTTATGTATATATGTATATACTCGTAATAGATCTGCAGTAATCTATTCTTTAAAAAAAATAAGTTTGCGCAAATTTCAGACAGAATTACTTGTTATAAAGATCTTTGTTTAAAGAAATATCCTTGTTTGAAACTTTTTTCTTCGAAAATTATATCTACGTTTGGATACACCTACACTAGTGAACAATTTTTTTTCAATAATGAAAATAAAAAAACATATTATAAGAAGTAGGTTGTCTAATTTAAATTTTGATACAATAATGCGTGTAGCTACAGCAAATGAGGTCAAACCAATCATAGAATTTATTACGTCAAATAAACTAAATTAAATGATGTATAAAAACATATTAAAAAAATTATTACTAAAATAAAATATTTATTATATTTTTTGTTATTTGTCTTACATTTTAAAAATTCATAGTACTTACAAAGAAATTTAGAATTGTTAGGCAATTTTACAGTTATTACCCACAGTGCAACTTCCCTATATATTATATGTGCGCGCTCTCATTTGTGAATATGTGTGACGAACTGGCCTGCGCTGCGGCAGCATCCAAGATGATGGGACCAGAACCTTAGATAACGGTAGGATCCCACACTCTTAAGGAGCTGCTCCGCATGGAGGAGAGAGTGGAGAGAGATCGGCATTGGCAGCAGGCAGCACGTATGCGCCACGTCAAGCTGCTTCTAGGAGAGTAAAATCTCTCCAGTTTCAAAGAACTAATTCAGCGAATATAGACCCCTGGAGGACTGCTTATAAAATCTGTATATCCAAATTCCAGAAAGCGGCAGCAAGCAAAATGCGCTCCGTTTATGAAGAAAGTCATCGAGACATTATTTCCGTCGCACGCCCTGATTACTTGCGCTGTGCGACGAAACGAAGCAGCTGAATCACCCCCACTGGTTACGGAAGAAGAACTATTGGCCATATCTAAAAGAACCACAAAGCGCCTGGTATCGATAGCATACCAAACAGAGCTCTAAAGGTAGCTATAATCTCAAAGCCCACTCTTTTCGCAAAAATGTGCAACGCATGTATAAAAGAAGGGATGTTCCATGATCCCTGGAAAGTCCAATGCCTGGTGTTAATCCCAAAGCCAAAAAAAAAAAAACACCAGATGAACTTTCTTGGTATCGACCTCTGTGTATGCTCGACACAACGGGCAAAGTGTACGAGAGCATAATAAGAAACCGCTTGGAGATTGCAGTCCAGGAGGCCAGCGGACTATCAGAAAGACAATACGGCTTCAAAAAACAGAGGTCTACTATCGATGCACTGAAAGAAGTTGTCGACACTGCGAAAAGAGCAGTAAGTGGCAAAAAATGGAAAGGTGGTAAAAAAAAATATTGTGCGCTGATCACTCTGGATGTGAAGAATGCATTCAACTCTGCTAAATGGAAAAATATATTCGAAGCCCTATATGGAATACGCTCCCCTCAGTACCTCATTAATATCTTTATGAGTTATTTTAAAAATAGAAGGCAATGGAATCTAGTTTATGATGGGGTGCTAAGAATTCCACAGCCTAAATAACGTTAAGCTAATCGCATACGCCGACGACCTTATAGTGGTAGCAGTAGGTAAACAACTTCAAGACCTACAAAATAAATGTAATGAATGTATAAATGGTCTACTTTGGAACTGGCCGAGCACAAAACAGGGGTACTGCTCATAAGCACCAGGAAAATTGAGGAAAAAATAACTCTCACTATAGGATAGTGTATGATTACTTTACAACTACAGTTGAAGTATTTAGTGGTAATATTGGACTCCAAACTGAAATTCAAGCAGCACTTGGCAAAAATAACAAATAAAAAAAATACGATTTAGTTATTACGCGTTATCAAGAATGATGGCAAATAGAAGCTGTGTGCGCTTCAGCCGCCGACTTCCAATCGCAAAAGCTATGAACTCAGTTATACTATATGCAGTTTCAGTATGGATACCGGCACTAAACATAAAAGCTTATGCCAAACCAATAAATGCGATGCATAAACTCACAGCAATAAGAGTAACCAGTGCTTTCCGAACTATTTCCAGCGAAGCATCTGAAGTACTACCTGGTATGACGCCCATGAACATCCAGGGCGACGAGCTCACGAGATTATGTGAGCTATTAGCGCCAATTACAGAAATCCAAAAGAGAGAAAGAAGAGCATAAATATATGGCAGCAACGGTGGCAAACCTCAACTAAAGGACGGTGGACCCACAGACTTAAACCTGACATCCATACGTGGATATGTACACAAGATGGGGACCTTGATTTCCACCTGACACAAATATTAAGCGAGCATGGGTCCTTCAGAGGTTATCGTTCGATGCATACGGAGTCAAAAGAAGACTCTGAGCACGTGTTCTTCTATTGTCCTCGGTTTCTAAGCATAAGGGAAAAGTTAGAAACAGCACTAGGTGGTAGTTTAACGGTGAAAAGCTTGACCGCACTTATGTGTCAGTCCTCTGAGAAGTGGAAAGCTGTTCGAGAAGCGGTAGCTTTCATCATTATAATACTAAGACAGATACAGCAGAATAGAATTCCAACTTTACTTGGGAAGTTCTAAAAGCACGTTACGAAAAGGAAAGAATATTTGTCGAAAACAATAGACGATATTAATGAATTTACCCAAAAATTCAGAAAGAAACAAGTAAAGAGTTCACATAAATTCAATCCACTGTTTCAAATTGTTTGTCGGTTCTATCGACACGGAATATTCTCACAGACAATTGAGACCCCATTCTGGTAAATATATGTAGAGCTTCATTACCAGAAAAAACGTTACTTTTATGGGAGCAATCGCTCTCATCGTGCAAAAAGTGCTCAACACGGCAGCAAATGAATGAAATTCTTACTACCAAATATATAATTGTATAAAGGTTAGACTCGCTAGTAGAAACACTAATTTAAATAGAGGGTTTTTAAGAATCAATCCTGCACTTCCGAACAATGTAAACAAACGTCTTGCGAACTTTGCAGAGGAGATCACAAGCTCAAATCTTAAGAGGAATTCAAAAAAATGAACATGAGCAATCGAAGCAATTTCGCAAGAACGAAAAAACTATGTACCAACTGTTTGTCACATGCGCATACGTTTAAAGATTGCGAGACCAAGTTTATTGGCATATACAGCCATAAAAGACATCATTCAATGTTACATATAACAAAACGTAAAAAGAGCAACAGGCTTACTTGCAACAACAAATTCAGAAAACTGTCTAGAAGCACCATGCTCCTCAAAAGAATTAAAAACCCAACGCTACATAGCGAAAATCACAGTAGGGTACTACTACTCACAGCAGTCGTCTCCATCGAAAACCGAGGAGAACTGTTTAAACCCATGGACCAAGGATGACGACAATCATTTATAGCGCCTAAGGCATAAAACAGGCTACTGTTGCCAACAAAACTAGCTAATAGTTAAAAACTCAAATAAAATCTGCCTCATTACCTTTATTTCCCCCATGCGGATAAACGCATTCAAGTAGAAGCTATTGTCTTACCGCAATAAAGAAATATGTTTTCATGCTATAATGTAAATAGTAAGTTGGCAAAAGGTTTCACACCTAAAGTTAGCAGACCCCGACTGCAACCTCAACATACAACTGAAGAAATTTTAAGAGCTAGAAGAAGAAGAAGAAGAAGGGCGATAAATCGATGTTTTGGAGATGTTCAATTTCAGCGATGATTTCGACTGATTTTTGAGGAATTCACGCACAGTTTTGATTGGCCCACATGTTGTGATCGTCATTTATGTCCTCATGACCACTTTGAAAATGGTGAAACCTCTCGTGAACTCTGCTACGGGATAGGCAATCATCCCTAATTAATTTTGTAACCACCAAATCTTTATTATTACCTTGGTAATCACTATGTGCATATGAACATACACATGCATGAACTGAGCTGAGTGAAATCGAATAGTTATTCCGCACATATGAAATAAAAAATACTCGTTTACTTGTGTAATATACAACATAATTTATTTGGAAAATTTTAATTTTATGTAAACATTATTTTTCTTTAAATTAAATGTTTATTTATTTCGGAGGTCCATGAAGGTAATCTAATTCAAACGGGAACGTGGTGGTAACTGCAACGCGCGGGATTGGTGTCGCAAAACGAATGTATCAAACAGAATGTTGATGTGCGAACTACTTATACATATGACAAATTGTCGATGGTCGAATGTTGTTGATTGTAGGTACTGGCGAAAGGTGTCGACGCGGCGCAGTGTGTAAACCAATGGTGTCTCCTCTCCTGTTGTCTATCCTTTTCTCTAGTGGGTAGGATGACAGGTGTGGTGAATTACGTGGTCGTATTAGGGTGCGCCAGTTTTTCCCAGGTTGAGTGAGGGGAAGGCCTAACTCATTTAAACATCCTGGGTCCCCTCGGCAAATATTTTGCCTAGTATTCAAAACATATGTTGTTGCACGTATTTCGCCGTACTACTGATCCATGCTACTCATGGATTTAACAGCAAAGGTATTTAATAATACCGTTGTAATATCGTCATATTTATTCGTGTATGTGAAAAACAGCTTTTGGTTTAAAATATATCACATGTACATATTTTAATATGAATTTTAAAATGCAAATAGATGCTTAAGATAAGCAACTTTATGATGCGGGTTATTTATTATTTGGCTTTTCTGTGTTATTGAGTTATAAAGGATAGTAACTCCACGCCTGGCTCAGATGTGGTCAGAATGGGTACTTAGCCCTAGAGTTAGAACTATGAAATTAGAGGGATCTTGCGAGAGAGTGGCCGTGAATGGAGAAAGGCTCCGATTCGTACAGTAGAGAATTCTTCATAATTAATTTGATGCTTTCCATATCTGATTCCCATAACTCACCAATAAAGGAGCGCTTCGACAGAAGAGATAAGAGCGACCTATCTTAACTTCCTTTTTATATATATTTTTTTTTTTTGAAAATTTAAGCCTCTATGAGGCAATATTGTATAAAATGTGTCGATTTTCCGACTTTTGGAAACAATTTTGTTAAATTTTATATTTAAGTGCGTATGCACTGATTTGACGTTTAGTACCGTGCTATATACATATATGTATGTAGCTTGAGATTTTTTAAGCGGGATTTTTGTATCATTATTGTCGAAAACCACCCTGCGGGGTCGAAAAGTTACGAACATATATTTGTGTTTTTATATGAAGCAGTCAGAGAGAATCTGACCTTGTTTTTTCTACTTTTATGTTGGATATTGGAAAATTGTGGCTCTAATGGTTGTCTTGCGACATACCGGCCATTATTTGATCGAGTAGTTGTGGCTTTAGACAATTGCTCACAATACCGATCTTTTATAGTTTTGTTTGTTGTTGGAAGTTTCCTTAACCTTTGAAATTTTCCTCATTGTTTATTAAGGTATTTGTCCTCAACTTGAGTTTGTATGGTGGTAACTGGTTCTGTAACTACTCCAACTTGTGCTTCGCTGTACGCGTTTGAACTTTTTGTGCCTTTGAGCAACATGGTGTCTCTTGGCTATGTTTAAAATTTTGGCTTTCAGGATTTGCTTTTTCTAAGCCCGTGGTTCCTTTTATGTAAGCGCTTCTTTGGAGTAAGTTAGGATATCTGCTGTAATGAAGCATTGAACGGTGTCTTTTGTGACAATGGAAGCACTTACATTTGCTTTTGCGATTTTTATATGTATGCGCATGTAACGGACAATTTGTGCAAAGCCTTTTTGACTTGACAAAATTATTTCTTTCATTAATATTTAGTTTTTTAAACTTCTCGCAAGTTTTAAGCTTATGCCCTCTTGTGCTTGGTTCGCATGACGCATGTTTTCTGTGTTCGTATGTGAACGTTTGTGTTTTGTAGAAACTCTTGTTTAAATTTTGATTGCTTCTAGCTTGGGGTCTATTTAAGCTTTTATTTTGGTCGTGTTTAATGTTCATAGTTTTGATTATTTTTTCTTCTAACCTTTCCGCAATTTCATATTGGGTGGTGAGAAAATCTTTAATTTGTTGCCATGTTGGGCACTTTTTTCGTGATGGGAGCGATTGCTCCCAAAGAAGTAATGACTTTTCTGGTAATGCGGCGGTCCAAACGTTTACTAGAATTGGGTCCCAGCTGGCTGTAGGAATATAGTAGATTCTAGTTTGATGAATTCTACATTTGCTTCTTTCTTAATTTTTGGCAAGTTCATTAGTGTCGTTATATGTTTATCGGCCACTATTCTTTCATTTTCGTATCTTGCTTTTAGAGCTTCCCAAGCCAAGTTGAAATTATCGTCATTAAGAGCAAACGTTTTACTATTATACCTGCTTGACCTTTCGTCTTGTATCGGAGGTGATACAATTTTTTGTGCTTTTGATAGTTGCGGATGGTTGATGTAAACGGCTGTAAACATGTCCCGGAAGGACGGCAATTCTTCATAACCTCCATAAAATGTTTTGTGTCACACGCGGGCACCTCGAGATGGATGCCTGAACTTGCCTCTTGGTATTGTTGCATTTGTGGCAACTCTACTCTCGGATGTGGAGTAGGAGCAATTGCTTTTATTAGCTTTAATTGATCGGAGATCATAGCTTTCGTTTCTTCATAGTGGTCTAAGCAGTTTTCATATATTGCGTAAGCCGATTGATTCAAATTTTATGGTATATCTGAATTGTCAGTATCTACTATGACGTCAAGAGCCGCTTGGAGACGTGCCCAGAAATTTTTAAGATTTTGGCATTTTATTTCTAATAACGATTCAGAGTTTTCTTGAATCGGTGAAGAGGTACATCTAGTGCAGTATCTTGTTAAACTGTCACTTTCTGAAATAAATTTCGCAACCTGTTTTGGGCGTGTAGCTCCTGCAGGTGTATTTTGATTATTGTTGTTGTTAACCATTTTTGCAAAATAATATTATTTATTTATATTTTAGTTCGAAAGTATATTTGAATTGTTAATTGGTATTAAGAACCGTGCTTTTTATTATTTAAAATATTTGTGGTCCGAATGATTTGTATTTAGGTACACCCTAACACCCCGACTTGTATATGCTTATGTTTCCTGCAATTGAGAGCTTGCTGAAGAGATCAATGCGCTATTTACATACGTAAGTATGAACGAATTGTTTGTGCTATTGTATATGAGCAATGAATATGCTGTAATGTTCTGTGTAATTCTGCTTGCTGCGACAAAACGAATTCGGTATAACAGATGTTTTCCGTATGCACTATTATATATGTATATGTACGTATGTAAATAATCATATGTTCTAATATGGCTGTTTTATAATATGCAATAAGGATATTGAGTTTTCTGTCAATATGTTATTGTGATATGCAGTGCCGGTTTTAGCACTTCCAGCGCCCTGGACAAGATTTCTAAGGCGCCCTCCAACTGCAACTCAAACCCATTCGAAAAAAGGAAAGCATTTAATGAAATAACCGTTTATTAAAAGAAATAATAATTTATTATTATAAAAATAAACATTTATTACAAAAACACTAACAAAATTTTACTTTTCTGGCCTTTCTATCAGCGAACTCTTTTATAAAGTTGTCAACGTCGCTGTTTTCAGCAATTTCGTTTTCAATTGACAAAGTTGCTAACTTCGTCAATCTAGATTGAGAAGTTGTTGATCGAAGATAGGTTTTTATCAGCTTCAGCTTTGAAAAGCTTCGCTCCCCACTAGCAACCGTTACAAGTATAGTTAATAATATTCGCAATGCTATCCATACATTTGGATACAGTTCTTGTAAGTTGCAATATTTAATGAAATTTAAAACAAAAATGGGAGTAACCACATTTTGATCAGGCAAAAAGGATATCCGACTTTCAAGTTCATCACACAACATACAACCATCTATGTCTGATTTAGAGTCTACAGTTAATTTTAATTAGAGATCACTACAGAGCTTGACAAGGTCGGATTTTTCTGGAATCTGTTTAATATTGTACAAAAAATACCAAGATTCCGAGTACTCATTTAACTGTTTGAACCTTTCATTGACTGAAGTTAATGTAGTATCCAAAAGACAGTTAAAAAATTCAACCTCAATTTTTTTTTCTGGAGAAGTTATAGGGTCATCGCGTGCAATTTCCCTAGCTTGACGCTTAACACGTCGAATTCTTGTTGTAGCTCGAAATACGGGTTAAGTTTCTAGTTCTTCATCATCATCAGTTTTCTGAGTTTCAAGAGCCAAGGTAATCAAAGCAACCTGGATAGTACTAATTTGATAACGGACTGCTTTAACACTACTTATTCTTGCTTCCAAACGTGTGTCACTGAGCTTTTTTTATAGCATATAGTTCCAAGTGTTCAGTTAGAATTTTCCATCGATGAACAGAAGCTGAAAACAATGTGAACAAGATCTGAAGTACCCCAAAAAAAGTGACTGATCCTACGGATGACTTAGCGGCATCGCATAGTACTAGATTGTAGCTATGACAGCCACACGGCACATAAACAGCTAAGGGGTTTATGTCGAGAATTCTCCTTTGAACCCCAATATTTTTTCCTTTCATATTCGCCCCGTTGTCATAACCCTGACCCTTGCAATCGTTCAACTCTAGTCCGTATTTATTTAAAATATTAATAATAATTTCAGTCAAGCTTTCACTAGTTGACTCATTGACAGGTATAAATTCCCAGAAATGCTCTTTTACTGATATTTTTCATTATCGTCTGATAAATCAACAAATCGTAATGTCAGCGAAAGTTGTTCTACATGACTAATGTCAGGAGTATAGTCAGCTATAATGGAATAATATTTTGATTTCTTTGTGTGTAATATGATTTCTGACTTCACTTTTTCACCCATCAGCTCTATAAATTCATTTTGAATGTCTTTTCCACAGTAGTGATCTGAAATATCACCCTTCATAGCTAATCGCAAGTGCCCCTGCATGACTAAATCAAATTTTGACAAAAAATTATTCCATCTTTTAGTTTCCTTTCTAATCAAGTGTTGCTATTGGCAGTCTATTGTTTTTCCTATTTTTAATCGTAGTTCAGCATCAGTCCATAAAAGGTAAAACTTCTTATGAAAAGTGCTATTTTCATGTATTTTTAACATTTCAGACAAGTGTTTTCAGTTGTTATACCCTTCAGATACTAAGTTCGACGTTGAGCTACTATCAAATAGTCTACATCAAAAACAATAAACTCGATCCTTGGAAACGGAGTAAATTAACCAACGGCGCTGAATTGTTTCATTGTTTGCAAGATTTTTTGTGAAATGGGAATTAGAGAAATGCCGGTCTGTATCATTCTTCGGATAATTATCAATGTTAGTTTGCACTGGGCCACTAGTAATTACATGATCAATGATTTTGCCATTTCGAGTGACTGGCCAAGTATCGGGATCCGATATATTAGAGACAACAGTACTAACGTCATCTAGAATTTGTATTGGTTGTATATCACCACTGGAGTCATTCGGAGCAGCATTTGTAATTGTACCACAGCTTTTTATCTCACTTGTTGAAACTTTGTCCACAATCTCTTCAGCACAATCTTCAGTTATCTGATTTGACTTGTCAGATAGAGGATCCGCTACCGATACATTAATTTGTATTCCAGATGTAGATGGTATATTCAGGTCTTCATTTTTTGTTGTGATATATTTATCTATATTCATGAACTTTTTGTTCTCTGAAATTCCTTCTCTTTTTCTGCTTTCCGTTTTTTATATTCTGACCCAGATGGTTTCTTTTTTTTCAACGTTTTCAGACATTTTGTACTAAGCAATTTTCGTAATTCAATAAAATCTGCAACAGATTAGACAGTAAAGTCTAATAATTTCTAAAAATAGATATATACAATAAAATTTACAAATTAAACAACTTTAAACAGATTTAAATCGTGAACTTTTTGTTCTCTGAAATTCCTTCTCTTTTTCTGCTTTCCGTTTTTTATATTCTGACCCAGATGGTTTCTTTTTTTTCAACGTTTTCAGACATTTTGTACTAAGCAATTTTCGTAATTCAATAAAATCTGCAACAGATTAGACAGTAAAGTCTAATAATTTCTAAAAATAGATATATACAATAAAATTTAGAAATTAAACAACTTTAAACAGATTTAAATCGTATATTAGGTTGTTTATGCAAAAATAATTGAGTTATTATTCGTTTTTTTCAAAAGACTTCGAACCTTTTTGTATGGAGCTTGGCATTGGCTAAAATTTTAAGTACCTAAAATGTCGTACTTTGGTGTACGCATAGGTGTACGTAAAACATACGCCAATCGACAAATAATATACATAATGACAAACAACAAATATTTTTGACAAGATGTCGTAACTGATATACTTTCTGAGATATTTCAGTTTGAAAATCTATAATAAAATAATGTATTTTCTACAAAAAGTTACAGTTATTGCAATTGTAATCATATGTATAACCAATATTACATTTTTTAAAAGCCACTTATTTCTCCGCCACCCCCGCCAAACATTTAAACAAACAAATGTTACCTCTTAATTATAATAATTATAGATAGATAAAAGTACTGGGAAGGATTTAGTATACCGTCCCAGGATTTCAAGGATAAAAAGGATATGGTCGGATAGAGAAGATTATCCTGATCAAGGATATTTATATTATAGCCGCAGGAGGCCTATAGTTTCCGAGATATTCGCGTTTAAAGTTGAAAATTTGCAATATTTTATTTACATATTTTCGATATATAAAATTAATTTTGCACTTATATTTTTCAATTTTATATACACTAACACATCACTTATTCATTTGCACACATAATAACAAATGAATTACAAACGGTCAAATAATCAGTGTTACCTTATCGACATCATTTTTAAAAATAAATTTGTCGAATAATCAGTGTTATTATACTAATCTAACCTAACTAACATACCCTCTATGACATTGCTACTTCTTCGCGTAGAACTCCTTTTTGCGTGGGCGGCCTTCGGCCGCGCTTCAAAAAAAAAATAACCCTGGTCAGTCCAACACCGGGGTGAATCAAATTTTTTTCCCGAGGAACTCCGTTTTGCGTGGGCGGCCTTCGGCCGCGCTTCAAAAAAATAACTCTGGTCGGTCCAACACCGGGGTGTACAAATTTTTTTTTCGCGTAGAACTGCTTTTAGCGTGGGCGGCCTTCGGCCGCGCTTCAAAAAAAAATAACCCTAGTCGGTCCAACACCAGGGTGTATCAGATTTTTTTCGCGTAGAACTCCTTTTGGGGTGGGCGGCCTTTGGCCGCTCTTCAAAAACAATAACCCTGGTCGGTCCAACACCGAGTGTATACATTGTTTGTAATTCATTTGTTATTTCAACAATAATTTAAATGTATATTAAAAGCTATTTTTGCACTATATTATATAAAATAAATGTGTGCAAATGAATAAGTGGTTTGTTAGTGTATATAAAATTGAAAAATATAAGTGCACAATTAATTTTATATATCGAAAATATGTAAATAAAATATTGCAAATTTTTAAATTTAAGCGCGAATATCTCGGAAACTATAAGCCTCCTGCGGCTATAACCATATATGTCCCTGATCAGGATAATCTCCTCTATCCGACCATATCCTTTTTATCCTTGAAATCCTGTGACGGTATACTAAAGCCGACCCAAAGTACTTACCTAATTAAATAATCCGACAAAAAACAAATAAGTATATTCTTTTACACCATACAACTTTTTAGATAAAACTAATGTCACTCGATAGTAGAAACGGATAGTGACGAACATAGCATCGCAATGGAACATGGACCGTCTGGTTACTTAATTGTTTTTTATGTGCACCGATTTTATGAATGCGAATGAGCTGAGTTTGTTACGCTTCGCTAAAATAACGCTAGCTCTTTTTAACCAAAAGTTAAAAGGAGATAGACAAAGTGTTTTTCTATGAATGGGGATTCCCCGTAAAATGAACTCTGATTGAACAGATTGAATAGTGCGTTCCATTAAAGTGTTGCTAACATAAAAAAAAATCCGCTTAATTTAGGGAATTTACGACTAAGCAGACTTCGAACTATGAGCATGAGCTGAGGGGTGCCTGCGGCGCCCTGGGCGGTAGTCCAACCGCGCCCTACCCGAACAACGCCACTGGTGATATGTACATATATTAGTAATACCTGAGAAGAAATATATTTGCACCAGCATTATATGTCAATATGCATGTATGTTTGTTTTGCTGTTTTAAATTATTTTATGTGCTGCTTTTTATGTTATGATTTTTTCCTTCGCTTACAAATCTTAGGCAATCCTGCTTATTACTTGATCAAGTATAAAAGGATTGCCAGATACTAGTGCAAGTAAATTCTTGAATATTTATTTTGTTGGAAGGTTTATTGTGTTTGGAATACACGAACGTAAGCATGTGTACATATGTACATAAGCATTCAATTTAAAACTTATTAAATGTTATTATGTGTATGCACATATGTATGTATATATGGTATATGTGTATTCATATTGCACTAAGCGGTATTGCGGCTTTTACCGTGTTTAGATTTTTTTTTTATCAAGCCGTTAGAGCGTATTTTTTATTACAAGTTTTATCTCAAATGCACTTTGTTGTTTTTTAGTGTTTGTTACTACAATTGTTTTGACACACAATTAAATCTTGTTATTCTTAATAATTTTAGTTTGTTTTTATTTAGAATCCGAAGGTGCCTATCGGTAAGGCTCGAAGGACCATAATTAATTTTGTAACCACCAAATCTTTATTTTTACCTTGGTAATCACTATGTCCATATGAACAAACATATGCATAAACTGAACTGGGTGAAATGGAATAGTTATGCCGCACATATGAAATAAAAAATACTCGTTTACTTGTGTAACACACTTGTGTAATATGCAACGTATGTGGTGGCAGCTGCAACGCGCGGGATTGGTGTCGCAAACCGAATGTATCAAACAGAATGTTGATGTGCGAACTACTTGTACATATGACGAATTATCGATGGTGGAATGTTGTTGATTGTAGGTACTGGCGAAAGGTGTCCACGCGGCGCAGTGTGTAAATGATTGATGTCTCCTCTCCTGTTGGCTATCTTTTTCTTTAGTGGGTAGAACCACAGGTGTGGTGAATTGCGCTGCCGTATTAGGGTGCGCAAGTTTGTCCCAGGTTGAGTGAGGGAGGAGGCATAACTCATTTAAACAATCGCCATAAGCTAGTTTCATTAATTGAAACGTTTCGGTCAAAGTTTTACCAATTTTAAAACAAAATTATATGGCTAAACTATAACCTTGAATAACGTTAGTTATACAAACTGGCAAACAAGTTCCTATCTAATCTTACCCGTAATACAATAACATAACAGAAAAAGAAATTAAATTAGACTTAAACTATTTACATAAACTATTTTGGCACACGAAGTCACATCACTGCCACACTCTAATACACCACATACAGAACGCACACATCCACACACGCAAATACACACCACATGGGTATCACCCAACAAATAGGGTCGTCACATCTACACAGCATTTCTTTTTCGTTTACACGTTTTCATATTGAATATGAAACTAAATTTTTAAATTAAAATAAAATTGTCAACCACCACAACAGGGCGTCTTATTAAAACAAATACACAAAAAACACAAAAAAGAAACAGTATGAGCGAGCGGGACAAAATTCTTGCCATGATAAAATGTCTTAGAAAATTTTTAGGACGACCAGGAGAGTGTTGTCGGAATGTTTAATGCATGCGACTGAATCGGGAACATCCTTAAGTAGTTTGCCATATTACAATAGATAAGAAAGCAAATAGTTGGCAATGCCAACATCTCTTTGGAGTTGTACAATACTCCACTTGTGTGAACTCAAATTCAAAAATGCCTGAGCGGGGTTTTAATCCGATTTCATCCATTTTCACACCATCGGTAGACGTTTTTGTAATATTTATTTTTATATTTGTAGCCTTAGTGGAAATATGTACATTAAAAATATTAGGGGTGGGGTCACGTCCTCTTTTTCAAACTTTTTTATCCACAGGTGGCTTTTGCTACTGCAATCCCCTGTGCCAAATTACAGTTTTATATCTTAATTTAGTCTATAGTTATGGCACTTTATATGTTCTCGGATTTGTGGGCGTGGTAGTCGTCCGATTATACTAATGTTCCAAGTGTACCAAGTTCCATCGAGATATCTCAACTTTTACTGAACTTTCAGGTTGCACGGACGGACAGACGGAAATACAGACAGTCAACTGGATTTCAACCTTTATCGTCATCCTGATCATTTTATACATTTTATATATATGTGGGAACAATATTGTATATAACACTTTATTTGATAATTCAGAAAGAGTAATTTGTTTTTATTTTTCTTATTTTAATTTATAAAAATAGTTTTGACTCTTTATTCAATATTTCCCAAAAGAAAAACTGGTTTATATTTTAGTAGTTTAACACTTTCTTTAACAATTATGGAAAAGCGTAATACTTTCTAGATTAACACTCTAATTCAGTGGTTCCCAAACTTATTTTGTCTAGCGCCCACTTTGAGAAGAAATATTGTTTTAGCGCCCCCATTTTTCAACTATTCAAAAACCACTATAACTTCAAATTAATTATTGTGACCTATATATGTATGTTAACGGAGAAATCTAAACGAAACTTTTACTATAACCAGCAACTTGAAACCTGAGCGCAGTAGGTAACATACAACGGCGCTTAGGTCTCAAGTTAACTCTTACGGGCTCCACCTGCCAATAAGAATGATTATTGAAACACAAAGAAGGAAGGATGAATATGATGCTGTTTAATAAGTTTGTTAATATCAGGTTCCAATTCACTCAAGAACAGTCGCAAGTCACCACGTTCGGTAACAAGCCAACGATTTCTATTTTTAGTAAGGAGTGTTTTTACAGCACTGAATCCACGTTCACACAAATATGACAATGGGAATGCAATCGTTTAGCGATTGACCACAATCCAGGGTACAATTGCGAGATCGGCGTTTGTAGCCAAAATTCTTGGTAACCATTTTTGAACTTGATTTTTATTTCCTCGTATGTTGTCAATTCTATAAGTTCTTCTTCCAGCTGAGGTGATATTGCTGTGTTGACATTTGAAAAC
Source organism: Bactrocera correcta (assembly GCA_027475135.1). Classification (NCBI taxonomy): domain Eukaryota; kingdom Metazoa; phylum Arthropoda; class Insecta; order Diptera; family Tephritidae; genus Bactrocera; species Bactrocera correcta. The sequence continues at coordinate 54,212,546 of CM050322.1, forward strand.
GGATCCAACGCCCAGTCTGGTATTTCCAAGTTCAAAATGTCCTGGTATCGTTCGGTGAAGTCAGTGTGGAGGTTTTCAAAATGTTGGCAGTAGGCAAACAATTCGTCGTTACTGCATGATACTGATAAATTCGGAAAATTGTGAAACTCACATCTGCCCAGATTCTTTTTGTGTAAGCAGAAATGACGTTTTTTGTTTTAATTAAATTTAGTTTATCGCCTTGCAGTTCTAGATTCATGTGGTTGAGCAATTTATACAGGTCTGTCATATAAGCTGTATCATGCTTTGATGTTATGAGCTTGTCTTGAAATTCTGTATCTTTAGTTTCCAAGAAATAACAATGTCAAACAGGTTGTAAAATCGAGACAGACAATTGCCTCTTCATAGCCAACTAACTTCAGTATGACACAACAAACGATTGAAACCCTCGTCATTAGTAACAAAAGAGCTGTTGCGGATTTTATTGACTGCTTTGGTGTCATATTGTAGTGATTGAAATAGTTTTTCACCTAAGTTTCTAGCAACTAAATGTTGTCTATGAACAACGCAATGTACACTAAGAACATCTGGATTTTTATTTTTTAAGTGCGGTATTAAGTTTTTATGGCACCCTATCATAGCCGGAGCGCCATCCGTAGCAATTGAAATAATATTTTTCAAAGGAAACTCTTTCTCATCGCAAAACTTTTCCAATATATTGAATATGGTTTCGCCTTTTGTATCGGTCTCTAAATTTCTAGCAAATAATAGTTCTTCACATATTTTCTTATCTTTAATAAACCTCACGTAAGACAACAACAATGCTTCATTAGTTAGTAAAGTGGACTCATCGAGCTGAATTGAGAATTGGCTTGTCCTCAGATGATTGCACAATGATTCTTCAATGTTTTCAGCTATTTCATCAAATCGTTTTTGCAAAGAATTATTACTCAAAGGAATTTTTCGGATAATTTCTGTGGCCGGTTTATGATGCACGGTAGTTAATACTTCATTTATTGCTGGCAATATTAACTCTTATCCGATGATATGTGGTTTGCCTTTTTGAGCAATTAACAAAGAGATATTGTACGAAGCTCGAAGTCCGTCGTCATCTTGCTTAGCAGACGCCGAAAATAATTTTGCTACACTTGGCTGAGTATTATGCTTTTTCTCTAGGTCTTGAAAATATGCTACATTCTTGTCTCTCTTATCTGGATGCATTTTATTCAAATGATCTTGCAGTCTTGAAGGCTTCATTGCTTCATTCGAAAATGTGTTTGAACATAGAAGACACAAAGGCGAGGATGGGTTTGTGGGATTTTCAATGAATCCAGTTTAATGTATTCCCCATAGTATTGCCGTCTCTTCTTTTTGACTTCCGACATCGTTTTGCTTTAAAAAATACGTTTTACTTCGCGAGTAGTGTAAAGGAGGCGCAAGTAATGCTCATCTATTGCGCGCAAAACCACAAAAAATTACATTGTTTATATAGGAATGCTTAAGCACAGTTATTATATAGTAGTCCAAAAATATGAATTCTTATTTTACCCAGAAATACATTTGTGAAAAAGGATCTTTCTCCTTTTCGTATTATCTTATTTTTCCCAGAAATGCATTTGTAAAAAAGGATCTTTCTCCTTTTCGTATTATCTTATTTTTCCCAGAAATACATTTCTAAGAAAGGATAAAGATGCTTCTTTTTTATTTTCCACATAAAAGATTTAAGGAGTTCAAAAGCTCAAAACATGCGCTACATCAGCTACCTACCCGACGTCATTTCGCAAGTGATAAAATAAATTTTTCAAGAGCTCAAAGCATGCCCTACATCAGCTCGAACCTACCTAGCCTACACCTTTGCGCAAATGATTATATTATGATAGCAAATGCCCACATACAGATTTGGCAGTGGCAATAGCAATACGTTTGACAGTTAGTATTCTATGAATTCTATCCTGTCGAGATGCCCCGTTATGAAACGGAGCGACCGATTGACATGATTTTCATTTTTTCTATATTCGATAAAATAGGACAAATATATGAACTACGCGGAGGGAAATATAGAACCGAGTTTGAGCAATCTTTTAAATCATATTAGATGATGTTCACAAGTTGTTGTTGAGAGTCGAGATCTCATGTAGTCATTGTCTAAGAGGCCTCCTAGCTAAATAAAATTACAAATAACCCCCAGGCCTCTACATAACGCCCCCATTTTCTTTCTGGGTCTCTTACCGTCCTCTTTGGCACCTGCAGCGCCCACAAGGGGGCGTTTTCGCCCACTTTGGGAAACACTGCTCTAATCAATGATTATGACAAAAAGGTGACTTGCTTGTTTTTTCTTATTTCAATAGTACGAGCGAGTGAAGTCTCAGAATCGTGTGTCTGTCTTTTTTAACCGTCGTTGTCAGCGTTCATTGTTTTTTAAGTCCGTTTATTCAGGGTGTATGTTAAGAGTCGCCCGAACGGAGGTTTCCATCTCTTCATGAATTCAGCGATGGTGGTCGTGTAACCAGGACCCTCACCCTCGCCGACCTTCTCGACCTATTACCTATCGTGTCCTAACTCCTTCGAAATCTTATATGGAACACAATATTTATGCCTTAACCTAAGCCCGCTCCCATGGCGACTAATGGCGACTAATTCGTCCAGTCTGTACTTTGTTGATTCTTTCCTCTTTCTGCCAAAATTTTGTTTTTGTATCAATACAATATTTTGTTTTGCCTCGCTTGTCACTTGTCTGTCTGAATCTAATTCATACAAGACGGCATTTTCTATCAACTCATTATTTCTGTCGTACCCGAAATCCTCATCTCTATCCCAGTCAAAATTTTAAATGGAGACAACTTTGTACTACGCGTCGGTGTAATGTTAATAATTTTTTGTGCCCTATTTACGTGCCTATACCAATTCCCAGGCTCTTCTCGGCACATCTTAAAAGTCATCGGTACCACAATTTGGTGTATTGTCCGTCCGTTGCCCCATGGAACACCTGTAGTTATTACGAAATGCTCTATACCTTCCCTCGCACAGTAATCTTTAAAGAGATTTCCCGTGAACGAGTTGTTTGTCGCGAGTAAAAGAAATTATATTTATTTGGGCAGTACACTTGTTTTCTTATTGCCTTTTTTATTCATAATTTCTTACTGACTCCATTTTATAATCATAGTGCAATCTATAATTGTGGAATGCGACTGCTGTTATCTGCTTGCAACTTATTTGTTGTAATTCGATATCTGTTATCTTGCTATCACTTGTTTGTTATTGTTGAGATGCGGAGGTGGTTATCGCAGTGGATTATTCCATTGCCAGATGTTTGTTGTTTATATGTCGAGAATGCATTTCTAGATAATGCATGTTTGGTTGTTATTGCATTTCTATTGTTCGACTGATAGTGCTGATAAGATGCACGTGAGTGTGTGTGTGTGACCCGAAGCGAGGCTATGTCAATTATAATACGGCGTGGGTTACCGAAAACAGTGGCTTGTTTCTCAAGATGATCAGCGACTGCCTCGGCTCCAGTGTTTTTGACCGGATACAACCACACAAACTTCGAAAAAGTGTCTACCGCAACAAGAATATAGTTATACGACTTCTCAGTTTGTTCCATGGGACCGACATGATCTAAGTGAAAAGTGCTTAGTGGCTGATCTTCCTTAGGTATTGGATTTAATAAACCTTCTTTTCTTCCTATTTTTGAGTCTATCATGTTGTATTCAATGCAATTTTTCACAATTCTAATTGCTTTTGGGCCTAACTGAGGAATAAAAAAGTTTTTTGAACTGCTAACTGTGTCCTATTTGCAAAGGAGTGTCCCTGTTTATGTGCCATCCGAATTATTTCATCATATAACGTTCAACACAGCTTTCAACTTATGTACACCCTCGTCCTGACTAATAGAAGAATTATAAGATCATCCATGTAAGTTACCACGACGCCATCCTTCTAAATCTCGAAACATTGCGAAAATGTATAGAGTGAATACTGCAGGGAATTTGGAAATGCAGAAAGAAACATAAATGAGTTCGTATTGACCTTGATAGGTCATGAATGACGAATATTTCCGCGAACCTCACTCTATCGTGACATGGAAAAATCCATTTCGTAAGTCTAACGTTGTAAATATTTTTGCGCCTCTCTCGTTAAGGTCATCTATGAGTGGCATTGGAAAATTATCCATCATGATGTCGGTGGTCACAACACAGACGTTTGGTTCCGTTTTTTCCCCACCAATACGATGGGCGATGCATACTCGGAGACGTTGGGTTGGAATATGAATTGCTCCATCCATTCTGCAACCTGTTTATCGACAATGCACTTATCAGAGTAGGACATTCGTCTTGTCCCTTGAAATGCCAGAGTATCATCAGACAAATAAATTTTCATAGAAACTGGGGAATCGTGCTGCTTACTAGGGGAGTAACCACAAACAATGGCTTCTATTGCATTTTCTTGTTCTCCCCTGAGATGTGACAAATCTACCTGCAAAGTTTTTTCCGAAATTACTTCTGCGGTCATACACATATCTTCAAACTCATTAAAACTTCTATTTTACCTTCACTTTTCTCTACTATGGGGTTTTGAATCTTCGTTTCTTTCTCCTTTGCTCTAAATTCTACCTCGCCTTCTTTTATAACCAAATCAACCTGCTTTAATACACTATTCCCGATTATTGTCCCGTAAATAAGGTCACACTCACGCACAACAATTAAATTGATATCCACTTTGACTCCATCTACGCTAACTTTGATTATGAAACTGCCAATAGTTATAAGTATACTATTTCCTATTCCACGAAGATGATTTATATCATTGGACAAATCAATCTTCCCTAGCTTCATCAACACATCATAACGCTTAAGGCATAGATCGCTATCAGTGTCCAGCTATGCTGACAACATAAACCCGTTAATAGTTAATTCTTTGAAAACTACGCTACCAAGGGACGCCATACGCATCATTTCAAGCGTATTTACCCTTGTACCCTGACTTTTTACCTCCGTTCTCTCCTTTTTCGGCACTTTGCAATACTATGTCCTGGCTGATTACACCCAAAACACTTTGATAGTCGTTGTTGTTTGCAAGTATTCGCCAAATGACACGCTTCTCCGCACCTACATATATTAAATTTTCTTATTAGGCCCTGATCTTTAGTAACAGAATTATTGTCTTCACGCTTGCTTTGAAATGTACTCACATTGGGTTGACGCCCCGAGCGAACTTTTCCATAAACAAGGATCTGAGCTTTTAATTCTTCTATACAAGTTAGCTTTGTTTGGTCTGGTATCTGAGATCCCCTCTACAAAATATTCGATAAGGCTTCTTTCGTCTAGTTTTATTGGCCTACCTATGTCCATAAGGCTACAAAGATACTCGCGATAATCTTCATTTGGGCGCTTTTGCCGGTTCCTCAGTGCCCGATGTACTTCGATTGATGATGTTACTACTCCAAATTCTTTTTGCAACCATTGTACTTCAACTAGTTATGTCCCATTGACTGCGAACGAAAATTTTTGCGACACCCTTCAATATTTGTTTCCCGTATATAAACTTTTGTAAATCCCCCCAATGAACTGCCATGACATTAAATTCAATATCAGCGAGCCACTCCTCGACTGGGTGTTGCCCCGTACCACAAAAAGTTGAAAGAGATTCCTCGAGATCGCGTAGAGTGAAGACCGGAGACCTGGACCCCATCGCCGGCAACATGTTGTCTTGTACTAAGCTAGTTTCGCTGTCTGAACTATCGTCTTCAGCATCTACAATCAGTCCAAAATGCTCACAAAGTCTGTCCTGTAATGTGGCTTTACGATTATTATTCGACAAACAAAGTGCCAACAATTTTTCCTTCAATCCGTTCACTGTCAATAAAAAAATCTGTTGCCTGTCCATATCCAATGTCAATAAAAGCAAATGGTATAGAATTTTGAGTACAAATTAGGTTATGTACTAAATATAACAAGTAAAAGTAAACCTTAAAAGGAACGTTGACAAGTTTTGGCCTTTATGTAGAAACTTGAATTAATTCTTGTGAATTAAATTTAAATTAGAGACAAATAATTTTCACAACTAATATTTTTGACAACTTAGTTTTGTTTATTTCAAAGCCTATAATTTGGTTTATAAGTTGATTAAAATTCTTAGTAGTTTTTTTTTTCTTCTTTTTATAAATGTAATAGAACACATGGGCTTAGTTTCCCAAAATATAAAATATTAATTTTAGTATTTCATGTTAACAAAATATTTAAAATTACTCTGCAGTTTTATAAAATGTTTCTCTTTTGACAATTTTTAATACAACTTCTTTCTTTAAATTGCTTAACTCGTATGTGTCTTCTGCTATGTTTATATATATTAATTCTTACTGCTATTGTATCCAACTGCTGACCGCTTCAACCACAGCTTCGTCGCCTCGGGCGCAACGTCTTGGGGCGACAAAACGATCTTCGTTTACTGTGCCATCGAAGAATTCTTCGTCCCTATGGTAAGCGAAAGAGGTGATCTGTTACTTTTCGTAGGACATCGCCGGTCTCATCGGTCGGAGTAAGCGATGCAATCATGCTGCGTGTTTGTTGCTTTAACGGTTATCTATGCTGCATCGTTTACCTTGCTTTCTTACCAATGTCTACCATATCGCGCTGGAAACAAATACTTTTATTTCTCCAAATTTTCAAAAATGGTAATTAAAAACTCCAATTCGGGCGAAAATTCCTGCAAAATGTGTCGAAAGTGTACAAGATATAGGGCGAAAATGGATTTTTTCTATGGCATTTAATAAGATGTTTGTAAATTTACTATCAATTTCCTCAAAAACCGTATTGTGAGAATTATGGAATTTCAGAATTTGCGTGGATTTTAGTTCCTAAATTTTATTTACTTAATATCGAAGATATTTTGTTAAAATTCACTTTTGTTCCAACCACCTCATAAAACTTATCGGCAGGTAGATAAAGGGGGCGGCAGAACATCTTTGGCCCCGGGCGCCCGAAGTTGTAGCTACGCCACTGACTGTACATCTTGTCAATAGTTACCAACTCAACTCTTTGTTCATATTATGCTGTACAAATACAACTTAACACTATGTCCAGGGCCGGATTTAAATTTTTGCCGCCCTTGGGCACTGGAAAAAATGCCGCCCCGTCACTGAAATTTCACTCTAAGTTATTTAGATGTTATGTTTTCAAAAAATTAAAATATTTAACGTATTGCTAATAATTTATTATATATATAATACTTCTGTATAATATAAAAAATATAGGTTCTTGTTCTTAAAACTACAAATTTTGCACTGAGCTTGACTAATAATTGTATTAAAATAATTTTTTTCTCAGGCAAACAGGCCTGATTTTTTGAATTTCAAATTGGTCGATAAAATTCTCACAATCTAAGCGTGGAAGTACATCTAATTCGATGCATAGGATAGCTTAGCTATTGAGTCTATTTGCACTCATTGTAGAACGTAAGTAGTTTTTAACTTTTCAAACAAGAAAACGATCGTTCCGCGCTACAGTTTGTTACAGCTAAACTAATAAATAAATATTCGATAAGCAATTTCTACGTTCGGAAACTCTGTATAAAAGTCGTTTGCACGCAAAAGTTTCAGAATATCGGAAGGTGAATTTTGTTTCATCTTTTTTCAATGCAATAAGCATGGAAGTGCAGAAATTCGTCCTCCAATTTGGACTCAAGATCTGAAGAATAAACATTTTGTAAACGTTTAGCTCGGTTACGAATCTCTCTATTATCCAAATTGCCAAATTCAATAATAACTGAGAACTTTTCATGAATCTTTTCATATGAAACACATCTTTTTCGCAATTCAGAATCTAGATTGTCAAGAATGACATTGAAAGTGTTGACTCTAAAGGGGTCTCGACCAGACAGATGTACATCTCCATCCCGTGGTTCATCAGCATGTAATTTTCTCTTTCTTTTTCTAGAAACTCTCGTTTTTTATTCTTTTATCTCTGAAATATTTAAAGCAGTTTTCTCATAGATTTCGAATTCATTTCTCGTATCAGCAACAACTTTGATCAAACCATGATATTCGTCGATCGCGTCAGCAATGCTATAATCAACTTTCTGCAATCTTTGACTAACAGCATTGAATCATGAGAGTAAAAAATGTCAAAGTATCTGCATAAATGCTGTTTCAAGTCCCTCCAATTGAACTCGTAAACCTTTAGCTTCTTGTCTTGTGATTGCATTTTCTCCCATATTTTCTACAATAATAATCCAAGTCTTGATTATTTCGTCGAAATGTTGATTAAGTACATGAACAGCTTAATAACGAGCTTGTAACGCAATTTTTTCCAGTATGAAATTGTGAAACTTCCCAGCGGTGCGTCGATGCAGTAAAGAAGTTATATAAAGTTTGTACATTAAATTCATAGAATGAGCAGCACAAGGAGCATGTTCTGCAAGATCATAAATTTCATGAATTCTTAGCTGTAAACCTGAATAAATTATTGACACATTGTTAGCATTATCATATGACTGACTTCGACAGTCGGTGAGATCAAGATCAAAAAACTCGAGAATCGATAATACAACAACTAGCAAATCTTCAGCTTTATGTCCAGAATTTTCAATGAACATCAGAAAACGTTCAACAGGCGTTCCATCTCTTTCCACGTATCTGATAACAAACGAAAGTTGGTCGACATGAGATATATCTGGTGTGGAATCTACAATAATGGCATAATACTTCGCTGATTTGACTTCTTGAACTATGATAGAAGATACTTTTTCTGATAAAAGCTGCATAAATTTTTCGTAGATACTTTTTGATAAGTATCTCGTACTGCCAGATCCTTTGTTGCCAAATTTTCGAATATGCTCTTCTAGGAATGGGTTAAAAGAAGCAATAAATTCAATCACCATTAAAAAATTTCCATTATTAGGTGACCCAAACTTTTCTTCACTTCCTCGGAATGGAAGTCCTCGAGAAGCTAAGGCTTTAGTAGCAGCGACTACTCTTCCTATAACATTTCTCCAATAGGAGAATGACTATGTTATGGTCTATTCTATTCTTAGTATCCGATCTTTGCTTAAGGATTAACATACATTTTTTATGAAGTTAGGAGCTCTCATGCTTACCAACACGAACGCCTGCATGCTTCCAGTCATTAAATCCGTTTTTGCCATTAAAAGATCAGTCTCCGTCAAAAAGAAGACAAGCTGCACAGAATACAGACCTATTTTTAACAGAGTAAATAAGCCATGGGCGTGGAACTTTCTCACCCTTGATAAGTTTTCTTACAAATAGTGACTTTGACAGCCATCGTGAAGTTCCATCACTGTAATCACGTTTTGTACTGGAGAAATTTAAAATTTCATTTTGTTTACACCCATGAGTGCCTACATAATCTCTCGTTTATAACCCATTCACCAGGATCATCGCTTATCATTGTGTTTCCATGCTCATTATCTTCCATATTTATTGCTGTATCTTGAAGTTCGCTTCCATGATGGATATTCTGTGGCAACGAGGAAGCCGTGGTACTTTCAGCATTATGACTCGTAAACTTGTAAAAATTTACTATTATCCTATTAAGCTAATAATACCACTAAATAATAAATATACATTATACGTATCGACAAATATGTCATTTTTATACTTGGAAAAATATGGAACTTTAAAAGATTTTCGCGACAAATATTCATTATCTAAATTCGTACAATCTCTACTATTAGAATTTGATTTTTGTATAACACGTTCTCTTTTCGTGAAAAAATCATCTAGTTTAGGAGTTTTACTCAAAACTTCTGGATCTTCTTTACTTTTGTTCAAAGCGCGCTTTCGATATTCAGATCCACTCAATTTTTTGCGTAGTGTCGAGTCTACTACGTTCGGTCAACGAGATCGCGTACGAACAAAATGCGACCGTACTAAATATAGCAACCGTACCTAATACAAAATAAACAATAACTACAAAATGTGTAATTTTGGATTTAAATATTAAACAGCGTATACTATTGAAAACACTTTTCGCTTACTAAAGGAAAACTTAGCTTAAAATAGAAATCAGATAAATAGTATAAGTCTAAGTTAATCATATTGAAAATAAACGTTTATATAAAAAAGCACGTGTTTCAATAAGGGTCGAACCCGCAGAAACTCACAAATTTGGCGACTCAGTCTGGAATATTCCGTGGTCATATCGATCTAACAAGATCAAGATCAACTGTACATAAAGATTGTGTAGTGGAAAATTTATAACGGAAATTTGATGAAGCAAGACACTGTGTAGCGGAAGAATTTGTAACGGAAATAAGGTAAAACAAGGCATTGTGTAGTGGGAATATTTAAACGGAATATTGGTGTGAAGCGAAAGAAACAGTGAGGGTGTGGAAACAGCAACAGCGCTGCTATTGTCAGCAAATAAGAGCAGCAGTGCAGTGTGAACAGCAGAGAAAAAGGAACGTGGAATGCAGAACAGAACAACATCAGTAGCAGACCGCCGTACAGCATAAGCAGTGTTTAGAAGTAAGGTAAAGAAGAGTAACATCGATTACTAGCGATGATTCCAGAAGAGAAATAGGTACGACTCAAAGTTTCGAGCAAGCAGAGTGAAAAAGAAGAAGAGTGGCATCGACTACTAGCGAAGATTCCAGTAAGTGTCCAATTATAAGAGTATAAGAAAGTCTATTATTCATTTCCAATTAAGGATTCGGCTTATAAGCTGCAGTAACGGCGATACATATTAGCACTGACTAAAAATTGTAAATGTATCGTAGCAGATACGATTAAATACGTTTATCTAATGCAAAAATTTAAAACATTAAAAACATTAAACGTTAAAAAACCATTAAACGTTAAAAAACCAATTCTCTATTATATTTAAAAGAAAATTATAATTATATTATATTACAGAGTATATTATAAAAGATTTTTATTATAAGATTATTTGTAAAAATTCATAACCCAACATGGATACTGAAACCATTAAAGCTATGACGTTAGCGTTGATAAGAGAAAAGTGCGTAGAACTGGGACTGACAACGAGCGAAAAGAAATCAGACCTACAGACCCGTCTGATCCGACATTTTGGCCTGAGCGATGCTGAGTTTAGCGACGATGAATCGAGTGCCGGTCAGTATGAAGACGTAGTAACCGTACGCCGGCATGTTAGGAACATCTCACACTTTACATTGAGAGACATTGAAGATAGTATATCTTCATTTACTGGTACAGACTCACTAGACGTTAATCAGTGGGTAATTGAGTTTGAAGATAATGTGGCTACAGTAGGGTGGAATGAAGTACAAATGTTTATTTATGCAAAGCAACTCTAAAAGGGTGCAGCTATCGTCTTTAAAAAAGGTACTTGTTGAAGAGTTTGGGGTGAAACCTTCTTCAGCGGAAATACACAATAGTTTAAGGAATCGTCGTAAAAAGGTATCAGAATCGTTTCTTGAGTATTTATACAGTTTAATTGAAGTTGGTAAACCAATCAAAATCGATGACGAAAGTATTATCGAATATTTCGTGAATGGTATTTCAGATTAAAAAATAAATAAAGCCATTTTATATCAAGCCAGAACGATCAGTGAACTTAAGAATCAAATCAAGATATACGAAAAAAATCGGTTGATGCAACAACATCCGCCTAAAGCTTTCCAGAATCAATCTGATTTTAGGCGTTCAGATGTAAAAGTAGACACATACCCAGGGGAAAACAAAAAATGTTTCAAGTGTGGTGAAGGGGCACATTTTGCAAAAAGTTATCCAGGTAAGCAGTACCGTTGTTACAAGTGTAATAAGGTTGGTCATCGTTTTTTTGAATGTAAAGGTAATAACCTACCGAACTGTGCATTTAAGCAAGAGAAAAATATAATTGTTATAAAAGATATGGACAGGTTAATATTTAAGATCATTCAACACAATGGTTTTACTTTTTCTGCGTTAATTGATACCGGAAGTGATCTTTGCATTATGCGTTACCATACTCTAATGCAACTTAATCAGCATATTAAATTAAGTAACGACAAACGGCGTTTAGTAGGATTAAAGGATAGTGCTATTAAAACACTAGGAAGTTTCGATATAGAGTTGAACATAGATGAAACAAAGATAAGCATCAACTTCCATGTAGTTAAGGAAAAAGATTTGCGATACGCTGCTATAATAGGCAACAATGTATTGGGAAAAGTCGACATGCTGGTAAGAGAAGGTGAAGCTATCTTCATTAAGAGATCTGTTAGTAGTGAACCTTTGCAGAACCAAAGAGACTTGTTTCCCGAATTTAAAGTTTTTGTTTACCTTTAGAGGACGAGAAGGAGAATAAACTGGTAGATGGTTTAAATCATTTGAATAGAGAGCAAGCTACAACTTTATCTTCCATGATTAATACGTGTTCACCTGTAAAGAAACTAGAAAGTCCAGTCAATATGAAAATTATTTTTACAGATGATACACCAGTGTATACTACCCATAGAAGATTACCTTATGTAGACCAGTGCTTTATCGAAAATCAAGTTAGTCAATGGTTAGAGGAAGGAATAATACAGCCGAGCACTTCAGAGTATGCTTTCCCTATAGTATTAGTAAAGAAGAAAGATGGGTCTAAAAGAATGTGTTGCGATTACCGAAAGTTAAACCAAAAAATACTTAAGGATAATTTTTCTATGGTATTGATTGATGATGTCCAAGAACGATTACAGAGCGCAAAGATTTTTACAACTTTATATTTGGCTAATTGATTCTTCCATGTGCCAGTCTCACGCGAGTCTCAAAAGTTTACACCATTTGTTACCCACCATGGTCAATATGAGTTTTTATACGTTCCGTTTGGCATTTCGTATTCTCCTGCAATGTTCTGTCGATTCAGTTTTCAGAGATTTTATAAAGAATGGTACTATTATCGTGTATAAAGACGATATTATTGTGCCTTCCAAAGATGACTAATATCCAGAAACTTGAGCTTGTGTTGAAACGCGCATCGGGATATGGTTTACGAATACGGTGGGACAAATGCCAGTTTTTGAAGAAAAAAGTGTCTTTCTTAGGATATCTAGTAGAAAAGGGAACTATAAAGCCTTCAGAGGAGAAAATACGAGCGGTATCAAACTTTCCAATCCCTGATAATGGGAAGTCGGTTCAGCGTTTTTTGGGATTCACTTCATATTTTCGAAAATTTGTGACGGATTATGCATCGAAAGCTAGGCCGCTTACGGACTTGTTGCGGAAGAGCGTTAAAATGGGTGACGAAGAGCTTTTGGCAGTCGAACAACTAAAGTAGCGTTGACAAGTGCGCCAGTACTTAAACTATACGATCCGCAGGAGGGGACCGAAGTACATTCAGACGCGAGCATGTATGGGTATGGGGCGGTGTTGTTGTAAAAAGACTCAACTGATCAACAGTATCATCCAGTACAATACATGAGTCGTTGGGCGATTCCCCAGGAAGAAAAATACCATTCATACGAGCTATTGGTTTTAGCTATCATAGAGGCTTTAAAAAAGTGGCGTATATATCTATTGGGCGTACATTTTAAAATCATAACAGATTGTAACGCGTTCGCTCGAACGATGAAAAAGAGTGAAGTTCCTCTAAGGGTTTCGAGATGGGTTATTTTTATTCATGAATTTAAGTTTGCTATCGAGCACCGATCCGGAACAAAAATGAGGCACGTAGATGCTTTGAATCGAATTTCTTGTTTACTGATAGAGTACTCCATAAGACACCAGTTAAAAGAAGCTCAACTAAGTGACGAGATGGTCAAAGCGATCCGCAAAGTACTTGAGAAGGAAGAATATATGGATTTTTTCGTGAAATATGACTTATTATACAAAGACCCAGTATTAGAATTGCTAGTAGTACCAACAGATGGAGGAGGAAATAATTAGGTTAGCTCATAGAAAAGGGCACTATGGGATAAAAAAAAAACTCAAGATTGTCTGGAAAAAGAATTTTTTATCCCAAATTTGCGTTCCGAGGTGGAGAGAGTGGTTAAAAATTGCGTTGAGTGTTTTATCAATGAAAGCAAAATGGGTAAAAAAGAAGGGTTTCTTTCACCAGTAGATGAAGAGAACACACCTTTAGCAACCTTTCACATTGACCATGTAGGATCGATGGAATAAACCACAAAAAATATATAAAGCATATATTAGTTGTTGTCGACAGTTTCTCGAAGTTTGTTTGGTTATTTCCGGTGAAGACAACAGTTATTGGTTGTTTAGTAAAATTGTAGATTATATTTGGTAACCCGAGGAGAATAATTTCAGACAGGGAAACTGCGTTCATATCTGAAGCGTTCGCAGAGTATTGTAAAGCAAATGGCATTCAGCACTTACTTATAGCAACAGACGTACCGAGAGGGAATAGACAAGTCGAACGTATTCATAAGATTGTAGTTCCGATGCTAACGAAACTATCACAAAAAAATCCATCTCATTGGTATAAGCTTGTGGGACGTGTTCAGCAAATTATTAATAACAAAAAGTACAAAATTCACTCCGTTCACAATTTTGACGGGGCTAAATATGCGCAGTACTGACGATTTAGAATTAAGAGAATTATTACGAAATGAGACAGTGGAAGAAATTGATAAAAAAAGAGAAGAGAAGCATAGAATAACATTCAAAAACTGCAACAATTAAATTTTGAGAACTATAAATCTAAGAGAAGACCTGGAACTCAATATAAAACAAATGACCTAGTCGCAATTAAGAGAACTCAATTCGGACCGGGGTTAAAGTTGAAACCTAAATTCTTGGGTCCTTATAAGGTGACTGCTACGCTTAAACATGACAGGTACGAGGTAATGAAAATTGGAGACAACGAAGGACCGCACAAAACAATCACAGTATCGGAATACATGAAAAAATTGTGCGATTCATTCGGGGCGAATAAGCCATCAGGACGGCTGAATGTGGGCTGACTCGAACTAGATAGGCAACTCGCGCACGCTGACAGGTCACACTTTGGTTCTGAGCTTAGCAGCGTACGGTTGTGTCTTTCGTTTTGAATATCTAAGTTTACTTGAAAATAACTACAAAGTGTGTAATTTTGGATTTAAATATTAAACAGCGTGTGATATTGAAAACACTTTTCGCTTACTAAAGAAAAACTTAGCTTAAAATAGAAATCAGATAAATAGTTTCTAAGTTAAATAACGAATGTTTAAGTGACTAGTTTAATCATATTGAAAATAAACGTTTATATAAAAAAAAGTACGTGTCTAAATAAGGGTCGAACCCGCAGAAGTTGGGTAACGAACCCACATTTGTACATTCATGCTCAAAAACAGTGGAATTTTTTGCAGATTAGATTTATGTAGGCGCGGGCAAACATGATTGTCGCCGTGGCGATACAGGCCGATCGCCACGCGTCTATATGTAGCATATACAGTGAACCAATAAAGTTTACATACACCTAGTTATATTAAATTACGGCACGTTTATTTGCTATAAAATAGATCAATATTGTGCGCTTTTTCTACCCATTTCAAAATATTTGTATTTAATATCAAATTTAACATATCAAAATATTTTTTTTTACACAAATGAAAAAAATAAATGCCAAAGCTTAAAATGAGCATAATTTACATCAAAAAAGTTTACGTACACTAATGATTATTTATATAAATCAAAAGTAATTACAATAGTTTTAGCGGTTTTTGGCCTACATTTTGTTGCTTTTATTGTCTCTAGACGTCGACTCGTTTTCTAGTATTATTTCCGGATATTTTGACCCACTAAATCGATGATCCAGCTGATTGGCCTTATTTTAAAGAAATTCAATGTTTTCGAATACGTTTTCCAAAAAGTTCCAGATATTTTGAATAGGATTAATGTCTAGTGATTGCGTTCCTATGGAGTTGTTTTTATTTCCATAACAACCATTCACGTACAAGATAAAACGTGTATTTTGGGTCGTTGTCCTGTTGTAAATAAAAGTGGCTGCTATTAACCGCCGATTTAAGCACACTTAAAATTTAAATTTTTTTCTTAAAATGTTGCAAATAAATATGTATGTATGTATATAAATATTATATATACTTATCTTATCAAACCTACATTAATGAAATATTTGGTAACAACATAAACATGACTTTATTACACACATATTTCAAAAGGTTTCATCATGAAATAGTTCAATTTGTACGTACATGCTTGTGTGCTTTGGTATAAAGTACATATGTATATAGAAACTATAGATACATATGTACGTATATAAATTATATGCAGAGTCTTTGGCTTATTGTAGATATGCGCATCTGTAAGCGTACATTCCTTAACATCGGAAATAGCATAATTTTTCTCATTTAACACTGAAAATGCGTTCATTGATTTTTTACATACCATCTATAAAAATTTTATAAAGCCTTACTTAAAAAGCCGAATATCTCGAGAAGTATTAATGATAGCGATTTTGACCTCGGATGTTTTTATAGCAAATAAAATTTCCTACAAATTTTTTCATTTAATTTTTTCTATAACTCCCGTCATTTACTAGATATATACAAAAAGAGCGAAATTCTTGGAAAATCGGAATAAGAGCCCCGTACTACCTCTCCGGTTGGAGTTACGACTTCGTTGCACTGGGCGCTTTCGTAGAGTGAACAATTCTAAGAAAACACAAATTTCAAGCATACACTTGACAACATTTTCCGGCATACCCCTTACACTCAAAATGGTGATTGCGCAAAAAAAAAGCCAGGGCCATTTCGAAAATT
The DNA here is from genome assembly GCA_027475135.1 of Bactrocera correcta. Taxonomy (NCBI): domain Eukaryota; kingdom Metazoa; phylum Arthropoda; class Insecta; order Diptera; family Tephritidae; genus Bactrocera; species Bactrocera correcta. The sequence continues at coordinate 54,229,202 of CM050322.1, forward strand.
AGAAAAGAAAAGAAAAAGAACAAAAACCAACATCATCTTCTTCTTAATTAGCGTAGATACCGCTTACGCGATTATAGCCAAGTTAGCAACAGCGCGCCAGTCGTTTCTTCTGGCGTGGTGCCAATTGGATATTCCAACCATAGCCAGGTTCTTCTCCACCTGGTCCTTCCAACGAAATGGAGGTCTTCCTCTTCCTTTGCTTCCTCCGGCGGGTACAGCGTCAAATACTTTCAGAGCTGGAGTGCTTTCGTCCATCCGGGCAACATGACCAAGCCAGCGTAGCCGATGTCTTTTAATTCGCTGAACTATGTCAATGCCGTCATATATCATCGTTTCATCGAATACGATATTCGCCATGGACAACGCGCAAAGGGCCGTAAACCTTTCGCAGAACTTTTCTCTCGAAAACTTAACTAATCCGTTGTTGTCATCGCCCAAGCCTCTGCACCATATAGCAGGACGGGAATTATGAGTGACTTATAGAGTTTGGTTTTTGCTCGATGAGAGAAGACTTTACTTAGTTAGTAGCAGCTGTTGGCAAGAGTTATCCTGCGTTGGATTTCCAGGCTGACATTGTTGATGGTGTTTACGCTAGTTCCAAGATAGACGAAATTATCTACAACTTCAACGTTTTGACTGTCAACAGTGACGTGAGTGCCAAGTCGCGAGTGCGACGACTGTTTGTTTGATGACGGGAGATATTTCGTCTTGTCCTCTTTTCCTGCCCGACTCATCTGCTTTGCTTCCTCGTCTAGTCTGGAGAAAGTAGAACTAACGGCGTGGGTCATGACGCCGATTATACTAATTTCATCGCCCTAGGCCAGCAGCTATACACTCTTTTAAAATATTGTAAACGCTTGATTAAGCTCTGCAGCTCCAATTGTTTTCTCCAACAGAAGGTTAAAGAAGTCGCACGATAGGGAGTCGCCTTGTGTGAAACCTCGTTTGGTATCGAACGGCTCGGAGAGGTCCTTCCCAATCCTGACGGAACTTTTAGTGTTGCTCAACATCAGTTTACAAAGCCGGTTTAGTTTTGCTGGGATACCAAATTCAGACATCGCGGCATATAGGCAGCTCCTTTTCGTGCTGTCGAAAGCAGATTTGAAATCGGCGAAGAGGTGAAATCGGTGAGGTGGAACGTTTGCTCCATGGTCATCGATTGGGGAATTGGGTTCGCTTTCTCCTGGCGTTGTGCGTTCACTGCCATTCAGCAGGCTGGAGAACTGTCCCCTCCATAGTTTAAGTATGCTCTGGGCATCGGTGGCTAGATCACCTTGGGGGGTTCTACAAGAGTAGGCTCCTGTCGTGAAACCTTCTGTTATTCGCCTCATTTTTTCGTAAAACTTTCGAGCATCCCCCTTGCCCGCCAAGCTCTTTGTACTCACCAGAGATAAAGAGATGTCCAACTCTTCTCTCACTGGAAATGAGAGAACAATTGCTAAACGTCAAAACCACCTAAACTTTGACAGTTGACTGGATTGGGGAGGTTTTGACGTTTTGCAATTGGAATGACTGGAACGGCCAGTTTGAAATCATACCAAAAATATATGTGAACGGAGGAATTTGTTGCCGCCGTTCAAAATCGCTAATAAAAATTTAAAAAAATGAAAACCAAAGAAAGTGTGAAATTTAAATATATTTCATGGAGCGTTTTGTAATTTGATGCACATTAGATTAATTTTCAATTACAAATTATTAAAAACAGGCTTAGTTCCCCTGATTACATAAGTACTGAAAGATCGAAAGTCAGTTGTGTTAATATACCATAAAATCAAAACAAAAAAAAAACTTAAGTAGTTTCGCCATATATTACAAGTTCAATATATAATAATTTGCAATCGCAATAAATGTTGGGTGTTTTAATTTAAAATGCCTAAAAATTCTTATTTTGTTCGATCTGGCCATAATGGAAAATGTTATAAAAAACATGGTGCGCTCTCACTCTGGAATAAGTTGGGTATTCCATTATCCCTGATACTCACGCATTTCGTCCTCTCTTTTTCTCTGTTTGCAAATGCGTCTCGCTTCCCTCTTCAACTCTCGGTATTTTTTCCATCCCTCTCGTGTTGTGTTCGATCGTAAAGATGCTAGTCTTTTTTCTCTCAGCTGCGACTCGGCACTCCTTTTTGAATTAGCCATTGTTTTGCATTTTTCGAAAATCAATGATTTCGTTCGCATCTGTACGTAAGGAACTTGAAATGCAGTCCAACATTTCCCTTATATCGAGTTGTTGACGAGTGCTATCAAAGAGGAGGAGTGCAAGTTGTATATAAAATCATTCGGCTGTTTGTTTTGTTTGCAACTTCTCGACGTCGAACCTTCCTTGTGGCTCTTGACATGCGTTTTTTGTCACGCAAAGGAGGGTGCGTATCGTGGCGCCAACAAGAAATTGGTCGAGCCGATGTTAGCACCTCGGAGCGTACCCATGTCTAAAATACTCAAGACGTGTCTTCCGTTTATAAGAACATTATCGATCTTCTAGGTGGCTTTTCGATTCGGAGACTACCTTATCCTGCAGATAACCGTATTTCGGGACCGGACGAAGTCGATCAGCCTCATCCCTTTTGGGGATGTTTTATCATGGATAGTGATACTTACTTTGCCCACCCTGGCATTAAAGTCGCCAAGCACGATTTTGACAACGTGGTGGGGACAGCTCTCATAGGTGTGCTCGAAACGCTCATAGAAGGCATCTTTGGTCAAATCGCCAATGCACAAGATTCACCACGTATGTACATATGTTACATAGAGAACCAATGTGGGAAAGAAAATTAATGTAACATACACACATATGTATGTATAAACAGCATCGTTAAAATTATTTGTACGGCAAATAATATACACACATACATACAATTTGCCTATATATATGCGGTATATGTAACGCACATAGGGTACATAATGAAACTAAATTTAATTTTATTACATTTTTTTTATTAAAATTAAATTAAAAACAAAGAAATGTATATACGGTCAAAATAAAACAGAAAACAATTAAGAATTGGTATAAAAGGCGAATACGTACTGGCATATTCAATTGTCCAAACATATATTCAAAGATCAAATCGGCAATACCCATTGTTCTTTTTAGCATACGAGCAAGCAGGATTGCAAACAAAACATTTAAGCATATAACATATGAACATAAATATGCACATATCGTGTACTCATACACACTCTCTTCGCAATCGGTCATACACAAGTATATACAAAGGAATACGAAACAAGAAACAATAAAATATAAAATGTAAAGAGAACAAAAACAAAGTTAATAGTTCAACTAAAGAAGAACTGGTAATAAAAAAGACACGTTAGTTATTTCATATATTACTTATATAACAAAAATACAATCTTATTTATCTTAAGGATTCGCACGTACAAATTGTATCGGATTACACCGAGAGATTATTTTCTCATATAGATTTCTACTTTCCTCGTTTTATCTAAATGAACGGAGATTGTAAGGAATCTAAATCAAAAAATAAAAGTACAAAAAAATATTTCTGAAGAATAGAAAAAGGGTGAAAGATATTTCATATACTAAGCTTATTGCTGAGAGTGATAGTCCAATCCGATACACTCGATTTTAATCTTCACTGATTCCAGACAATTCTGAATCGGTAAAAGAAATAAAAAAAAGCTAGGCAATTTCTGGACACGTCTTCAAGCAGCGTATGGTATTGAGAAAATTACAAAAGCACTTCTGGTGCAAAATACCATTTTCGAATGGGTCCTAAGTGGACTAGTTGCGGAACCAGTCAACAATGACAGCTCAAGTTGAGGAAATCTCAAACGAGTACCTCAATTCACGATTGAAAAAATTTTGGGAATTAGAAGAACTCCCCCCATATCAAACACAACCCCAGATTATCAGGAGCCCAGGATCCACACACGCAAACACACACCTTACTACTCCACTAAAAGGGGTCAGCTTAAACACACAGCAGTTCTGATTCGTCCGCCTTTGAATCGACGTCGTTTTTCCGCCACCGCTACGCAGCGCTCCATCTCCATCTATCCATCAGGAATAAATACATTGAAGTTGATTTACATACATTGCGTTAATTTAATTTGAAGTTAATTTATGTTAAATGTTGATTATATTGTTAGAACACATACAAGTTGAGTGTTGAGTATACTCGTATTGGTGAAAAAACACACAAATCAAGTGTTAAGTTTACATTGTAAAAAAATACACGAATTGAGTGGTAAAACCGGAGGAGGTTTTTCTACCAAACATTGTAAATAAAACTTTGAAAAACTTCACTGTCTAACTAGATGAATAAAATACGTGTAAACCTCTACTCGCCAACGCAACTCTCTCGACCGAGTATCGTACTCGGCCAGAATACTGTCTCGCCACTGTACTCGCAGTATAGTAAGCAGGATTGCGCAAATAGTAAGCTTGGACAAGTTCGATCAGCAAAAGAAAAAATAAAAATTAAAATAATAAAAGACAACATACAACATGCAGATACTTATATACATATTCTATATTTATTTATACAAGTAACATTAAACACAATTATTTGAGTTTAATTTCACAAAGATACTTATATACATATTCTATATTTATTTATACAAGTAACATTAAACACAATTATTTGAGTTTAATTTCACAAATATTTATTTATTACTAGCTGACCCCGCAGCCGTTGTCCTGCGTGAAATTATGAAATTATGTATTTTGAAATGAAAAGAAAGTTAAATTCATCATTTAATTTTTGGTGTTTTTTTTTTTTGTTTTCAATGTAACGCAGCTTTTAAAAGAACATTATTGGTTTTCTATTCCGGTGTACAGAAAAGATGGTTTTCCAACTCGTGAGCACGCCACGGCCGTGTGAAAAACATAGAATTTCCAAATTTATGCCACACACTATCCTTGTCCTGTTGATTGTCATCTCAAATGCAATTTTCACTGGAAACGGAATACGTTGGAACTGAAATGGCAAATCGTTAGAACTCAAAGAAATTCGTAAAATCAAAGATTCTGCCTCCTTGTATTCGATAGCTGTGTCACAATCAGTCGGGTTGTATTACACAGTTCCGGCGCATGAAGATTGCGAAACATAATAAATACGTATCCTACTTTGAGACGCAAATGATGCGGTGGCATACCAAGCCTGTCCAAAGAGTTTAGAAATACCACTGGATAATTCACGGCGTCGTCATCATTGTCAAGATGATCAATCGATTTGTAGCGCAAGTCTCCCGGAATTTGACTTTGAAACTTCCAGTTCAACTCAACAACATCGGTATTTTTGGCAGCTAACATTGCACGTGCACTTAAAGAATCGTAGTTACGATAATTTGGCCAATGTCCGAACATTTGTGATGAGTTCATCTTTCGTGAATTGATAAAGGGAAGATGGAATTGATATCGAACCACCGGAAGTATCAACCGTAATTGTACCATTTCCAAATTTTAGCGAAGACGATGTAAACTGTCTTCCGCAATTTCATTTTTGTTCGTATCGCAAAATAGACGCGGATTTGAAGGCTGATATGTCGAAATGATTATCGCGAAAAGTGTGCGAACTTCATATTCATTCCAGTGATTAACGTGTTCCAAGAATTATAATTGCTGGCTTACTTCTGCAAAACTTGCACACATCGAACCATTTGCATTACGCAATGACTCAAATAAAGTTGAATCGCGAACATTATTCAATAGCAACCGAAGGTAGAAACAATCGTCGTTTTTCGGTTGAATTATATAAATTCGTCCTAATCCATTAGTTGATAAGACACGTGGATGTCAATCTACTGGTGAGCCTTGCTTTTTGCTCAACTATTTCTTCGACGATGCATTCCATGCATAATATCAAGGTATTTCCGAATAGAGCAATGTTCTAACAAACAGATGACTGACGAAAGTTGAGAAAAAACTCGTCAATGTTAATTTTGTTGCTGGCGATGTTTCCACTGGCTATACTGTATTCTCTGGGTTGAAATACACTCTTTGGCCATTCTCCAAATTAACTGCGAGAAGCACAACGGTCCGAAAACGTTCATGAATTGCAAAAGTAAATATCCTACAAAGCGCTTTATTGCAGTTCACGTATCAACCGTATGGCTTAAGACCAATAACCGCCATGTTGTTTCCTTTGCTGACGTACTTTCAAATGTATTTTATCGATTTCACCAAACTGCAGTACTAAACACTGATATGAGTTTTGAATATGAATTAGACAATAATGGTGAATATAGTACGATCCATGTGTTGTCAATTTCGATATCCACTTTTCTAAGTTGAATGCTGAATGTTCTGCCATTGTCGTCTGGTGAGCGATAGAGTTGATATCCATCATTTCTAGTTTGTGTTTCCGAAAGAAAAGCACATGGTTAGTGTTTCGTGCACTTATTGTCAGACATACAAACCGAAAAGGGATTGTAGTGTCCGCAAGGTCTATGCACCATATTGGTTTCCAACGCTTCATATAATACTGGATCTTTCTCTACCTCAGATATTCCTGGAGAAATGATTTCATCAATTTGATCTGGTGTAACCATGTGCCAAAGAAGAATGTGTGCGTGCGGAAAACCTCTATTTTGCTACTCAACAGAGTACATCTAGCATTCAACAGCACCACATATACGTTGCTTCAAGATAAAGTCAATCAAACATCGTAACTGTTATTTGAAAATTCGTGCTGCGACATCGTGACGATCGATAATTCCGCACGTATGTTGCCGCATCTTGGGAGAACTTCTTGCCTTGCCTTGCCTTGGGCTGCCATACTTTGATGGCAAAAAGAACACCGACCGATATTAGGGCGACCTCTTGGTGGCTTCGTAACAAATTTCAATCTGCAATTGACCTCTTTGTGTGAAACACACGTAAAGTTCTCACTGAATAATTTTCAATAACTTTTCTTTTGAATAGCCGGAGTAAAAAAGCAAGCGACCGAAATTGAACTACTCAAATAATTAACAAATCAAAATATTGAAAAACAAAACAAACAAAAATTGAAAAAAATGTTTATGGAAAAAAGTTACTTTTTGGAATTATCCAATTTGATGACTTTTCATGAAAAGTATAAGAATCTCTTATTTCCAAACCCTCCTTGATCCACAACGAACAACCTCTTAAAATTTCATCAATATTGGTTCAGCCACTCTCTTGGCGTTACTAACGAACAAAAATTCATTCGTTTGTATGAGAAAAAGAAAAGAGCTGTTTTTAGGGGTTTTCCGGCAATTATTCGAAATGTTTTTTCCGCAGAAACCATCCCTGGACCTAAACGAACATTTTAAAAAAGAATTATCAAATTTGGTTCAGTCGTATGAAAGTTATGAGCGTACATACATTTTGACGATACATTTTTATTTATATAGATTAAAATGCTATTCGTAGCTTGACTGCTGACATCAGACAGAAGACAGAAGACAAAACCAGCACATACATACATACGTATTGGCATTTCTAATTGTTCTCACATACATACCCTGCCAACCACGAGCGGTTAAAAACCCAGTAAAAAGTAGGTAGTAAATTAGTTAAAAAGTTAGATTGCCATAGGCCGCGTGAAAATTCTAACCACTTTTCCCCTCACACCTACGTATACAAGTGATCATACATCTCTGTTGCGCTCATTCAGCAGTGTCATATAAAAAAGTATATCCTGCTCTAATATTCTCAGTTGACAGCTGATCCTTATTTAAATATATTTAAAAATCTAAACAATTTAAATTTAAATTTTTTTATTCTTTTTATTAATAAAAAATTAACAATTTTTGCAGAATTGCAAATATGTACATATATTCAACAAAAAAATATTAATATCTGAAAATAAAGAATAATTAAATAGTTCTATTTATATCGAAAACGAAAAGAAAGATTAATTATATAAAATGATAATAATGTCTGAAGGAAAAGATTAATATTATCTGAAAAAAAAAACAAAAAAAATATATTTATTACAAATATAATAGACTCTCAAAGAAAGATTATTTATATAAAAATCATAATAATATCTGAAAGAAGATAATAATATTATATTATTATTTAAAATGTAAAACAAACATTTGTTTTCACATATTACATATATTGGATTGTGCAAGCCGCCTTAAACGCATAAAATACATACTTATGTACATTTGTAATTACACTAGCCTGCTCTCATTTTGATGCCAAAGATTCTAGGTGTGATTTCAGGTATATTTTGTGAGCTAATACGAAAATATCTGTCACATTTTTTATATCAGTTCCCATTTATAAGAAAGAATAAGCAGAATACAAGCGAATTACAATGTCACTAATCGGTTAACTTTGATTTTTCATTATATACTCGCCGCATATATAACAAAACTTGTCATAATCATTACTGCAACTACTCGTCTTACTTTCCATAATAAATTTGTACTATTAATATAATAAAAGTGATAATCAGGTTGACAGACTTTGAATAAAACCGGAAAAAAATTAAAATAAAACTTTTAGGTAAACCATAGCTGTCAGTTGATATCTAGTAGCAGCAATAGAGTTAATATAATATAACCTACTTTACCGACTACAGATACGGACAGAGCTGCACCAAGAAAAAAAAATTTGTAGGTCTGTGTTATTTTTGCGCATTATATTGGACTGCGCAATCCAATTTGAAACAACACACACTTATTTTCACATACTTACTTAACAATTTATATTTGCTGCTTCTGATGATATTGCTGCTGCTGCTGTTTACAATTCAGTTCTGATTTCCAATGCTATAAAAAATTAAGTAATTATTTGCAAATTATTAAAAAAAAAATTCACATAAAAATCATTTACTTACCTTCTTCTTGCACAAGCCTCCTTTACGATGGTACGATCACGATTGACATCTTCCAATCGTTTTTTTATTACCCTTGAAAAATCTTAAAGGTTTTTAAGATTAAAGAAATAGACCCGCGGGCCCGACTGCAATCGTGCTTTTACACAGACACGATCGGCAATTCACATGTACGCAAGAGATTTGTATACACAAAGCAGCTAGTCTCTGCTTGACTTTTGTTAAAGCAACATTATGCGCGCTTGTTTAATTCAAATGCACTGCAAAAATATGTTTGACAATTCTTGGGAATTGATGTTTTTTTCTTTGAAAATTATTTAAAAAAGCCGCAATGCTACATTTGTTCGACACAATTAGCAAAATGCAGCAAATATAACATAAGAAGTCACTACATGTCACACCATATTGATTATGAAAAGTACAAAAATGATGAAAGAGCGGAACTACTTGTCGAAATGAAAGCCAAAGTGTTCAATAAATTTTTAAAACAGCCAGATCATAATCAAAATTGTGAGGAACGCCAAATATTAAAAGCCTCTTATGTTGTTGCGCTTGCATTGGCAAAGAAATGTCGTTCATATGAAGACGGTCCTTTTGTAAAAAATCTTGTTGAAAATGTTTTAAATTGCTTTGGCCAAAATGGCAAATATATGGCTTTGCTTGTTGAAACGATTCCATTATCAGTCAGAACTCTTAATCGCCGTACAGCAAAAATAAGTAATTTTTTATTTGAGGATTTGAAAAAACGCCTTCAGGAATGTTTGTTTTTTTCTATTTGTGTAGATGACAGTACTGACATAGGTAATACGTGCCAATTAATAATTTTTTTTGAAAACAGTCCACGAAAATTTGGTTACTTATGAGGATTTTGTTGGGTTAGTTTCTTTGCATGGTCATGTAAATGGGCAAACATTTTCGAAAGCTGTTAATGAGAGAGTTTTTTTAATTATTGACAAAATAAATGGAGTGCTGTCTGCACAGATGGAGCAAAGGTGATGGTGGGAAAAAAGAAGGGCTTTATTGGTCATTTAACCGAACATATTGATGTGCCAACATTTCATTGCATTATACATCAGCAAGCCCTATTTGCTAAAAATTTATGCTTGAATGATGTGATGAAAATATGTGTAGAAATTATAAATAAAATAAGAGGGGGTCACAATCCGTTAAATCATAGAATATTTTAAACATTTCTTGAGGAGGTTGAAGCTGACTACGGTGATTTACGGTTATTCACAGAAGTAAGGTGGCTTAGCAAAGGAAGAAGTCTAGAAAGGTTTTTTGAACTTCGATGCGAAATTTTAGAGTTCTTAAAACTGGATCAGATCAGATTCTAAAAGATTATCGGGCTATTTAAGCGAGAACGATTTTTAATCAGGCTAGCATTCCTTACTGACTTTTGTAAAATGATTAATGAACTTAATCTTGCACTATATTTCAGATTCTTTATTTCAAGATTTCTTTACAACAAGTGGTTAAATATTTCATAACATAAACAAGAGATTTGAAGATTTTAATAAAATATTACCGGCTATAGACCTTCTGATGTACAAAATCAAAGCCCTGCAATTAGAAAAGAAATACAACAAATGATAGAAGATGTATCATTACCTTTGGCGACGAGAAAGAAGTTTTGGAAGCAAATATGTAAAAAAAAATACCCGAATTGCACAACGGAAATATAACGGGTGATTTTTTTGAGGTTAGGATTTTCATGCATTAGTATTTGACAGATTACGTGGGATTTCAGACATGGTGTCAAAGAGAAAGATGCTCAGTATGCTTTGACATTTCATCATGAATAGACTTACTAACGAGCAACGCTTGCAAATCATTGAATTTTATTACCAAAATCAGTGTTCGGTTCGAAATGTGTTTATCGACAAATTTTGTTCAGCGATGAGGCTCATTTCTGGTTGAATGGCTACGTAAATAAGCAAAATTGCCGCATTTGGGGTGAAGAGCAACCAGAAGCCGTTCAAGAACTGCCCATGCATCCCGAAAAATGCACTGTTTGGTGTGGTTTGTACGCTGGTGGAATCATTGGACCGTATTTTTTCAAAGATGCTGTTGGACGCAACGTTACGGTGAATGGCGATCGCTATCGTTCGATGCTAACAAACTTTTTGTTGCCAAAAATGGAAGAACTGAACTTGGTTGACATGTGGTTTCAACAAGATGGCGCTACATGCCACACAGCTCGCGATTCTATTGCCATTTTGAGGGAAAACTTCGGACAACAATTCATCTCAAGAAATGGACCCGTAAGTTGGCCACCAAGATCATGCGATTTAACGCCTTTAGACTATTTTTTGTGGGGCTACGTCAAGTCTAAAGTCTACAGAAATAAGCCAGCAACTATTCCAGCTTTGGAAGACAACATTTCCGAAGAAATTCGGGCTATTCCGGCCGAAATGCTCGAAAAAGTTGCCCAAAATTGGACTTTCCGAATGGACCACCTAAGACGCAGCCGCGGTCAACATTTAAATGAAATTATCTTCAAAAAGTAAATGTCATGAACCAATCTAACGTTTCAAATAAAGAACCGATGAGATTTTGCAAATTTTATGCGTTTTTTTTTTTAAAAAAGTTATCAAGCTCTTAAAAAATCACCCTTTATAAGCTCTATTCAATGTTTGGCACCACCTATATGTGCGAAAACGCTTTTTCTTTATTAAAAATCATTAAAAGCAAACATAGGAATCGTTTAACAGACACGAATTTAGAAGACCTCATGAGAATTAAACTTAACAAAACTGATATAAATATAGATGACATTTTAAGAACTGTTTAATGGTTAAACTTAAGGTGCAAACAGTAAACGCAAAGTTAACCTTTAATTTCAAATAATATTAATAATATTTTTTTTTAATTAAATATTCATATATTTAACCCTGTAGTGGTTGTGCGGATTACATATGTATAAACTTTTTATGATTAACAAATTGAAGTTTTTATTTTTTTTATAATTTTAGTGGAATGAAATACATTTACGTTTTTTTCTTAGTTATAGTTATATATATAGCTATCACGTCACTTTACGGTGCGCTAGCAATGCAAAGTGAATCGAATTAGCTTTGCGCATTTTTCCAATATTATTCAAAATACGTTTAACATTTTTCAAGCCTTCAAAGGATTGATTTTTAAAATTTTCGAAAAGCAGTTCTGATATTTTTTATTTTGTAATATCTAATACTTCTCAGTTATTTTTAAAGTGTTCTGTGAAATTTTGAAAAAAATATATATTATTTGCGCGCAAAATTTTTTGGGTGTACAATTTGACAGCGGCAATGAGTATTTTTGCCACATACACAAGCAGGAATATTTTTGTATGCGTGCACTCGGCACTTGCCGACCACTGGATTAAAGTTAAACACGTTGGACTCACTGAGATGCGCAACTAAGAGCTAATTGCCTGTGCTAAATTCGAATTTAAAAAATTCCGAATAAAACTGAAAAACGTCCGTTCGCGGGTATAGTCTTTAATACAATATGACTCTTTATTTCAACAGTTCATTCGTTGGCCTAAATCTTAACCTAACGGCTAGACTAAAGATAAGTATGTATACAAAAAGGGGTAAGTATGTAGTTCTAATTCAATTCAGCAATCTGAAGTTCATGGCAATAGAATATTTTAATACATAGGTAGCAGATGATGGTTATGGTTATATACTACAAAAATTGTAAATATTTTACATGATGTAAAACATTTTATAATGTATTCAAATATTTCAACAAATTTATTTCTTAAAAAAATATTTTTACATTTTTTAAGTTGTATTTCAACTTCGACAGGCAGCAGGGCGAGCTTGTGAATAGGGCGCTTAATGGTGCCTACCTTGGTTGCCACGTCTGCCACTCGTACCTTTCCGTCTCGTCCTTCTATGGTTGCGGCGATTCGCCCTAGTGCCCACTGCTGCGGTGGCGTGTTGTCTTCGTGGACGAAGACGAGATCGCCGGGCTGCAGGTTAGGTTTCGGGTGCAGCCATTTGTTGCGCTCTTGAAGACTGGTAATGTACGTTTTGGACCATTGTCGCCAAAACTGTTGCTTGAGACAGCAAACAAGTTGCCATCTCTCGCAATAGCGAATTGGGTCCGTTGACACTTGTGGCGTTGGTAAGGCTCGGAGGAAGCACCCTATTAGCGGGAGTGCTGGAGTCAATGCTTCGCCGTCGTGGGATCCTGGCTCAACGGTGCGAGGGGCGGCGAGTTGTGGATGGCCTCCACATCGGCCAGCAGTGTTCCTAGTTCTTCGGCGGCGAGCAGCACGTTGCCCATTGCGCGCACGGCGAGGTGTTTGGCGGACTTCACTGCCGCCACCCATAACCCGCCGAAGTGCGGCATCCTCGGTGGTATAAAGGCGAATTTGAACCCTTCTTCGGCGGCGAATCCCATTACTTTCGGAGACTAGGACAGAAATGCCTCTTTGAGTTCGCGCAACATGCGATCGGCGCCGACGAAGTTGGTTGCGTTGCCGCTGTACATCGTCTGTGGCATTCCTCGGCGACAAATGAACCATTTTAGGGCGAGAATAAAGGAATTAGTTGATTAACCAGAATGTGTACTGCTTTAGACGTGAAACAAACGAAAACTGCGATATAAGTTTTTGCGGGTGGTCGACCGCGTATTTTTAATGTGGTATAAATTGGACCACAAAAGTCTACGCCACATATAAGAAAGGGTCGTAGCGCTCGAAGTCTTTCAATTGGCAAGTTTCCCATTATTTGGGTTCGCAACTTCGGCTTATAATGAAAGCAGTGTCTACGGTTCTACTGCATTATTTTCTTGATCAGCCATATGTGTTCTCGAAGAAGCGCAACCAACGCTTTTGCCCATGCGTGATGATTTCGAAAGTGCAGGAACCGTAAATAGTTAATAACGAAGTGCGAATTCTTATGTAGTAATAATGGGAATTCGGCATCGTATGGGTGAGGTGCATTTAAAAGGCGACATCCTACTCCAATTAATTTGAATGAAAGCGACATATCTGAGTACTCATGCAAAAACGGATTGAGTTTTTGCAAGTTTGCGGGTAGCGTGGTGCCTTTCGTGAGTTTTTGGATTTCATTCGCAAATTCCGAATGTTTAATCACCTGAACAATTTTCAAAAAACTCAAGTGTAATTCGCCAGATGTCAGGTCCCTTCCCTCCGTAGGCATTTTTGGTCGTCTAATCCACCGTAATAGATAGACAACCACACGAAGCAATTTTTGATGAGAAGAGAATTTTTCGATAAGGTTCAGTAGTAAATTCTCTTCCACATTTATGGCTAGTGTGAAAGTATTTTTCTTCTTCTCTAATGCTTCATCGTCTGGGGAGAGCTGGAAGTGAGTGTTAATTGGCCATAAAGCGGGGTCTTCTAGGAGGAACTGTGGACCGCCAAACCATATTGAATTATTCAATTCATCCACGTTGCAACTTCGAGACACTTGATCCGCAGGATTTTGTTGGATTGGATTTCAGACACTTTATTTGCAACAAAGGTTTGTAATGACGATGGATTCGTATTTACCCAAAGTCAGTCCAAAATATAATTTTTTCAAATTGTTGATTCAACATTGGCGCAATTCGTGACCATTATTTGGCAAGAAGATGTGCTGCCGAGAGCTCGAGACGCGGAAAAAACTTGGTCTTCAGCGGAGCCACTCTAGGCTTTGCAGTAAGCAGCGTGCATTTGACACCACTAGCAGATTGGCTTCGTATGTATATTCAGCTTCCGTACGCTCTTATTGAGGCGTCGGAGAAGCCATGTATGTGGCAGATAGCACTCGACTCTACATTTACGTATCGAGGAATGCCAATTGATGACAGCTGCAGTAGGTTGGCTTTGAAATTCTGCCAGCTAGTATCAAGGCGCAATGGAATCGACTCATCCCAATCTATTTTTAGGATCCAAAGCTCTTGCAATAAGATTTTTGCTTTGGTAACTAGTGGGGCTAATAGTCCAAGAGGATCGAAAAGGCGAGCAAAAACTGATAGTATGTTTTGTTTAGTAGCTCGCAGATCATGAAGCAAATCCTCTTTCGGAAACCAATAGATTCCTAGTGTTTTAGTTGAGTTTTTGTCATTGAAGCTTAATGACATTTCAGTATAATCACTGTCGAAAAAATTAGGTGGTTCGAAAACCACTTCGTTAAGGTGAATCCGGCCGAGTTTAATATTTTAATTACTTCACTTCTTATAAGATCTAGAGCCTCAAAATTTTCAGATCCTGTTAATAAGTCATCAACATAAAAGTCTCTTTTAATGGCCAATAAACCGAGAGGGCATTTAGTTGTTTTAGCATTGCTGAGCATTTGTAAACACCGGGTTGCAAGAAATGGTGCAGGCACAGTGCCGTAAGTGAAGGTGTTAAGTCGAAAAATCTGAATTTGCTCTGCGGGATGCTCTCTTCACACAATGAGCTGACAATTTCTGTCTTCTTCATGTATGATTATTTGGCGGTACATTTTAGTAATGTCTGACGTTAAAGCGTACTTATGTAAACGAAAACGAAGAAGGGTTGAGTACAATACTTCTTGGATGGTTGGGCCTACCATCAAAAGTTCATTTAATGAAATTTGAGAAGAAGTACGACTCGACGCATCAAAGACAATTCGTAATTTTGTTGTTGTGCTTTCGGGCCTCAAAACACACTGATGCGGAATAAAATAGTGTGGTTCACTCGAAATCTTATTATTTGTTGGGCTCATGTGACCCAGCACTTTATACTAATTCATGAAGTCCAGATACATTTTGCAAAGTTCTGGATCTTTCAATGTTTTCTTCTCCAGGGCCTGAAACCGCCGAACTGCGATTTCATAGGAGTGACCGAGTAACTTACGGTCAGCTTTAAAGGGCATTCTGACTTGAAGCCTTCCTGAAGGTAGTACTTCAGTTGTATTGACGAAAAATTGTTCGCACTCATTTTGTTCAGGTGTGAATTTGTTGCCAATTGTTTCTGAAGGAAGTTCCTCCAGAGCCCAGAATTTTTGGACTACTGAATCTATTGGCGTTAAGTCTTCTTCAGTTTGGCATTATGTGCTATTTACTTCCTGAGGAGGACTAAGACTGCTGACACATTTGCCAGAAACAATCCATCCCAAAAGAGTTTTGTGTAGCGTTGGTTGATTAGGACCACTTTTAATTTGACCAACCGGTAACAAATCGAAAAAGGTTTCCGCCCCTAATAACATATCGATCTTTTGAGGTTTTTGGAATTCTGGATCCGCCAATTTAATATTGTGTGGAATTTTCCAACCATTAATATTAATGGTATGGTCTGGATGATTAGCCGAAATAAATCGCATAACCCAGAATTCCGCCGAAAATTTATAATTATTTACGCGCGACTTAACAAATGCGCTTAATTTGGCCCCGACTTTTGTACTTGAATTTCCAATCCCTATAATATTTAATGTCATGTTTTGGCGTCGAATCCGCAGTTTTTGGGCCTACTCCGTCATGAAGTTGACTTGACTTCCTGAGTCTAGCAAGACTCTTGCGGGCAGGTACTCTCCACAGCTTGATCTCACCCGAATAACTGCTGTTGCCAACATTACCCGATCAGGCACACTTATTGTATGCATTGCCTGTGTAGTTGTTGCTGGTTGCGGATGAGGTTCAGCAGCGAAGGATACAGGATACTGGTGCAGTAATGTGTGGTGAGACCGATTACACATGCGACATCGATCCGCTCTGCATTTGGATACCGTATGTCCCTTACGCAAACAATTTATGCATAAGGGCACCAATTTGACAAACTCAAATCTCTGTTGAACTGAGAGAGTTTTAAAAGTGGGGCACGCTGTTAAATAGTGGTCCTTTGATTTACACTGCTGGCATGTCGGCTGCTTTGTATTCGCTGCAGCTAAAGCGGACTTAGCTCCATTCATGTGGGGCTGCTTCCCGTGGTTCGCGCTGGCTGCTGCTATGGGTCTCGTCCTCGAAGATAATGCGCCTTCAGCTGACAGGTGCTAGCACCGTCTATTTAAGGTAGCTTCACAACCCTTCCACAATGGTAACTTGTCAAAATCCAGCTGTTCTTCCCACTTTGATCGGGTGTCAGAGTCAACTTTTGTCATGACTATGTGAATAATTATCGCATTTGTGATTTGTTTCTCATCGCCCAGCGATAGCAATGAGTCATATACAGCCGACACTATATCAATCATCGCGTGCAATGAAGGGGCTGATGGCTTAGGGATAGTTGGCAGCTCAACAAGTTTTGAAATCGTATTCAAAAAAAAATCAAACATTTATTGTCAGAAACCTTTTTGAGACTTGCCAACGCCTTCGGATAGTTTTCATCCGACATTTAAAACGCTTTTACCGTGCCCAGAGCCTCCCCAGATAGACAATTAACCAGATGGTTAAATTTTTCAATACCTGGGATGTTTGCATCATTGTGAACCAAACTCTCAAACAAGCTCATGAAATTTTTAAATTCCGAATATTCTCCCTTGAATTTCGGCAAATTCATTTTTGGGAGCCTTAAGCTGTGAGACATTACGAATGATGTTTAAGCAATAGATGTTCTATTTTTGGCCAAAATTGTTTTAATTATAGATTTTGTTTCTACAATTATGTCCTCTAACTCCCCTCGGGCCATGTCATCTTCATCAATCTCTTCAATTTTATATTGGCATTTCCTCAATTTCTCCCTATGTGAGTTTAGTATGTCAAGACGACATTCCAATTCGATTGGATCTAATGACATCGTCTTTTCTAGAAGACCCATTTTTATTCGCAAAATTCTACTTTTCGCCACCGTCCTTTGACGCTTTAATGACTTTAAGTCGATCAACTCCTTACTCGGAGAGAGGTTGGCGATAGTTGGCTTTGGCTTGCTCATTTTTGCTTGTTTAATTAAATTTCCGGGAAAAAAACTATACAGGTTGTCAACAGATATCTTAAGAATCGATAACGAAAACGAAAAATATATGTATAGCGATTCCCAAGTATACGAAAGCAAACAATAAAAGTTGGCAATAAATATATTTGGAATCGGTTACGAAAACGAGAAAAAATGATATCGATTCCAAGTATACGAAAGCCAAACCTATGAAGTATGCAAAATAAGCAATAGAACAATTGAATGTTCTTGAAAATGTTGTTTTTTTAGCGAGAAAATTTTCCAAAGAACCGGATTGTAAAACTTTATTTCGTTTAAAGTTTTAAAAATTTTTTGTCTGCAAGATATAAAATGTCGCACCTTAATGTTTAATTAACGATGCTACCGCAAATACCACAATCCCTCTTTCACTTAGATGCTATGTATGTATATATGTATACGTACGTGAATATTAAGATGTAAATATATGCAATAATATAAATATATATCTACGTATGTGAAAAATTGTGAAAACAGGGAGAGCCAAAAACTGAAAGTGTGCACTTGCTCTTTTTTTTTTACTTTTTGTGTTTTTCTTTATTCGCACCACTTTCAGTGATTCGCACTCTTTACCTGTTGTGAATGCATAGGCGGAATGCAATTACAGCTCATCCCCACGAAGCAGAGGATTTGGCGTCGACGTTAGCAGCGACGGTGTTGACGTTGAGCGCGAGAATCGGCGTTGACGCAGCAGTAGTGGGACGACGGTGTTGACGCAAGCCCGTTCGGTGCTGACGTGATGTTACCCCAACTAGTTGTTTAACGTTTTAATGGCCAAAGTTATCGGTTTTGGGCTACGGCTTTTTTTTAACGGGTTTGTACCTCTTTTCCGGCACTTTTTAGCGGCACTCGCAACACTTTTTTTTTCATCGGCACTTTATGTTTTTGGTGGTAGTTTTTAATAAATTTGCTTTACCGCACTAACAGTAAAACCACATTTAGCGCCTCAGAAAAAATATAATGCCTTTATTTAGAACTGCTTATATTTTGACACTCCACTGCATTTGCAAAAATATGCCTGATCAACCTATTTATCCACCTCTTGGTTTTTGTTTCTTTTCTTTTTTTGTGTTAGGTTGGAGAATTTTGCCGAACATTTGTCATGTACATTTGTATTATTTTTTTACGACACACTTCACAAACTTTCCTTCAACTTTTTCAAATTTTTAGTTTTGGTTAGTTTATATCTTATTTTCTTTATGTTTGATTTTACCACTTCGTTTCGTTTTTATTCACTTCAGTGTATGTCACAAGTGTACACTTCGCAATTATTTTTTATGTAGATAGTGATATATTTTTCACAAGCCACTGCTATTTTTTAATGTTAATTTTTTTTTTTTGAATTTATTATATATATATTTTTAATGTCTTTGTCCGGACATTTATTTTCAATATTTGTTACTTTAGTCACTTGCACTCGACCGAAACCGGAAGAGATGGGAAATTCACAGGCAATTGCTCACGCGCTAGAAATTAAACTAATCCGCTAAGTAAGTATCAACTTCTTTGAAAATTAAATACACTTTTACATCCACGCACTGAGTCCCTGCTCGGGCGCCATGAAAAATCTTAAGCGTTTTTAAGATTAAAGTTAAACACGTTGGACTCAGTGAGATGCGCAACTAAGATCTAATTGCCTGTGCTAAATTCGAATTTAAAAAATTCCGATTAAAATTAAAAAACGTCCTCTCGCGGGTGTAGTCTTTAATACAATATGATTCTTTATTTCAACAGTTCATTAGTTAGCCTAAATCTTAACCTAACGGCTTAGACTAAAGGTAAGTATGTATACAAAAAAAGGTTAAGTATGTAGTTCTAATTCAATTCAGCAATCTGAAGTTCATGGTAACAGATTATTTTAATACATAGGTAGTAGATGATGGTTATGGTTATATACTACAAAAATTGTAAGTATTTTACATGATGTAAAACATTTTATAATGTATTCACATATTTCAACAAATTTATTTCTTAAAAAATGACGTAACAATCCTTTTTGGGATTTTCTTTTGGCAATATTGACAATTATGTTTTCTCATTCGCACTCTTTCAAATAAATCAAGAAATTAAATATCTTGAGGAGCATACCTTTTCATACCAATGTCTGGTGAGACTTGTTTGATAAAATCCACAAACTCCTTTTCAGTGGCTCTTTGGGCTCCAGTGAAGTTTTTACCATTATCGTTCATCAGTTTTGATGGGAAGCCGCGTCGTCCGACGAAGCGAGCGAATGCCGCGAGAAAAGCCTCCTTTGTCAGATTCGTACACAGCTCGAGGTGCACTGCTTTTGTCGTAAAACAGACAAAAACAGCCACATAGCCTTTCATTAAAGTGGGGGACCTTAGCATTATCTGAAAAGGCCCAGCAAAGTCGACACCTGTAACTGTGAAAGGCAGAGCGAAGTTGCACCGTTCCGGTGGAAGTGCTGCCATAATCTGTGTTCGCAACTTCTGCTTGTGCATAGTGCAGGTCTTGCACATGAAAATGCATTTCTTTATTTAGGGCCTAAGGCGGCGAATATAGAACTCTTGACGGACTATATGCTGCATTAGGCGATGTTCAGCGTGAAACATGAGTAAGTAGATATAATTGAGGAGTAATGTGGCCAGTTGGAATTTATCTGCTATAATTAGAGGGTGGCGTTCGTTGTACGTCAGGCTTGAGTTAGCAACCCTACCATTCGCACGAAGCAGAACTTTCGTGTCCAAGAATGGGTTAAGAACCAAGATTGAACTCCTTTTATCAATGGGTTTTGATTCTCTTGATAATGAGATATCGCGGCTGAAGTAGCACATTTGAGTGGATGCGATTAGTGCGACCTTTGTCTTTTGGTGTTCTAGGTGCTTAAATGTATCGCATTGGTTAGATGCTGGGTGAATTTCCTTAATTTTATTTTTGAGTCGCTCTATGAAATTTAGCATGTAGGCGATAACTCGAAGGGCACGAGGGAACGATGAAAATCGCTCAAGGATATCATTATTATCCAATGTTGCGTGAAAGCAGTCGATTTTTCGACTTTCTGGGGCAATTATATTGCGCATGGGCGATTTTGGCCAAGAATCGGGAGATTCTGTTAACCATCGGGGGCCATTTCATCAGAGGGTGGTGGTGGCAAGGTGCAGCGGCTTACACCCTCTTGTACCTAAATCGGCAGGATTGTCAGCACTGGCTACGTGTCGTCAAGTGGCTGACCCCACTAGGTCAAGGATTTGTGACGTACGATTAGAAATATATGTTTTCCATGCGTGTGGTGGCTTTTCTAACTAGGCTAGAACGATTTCAGAATCAGACCAGAGATGCAATCTGTATTTCCTCATGTTTAAGTGGGTTTGCACCATGGAAACCAATTTTGCGAGTAGAAGGGCGCCACAGAGCTCAATTCGAGGTAGACTTGGCGTTTTTAGAGGAGCCACCTTAGCCTTAGCTACTAATAAGTGGCTTATGGTCGCGTTATAGCTTTGTGTGCGCACATATAAAGTGGCACAGTATGCCTTCTCAGAGGCGTCACAGAAGCCGTGTAATTCGACTTTGTGTTCGGGGGAGTAGTTTACCCACCGTGGGATTTGTATCTGTGAGATATCGTTTAGATTGCTCGAGAACTGTGACCACTAAACGAAGTGGTTTTACTTGTTCGTCCCAATCGATCCCATCTAGCCATAATTCTTGAATCAGAATTTTAGCTTGTATAATAATTGGCGAAAGCCATCCTACGGGGTCGAAAATTTTGCCACAGAGGATAGAATTTGGCGTTTTGTAATGTCGGATACTGCAGATATTGACTCAGTAGTGTACGAAAACTGGTCAGATATCGCATTCCGTTGTACTTTCTTTAGTATCCAACAAGTTTTCTTTCGGTATACGTTTTACTATATCGGGATGATTAGCAGTAATCTTTTTTAATGGAAACCCTGCGGTTTTGAGGGCTCTTATAACCTGTGATAAGGATTCGTATGCTTGTGGACGACTGTGACTTCCAGACAAAATGTCGTCAACATACGTTTGCGTTTTTAACACCTCGGTTGCCAGAGGAAATCCTGACTTGGTGTTTTCTGCCAATTCGTGCAGTGTTCGAATGGCTAAGTATGGAGCACAGTTGACGCCAAAGGTAACTGTTTTAAACTTAAAGTCGCGTAGTGGACTAGTGGGGGATTTTCTGAAAATAATTCTTTGAAAATCTTGATCGTCTTTATGTATGACTATTTGTCTATACATTTTCTTGACGTCCCCGTTGAAGACGTATTTGAAGATACGTCAATTTAAGATAAGCAGCATTAGGTCTGGCTGAAGCGTGGGTTCCGTAAATAAAATGTCATTTAGGGAATTTCCTGAACTAGTGGATTATGACGCATTGAAGACAACTCTTACCTTTGTGGTTTTTTTGTCTGGCTTTACTACTGCATGATGGGCAAATAAAACGAGTAGTATTTACTTTTTATGATTTTTTCGCCAGCGCTGACTTCCTCCATATGGTCTAAATGGAGGTATTCTTCTACGACCGTGTCAGATTCTGGTTTCAGCTCACCATTTTTGAGTAGGTTTTTTTCCATACTTAAAAACTGTTGGATAGCAGAGGTGCGGGAATGACCTAAGGCGAGTGTGCGTGAAAATTCTGGCTTCAGTGGTAGTCGTACGACGTACCGGGCATCTTCTGACCGAGTAATTATGGTTTTACAAAAATTCTCACAATACCGATCTTCAGGGGTTGTGATTGATACGGGGGGGAGTTCATCTAACTCCCAAAATTTTCTTAATCCCGTATTGAGGAATTCGTTGGAGATCTCCTGAACTTGAGTTGTCATCATGGCAACTGGTTCCACAACTTGTCCACTTAGGACTTATCCGAAAATGGTATTTTGCGCAGGAAGTGTTTTTGTAATTTTTTCAATACCTTCGAGTATTATCTGTGGTATGAGATCGCTGCCTAATAGAAGATCTATTTGAGCGGGGGTGTTGCAGTTGGGGTCTGCTTACTTAAGGTGTGAAACCATTTGCCACTGCTTGCTATCTATATGATAGCTTGAAAGCATGTTTGTTAATTGCGGTAAGTGAATGCGCTTATCCGCTTGGGGGGAAATTAGAGTAATGGAGCAGATTTTATTGGAGTTTTGAACTACTCTTCCGCCCATTCCCATAATTTCACAATTGGCTAATTTTGTAGGCAGTTGTAGTTTTTTTTTGTGCCCCAAACGCAATAAATGATTGTTGCGATCCTTGCTCTATTAAGGCCCTGAGTTTAAACAGCTCTCCTCGGTGTTCGATGGAGACGACTGCTGTAGGTAGTAGTACTCTACTGTTATTTTCGCTATGTAGCGTTTGTGTTTTTAATGCCTTTGAGTAGCATGGTGCTTCTTGGCAGTTTTCTGAATTTGTTGTTGCAACTAAACCTGTTGCTCTTTTTATGTTTGCGCTGTTTGGGGGTTAGCTGGAAAAATTGGTAATGTGTAACATCGAATGATGCTGTTTATGGCAGTTAAATTTGCTTTCACAATCTTTAAGCATGTGTGCATGTGATAAGCAGTTTGTGCAAAGTCTTTTTGACTTTACAAAATTGTTTCGGTCAACTATATATAGTTTCTTAAATTTCTCGCAAGATTTAAGTTTATGTCCCCCTGTGCATAGTTCGCATGACGTTTGTTTGTACTGTTTAGATGTGAACGTTTGATTTTTGAAGAAGCTTCTATTTGAATTGTTGTTGGTACTGGCTTGGGATCTTTGGAAGCTTCTATTAAGGTCATGGGAAATACCTTTTGGTTTATTTATCTTTTTATCAACTCTTTCTGCGATTTCATACCGGGTAGTTAAGAAATCTTTCATTTGCTTCCACGTGGGACATTTTTTTTCTTGATGAAAGAGTTTGTTCCAGTTGCAATAACGATTTTTCTGATAATGCGGCGGGGCATATATATACCAGAATTGGATCCCAATTGTCTGTAGGAACGTTTTGTGTGGCTAAAACCGACAAACAGTTGGAAACAGTGGATTGAAGTTTCATATATTGTTCACTTGTTTCCTTTTGAATTTTGGGCAAGTTCATCAATATCGTTATTTGCTTATCTACCAGTATTCGTTCGTTTTCGTAGCTTGATCTCAAAGCTTCCCAAGCCATATGGAAATTATCGTCATTTAATGCGAACTGTTTTACGATGACGCCTGCTTAACCTCTTGTTTTGTATCTGAGGTGATATAACTTTTGAGCATTTGATAATTTCGCATGGTTGATGTAAACAGCTGTGAGCATGTCCCGGAACGACCGTCATTGTTTATAACCAGCATGGAAAATTTCAGTGTCTCAAGCGGGCACCTTGAGATGGATACCCGAACTTGCCTCTTGATTTTGAATTTGTGGCAGCTCTACTCTCGGAGGTGGAGTAGGTGCAACTGCTTTAATTAATTTTAGCTGATCTGCGATCATAATTTTTGTGTCTTCATACTGGTCTAAGCAGTTTTCAAATTTGGCGTAAGCAGAAGATTTCAAATTTTCTGATAGATCTGAATCGTCAGTATCTACTATTGCGTCATATGCAGCCTGGAGACGAGTCCAAAAATTTTCAATTGTTTGGCCTTCTATTTCTAGCGCCGATTCAGAATTTTCTTGAATCGGCGAGGAAGCAAATCGATTGCAACATTTTATTAGACAGTCACTCTCAGAAATGAATTTAGAGAATAATATGTCTTTCCCCCTTTTTGGTTTTGTAGCACCTTGCTTCGAGCGTGTAGGTTCTGCAGGTGTACATTAGGGTGGGTCGATTACGGACTTTTTTCGATTCGGGATTTCTAATAGTGCGGAGAAGTTGCCTTAGTACTTCCTGATTCCAATGCAACTTTTTGGCCTTGAAATTTCGGAAATTCGCCTAAAATCGTGAAATTGTCTACCTAGCGCCTGAAATACGCATCTCATGGCAAAATGTATAAAACAAAAGTTACTTGTCACGTCATTTGCTACCGAAATGGTATACGTGATCATGGCCGTAGGACCAACCGTTCCCGAGATATGAGCGAAAAGGCGGCGCGCCGCAGCGCAAGGTGAAAATCGGCTTGCGGCCACACTTCTTGACGTTGATTTCGCTGAGTGCTATCACTCACATTCATTCACCCACGCCAAAGCACACGTTCGGATAGGTCTCCATACAAATATTTTTTCATCGAGTTTCTTCACTCTTGTCGGTGATTTCGCCGAGTTCTATCACTTACATTCATTTCCCTGCGCCATACGACACGTTCGGACTGGTCTCCACATAAATATTTTTTCATCGAGTTCCTTCACTCTTGTCGTTGATTTCGCTGAGTGCTATCACTTATATTCTCTCAACAGAACACAGAACTAAAAATGTCTTTATCTAAATTTAAATTTAGACAGAAATGTCCTGTGTTTGGCATATATCTGTACAATCTCTCCGAGTCCCAGTTACCTACTTACCAGGATGTTTTTTTGTGTTATCAGTTCGAAAGATTTCGTATAGGGCGAATCCGAGGCGACAAGTATGAATCTAGGAGTAAAGATGTAACAGAAATAGTTGCAAAAAAGGTTGAAAATACTTTCAAAAAGTCATCTATTCCGATAGTTTCACACACCAGAGTTGTACAAGTGCTCACCACATACCATAAGAAATTTCTGACTCTTAAACAAATGCTTTTAAGGAACCCAATAGGTTTGAGCTGTAAAAGATACGACTTTGTCTCTTCTGCCGGAGAATTATTTGACATCGCTGCTTGTAAATGCATTTATTTTTCTTCTTGCGCTTGTCCAAAGGAGAGGAAAGTTCCCATCAATGAGCAACCATTTCTCTTGGACCAGAGTACCAGAAGAATTGGTCGCATTGGAAGTGTTGATCTACCTGAAACAAAAAAGATTGCAAAGAAAAATGAACGTAAAGAAAAGCTTTCAAAACGTCATTCAACATCAACACTTACCAGAAAAGTATCTCGCTAGAACACGTGACCATTCAGATCAGCCAGACTCTTATACAGACGACAACAATGTAGGTGCGTCGCACATGGATTCTTCCAAAAAGGTGCTGATGATGAATTTTCTCTTCCATCCTCTAAAACCAAACAAAACACACTAGTATTGGAACACAGTGCTTTACCTGCCACAGATTTGGAGTAAGTGATAGAGCAGCGGCCTTGATTGTTTCATCTGCTTTTCTGGATGCCAAAAAAGCAGGCATCCAGAAAAGCAGGTTTGATAACAAAGGATCAGGCTAGCTTTGTCACTGACAAATGCAAGATTAGTCGAAAAAAAAAGTGTTGGAGTTAAGCTCCAAAACACCGAAAGTATTGAATCTGTATATGGGCTGTATTTTGACGGCCGCAAAGACAATACACTTACAAAAGTCAGCGAAGGTGAAAATTACTACCGCGACACTGTCAAAGAGGAACATATTTCTCTTATAGCGGAACCTGGTTGTCATTACTTTGGCCAAGTCACCTCTCCTTCCGGGACAGCTGAGGATGAGACGCAAGCTGTATGGCAATATTTACAAGACAATTCAGTTGATGTGGAACATCTAGAAGTTGTCGGTGCTGATGGCACCAACACGAACACAGGTTGGAAAGGTGGCATCATTCGGAAGCTAGAAGAAAGAATAGGTAGGCCATTACAGTGGGTTGTTTGTCTTCTACATTTCAACGAACTTCCATTTCGTGCTCCTTTCGAACACATAGATGGTGTCTCAAAAAGTCCAAATACATTCTCTGACGACATAGGTTAATTGCTCCCTGATTTTGAAAAGTTGCCTGTTGTCAAATGTGAAAGTTTTCTATCCTGCCAATTACCTTCTGAGGTTATTAATCCGACCCAACTTAGCACAGACCAAGCTTATCCCTATAAAATATCAGAAGCTGTTATTTCCGGTCAGTGTTCCTCAGATTTAGCGTCGATGCATCCAGGTAACATATGCAAATCTCGCTGGCTCACCTGTGCAAATAGAATTCTGAGATTATACATTTCTACCGACAAACCAACAAAGGAAATAAAGATTTTGGTCAAGTACATACCTACAGTTTACTCACCTTTGTGGTTCTCAATAAGATTCAACAGTTCAATCAAAGACGGCTCGCGCCATTTCTATGCTGAAATTAAAAGGTCGAGATACTTACCTGCTAAACTGCGCAAGGTTGTGGATTCATCCATTCAACAGAATGCTTTCTTTGCTCTTCCAGAAAACATTCTCCTTAGTATGATGACTAACGAACGGATAGAAGTCAGAAAGTTGGCCCTTGACCGTCTTCTGGCAACCAGAGAAGCAGAGTCTGACACTGTAAATGGAAGGGTTAGATGTAATAAAGTGCCAAAGATGAATTTCAAAGCTAATAATTATTACGATATGATTAACTTAAAGGCTATTACCTTGACTGTTCCACTAGTTCTTTGTTCAGTTTCTAACGAAGAACTCATAAAAGGGCTGTCGGGGACACTGCAGAGGTATGGAAATTTAGTGAATTCCCCTCTCACACCGTGGCAGTCGAGAGAACCATCAAACTGGTGACAGAGGCATCTTCTGAAGTTATTGGCCCCCAATCTCGTGATCGTTTTATAAGCTCTACACCGAAATCTAGGCAACAAGTGCCAAAGTTTAGTACAAAATCTGATTTTATCAATAAATTTGACACAGATTCAGACTAAAACAAGCCTGACATATGGTTGGTTGGTTCGGTTGGGTTTGGGAGGAACCGTATATACATGAGTATTTATGTATGTTCCGACGAGGACTCTTTTATGTGAATAAGAGTTTTTAATTAAATTAGTAAACCAAACGCTTTTAATTACCGCGTATAATCGCTATTTTGTGCAACCGACAACTTTTTTAAGGTAAATAAGAATTGTTTTATTTTTGCTTCGAATTATGTAATTCAATAGTATTCAATTTCATTTTATTGAATTGTTTGTTATTAATCCGCAAAAACAAATAATTTTTTGTATATATTTGTATATGTACGTATGTATATATGTTTATGTATTTTTTATTTTGTTATGTGCAAATGAGAGCTCGTTTTAGAGATCACTGCACTTTGTACATGTGCATGTATGTACATATGTATTACGCTTTATTATGTTTAACACAATCCTGCTTGTTTTTGTTGACCAAAAACCAAGGTCTATTATGGGATATGTGCCAATGTGGTCTTTGAATATATTGTATACGCAATCCTGCTTGTTTTTGTTAATGAAAAACCAAGGGGTATTGCGGGATATATGCCAATGTGGCCTTTGAAGTATTATGCGTATTTACATATGTGACGATACAGGATCGTACAAATTTTGGATTATATCATTATAATAAATTTTCCGCTGCTTAAAAACGTACTGATGTTGCGATTAGTATTAAATTGTTGACGATTTTATTGAAAAACAAATTGTATTTTGCTCAAGTTGTACCCGGGGCATAGATTTACCGTATGCGTTTCTGCGTATGTATGTATGTACGTATTTATAATGCGACCGTATATACTCGTACATAGGTACGCGTGACATATGTATGTATATTCGCCGCACGGATAACCGCGAAAAGAAACTTAGCGGACACTTAAAGTGGTTTTTTTTGTTTTACGGGGAGGAAGCATCGAAAGTCAGTGTGGAACTTTAATCCAAACTAAACCTCCTACCGTCATGTACCGTTCCCCCCGGGACCACCGTCAAGTATTACGTCGGGAGGATGGTTGAGTGACTTTCATGCGTATATGATGGTTAAAATGCATTCAGTTGCAAGTTGCATTTACTTGGCCCCACCTCTGTTGGTTTGATAACCCCCCTTGGCTAAATGAGTAGCGACGTCGCATCACATCTGCATCAATTCATCACCTCATCACGCGAGCGAACACCACACATTAACACACATACACGCACATGCACCCAAACGCGATGACATTCTGCAGTCTAATTATAACAAAAGGAATAGAGAAAGCAGCTCGCGCACCTTTCGTTGATACGACGTCGTCCAAGCAACATCGGTTTTCGCAGCCTCTCAGCATCCCGGTTCCCTGTCGCTATCCGCCTTTATATAGTTAAAGTTTTTACATTTATACTAAAGTATATATTTAACGTTTTCTAAAAACTACTGCTCGCAATTTATAATCACGTTTGCTTATTTTGTACATCTATATAACCTGCATAGGTTCAACCTTTAATTTAAATTTTAAAACACATTTGGTATCCATTTTTGAAGTGCAGGTTATAAGAAATAAAAGTTTATAACGATTCTCTGGAATCAAGTGCATTTTTCTTTTAATAAAAAGTGTGAGTGGCCTACAAGGTGAGTTATTGTACATGGTCCTTCGAGCCATAAAGAAAGGCACTGTGGCTAATTAAAGTCAATAAAATTAAGAGTCGAAAAAAAAAAAAGTTACAAAAATCTTAATGTGTGTGAAAGTGCAGCTATAAAAACCAAAAAGGTAATAAATAATATGTGACAAAAAAAAAAAACAAAACACAAACAACAAAGAACACACATATGTGCCAAAAACCGGTTTTGGATACAGCAAGTGCAGTGACTAAAAACTAAAATATTGTTCATACAATAGTGCACATATAAAACAACAAGCAAAAAAAATATAATAATAAACTAAACTAACATTTTAAGAATACGGTGCGAAAAAAAAAAAATTTATTAATAATAAATATAAATATTAAAAATTTATAAAAACCATAAATCGGGCGCGCTCTAACTTTAAAACTACCAATAATTATAAAACAAATCGGGCGCGGTCTAACAAAAAAAAAAAAATAGCAAAATCATAACTTAAATCGGGCGCGATATAATAAGAAAAAAAAACCAACCTAACAACGAACGCATACCTACATGCATACATACTCTACAAAGGAGGAAACGGGAGCAAGAGGACACTAAGTAAAGGAGGAAATTAGGAAAGGAACATTGAACACGGGAGGAAATAGGAGAACACTAAACACAGGCGGAAACCGAAAGCGGATAAGATTCCCAAAATTATATAAATACATACATATATGTACTAAATTCTCCCCAAAACCCCCTTGAGGCGAGACAAAGTAAGTCGTTCAATTTTTTATGCACATATGTAAATATGTATGATATCATATGGTTTTATCAAATATAAAACCTATGTATATAAACCGTTTGAATAATTTCTAAACGGGAACAAAATACAGTTGAAAAAATATATCATCCGTATATTTTTATAAATACAAAAGGAAATCAATTACTGCCTTCTGAGCTTACCCTTGTGTATACAAACACACCCACTACAACAAAACAAACATATTATATTCAAGCATTTAGTTGCAAATCTTCCCAGCAATACCCCTTCTGTTTCTTCAAACAGTAAGCAGGATTGCATAAAATAGGTAAGCGAAAGGCATAAAAAGCAAAATTTCCAATGCGAGAATAATTACAAACATACATATTTACATATGCACTTACCCAAAGCATACTTAATATACATAAATGCAACAAACATAAATTAGTACTTACTAACAAATACGAACAAACATTCAAAGTAATATTAATACATATATTGAAGCATATACTTGCTGATCCGCAAGTGCAGAGGTTAATAACCTGCACTTTGTTCATTTTCTTTTCTCGCTATATTCTAATCGCGCAAACATAAGTACATATACATATACATATATGATATACATACTGTATACATATATTCGTTATTCTTTAGCATACGCTACATACCCTGATTTAGGGGGTATATCCGAAACATAAAAATTATAACAAATTTTAAATTATTAGAAGCTGCGATAATAGCTAATTACAAAAATAAGCGGTGCGGAATTTTAACAAAAAAATTAATAAATAATAAAGTCTTATTAACGACAAATATATAGTACGTACTCTAAGCCCGTATAGGCAAATATTATTTAACAATATCTCCTTGTTCTTTGTATTACAAAAACAAGCGGGATTAAATACCAACCAATTTAACACATCATATGCACGTCAATACGCACATAGCGTGCACATATATGTACAAAGGTTATTAACCTCGTATACCGTCTGTACGAGTACTTATATACAAGGACATACGGATAAATCCGTAATATAAAATATATAAAAATAAATATAAAATCGCAACTATTTAAATACAATAGTGCGGTTAACAAAAACAACTAACGCGTATTTTAGTAAATTTACGGGAATAACAACTCTTATTTTCCTAAAAGAGTTTTCGGTTTTCGGTTTTCGGTATTTATCAGAAATATCTCATCAAATTTTAATTCTAAATTCTTATTTATTCTAAATGAGCACAGATTCAAAAGAATCTAAATCAGGTCAGTTTCCTACCATTCCAAAAATGGCTGACGACGATAAACAAAGCACACCTGCAGAAGCTACACGCTCTAAGCACGGTACAAAGCAAAAGAGATCAAAAGATCATATAATATCGAAATTTATCACTGAAAGTGATAGCTTTATAAGATATTGCACACGGTTTCAAGCTTCCCCTATTACTGACATTACGGAATCAGTTTTAAATATAAAATTAGAAAGTGTTAACAGTCTATGGGCACGCCTTCTGGCAGCGTACGATACAGTACTAGATACTGACGACGCAGAACTCCCAGAAAACACAAAAGCTTCGGCGACAGCCAAGTGTTATAACTGCCGTGATCAGTACGAGTTGACAAGGGAAGGGAATGATAACTGAACAAATAAGTTTAGTAAGGCCAAGTAGAGCCACTACTCCCCCTCCCAGAGTAGTTACAACACAAATAGAAGACCTAGATAAAGGCATGTACCTAAAGGTACCAGCTTGTGATACTGAAGTTTTCAATGGATGTTATGACCAGTGGCCATCCTTCCGGGACATGTTCACTGCTGTTTATATAAACCATCCTAAACTTTCACAAGCACAAAAGCTATACCATCTCAGGTATAAAACAAAAGGGGAAGCAGGCAGTATCGTCAAGCAATTCGCTTTAAATGACGAAAACTGGCTTGGGAAGCACTTGTTGAAAGGTACGAAAAGGAAAGGGTTATGATAGAAAACCCAATAAAAACTTTATTGCCTTTGCCAAAAATCCAACAAGAAACTAGCCAGGAATTTCAAAACTTACACTGCACAGTGACAAATTGTCTACCAGTGTTAAAAACACAAAATGTCTCCACAGAATCGTGGGACCCTATTATAGTAACCATTTGCGCAGAAACACTGCCTGATGCTGCTCTACTACGATGGGAACAATCACTAGTGGAAAGAAAAATAATGCCCACCTGGCAACAGATGAAAACATTCCTCACTGCTCAATACGAGATAGCTGAGCGAATAGACAAAAAAACTAAAAAGCCAAAAAGTCATCAAAATGACTCAAGTAAAAACGTGTTCAAACCCCAAGCCAGTAATAACATACAATATAATAGACACGTTAATAAAAGTCACACATTCGTGTCAAATCAAAGTAGCCCATAGCAATCATTGTGTGAACTCTGTAAGGGAGGTCATAAATTAAGATCTTGCGAGAGATTCAAAAAATTATCCGTTTCAGATAGAAACAATCTGGTCCGTCAACACAAACTTTGCATAAAATGTCTGTCGAATTCTCATATGACAAAAGACTGTGAAAGCAAATTCAATTGTGTATACTGTCAACGAAGACATCACTCATTGCTTCATGTTACCAATTTTCAAAATGTGAAGAAAAATCCATTTCAAAGAACCACGGGGTTAGTCGCCACAACTACATCAAATAATCCCGAAACCTCAAATCCCGAAAAAAGGGAAGACCAACCATGTTGCTCTAAAGCAGCAAAAATTCAAGCGCTTCATTCACAAAATGAAAGCAAAATTCTTTTACCCACTGCGGACATCACCATTGAACATAAAGGTGATTTATTCAA
Organism: Bactrocera correcta; assembly: GCA_027475135.1. NCBI lineage: Eukaryota > Metazoa > Arthropoda > Insecta > Diptera > Tephritidae > Bactrocera > Bactrocera correcta. Next base: position 54,261,670 of record CM050322.1, read on the forward strand.
ACTAAGAGCGTTAATAGATCAAGGCTCTCAAAGATCCTTCGTATCATCAAAGGTTCAAAATCGGCTAAAATTGCCAATAAAACATTCCAATTTTCAAATTTCGGGAATGGGCGGAAGAATTATTCAAAATTCTAATAAAATATGCCCAATCACCATAGTTTCTCCAAATGCGGATATACGAATAGATGCACAAGCCATCGTTCTACCGCAACTTACAAATTTGCTTTCAAGCTATGAAGTAAATAAAATACACTGGGAAAAATGCTCACATCTCAAGTTAGCAGATCCCAACTGTCATACCCCATCACAAATCGACATATTATTAGGCAGTGACTTAATACCTCAAATAATTCTTGAAGGTATAGAGAAAATCTCCAATAAATTGTTAGCCCAAAATACAATCTTTGGGTGGATTATAAGTGGCCAAGTCACTGAAAAAATAAATTCTTTCACAACACAAGTGGAAGATATAACAAACGAATACTTAAATAATGAACTTAAAAAATTCTGGGAAGTGGAAGAAGTACCACAGAGTACCAAACATTCAGAAGAAGATCAGGCATGCGAAGCCTATTACCAGTCCACAACAACAAGAAACGAACATGGTCGTTATGTTGTGCGACTGCCATTCAAATCCACCTTTCCAGAAACTATAGCACTAGGCCACTCTAGAATCTCAGCAGTCCAGCAATTCCTAAGCATGGAAAAAAGCCTGACGAAGAAAAATGAGCTAAAATCAGCATATGATAAGGTGATGGAGGAATATCTTGACCTCAATCATATGGAAGAAACCGTACCATATGAAAAGATACCCAAAGGTAGATATTTATCTTTTTACCTTCCACATCATGGGGTAATAAGATCAGAAAAAATCACAACAAAAGTACGAGTGGTGTTCAATGCCCCAAAGTGTACGAACTCAGGCAAATCACTCAATGATGTATTATACACAGGGCCAACATTACAACCTGATCTCATGTTGCTAATACTAAATTGGCGCATGTTTAAATACGTTTTTAATGGGGATGTTGAGAAAATGTATAGGCAAATTCTGGTGCATGAAGATGACCAGGATTTCCAACGCATAGTCTTCCGCAATTCAATTAATAGTCCAATAAGCGACTACAAACTTAAAACAGTTACCTTTGGCATTAACTGCGCACCCTATTTAGCCATTAGGACGTTACATGAAGTTGCAAAAACTTGTGAAACAAATTTACCTTTAGCAACTTCTGTGTTGCAAACTCAAACATATGTGGATGACATTTTATCAGGTAGCCACAGTATACCAATAGCCTGCGAATCATTATCCCAAGTGATCAAAGCACTAAATTCAGCAGGTTTTCCCCTAAAGAAAATAACCTCAAATCATCCCGAAATAATCAAAGATATAAGAAAGGAAGACTTATTAGATACTGACTTCCTTAAATTCGAAAAAGCTAGTACAACAAAAACACTAGGGATTCAATGGAATGCGATAACAGATCAATTCTCATATACAATTGAGTCAATATCTGCAATGTCCGCCATTACAAAACGACAAATCCTTTCCTCGGTGGCAAAACTGTTCGACCCCGCAGGATGGCTTTCGCCAATAATGATTCAAGCTAAAATTCTCATTCAAGAATTGTGGCAAGATGGCACTGAATGGGATGAACAGGTAAAACCTTTACGTTTGACAAAATGGGTTCAATTTGCTAACAACCTACATACTATATCAGAAATTCGAATCCCTCGATGGGTAAATTTCACCCCTAACATTAACGCAGAATTACATGGTTTCTGTGACGCCTCTGAAAAGGCTTATTGTGCAACAGTCTACATACGCACTCAGTATGATAGCAAAACAACTTCACATCTTTTGGTAGCCAAAGCCAAAGTTGCACCTTTGAAGACACTAAGCCTGCCACGGCTTGAACTAAGTGGTGCTCTTCTGTTAGCAAAATTAATTTCAATAGTTCAAACCCATCTAAAATTAAACGATCACAAAACGTATCTCTGGTCAGACTCAGAAATAGTTCTAGCATGGTTGGAAAAACCACCCTATACTTGGAAGACATATGTATCGAATCGCATATCACAAATCTTAGACTTAGTTGGCTCAGAAAAATGGCAACATGTTGCAAGTGCAGATAACCCAGCGGATCTGGGGACAAGAGGTTGCAAACCACTTCACCTCACTAGCACTACACTCTGGTGGAACGGTCCCACATGGCTAACAGAAGCACAAGAATTCTGGCCAACGTCTCCTGCTCGGAATATCATACCTCCGGAAAGTCGGAAAATAGAAAATTTTCACATCACTCCAGAAGAGGATGATATTCTCCAAAGATTTTCCTCATTTCCTCGAGCACTAAGGGTAGTCGCTTATATGCACAAACTCATCCATAAACTTAAAAGGTGAAAAGGATATCAAACGATCCTTAAATACAACTAACATATTCCGACTTGCAACATGCCAAGGTCAGTCTAATCTTGTATACACAAACTCGCTATTTCAGCAAAGAGAAATCAAAGTTGCTTGAAAAGCGACCTCTCGAAAAGGGAAGCTCACTTCTCGTGTTAAACCCATTCCTAGACGCTAAGGGATTACTACGGGCAAATGGAAGACTAGCCAACTCCAGCCTTAGTTACAATGAACGACATCCCATCATTATCCCAGAGAAATCCCGTCTTACCTACTTATTTCTGATATATCTCCACCAGCTTACACTGCATGGTGAGCATCGCTTGATGCAACAAATGGTCCGGCAAGAGTTTTATGTACCGCGACTAAAGCCACAAATTAAAAGAACCATTTTCATGTGTAAACAGTGTACTATGTAAGTTAACACACCATAGTAGCCAACAACAAAGGAACAAGAGTAACAACACGCTTCCGGACAACATTTCAATTCCACCGAAATCGCTGACGATGCGTCTGGGGCTGAGCGTGCGAAAATTATTTTTCCAACGATATTGCTGACGAAGCGCTCAACGAGTTGCGCGTGAACACAACAAACACCTATCGCTGCTACTGCGCTGGCAAGTCACGTGGCAGAGCGTGTGTTATTCAGACAGGTATTTAGGCGTAGTCGCCGCTACAATAACTTTAAGACGGTTCAGTTGTATTTACTCGCTCAACCTTTACGGCTGCCCTTGCTCCAAGCAAGAGAAATAAAGAAAATCATAAATTAAACAACCGGTCTTGTAATTGGCGCCCAACGTGGGGCCACAACAAAATCCTTGTAAAAGATAATTTCGTGGCCACGTTTGGGGACGCACGCCAAGCCGAGGCGTAGCCATCGAGGGACTAAACTAACAACCATCGAGGGACTAAACTAACAGCCATCGAGGGACTAATACTAACAACCATCGAGGGACTAAACTAACAACCATCGAGGGACTAAAACTATTACTATTACTACAATATGAAAGAATCTTTGTAAGTAGAGTGCTCGAGATATTGACATATTCGTTGAAATTGAAGCATCAGCTTAAAAATATTAATATAAATATTAATTTAAGTAAAAATTGTTTTAATTTGAAAATAAAAATTTTAAAGTGAATAAAGAATAAAAGGAATATCAAGGAACATGGACGAAAATATTCTTCGCGCCGTGCTGGGTGCCGCTGTGCGGACAGCAACGGAGCAGACGAGACGAGACTTCCAAACGACTATTGACGAACTTACCGCTAGGTTAACACTAGTCGAAAGACCAGTTCAGGTAGAGGAGTATAGGGAGATTGCAATTGACCCCACTGTTAGGTGCGATGAGTCGCTGGATGTTGTAAAGTCGTTGCAGAGTTCAATGGTGACCATTCACGATACGTGTCGTGGCGCCAGGCGGCTCATACCGCGTATAAAATTTTTGAAAACGCGCAGGGCAGCTCGAAACATTACCAGGCAGTGGCTATTATTAGGAACAAAGTAGTTGGATCTGCGGATGCGACACTATCGTCGTTTAATACAATTCTCAATTTCAAAGCCATAATAGCAAGGCTCGATTTTACCTACTCGGACAAAAAACCCGTCTACATATTGGAACAAGAAATGTCCACCCTCCGGCAGGGAAGACTATCTATTACAGCATTTTACGATGAGGTGGGAAAGAAACTAACGGCTATTATCAACAAAAATTTGATGACCTACGAAAACAAGAAGGACGTCTTGGAATCACTTAATACCAAGTATCGTCAGGACGCATTAAGGGTGTTCATATCGGGTCTTAACCACCCGCTGTGCGATATTCTATTTTCTTCAAGGCCAGCTGACAAGGCATCGGCCTTGGCACTCGCACAAGAACTGGAATCCAACCAGACACGCTCTTTATTTGCTCAGAGGTTTTCAGACACTAAATTCCCAGCCAATCACGCAATTTCACCGGAATGCCGTTAATAAGCCCTCACTTCCTTAGGCAGTCAGACGGGCAACCGCAACAGAGACCTATTTCCAGGCCCACCCCAATGGACGTGGATCCAAGCCTCTCTAAACTCAGATATCCAACGCAGAATATAGGTTCCAATTTTAAAGCAGCACCACAAGTGGTACAACCATCAACTTCCTCTCCTATCGCAAGGAATTTCCCTTCTGGAAGAACAGCCTTCGGGAACCAATACCCGAGAAATATTATAACTTCTGATACTCAACAGGCACAGAAAAGACAACGCGATAGTGACCGTGCTAACCTAAATAAGATACAACGCTTGAACCACTTAGGACAAAGTACCGTAACGGACGATATTAATGGGGATCCCAACTGTTAATCTGAGATAATTTTGTTTTATCATTAGGCTCCTGATTTTGATGGCGGCTGCGTTATCGCGGTCAGAAATTCTGAATTTCACTGAGTCCGTCTACATTCCTATTTCGGACGGGGAGGTTGCAATTTACCGCCAGTACAAACACATCATTCACCACCTAAATTTGACCATTTACGAGAACATAGCCGAAGAAACGCATAATCTTCTTGAGAACTTCCCGCAGTCTCACATTAGGAAAACCGTTCAACTGGACATAGACCGCATATTACGATTAATAGATTCATTAAGAATTCATCACCGACAATCCCGTAGCATAAACTTTCTTGGTACCGCTCTCAAATACGTAGCTGGAACTCCCGATTTCAATGACTTTAACCAACTTCAAACACGGGCAGAATCCCTGATTGAAGCAAACGAACAACAGATTTACATTAATAGCCAGCTCCAAGTTAAAATTAACCAGTTAACCGACACCGTAAACAAATTGATTAGCTCGACCAAACAGCATGAGATTGACACTGGACACCTTTTTGACTTGATATCAGCAAGAAACAGAGCGTTAATAGACGAAATAGAATCAGCTCTTTATTCCGTAACTTTGGGTAAGATACAATTAATTAACCCAATATTGTTAAATAGTGATGAGGTTAAAAATTTACTAACTAACGAGCACTCTACAGGTATTACAATAAGCGATTTACTAACAGTCTCAAAATTAAAAATTTTGCAAAATTATAATAAAATATATTTCGTAATTAAATACCCAGTGGTAGAACAAAATTGTAAGAAAATTAGGATTAAACCAGTTGTAAAAAATTTTAAGTCAATTATGATAGAGACCAGTGTAGTATCTAAATGCAACAATACATATCAACAACTAGCGAATTGTAAAAATTCTTTATCAACAATATTTTGTCAAATGTCAAACATGAATAGCTCTTGCGTGTTGAATTTGTTAAGCCAGCGCCTAGCGTCCTGCCAGACTATTACAGCTGATCATATCGAAGCGGTGGAAGAAATTGACGACGGTTTAATTATTATAAATGATAAATTGGTTGAAGTTCGCGAGGGAAACTCCCCGCCAGTAATTTTGAATGGGACATTCATGATAAAGTTCACAGAAAATGCTACCATCAATGGCACTACGTACACCAACTGGAGGAAGATTGTGCGCGCGCATCCCGAGGCCGCACCCGCACAATTTGTGAACCTGACAAATCATACCACACTCTTGTCACTTCCTTACCTGCACAACATTAACCAAAAAAATCTGCGACACATTGCATCATTGAGGGGGCTTGTCGAAGCACAGTCGTCTCAGTGGCTTATAGCCTACACCTTAACAATAGTATTTTTTATTGTTTGCATATCAGCCTACATAATCTACAAAGTACGGAAGCGCAGTGCTAATATTGCAATATTGAGCAGCGCTCTTAAGGGATCCGTGGACGTCCCCTCTTCTAGCGGGGGAGTAGTTAACACACCATAGTAGCCAACAACAAAGGAACAAGAGTAACAACACGCTTCCGGACAACATTTCAATTCCACCGAAATCGCTGACGATGGGTCTGGGGCTGAGCGTGCGAAAATTATTTTTCCAACGATATTGCTGACGAAGCGCTCAACGAGTTGCGCGTGACAACAACAAACACCTATCGCTGCTACTGCGCTGGCAAGTCACGTGGCAGAGCGTGTGTTATTCAGACAGGTATTTAGATGTAGTCGCCGCTACAATAACTTTAAGACGGTTTACGGCTGCCCTTGCTCCAAGCAAGAGAAATAAAGAAAATCATAAATTAAACAACCGGTCTTGTAATTTGTACAAGCACAAGATGCGTACGCAGATCATGGCAGCCCTACCACCTGAACGCTGCAACTATGCTTCACCCTTTACCATCACTGGGGTTGATTTTGCTGGACCTTTCCAGATAAAGGCCTCAATGCTAAGGTCTTCCTCATTTAGAAAAGGGTATGTGGCTGTCTTTGTGTGTTTTACAACAAAGGCAGTACACCTCGAGCTATGTTCGGATCTGACTACTGCGGCTTTTCTTGCAGCATTTGCCCGCTTTGTCGGACGACGCGGATTTCCTTTAAAAATTATGAGCGACAATGGAAAAACCTTTGTCGGAGCTCAAAGAGCCACGGAAAAGGAGTTTTTACAATTCATGAAAGAAGTATCCCCCGAAATTGTCAGAAAATATGCACCCCAAGGGATCGATTGGCAATTCATACCCCCATGTTCTCCACACATGGGCGGACTCTGGGAATCAGCAGTAAAGAGCTTTAAGTCCCATTTAAAGAAAACGGCTGGTAACCATAAATTCAATTATGAGGAGTTTACTACATTACTCACTCGTATCGAAGCCGTACTAAACTCTAGACCTATCTCACCACTCTCGCAAGATCCCTCCGACTTCACAGCCTTAACCCCAGGGCATTTTCTCAAAGGAGCACCCATTCTGGCCATACCTGAGCCAGGCGTGGAGTCGCTATCCTTATTGAACAGATGGGAGCGAATTAAAATCCTCCATCATGATTTCAGCCGCCGATGGAAGGAAGACTACATAAAGGACCTTCACAAGAGATACCGGTGGAAAACTCAAGAAAAGGCACCAAAGCTTGGAGACTGCGTCCTTATACAAGATGATTGTCTCCCTCCTACGGAATGGCGTCTCGGCCGCATAAAACAACTTCATTACGGTTCCGACGGTCATGTTCGAGTAGTTGATCTCCGAACTCAAACCGGAACACTAACCAGACCGCTCGTAAAATTATGCTTTCTACCAACCGCCGAAGATAAAGAAACGTAAAACCGAAACCGCAATAATAAATCAATAAATCGTTAAAACATATAAACCGCTTACCCAATCGAAACCTCGAATAACATTAATGACACAAAGACTTAACATAAATGTCTGATAAAAAAATGACATCCTATTCATGCCACATATCGTGGCACAAAAGTCCATATGATGATGGATATGGCATCATCGTCAACGCCAACCATGCGTTCGGCAATTTCCGCCCCTCGCGCTGAAGCTGCCCCAATAGCAGCACCCCGGACCAACACTGCACCGGCAGCGCCTCGAACAACAACAGGCTCCACCGCGACAACGGCTCCGCGTCAAAGCACGCCAGCATTACCAGCGGATTTGCAACTAATTCGTTGTCCATTATGCCGCCGCCCTCATCGGCTATCGCACTGCGGTATATTCAAAGGCATGCCGCCGATGCAACGCCAGCAGGTGGCACAGGCGCACGGGTATTGCCTGAATTGTCTGGCAACTTCCCACGCAACTCAAGTGTGCCCATCACCTAATCGTTGCCAAATCTGTGTGCGGGCTCATCATACGATGCTGCACCGCACTACCAGGCGCGACTCCGGGCGCCTACCGGCGCCTCGCACCAGTGGTAACGTCAGGCGTTCCCAAAGGACTCCTGTGACGGCATACCTCCGCCGCGGACTCTCTGCAGCAGAATCCCGTCCTTGGCGCCATAACCGGGCAACATCAACACGACGCCATCAGCTTAGGCCGCAATCCCGCCGGTCAACAGGTCTCAGCAGCGTTGTAGCAACGCTACAGCAGCTACAGCGGCTTCTAGGCTAAATACTCGCCTAGGGGGGCCGGGATGGCTAAATGAGTAGCGATGTCGCATCACATCTGCATCAAGTCATCACCTCATCACGCGAGCGAACACCACACATTAACACACATACACGCACATGCACCCAAACGCGATGACATTCTGCAGTCTAATTATAACAAAAGGAATAGAGAAAGCAGCTCGCGCACTTTTCGTTGATACGACGTCGTCCAAGCAACATCGGTTTTCGCAGCCTCTCAGCATCCCGGTTCCCTGTCGCTATCCGCCTTTATATAGTTAAAGTTTTTACATTTATACTAAAGTATATATTTAACGTTTTCTAAAAACTACTGCTCGCAATTTATAATCACGTTTGCTCATTTTGTACATCTATATAACCTGCATAGGTTCAACCTTTAATTTAAATTTTAAAACACATTTGGTATCCATTTTTGAAGTGCAGGTTATAAGAAATAAAAGTTTATAACGATTCTCTGGAATCAAGTGCATTTTTCTTTTAATAAAAAGTGTGAGTGGCCTACAAGGTGAGATATTGTACACCCCTCGTACATTGTTCCTCGCCAACCCTTCCCGTCACGTCAATGTTTGTGTGTTTGAGTCGTGGTTGTCCGTTACATTTAACAGCTCTCTTCTCCGCCGCTGTTCGCTGGCACGTTGGGATTTCATAACCCTGGCTGCTACTTCACAAGCAGCTTTCCACTTCTCTTCCGATTCGACCATTGGGCTTACGATCTTGTCGGGAGTTGAGTCTACACCGAACGCATTTTTTAAGTGTTGCCTCTCATGATTATATTTTGGGCAATAGAAGAATGTGTGTTCCACATTTTCGACGGTATCGCCTCCGCAATAATCACATGTATTGTTATTTTCGTGCCAGAATCGTTTTAAATATGCTTTGAAGCACCCATGTCCTGTGAGAATTTGAGTTAGGTGGAAATCTACCTCACCGTGTGGTCTATTTAACCATGGTTCGACATTGGGGATCAGTCGGAATGTTCACCGCCCGTTTCTACTTTCCTCCCAGCGTTTTTGCCATTGATCTACTGTCTCTGCCCTTGCTGTTTCTTTTAATGTATTGTGCGGTAACCTGTCATTTGTACAGCATTGAATCTCCTTGGCCAGAAGGTCTAAAGGGTGTAAGCCTGCAACAACTAGAGCAGCATCTTCCGATACTGTGCGGAACGCAGAACATACTCTTAGCGCGCAAGTGGCATATATCGAAAAAAGACCACGGCGATATGATTTAACTTCTAGAGCTTTTCCCCATATCTGGACGCCGTACAGCGCGACTGACTTTAGTACACCAGCCAATAGTCGTCTTCTATTTTGCTTTGGCCCACGGGTATTGAGCATTAACCGGGTCAATGCTCTGCACACTTTTGTAGCTTTTTCGCCTGTGTACGCTACGTGTTCCTTAAAGGACATCTTGCATCAAGTATGATTCCCAAGTATTTAATTGCCGGTTGTGTCCTGATCTTTACACCCTTTATATTGAGCGTGGCAACCTCACGTACTTTTCTGCCAGTAATGAGTCCGCTTCCGTCTTGCTCTCTGCTAAGTTCAGTCCGTTAGTTTCGAGCCAATGGCTTATTAACTCTATTGTTCTGTTGGTTATCGAAACTATATCGTGTATATGTTTTGCTATAACCACAACAGCGATATCGTCTGCGAACCCAATAATATGCACGTTTTTGGGTACTTTCAGTCGCAGTACTCCATCGTACATGACGTTCCATAGTAGCGGCCCAAGAACAGATAATTGGGGTACTCCACCAGAGACTTTATATTTTTTAGAGCCTTTATTTGTGTTGTAGCTCAAAGTTCTATCCTCGAAATAGCTTACTATTATGTTATAAAGGTATAGAGGCACGGAGAAGCTTTTTAGTGCGGTCAATATACTTTGCCAGGATGCGGAGTTAAAGGCATTCTTTACATCCAGGGTTACGACCATACAGTACTGCATTGTGCCTCCTTTTCATCTTTTCCCGATTATAGCTCGTTCAGCCAGGGTCTTTGCTAAATTTACAGCTGCAATTGTGGATCTTGCCTTTCTGAATCCGAATTGGTTTGGTGATAACCCACCGGCATCGTCGATTGCCTTATTTAGCCGTTGGTATATGATCCGCTCCAAGATTTTTCCAGCGGAGTCTAACATGCAAAGGGGCCGGAAGTGGGACGGTTCGGTCATTGGCTTGTTAGGTTTCGGCAATAGTATCAGGTCTTGCCTTTTCCATATGGAGGGAAAGCGGCCTTCCTGGATGCATGTATTATACATAGTTCGAAAGGGGTCTACGTTTCTAGCAATCGCTGTTTTTAATACTACATTCGGAATTCCATCTAGTCCCGGAGCTTTAGATGGATTTAACCGTTTGCATGCTTCTCGCACTTCTTCATTAGAAACAGCCGGGATAATCTGGGTTTGTGGCACTCTCACGATCTCCAGATGGAGTGGGGGTTGGATAGGGAAGAGGACCGAAACAATTTTCTCAATTGTTGAGGGGGAGGTTGGCATTTGCCCGCCAGTGCGGAGTTTTCCCATTACCGTTTTGTAAGCGAGTCCCCAGGCGTTGTTTTCGATATCGTCGCACAGTTTAAGGAAACATTCCCGTTTGCTTTTCTTAATTGCTTGTTTTAGTAGCTTCCTTTTCTCCTTAAAATATTTTTGGAGAGTGGTGTATTCAGGTGTACCTCGTGACCTTTGATATAATCGCCTTGCTTGTTGGCATTCTTTACGTAACCTGGCGATCGTCTCATTCCACCAATACACTGAGGAATGGTGTTTGCGCCGAGATAACTTAGACATTGAAGCGTTACATCCACTCTTAATACCGCTCATAATCGAGTGAGCAGCTTTGTTAGCAGACAACAAATTGTCGGGAAGAGAAGTTAGCTTGAAGACTTTTTCAAACAGGTCTGGGTCAAAAGTTGTGGGTCGCCAGTTACTTCTTTTTAGGCTCGTTAAACGCTGTCGTTCGTGTGCGGTATTTATTTCGAATATAATTGCGTAGTGATCGCTAAAAGTGTAATGATCACTAATTTCCCAGTGAGATTTGCGAACTAAGCTCGAATGTACGAACGTTAGGTCTATCACAGATTGTCGGCCACCTTTGTAGAATGTGCATTGGTTGCCAGCATTTAAAAGCTCCAGATCAAGAGAAGCAAAAGCTTCTAGTAAGGTTTTACCTCTGCTGTTAGTTCTTTTGCATCCCCACTCGATTGCCCAGGCATTAAAGTCACCAGCTATTATAAATTTCGTTTTGCATCTGGCATCGGCCACTAGATTGTCAATAATACGACAATATTCCTCGTCGTTGAGGCTAGGGGGTAAGTCGCAGCTATAAATATTAATATTATTAGTTTTTGTTCGGACAAAACCATCAGAAGAGAAGGGTGCTTCCAGTTGCGCAAGGTTAGGGTTACATTTCCATATAACCGCTTTATTTCGAGTGTCACTTATACAGGTTACGCCTGGTCCGATTTTATATGGTTCACTTAGTAGAACCACATCTATTTGCTTTTCGGCAACTGACTGTTTTAATAAGTCATGAGCCGCTTTACAGTGATTTGCGTTCAGTTGTAGAAATCTCATGTTACCTGCAGAGCTGCCTTTTTGTATATTGGGCACCTGACGCTTCCAGTAAAGGGATCGATTTCCTTTGAACCGTATTTTAGGCAGAGCAAACATTTAGGCTTGTTGTTGAAGTCCTTTGCCTGGTGCTCCCCTTCGCCACATCTTCTACAGAGTCTGGACCTGTCCTCACTTGTGCAGGTTTTTGCAGTGTGACCATAATCGAGACATTTAAAGCACCGCTGTGGTTATCTGTATTCTCGAATACGGCAATTTACCCATCCAACTTTCAGCGTTCTAATCACTAGAAGCTGTCTAGCTGCCTCAACCGGGAGTTTAGTGAGGGCTGTTTGAGTGTCTCCATAGGACTTTCTTAAGTTCTTAATTGTTGAGGTCGTCAGTTCAGTGTTACCTAATTCTCTCTGTAGGGCGTAAAGAACTTCTTCCTTGCTTGTAACCTCATCAATGTCTTTGCACTCTAGTAGGGTCTCCTGGGTCAGAAGTTTAACGTATCAAGCCCTAGACAGTTCTTCATATTCTCCTGGGAGTCGGTTGTGATCGCAGTTCCGCTTAGTTGTAGCAACATTTCACCATTTTGCGTTTTACGTATCTTAGTGACGTTATTTCCGAATCCGCTGAGTGCTGAGTCGGGCTTGATTTTCCTTAGAATCTCCGCATAGGAAAGGTCCCCACTTTTTGAAATTAATATCGCTTGGGGCTTTGTTTTTGGTAATTTTGCTGTCTTCTGGTTGGCTTTCTTAGCTACTACATTCCACTGTTCCTCCATTGGATTATTTGTAGTTGCCTTAATATCAGGCCCTTTCGCTAGCTGCGTGCTTGATATTCTTGTTGGAGACTTTGCTGTGGCTTCAAACACTTGAGAACTTATTATTGATCGTTTGAACTGATCAATTAAGCTTGTTCTTGCTCGTGTTTTTGGCGAATTGATGCATGACCGTTTGTTTTGTTGTAGGGTCTTCTCCTCCGTCATTGGTTCTTCAGTGAGTGTACTGCGACCTCTTTTCGCCTGGGCGATTGGGTGGATAGCCGACTCTTTAACCTCGGATACTGCTTGTTTTTGTAGTTGCGAGATCTTGTCGATTATGTTACGCATGTGTTGGTTAACATGCCTTTGTTTTTGACCATGGGTGAGCGTGATTAGCTCGTCTATTAGTATGCCCAGCTCAATAAGTGCGCTCTCTCCTTCGCTCACATTTATTGCATTTTCGCTGCTAGTGGTGCCTTGTGTTGGCAGATCGGCTGCGCTAGCCTTTTTAGTTAGCATTGTGACGCTATTTAACTCAGTCACATCGTGCGAGAGAGTGTTTGTTTGAGTCACTTCTTGTGTAGTTAGTGTAGCAACTTTTAACACCTGAGCGCATTGTCGATCAGGTGATCGGGGGGTCTTATTGCTCCTTATGAACGGACTATGGTCCTCCTTGCTACCTGTAATGGTATGTGCTGCTTTAGGTTTTGCTGACATTTCCTCAGCTATTCCTATAGCAGTCCACTAGTGCAGCTGTTGCTCGTAAATTCCTCAAGGTGTAATCCCCAGGAATTCCTCTTTGTGTGGATTGTGGGTTGTGGGATCCAAGTAGGTGTGTAAAGGGAGAGTAAGAAAATTCGCTCTTCGCGATTTCCCTTTTGTGCGAACGTTCTCCCAAATAGATGGATATTTATTAAGTGTTTTAACACTCACCGCTTTTATAGCTTTTTGATGCTCTAAATTCTGCTTTCGTTGAGTTGTTGTGGACACGGTGTGCATTTCCGCACGCTTAGGAACTAATTTTGAATTATTTCCTACCGAACTTGGTGCCATAAACGGAGCACCAGAAAAACACGTCTCTTCACTAACTCACTTCACATAAATATTAACACCTAAAGTGGGTAGATATGTATGTATATATGCAAGTAAATATAATATATGTATACGTTTTCACAATGTTATGTATAAAGGAGTAACTTTTACTCTTTGTAATTAATATAAAAATATATCGGATATATGTATATGAATTTTATTTACACATATGTATGTATGGCTGGTTTTAAGATTATTCTGTTATTTCCTCTCTTTCGTCTGTTTATTATTTGCCGTAGATTATTTTAAGCAGTCCTGCTTATACTTGATTAAGTAAAGGGGTACCGCTGGAAATTCTTCTTCTTCTTTACTGGCGTAGACACCGCTTACTCGATTATAGCCGAGTAAACAGCAGCGCGCCAGTCGTTTCTTCTCTTCGCTACGTGGCGCTAATTGGATATTCCAAGCGAGGCCAGGTCCTTCTCCACTTGGTCCTTCCACCGGAGTGGAGGTCTTCCTCTTTCTCTGCTTCCCGCGGCGGGTACTGCGTCGAATATTTTCAAAGCTGGAGTGTTTTCATCCATCCGGACAACATGACCTAGCCAGCGTAGCCGCTGTCTTTTGATTCGCTGAACTATGTCAATGTCAATTATATTCGCCGTGGCCAACGCTCAAAGGACCATAAATCTTTCGCAGAACTTTTCTCTCGAAAACTCGCGACGTCGACTCATCGGTTATTGTCATCGTCCAAGCCTCTGCACCATATAGCAGGACGGGAATTATGAGAGACTTATAGAGTTTGGTTTTTGTTTGCCGAGAGAGGACTTTGCTTCTCAATTGCCTACTTAGTCCGAAGTAGCACCTGTTGGCAAGAGTTATCCTGCGTTGGATTTCTAGGCTGATATTGTTGGTGGTGTTTACGCTGGTTCCAAGATAGACGAAATTATCTACAACTTCAAAGTTATGCCTGTCAACAGTGACGTGAGTGCCAAGTCGCGAGTGCGACGACTGTTTGGTTGATGACAGGAGATATTTCGTCTTGCCAGACCCATTTCTTTTGCTTCCTTGTCCAGTCTGGAGAAAGCAGAACTAACGGCGCGGGTGTTGAGGCCAATGATATCAATATCATCGGCATACGCCAGCAGTTGTACACTCTTATAGGAGATGGTACCTTCTCTATTGAGTTCTGCAGCTCGAACTATTTTCTCCAGAAGCAGGTTGAAAAAGTCGCACGATAGGGTATCGCCTTGTCTGAAACCTCGTTTGGTATCGAACGGCTCGGAGAGGTCCTTCCCGATTCTGACGGAGCTTTTCGTGTTGCTCAACGTCAGCTTACACAGTCGTATTAGTTTTGCGGGGATACCAAATTCAGACATCGCGGCAGCTCCTTTTCGTGCTGTAGAAAGCAGCTTTGAAATCGACGAAGAGGTGGTGTGGGTCGATTCTCCTTTCACGGGTCTTTTCCAAGATTTGGCGCATCGTGAATATCTGGTCAGTTTGTTTACGGTGGGGTTTAATCTTTCACACACCGCTGGAAATTGGTGCAAGTAAATACTTGAAATATTTTTTGTTCTTGAAATAATTTTGTGTTTTCACACAACTGCAAGCATTTAGCGGCAATTAATTATTTATTATACGTATTACCAAACTATTTTGTTTCTTAGCGGTATTTCGGTTTTAACCGGGAAATAACCGTATACTAAAACAGTTTGGCAACAGTTGTTTTTTCTAACGGTTGGTTAGAATCGCAAATTTATATGTTTTAAATTGTAGGCCTTTTTTTATTAAAAATCCACACATATGTATACAATATAAATAATAGGAACGATACAACCAACTCACTTTTATTTCCGCCAGGGGTTTTGGGGACAATTTGAGTGTATGTATGTACGTGGTCTTGAGTGTGCGCGTTTGGCCTCTTCTCCCAGTGTGTGCGTTTGTGGTGTCTCTTCTCCCAGTCCGTTTGTTGAGGTGAATTTCGATGAGATGGTAATGTTTAAAAATTTTTTTGTTAGTTTTGTATTATTTCGCGCCCTTTGTTTTGTTATTTATGTGTGAATATATTTGCTGTTCGAACCGGCTTCGCGCCCGCTATGTCATTTACTTCTTACCTTTCTTGTTTTAAGTGCAAATGTTGCCTAGTATTCGCATTTCTGTATGTGTGTATATGAGAGTCGCCACTTCACCGTACTTTTATGTGGTCACTGCACTGTTGATTCCTTCTTTTTTTTCTCTTGTTTTAACTGCACTTCCTTGTCACAGCACAATTTGGTTTTAAATTTTGCTTAGATTTTTTTTTTCTTTTTCAAGCTTGTTCATTTGCACTTATGTGTCACTGCACAATTTTTTAGTGCCTTTCACTATGGCTCGAAGGACCAATGTTTACTTACTTCGATTTAGCCACCACTCACCGTGGAACTCGACACTGGTTATTTCACCGGTAATATGCAATTAAAAAAATACACAATTGGATTTTTTTGTTTTCTTTTTATTCACTGCACTGCCACTTCAAAATAGATACGCAATAATACGTGCGGAATATAGGTGGAAAAAATGACGCTGCGTGAGACGTTCGCTCAGCTCTGGTCCTCGTAAAGAAGCGAAGGTCGTCCTCTGGAGCGGTCGCTTTTGGTGGTTGTGTAGTATGGAGTTGTGGTGCGATCTCCGCATGTGTGGCAAATTCGTGTGTAGTAGTGTGTGGTGTCTTCATTTGTGGATCGCGTTAGTGTGGTGTGTTGTCGTGTGGTCGTTCACTGTCGGGTGTATAGAGGGGAGAGCTAACTCATCTAGCCACCATGTTTTATTTGAACTTCAGTTTGAGGACTATATGTTATTATAATTTGGTTCTTATACTTGTTGACAATTTCTTCTTTTATGAATAAGTGTTCTAATAGTTCCTCATCTGCGGAATGTATTGTATCTGACATTTCTAAATTGGATTCTTTATCATTACTTTCGTAAATTTTTGAAGAGTTTTCAATTCGGCTTAAAAAATCTGCTACTACATTTTTTTCTCCTTTCAGATATTCAGTTTCATAATTAAACTCTTGTAGTTTCAATAGCCACCTTTGGTGACGTTGTGAAAACTCCCTTCCTCTATATTTATTACTTAAAAATACTATCGGGCAATGATCAGTTATAATTTTAAATTTTGTGCCATATATATACGGCTTGAAATAGGTTATTGAATATACAATATAATAGCTAAAAATTCTTTATCTGTTGTAGCATATTTCTGTTCAATTTTAAAATTGGATGTGATGATATTAGTGATTTCAAATTTTCAAAACTAGCTATGTACTACGGATCTTTTGAGTTTATTTTATAACCTTTTTTCTTAATATTTAATCATTGGATATGCAATTTTTGAGTTGTCCCTAATGAACTTTCTGTAATAACCAGTGGCTCCCAAAAACTTGTTGATTGTTTTTCAGTTCTAGGTATTTGCAAATTGTGTATTGCTGCTATCTTGTCCTGATTTGGCTTAATCCCTTCTTTTGTTAAGGTATGCCACAAAAATTTTGTTTCCCTCTTTAGAAAACTACTTTTATCGACATGAATTTTTAAAGTATGTTCCTTAACCTTTGAAAAAATTTTCTCTAACTAGTTTAAATGTTCCTCTAATGACGTTGAAAAGATTAATACGTAATCTAAATAAACGACACATATCTTATTTATGTATTCTCTTAATATGTCATTCATTAGTCGTTGAAAGGTTGCCGGAGCATTTTTTAGTCCGAAAGGCATTTTTATATATTCGTATAATCCCACCGGAGATACAAAAGCTGTCTTTTCCATATCCTTTTAATCTATTAAAATTTGATGGTAACCTTTGGCTAGATCAAGAGTACTAAAGTATTGCGCCTTGTCCAACTTGTCTAAGATTTCATCAATGTTTGGCAAAGGATATTTATTATCGATAGTTATTTGATTTAGTTTACGGTAATCGATTACTAATCGATTTTTTTTTTGCCCATACTATCACATTTTTTTGGTACTATGATATTAGATGAACTATATTTACTCCTACTTTTCCGAATTATACCGTGTTTTTCTAGCTCCTTAATTTTCCTTATGGCTTCTTCCTCATGTTTCGGAGGTAACCTTAATATTTCTGAATTGATTTGCTGGTTTGTAGTGGTTATTATTTGGTGGACCACCGTTTTTGTGTTTGTCAAGGCATCTCCTTCTTTATACATTAATTTTTCATATTTCTCTAGCAAATATTCAACCTCCTTTCGTTCATTTGATTTTAAATGATCCAATTGAATGTTTTGCATTTTACTTTCTTCCAATTCATATACTTGCTCTTGGATAGTTTTTGAATAAAACGGAATTTTAACACCATTTTTTAAGCTCAATTTCTTCGTTTTCAATATCGATTGTACTGAAATTTTTAAATATAAAATCGTTCCCTAGTAGAAGATCGTACAGTTTTTACGGAGCAGCAAGCGATGCTGTGACAATCGGCGATTGTTTGTTCGTTTCTTTCGGCACAACTCGGCCGACACAACAACACATGCTTATGCTATTGTTGTTTTTGTAGAACAATGTTTCAATTTTTAGTTGGTGACATATTCACATGTGTGTGCATATGTATGTTTGTATGCTTGTGCATTATTGAAGCTATACTTCTTTTTCTTTCGTTTGTCTTTCATTTCTGTGAATTCTCAACTATTTTCTGTGACTTTTGTTTGAAATACTCTGCGTCGGCCTTTGAAAAATTAAGACTGTACTTCACAGGAGGATGGAGTCATGTGTAGAAGTTCACGCAAGTGAGGAAAGTTCTCTGATCGCCATTCACTTGGGAGTGGCCAGAAACGATTCTTTTACATATGACTCAAGCAGCTCACGACTTCCGGTCTTTGACCAAGTATCCTCTGGGTAGCCTAAGAACATGCGTTTGAAGGCGAGCTAAAGTGAGAAGGCGAAACACCCTGCTTAGGGTTGTGCGCTGGGTTTGGGACCCGCCACGTAAAAAAACACCCCCAATGAAAGCCAACAATCAGCCTCGGATGAGAGCCCCCCCTTTTGATGACGACCATGACAAACGAAACAAGGACTATGATTTGAGGGCATGCCGGTCCCTTAATTGGGAAGGTGCCGCTGCCCAGCTGGTAGATGTCCTCGTAAAGATAAAGGCTGACATCACCGCCGTCCAAGAAATGCGATGGACGGGACAAGGACAGAGACGAGTAGGTCCTTGTGACATTTACTACAGTGCCCATATAAAGGAGCGCAAGTTTGGTGTTGGATTCGTGGTGGGAGAGAGACTCCGTCGCCGAGTACTATCATTCACACCTATGAATGAACGTCTAGCCACAATCCGCATCAAAGCGAGGTTCTTCAACATATCGCTGATTTGCGCCCACGCCCCGACGGAAGAGAAGGACGATGTGACCAAAGATGCCTTTTATGAGTGCTTGGAGCGCACCTATGAGAGATGCCCCCGCCACGATGTCAAAATCGTGCTTGGCGACTTCAATGCCAGGGTGGGCAAAGAAGGTATCTTTGGCACTACGGTCGGTAAATTCAGCCTCCACGAGGAAACATCCCCAAATGGGCTGAGGCTGATCGACTTCGCCGGGGCCCGAAATATGGTTATCTGTAGTACTAGATTCCAGCATAAGAAGATACATCAAGCTACCTGGCTGTCTCCGGATCGAAAAACCACCAACCAGATCGATCATGTTGTGATAGACGGAAGACACGTCTCCAGTGTTTTAAATGTGCGTGCGCTTCGAGGTCCTAACATCGACTCGGACCACTATATTGTTGCAGCCAAAATTCGCACCCGCCTCTGTGCAGCAAAAAACGCACGCCAACAAACACAAGGATGGTTCGACGTCGAGAAGCTGCAATCACAACAGACAGCCGAACGTTTTTCTACTCGGCTTGCACTCCTGCTCTCTGAGAGCACTCGTCAACGACTCGGTATAAGGGAACTGTGGGACGGCATTTCAAACTCCTTACGTACAGCTGCAACCGAAACCATTGGTTTTCGGAAAGTGCAAAAGAACAGCTGGTACGACGAGGAGTGCCGTGTCGCAGCGGAGAGAAAACAGGCTGCCTACCTCGCAACGTTACGATCGACCACAACACGTGCGGGATGGGATAGATACCGAGAGTTGAAGAGGGAAGCAAGACGCATTTGTAGACAGAAAAAAAAAGAGGCCGAAATGCGTGAGTACGAAGAGCTTGATAAGCTGGCCGACAGGGGTAATGCTCGAAAATTCTACGAAAAGATGCGGCGGCTTACAGAAGGTTTCAAGACCGGAGCATACTTTTGTAGAACCCCCCAAGGTGATCTAGCCACCGATGCCCAGAGCATACTTAAATTATGGAGGGAACACTTCTCCAGCCTGCTGAATGGCAGTGAAAGCACAACAACAGGAGAAAGCGAACCCGATACCCCAATCGATGACGATGGAGCAGACGTTCCATTGCCCGACCATGAAGAAGTTCGAATAGCAATTGCCCGCCTGAAAAACAACAAAGCGGCAGGGGCCGATGGATTGCCGGCCGAGCTATTCAAACACGGCGGCGAAGAGCTGATAAGGTGCATGCATCAGCTTCTTTGCAAAATATGGTCGGACGAAAGTATGCCCAACGATTGGAATTTAAGTGTGCTATGCCAAATCCACAAAAAAGGAGACCCCACAATCTGCGCCAACTACCGTGGGATTAGCCTCCTCAACATCGCATATAAGGTCCTGTCGATCGTATTGTGTGAAAGGTTAAAGCCCACCGTCAACAAACTGATTGGACCTTATCAGTGTGGCTTTAGACCTGGTAAATCAACAACCGACCAGATATTCACGATGCGCCAAATCTTGGAAAAGACACGTGAAAGGAGAATCGACACACACCACCTCTTCGTCGCTTTCAAAGCTGCTTTCGACAGCACGAAAAGGAGCTGCCTTTATGCCGCGATGTCTGAATTTGGTATCCCCGCAAAACTAATACGGCTGTGTAAGCTGACGTTGAGCAGCACAAAAAGCCAGAATCGGGAAGGACCTCTCCGAGCCGTTCGATACCAAACGAGGTTTCAGACAAGGCGATTCCCTATCGTGTGACTTTTTCAACCTGCTTCTGGAGAAAATAGTTCGAGCTGCAGAACTCAACAGAGAAGGTTCCATCTTCTATAAGAGTGTACAACTGCTGGCGTATGCCGATGATATTGATATCATCGGCCTCAACACCCGCGCCGTAAGTTCTGCTTTCTCCAGACTGGACAAGGAAGCAAAAGAAATGGGTCTGGTAGTGAACGAGGGCAAGACGAAATATCTCCTGTCATCAAACAAACAGTCATCGCACTCGCGACTTGGCACTCACCTCACTGTTGACAGTCATAACTTTGAAGTTGTAGATAATTTCGTCTATCTTGGAACCAGCGTAAACACCACCAACAATGTCAGCCTGGAAATCCAACGCAGGATAACTCTTGCCAACAGGTGCTACTTCGGACTAAGTAGGCAATTGAGAAGCAAAGTCCTCTCTCGACAAACAAAAACCAAACTCTATAAGTCACTCATAATTCCCGTCCTGCTATATGGTGCAGAGGCTTGGACGATGTCAACAACGGATGAGTTGACGTTGCGAGTTTTCGAGAGAAAGGTTCTGCGAAAGATTTATGGTCCTTTGCGCGTTGGCCACGGCGAATATCGCATTCGATGGAACAATGAGCTATACGAGATATACGACGACATTGACATACTTCAGCGCATTAAAAGACAGCGGCTACGCTGGCTAGGTCATGTTGTCCGGATGGATGAAAACACTCCAGCTCTGAAAGTATTCGACGCAGTACCCGCCGCCGGAAGCAGAGGAAGAGGAAGACCTCCACTCCGTTGGAAGGACCAAGTGGGGAAGGACCTGGCCTCGCTTGGAATATCCAATTGGCGCCACGTAGCGAAGAGAAGAAACGACTGGCGCGCTGTTGTTGACTCGGCTATAATCGCGTAAGCGGTGTCTACGCCAGTAAAGAAGAAGTACTTCACAGGATCATTTCTGTAGTTAGTCTTCATTTACATTTTTTTGGAAATCGACCCGCGATGACGAGGTATATCGTTTTATCTGACAGCGTGAGGTTCATTAGAACTTCATTTCTAATTTTGTCTTGTGGCATATTAGAAATGATGTTTCTTCGAAAATCGCTCGCTTACAACGGATAAAACGACTTCTGAGTGGTGATTTTAATGAATAAACTCCAAGGAATTACAAAAAAATAATGCAATCAATAAGTACAGTACGCTTCTGTATGTTTGTATGCTTGCGCATTATTTTTCTTTCGTTTGTCTTTCATTTCTGCCAATTCTCAACCACTTTGTGTGACTTTATTTCTTTCGTTTCTGCGAATTCCTTGTGTGACTTTTGGTTAAAAACTCTGCATTGGCAGTTGAAAAGTTAAGACTATACTTCACAGGATCATTTCTATAGTCAGTCTTCATTTACTTTCTTTGCAAATCGGTCCGCGATGACGAGGTTTTTTTTTTTGTTTTCGGAGGGGGAATCTTCAAAGATATCGTCATTTATCCGGACGATATGCACGATTCGTATTGGCCGCACGCCCAAGCTGGACTTGAGACACAATACGCCTACGTACTAAACCCTGAACTCCGTCGTCTTTGCTTGTATTTGGCCCACGGAACTGCCGTTAAGCATTACATCGTGGGACCAAGCTTAGCCAATCGGCTCTTCATTCACACATTTTCGCTCTAATTCCGATTCATCCTTCTGTTGTCGCTGCGTTGCCACTCTTTCTTTCTTAACTCTTGCATAGCTATAGCTGCCCACGCTCTCATTCTGTTCCAGACCACCTTCGATTCGATCATGTAAGCCACTATATTCTCCGGGGTCACGCGATCGTTTATCACACTCTCTATTTCCAGTCTTTCCTTTTCGTATTTTGGGCAGAAAAAGAAGATATGAAGTGCATTTTCATTGCTGTTGCTGCAGAAGGAGCAATTTGTTTCGTCGTCATGTCCGTATTTGTATAGGTAATCTCTTTAGCATCCATGACCTGTTAAAAACTGGGTGAGGTAAAAATCAGTTTCCCCGTGTTTCCGTTCTATCCATGGTTGTATGCTTCTAATAAGCCTGTGCGTCCATCTCCCCGTAGTTGCTTCGTCCCATCGTTTCTGCCATTCGTTTAGGCTCCTTTGTCTTTCCTGTTTCCGCTCTTCGTTCGTTAAGCGATCGCCAGTGCTTTTCGTTTTGTCGAATACCCGCTTTATTTCCATGGCCATTATGTCTGGTGGCATGAGGCCTGATATGACTCCAGCCGCCTGGTGTGATACAGTCCGGTAGGCACATGCAACTCTGATTGCATTCAGTCGTACTATTGATTTCGCCTTTTCTGCGTATGTTTTCTGCTGCAGTGCTATCCCCCATATGTGTGCAGCATACATATGTATAGACTGACTCACTTTGGCTAGGAGGACTCGTCTATTCTGACTTGGTCCACCAATGTTAGCCATTATCCTCGTTAGCGCCGCTGTCACCCTAGATGCTTTTTCACAGGCTTTGTCTATATGCGTCTTGTATCTTAGCCTCGAGTCTATCATTACTCCAAGATATCTCAAGGATTGCTGTGTGGTAATGTTATATCCGTCAATATTGAGAGTGGCTACCTCTAGTTTCTTCCTGCTTGTGATTAGTACTGCTTCCGTTTTTTGGCCAGCTAGTTGAAGCTTTGTTATCATAAGCCATTCTTTGATTTTTTCCGCTGCATGATTGCACAGACGCTCTATTTCGTGAATTTCCTTCGCTACCACAGTCACCGCGATGTCATCCGCGTATCCGATTATTTGCACCTGCTTGGGTAATGGGAGGCGCAGCACTCCATCATATAAAATATTCCACAGAAGTGGGCCTAGGACTGAGCCTTGTGGGACCCCGCCCGTCACCCTATAGCGTTGTGGTCCTTCGTCTGTGTCGTATATGAGGACCCTGTCCGACAGGTAGTTGGAGATGATCTTCAACAGATAGGGTGGTGCTTTCTTTAGCTGAAGAGCTCTTATTATATGTGGCCAGTAGGCTGAATTAAAGGCATTCTTAACATCGAATGTGACTACCGCACAATACTCTTTGGAGCCATACATCCATCTGGTTCCTTCTATAGCTTTACTCGCGACGTCCGTAAGTTTTTTAATCGCGTCAATTGTTGACCTGTGTCTGCGAAATCCATATTGATTATCGGCCAGTCCCGGTTGCTCTTTTTCGAGATGTTGCTCCAGTCGTACGCTTATTATACGTTCTAGTATTTTCCCCACTGTGTCTAGCATGCACAGTGGTCGGTACGAGTTTGGTTCTCCAGGCGGTTTGTTTGGTTTTTGTATTAGCACCAGACGTTGTATTTTCCAAATTTGTGGAAATAAGCCCTCTCGCAGGCACTTTGCGAACAGCCTTGTGAACGGGTCAGTCTTGTGTTTGATAGCTATCTTTAGGGCCTTGTTAGGTATGCCGTCCAGCCCTGATGCCTTGTTATTGGCGAACCTTTCTGCTGCCTCTAAAACCTCTTTGTCAGTGATTGGTGTAGGTACCGTTCCATTTTCTTCTAAACGATATTCCTCTGCCGGTTGCGCGGGAAAGAGGGTTTCTACTACAGTCTTTAGTAGTTTGGGACAGGTTGGGGCTTGGCCTTTGTGGCCCCGGACTTTTGTCACCACTATCCTGTAGGCATCGCCCCATTGATTTTCGTCAAGTTTATTGCACAGCTCTTTGAAGCAGGAGGCCTTTCTTCCTTTGATAGCTTTTTTGAGGTCATTTCGCTTCCTCTTAAAGCATTCCTGTAGCACTGCGTAATTCGTCGATTGTCGCCTTCTTTGACATAGACGCCTTGCTTTGTGACATTCGCTTCGTAGGACTTCAATTTCGTCATTCCACCAGTATACAGATTTTCTGTGCGTGCCTTGCCTTTTCCTGCACATAGCGGCGTCACATGCCTTGCTGATGTGTCGTATTAAGTCTTCCGCCTGTTGTTCCGTTTCCGCAGCAGCGTTGTTCGGGTTGCTATCTAATATCAGCTTGAATACGTCTTCATCAAGCGTGTCGACTTTCCAGCCTCTGGATTGGGCTTTCCTTGATGGAGAGAATTCTTTTGCCGGCGTGGGGTTGTCTGTTTTTATCAAGAGAGCCAGGTGGTCACTGTGCGTGTATATGTCGCTTACCTAACAGTTAATCTTCCGCACCAAGGAGCTACTGGCAAAGGTTATGTCAATTATGGAACCGCGTCCGTTCTTTTCGAATGTGTTCTTGTTGCCTGTATTTAAAAGCACGATGTCAAGTGTTGAGAACGCCTTTAGGAGCTCATCTCCTCTCCTATTTGTGTGGGTGCTGCCCCATTTTATTGCCCACGCATTGAAGTCTCCTGCCACAATGTTCGTTGTTGTATTTGCGATGTCTCGTACTAGATTATCTAGAATTCTTTCGTATTCGTTTTGTTGGACGCTCGGTGGTATGTAGCAGCTGTAAAAGTTTATGCCACAGATTTTTGCACGTGTGTAGTAGGCTTGACCTGATAGTGGCTTGCTTTGGAATGGCTTGCACCCGCAGGCCCACACGGCAGCTTTTTTTGTTTGGTCGGAGCTCCAATTTTCAGTACCCAGATTTCTGTACTGCTCGCTTAGTATTGCTATGTCCACTTTTTGCTCAATCACCGTTTGCGTAAGTAACTCTTGCGCTGCTTCGCAGTGGTTGAGGTTAAGTTGCAAGACGCTCATGTTTTCGCTTTTTTGCACGCTTCAATGTACAAATGACATTTTTTGCTTCCAATTTGGTGGTCTGTGCTCTCTCGACCATTTTTTTTACACGCGTCGCAGGATGGTTTTTTATCGCATGCCTTCGCAAAGTGCCCCTTTTCTCCACATTTAAGGCAGCACTGGCTTCTGTCAGCTGGGTTGCTACAACTTTTCGCTTGGTGTCCGTATTCCAAGCACCTATAGCACTTCTTAAGGGTCGGTCTCTCCCTAATCCGGCAAACAACCCATCCTATTTTAATTTTCTTCGCGTCAAGTAGGAATCTCGCCTGGTGAGCAGGGAGGCTTAGCACGGCTGTTTGCGTGCCCGCATATGCCGCTCTGATGCTTTTTACTGATGCGTTATCAATGTTGTCTAGCTCCTTTATTTGTGCACGTATAGCACTGCAGATGTCGTCTTCAGAGGTTATTTCATCTAGGTCTCGAATCTCTATCGTTGTTTCGTGTGTAATTGCTTTAATTTTTGCCTGGTTCCCCAGAACTTTACCTATCTCGTTTGTGAAGTCGCTTGTATTTTCCTTTTGCTCTTTTAACTCTAGCAGCATTTCGCCTTTGGCCGTCTTTCTAATTCGGGTTACATTTTCACCCAGCTTCTGGAGAGCATCTTCTTTCTTAACTGCCCTGAGAATGTCGCTGTAGGTCATATCCCCTGTTCGCGCAATTATGATGGCATCAGGTCGTCGCGGGTGCTTATATGTCGTCCTCTTCTTCCGTTTAACCTCGATCCAGTCATCCTTTGGAGCACCTACGGAAGGCTTATCTGTTTTCCCCTCTTTAGGTTGCCTTGACTCCTCTGCATGAGTGGGTTTGTTTCTCTTCGGTGGAGTCCGTCTTTTGGCCTGCTTTTCATCACGGGGTCTTTTTGGTGTTACCTCCGTGGTCGGGGGCATATTCAAAAAGTTTCTCCTTTCTTTCAATTTTGTGTGCTCACTCTGGGCTTTTCCATAAAGTACTCCTATGTTACTAAGGAGGTCCCTTATGTTATTGTTGATGGTCCGCTGTCGTGGACCCATCATTTCCGTTAACTTCTTGATCCCTTCTCCCAGTTTTCTCATGTAGTCTACACATGAGAGTGTTTGCTTAGCCTGTGGTGTGCTATCTTGAAAGGCTGGTGGTGACGATCTTGCCCTCGCCGGCTTTTCAACACACAGCGCGTTTGTGGGCGATCTACCTAGCCTCGGTGCGCGTTTAAAGGGATCTATATCCGTACTTGGTGTTCCCAGAGAGGAGCTTATATCTAGCTCCCTGCTAACTCCATTATTTTTAACTTTATGTCCGCTACCCATCAGAGCGGCATAGATGTTGCTACTGTTATCACTCCTGCTCGTAGCGTTGGTTGTATTATTTGTATTATTTCTCGAAAAATTATTCATTGTCTTCTGTTTAGTTTTACCAGCGCATCGTGTGCAGGGGGGCGGGCCGAAATAGACAGGAACGGGTATACCCTCGGCGTCTTTGCACCTACCCCAGTTCCCTGAGGCCTGTCCTTCGCTTAACCAGCCCCGGAAAACACGGACGGACCAGCGCTCGCCCGGGGCAACGCAGGCTACTAATCCTACGCCCAATGCACACTTCTTGACCAGAGCCCGAAGGGGCTGGTTACAGGCAAACAACGTGGATAACACCTCGGCAGAGCAAGCTCACATCACTCTTTTCACAATAGCAACCGAGAAGTCGTTGTTAAGGTTTCGAGGGACTCCCAGTGCGCCACGTTGTGTACCGGTCAACTTTAGTTCTTTTAACAGCCGCACCTAACCTGGTGAACAGACGCTGACCAGGGAGCCGCCCACTATGGGTCCGTCGCTCCTGGGTTTTTTATTACTCAACACGCGTATGCATGGTGAGGGAGACACATATTTCTAAGAGGCGGTGTCGGTTCGCCACCGTCACAGGAGCTTCAACGGATCTGCTAGTTTTTATTCCGCATCCTCTACTCCTGTCGCTCATCGTCGGGGATTGCTTATTCGTTTAAACTTATTTCGCAACTAACCTGCTACTACAGGCCGTCCGGCTATCCGCGACCTGCCGACCCCCCCGGTAGCTTAGAGCCCAGCTAGAGAGCCCAAATTCGATAGAATAGAATAGAACACTCCGTCCGAGCCGCGATGACGAGGTGACTATTCACATGTGTGCGCATATGTATGTTTGTATGCTTGTGCATTATTGAAGTTACGAGTCTACTTCTTTTTCTTTCGTTTGTCTTTCATTTTTGCGAATTCTCAACTATTTTGTGTGACTTTTGATTAAACGGCTGCGTTAGCCGTTGAAAAGTTAAGACTTCACAGGATCATTTCAGTAGACAGTGTTTATTTACTAATTAATTCGTGTTCTATATAATATTGACGTATCTATTTGTAGTATTAGTACACGGTGAATAGTGATTTAAATAAACAATAAAATAAGTGACACGTGATAATACGCGGATTCCAGGTTTATGTGATGGTATGTTTCTCTTGAATATTTCAATTGTCCGTAATAGATGCACCTTGTGCATTAAACTTGTGCTCTTGAAACTAATATCAATTGGATTGGCAAAAATTTTAATGTTTTGATTTTAAATTGATTTTACAGCGGAAAAATACAGTGCAGCCCGTATTTCAAGTGAATCAACGATCGTCAATTCACCGGTAATTGCTGGGCCTTCAACGCATGTTGATGGATTACAAAAGAGAGATGGTTACGCTGCATATTCCCTTCCGCAACGAAAAGACAGAACTACTTTCCGAGTCAAAATTCCTTCATTTAGACTTTGCTTTATAAAATGTGCATAATAAATTTAGAAAATGTGAATTTAAGTTTTCTAGTTTTCTTTAATACAAAATGATATGCATTTCTGAATATCACTAAGAAGTATAACTTCTTCCGCACGTACGGACTCCACGCACCCTTGTTTTTCTAAAACTGATAACTTATAATGTTCGAAGCTTGATTTTTTCCTAATACTAATGTAGAGCCTGGGTCTACTAATGCACACCATTTTTTGTTAAACAAAATAAGTGAAATTAATATTTTATTTTGATTTTCCGAAGCTAGTTGGTAAAAAATTCCTCGTTGTTATTAGTTTCCTCTGTCCTGCTCACAGCATCAACATCCATGGGTGTTGAGCCATTTGAACGTCTTGTTTGCCAAGTGCCGTTCTGAATATTTTGTCTTGCTGAATTGCCATAGCCGTTATTAGTATTTGTTAATACCCAACAAAGATTTTTGTCTACCTTACCGCTGGTGGGGGGATTTCAAAAAAGTCTTTAGTTGAGCTGAGAATATTTCATTCTGATTTTTATTTAGTATTTTTCTTGCTTATATAGAATTTTAAAAACTATCTTAAATAACTAAATATATGTGTATGTGTGTATGTTTTTATGTATTGCAGCATATTTTTTATTGCTGCTTGACATGGGGTTGATTTCAAGTGTACAATTTATTGCAAGTATGTGTGTGTGTTTAATGTTATCTGTTCTGTAAATTTATGACTTGTATCCCCATGCATTTTATTATTATTAGATGCATTGCATGTAAATGCATTATGTATATATGTATGTATGTATATATGTTAATAGATATTTATATTTAGAGGAATTTCGGCTTTGCTGATAGTAAGCATGTTCAATGATATTTGAACATATTGCCGAGGGAAAGAAATGATTATTTAAAACTAGTGAGCTGTATATGGATATGTACGTACATATATGATATTTCTTATCTTATATAACGACATGTTCAATTTTGAACATTCTACCGGAAGCTAAATGTGACTGCCAAAAAGATGACAACAGCTTGCGATCCTGTCATGGTCGTGAACTAAGCGACGTTCACGATGACTATGCGCCTTCCTGTGTTGTATCAGTGATAATTTGCACGTAACTATTTCCTCAAATTCCTGTCGGCTTTTCTTCTTTTACGTCCGACGATTGTGTACCTTTGATTTTACGTTTCTTTATTTGCATCTTTGTATACTCTGCTGCACTGATTCCGTCCTTCGGTGATTGTTGTACTTGTTTTGTCCATGAACATCCCATCCTTTTCTTCATCTTGGCTTTTGGATTCAGTTCTGCTTTTTCTTCTGTCATGTCTACATCGTTAGCGGCTTTAATATCCACGTCTTTATTTGGCTCTTCTAAAAAACCCTTTGCGCTTTTTCGGCAATTGTGTTGGTTTGTATAAAAATTTAATTTCCTCTTCCTTCTCATGCGCTTCAGGATCATGTTCCAAAATGTGGTCCATTTCTTTAGCTTCATCCTCATCTTCAACTGATTTATCCTGGATTGCACTTTCCCACATTTCTCCAAAATGTGAGCCTGCCGGAATAGATACTAATTGAGATTGTTTTTCCTCAGTTTTTGAAGATTTGTGTAATTCTTCTTCAACTTCATTTTCCTTTTTATCTTCCTCTATTATTTCTGTTGTTTTTTCCTCAACAGAAGATAGAGGAAGTAATAGAACCGTTATTATTTTTTCTTCAGTTTTTGAAGGATTACGAAGTTCTTCAACTTCATTTTCCTTTCTATTTTCCTCTATTACTTCTGCTGTTTTTTCCTCAACAGAAGATATAGGGAGTAATGGAATTTTTGTAAGTTTTTTGTCTTCAATCTTTTGCACTGCATTAGTTAGTTTCGTCGCAGTTGTAGATAAATTAGGTACGATGAACAGAGTTGGCTGATAGTCAAACTTTTTTTTAAGTAGACTCCATGCAGCTTCATAATTTTTTGACGAGATTTGAAAATGCTGTATTACTCGTGCAGCTTCGCCTTTTAAGCATTGACGGAGGCGCAGCATTTTCTCTATATTCTTCATCTGCTCGTTGTCATGTACCATAACTTTGAACACGTTGTAAAATTTGGCCCATTCCTTAATATCGCCATAAAATGTTGGAATTTTTATTATTTTTCTTTCTTCAAAGTTAGGGCGATAAAAAATTTTAGGCTCTTCTTTTTGTAGCTTTTTCTTTAAATGTTTAAGCTCTTCGTAATATTCGTCATAAATTTCTTCGAATAAGATTTCAATTTCTACATTTAAATCTAATTTGCTTTTTAGATTTTGAATGTCTGTGAATAAAAAGTCTAAGGCTTTTATTTGATCGTTGTCGATCATTAACTCCATACTTAGATCTTCCATTTTTCTTCTGAGGTTTTCAACTTTCCTCATGAATAAAGAAGTTTTTCGATCGGAATCTTGGTGTTTAGCTTCAACTTCTTCCATTTTTGTTTTATATGATGGCTTTGTTGGAAAAGTGTTGGACATGTACAACACCTTTTCGGAAAAATCCGCTTGGGCTTCAGGAATTTTCTTCTTGTTTATTCCCATTTTGAGAGATTTTCCGCAACACTTTTCCTATTTATTGATGAACTGCTTGTTTTATCTCCAAAGAAATCGTTGGAGGTATTTGATTTGGTCGCCTAGTTGACCTTGCTGTTCCTCGACTCACAGCCGCTGAATATCTCTTTGGATAGCAGTTAGATCACTGCGTTTAGTCTCTGCTAAAACGGCTTATGTGATCGGTTTTTAATGCGGGAATATACACCCGTCTTACGAATATTTTTATTTAAGCAATATGCGGGAATATACACCGTCTTACAATTTTTAATTTTTTTTTTTAGTCAATATGCGGGAATATACACCCGTCTTACAATTTAATTTTGCCTGTATTTTTTATAATATCAGGGCTTTTTCAAATTTGGCTGAGCTCTTTTTTTAGGCTCGATAGGACCAAATTTTTGAAAACTCAACAAGGATTTTTGTCTACCTTACCGCTGGTGGGGGGATTTCAAAAAAGTCTTTAGTTGAGCTGAGAATATTTCATTCTGATTTTTATTTAGTATTTTTCTTGCTTATATAGAATTTTAAAAACTATCTTAAATAACTAAATATATGTGTATGTGTGTATGTTTTTATGTATTGCAGCATATTTTTTATTGCTGCTTGACATGGGGTTGATTTCAAGTGTACAATTTATTGCAAGTATGTGTGTGTGTTTAATGTTATCTGTTCTGTAAATTTATGACTTTTCATCCCCATGCATTTTATTATTATTAGATGCATTGCATGTAAATGCATTATGTATATATGTATGTATGTATATATGTTAATAGATATTTATATTTAGAGGAATTTCGGCTTTGCTGATAGTAAGCATGTTCAATGATATTTGAACAGTATTATTATTACGATATTGATTTGCATATTGGCCTGAATTCCCTGTCCAATAATTAATTTGTCTCTGTAGATTATTTGGGTGATAATTATTTTGTCCTGAAAAGTTGGTATTCCTGTGAGAGTATCGTCCCGAACTATTTTGTGTATAATAACGATTGTGGTCTTGATCGCCAATATTTTGTCCCCTAAAGTTTTTTATTCTTTGATTATTTTGATTTTGGTTATTATTAAAAATTCTGAACAAAATTATTGAATCTGTTCCTTGCTAAAAATATAGGATTTAATTTCCATCGTCTAATCCTATGAAGCTATATATAATTCCAGATAATTGAGTCAATGAAATTGAGTTCCTTATTGCATAAGTAAAAGTCCCCGATTTGATTTGCTTAATACGTTGAATAAGCATACCTGAAAAAATTTCCTTCATTGCCTCCCGGTTTTCATCCAGAGCTCCGAATTCAGTTACAGCATCAATTCTTTCATTGATTATCCTGCTTAACTCACTAATGCTACTCGTAATGTATTTATTTCTCTAGTTATGGTCATTTGATCTTTCCTTGGCTTAAAATGTTGTTTTAGTTTTATTTTGCAATCTTCGTAACTAGCTGGTGGGGTAAGGTGCAAATAATTTTTTGCTTTCCCGCTTATTTTTAAATCGTACACTACTCTAAAAACTTCTTGTTCCTGGTTTAGATAATCCCTCAGAATCCTATCTATTGCTTCAATAAATACTGGCAATTGGCCGGCATCACCCTAAAAAAAAACTACATATTTTAAATCTTTTTCGATACATTGTCTTATTGACTTCTGATTATGTATTGCATTTAATTCTAACAATTGTGTAATTGCTACTACACAGTTTTCTAAATTTCTATTATTATGAGCCATTTTATTTAATTTGGTTTATCTTTCTGTTTTCTATTTGAATAAAACTTTTATTAAAATATAATTATTTTCACTTATTTGCAGGTGTTTTTTTTCGTGTTTTTGGTTTTACATTTAGACCACCCTTTTAGTGTCTTTATGGAAATTTCAGTATGTATCTTATTCCGACAGTTTTACTTTCACTGGGAGTTTAAGTTTTACTCCACTTTCTACAATTTTAGTATTACTGGTTTTTATATATACTTGTACATATACTATATAATATAAAGTTATGTTTCAATAATTAATTTAATCTTAATCTTCTCTGCATATCGCCGAGAACCGCTGCTGCTCTTGTTGCTACTATTGAAATTGATATTTTGTTATATCTCCTGCTGCTGTTGCTGTTGTTGCTATTATAAAGGTTGATGTTTTGTTATATCTGCTCCTGCTTTTTTTACTGTTGTATCTGCTTTATTTACACTTCACTTCTCACTTAAACTTTGTTTACTGCTTTCGTCGTCGGCTTTGTTGCTGAACTTCTTTATGCACCCCAAAAATTTAGAGTTCAATTAGCTGGAAAAATTTAATCTCCTTGTTGATTTATGGAATTTTTTTGGAAAAATTTTTGATTCTTTTCTAGTGATGACAATTTTGTTGAATATTGACACTATTTTTTAATTTTAATTTTTGCTCTGGTATTGCAAATTTGTATGCTGCGGCTCGCCTCGACTGCGCC
This sequence comes from Bactrocera correcta, assembly GCA_027475135.1. Lineage (NCBI taxonomy): Eukaryota > Metazoa > Arthropoda > Insecta > Diptera > Tephritidae > Bactrocera > Bactrocera correcta. The sequence continues at coordinate 54,294,897 of CM050322.1, forward strand.
AGTTATAGATTAAAAGAAGGTTGTTCATTATTCTGTAGCAAAAATCCGACTGACTCTGCCAGCAACTCGAGTCTGCCCCAATATGTAGGTGTACCGCACATTCCAACAGACTCAAAATATGCTAAGTCTGTTGTTTTGGTCACGTACTGGCTGATCATGAGATGTAGTTCACAACTGCATGTTGTCTGACGTAACCTGAGATGAAACTCGCGTAAGGTTGAACAAAAATGGGGAACGTCCCAATGGGGTTTATTAAAAGGATTTGACAATAATATAATAAATTATGTAATGTAGATGATGTAGAACCCCGATCACACGTGGAGTGAGTAACTCGCGAAAAAGATGCGTACTAATCAAATAGGCCTAAAAACGAAAAAATCGCACAGGCGTACAAGTCCCTGTGAAGGTCAAAAGTGAAGTGAAGTAGCGATCTCCTTGTTTGTTCCTTTTCTCCCTGTGGTGTGTGCGATCAGATGGTGTGATGTGGTTGGTTGGTGTACGTGTATATGGGTGTCGGTGTGTGATGTGTGGTGCTCTCGCGAGTAGTGTGAAATGTGAGTCGCAAGCGCTGGTGGTGGGTATGGTGAAGCTGCGTGCCAGTGTTGGAAGGTTGGGGTGATGTGGTGTAATAGTGTGGTGTATGTGTGGATGTCGGGGGAGTATGCTCATTTATACATCCTGGCCCCCCTAGGCGAGTGTTTAGCCTGGTAACCTCTGTAGTTGTTGTAGAGTCGCTACAACGTTGCTGAGGCCTATTTTACGACGGGATTGCGGTCTAGGATGGCGCCTCCGATACGGGGTGGTATGACGTTGGCGCCAGAAGAGGGACTTCTCCGAAGGGAAGGCTTGCCTTCGCGGTTGTGGTCGCGGGAGTCGTCGGCTGGCAGTACGGCCCCTGGGGGCATGATGACGTTCGACGTCGGGTCCGGTATTGCGGTAGAGCATCGTGTGATGGTGACCCATACAAACCTGGCACTGATACCCGGTGGTGCATTCGCGCGTTAGATGGGTAAGCGCCAGACAATTCAAGCAATGACCGTGGACCTGGGCGACCTGCTGGCATCGCTGAGGTGTCATCCCCTTGAAGATGTCGCAATGTGGCAATCGATGTCGGCGGCGACATAGCGCGCACTGAAGTTGTGGTGGTTCGGGAGCCCGTGCTTGCGTGTCACTACGCGGAGATGCTGGAACTTCTCGGTAGGCTGCGGTAGCGATGGTTGTTCGCGGCGCTGCTACTAGCTTAAGAGCGGGGGACCGTGACGGCGGAACGCATAGGCGTAGGTAAAATCGGCATCTCGGCGTCCATATTGATCTGTTAAGAAATAGGTTTCTTTAATTATCATATAAATATATATGTGTATGTAATCATATGGCCGGTGGTGCCACGTAATGTGGCAGGAGTGAGTCGCCATATGGATCGACCTTTGTTTGGTTTTTGTCAATTGTTGATGTTTAATACTAGCTGATGATTTTGTTATTATTTATTTTTGTTTATTAGTTACGGTTACGTTATTTTCGGTTTACTTTTCGGTTTTATCGGTGGTTGGCAGAATGCATAGCTTAACGAGCGGCCTGGATAATCTTCCCGTTTGTGTACGGAGATCGACTACGCGAATATGACCGTCGGAGTCATAGTAGAGCTCCTCTATGTGGCCAAGCCGCTATTTAGTAGGGGGGAGACAATCGTCATTGATCAAGACGCAATCTCCAAGCTTAGGCGCATTTTCTATTGCTTTCCATCGGTACCTTCTGTGGAGGTCCTTTAAATAATCATCTTTCCATCGGCGGCTGAAATCATGATGGAGAATCTTAATTCTTTCCCAACGTTTTAATATGGAGAGCGACTCCACGCCTGGCTCAGGTGGGGCCAGGATGGGCGCTCCTTTAAGAAATTGTCCTGGCGGGAGGGCAGTAAGGTCTGAGGAATCTTGCGAGAGTGCGGCGAGAGGCCGTGAATTAAGAACGGCTTCAATTGTAGTTAAGAGTGTTGTGAATTCTTCATAATTAAATTTGTGGTTGCCAGCTATCTTCTTAAAATAAGACTTGAAGCTTTTTACAGCTAACTCCCATAAGCCGCCCATGTGAGGGGCACTTGGGGGGATAAACTGCCAATTGATACCTTGGAGAGCGTATTTTTGGACAATATCCGGTGAGACTTGTTTTGTGAAGTCCACAAACTGTTATTCGGTAGCTCTTTGAGCTCCGATAAACGTATTAGATTCCTACATAGCTCAAGGTGTACTGCTTTTGTCGTGAAACAGACAAAAACAGCTACAGAGCCTTTCATGAGGGTAGGAGAACTTAGCATGGATGCCTTTATCAGAAAAGGCCCAGAAAAATCTACACCTGTAGTGGTGAAAGGCAGAGCAAAATTGCAGCGTTCAGGTGGAAGTGCTGCCATAATCTGCGATCGCATTTTCTGCTTATGCATAGTGCAGATTTTACATTTGAAAATTCACTTCTTTATTTGAGGCTTCAGTCGGGGTATGTACAGCTCTTGGCGGACCATATGTTGCATGAGGCGATGTTCGGCGTGTAGCGTTAGTATGTGTCTAATAAAAATATATATTTAATAAATAACGTGGAAAACGGACACCTCTCTGGTATGATTATAGGGTGGCGTTCATTATACTTGAGGCTTGAATTTGCAAGTCGACCATTCGCAGGAAGTATACCCTTCGTGTCTATACATGGGTTTAGAACTAAGAGTGAGTTCTTTTTATCAATAGGCTTCGATTCTCTTAGTAATGCTATATCGCGGCTGAAGTAGCACGTTTGGGTTCATACGATGAGGGCGACCTTTGCTTTTTGTAAGTCTTGGTGCGTAATGCATCGCAATGGAGATAAGTTGCTCCTTTAACTTTAAGTTTAAGCCGCTCTAAAAACTTGAGCATATGGGCAACTACCCGGAGGGCTCGGGGGAACGATGAAACTTGTTCAAGGATGTCAGTGTCATCCAGTGTTGCATCATAAGTTTCGATTTTTCGACTTTCTGGCCAAGAATCGGGAGATTCTGTTAACCATCGGGGGCCATTCCACCAGAGGGTGGAGGTGGCGAGATGCAGAGGTTTGCATTCTCTTGTAGAACTTTCACGGAATCGGACCATAAAAATAATTTTTATTTCGCCATGTTTAAGAGGGTCTGCACAATTGAAGCTAGCTTTGCTAGTAGCAGAGCGCCACAGAGTTCAAGTTATTGGGAGCCTTGGCGTTTTTAGAGGCGCAACTTTTGCTTTTGCTGCTAGTAGGTGGCTTGTAGTTGCGACATCGCTTTGTGTACGCACATATATAGTGGCACAATATGCCTTTTCAGAGGCGTCGCAGAAGCCGTGTAGTTCCACTTTGTATACAGGTTAATAGTTTACTGAAAGTGAAATTTGTATCTGCGTGATATCGTTCAAATAATGAGCGAACTGGGACAATTTTTCTGAGCGAAGAGGTTTCACTTGTTCGTCCCAGTCGGTTCCGTCTAACCACAATTCTTGGATCAGGATTTTTGCTTGCATCATAATTAGCGAAAGCCATCCTGCAGGGTCAATAAGTTTTGCCACAGAGGAGAGAATTTGTCGTTTTGTAATGGCGGATAATGCGGATATGGACTCAGTCGTTTATGAAAACTGGTCCGATATCACATTCCATTAAATGCCTAGTGGTTTTGTTGTAATTTCTTTTTCAAATATAATTAAATTAGTATCCAACAAATTGTCTTTTGGAATATTTTTTTAAATATTTGGGTGATTAGCTGTTATCTTTTTTAACGGAAACCCTGCGGTTGAGGGCATTTATTATCTGTGATAAGATCTCGTATGTTTGTGGAAGACTGTGGCTTCCAGACAGGGTATCGTCTACATACGTTTGCGTTGCCAGTGGAAATTCTGACTTTGTGTCTTCTGCCAGTTCGCGCAGAGTAAGAATGGCTAGATATGGGGCACAATTTACGCCAAAGGTAACTGTTTTCAATTTAAAGTCGCGTAGTGGACTATTGGCAGATTTTCGGAAAATAATCCGCTGAAAATCTTGATCATCTTTATGTACGAGTATGTGTCGATACATTTTTTCGACATCCCCAATGAATAAGTATTTGTACATACGCCAGTTCAATATGAGGAGCATTAGATCTGGTTGGCGTGTAGGTCCCGTAAATAGAATGTCATTTAAAGAATTCCCCAAGCTAGTGGGTCTTGAGGCATTGAAGACAACTCTGTCTTTTGTTGTTTTTTTGTCAGGTTTGTAGGTAGTTCTTCTAACTCCCAAAATTTCTCAATTGTGAATTGAGGTACTCGTTTGAGATTTCCTCAACTTGAGTTGTCATTGCTGTGACTGGTTCCGCAACTAGTCCACTCAGGACCAATCCGAAAATGGTATTCTGCGCCAGTAGTGTTTTCAAAATTTTTTTCAACACCTTCTAGTATAATTTGTGATACAAGATCGCTGCCTAATAGAAGGTCTATTTGAGCGGGGGTGTTGCAGTTGGGATCTACTAAAATCAGATGTAAAATCTTATTCCAATGCTTGCTATTTATTTGATAGCTTGGAAGCATGTTTGTTAGTTGCGCTAAGACAATAGCATTTGCTTGAATGCGCTTATCCGGTTGGGGGGAAATTAGGGTAATGGGGCATATTTTGTTAGAGTTTTGCACTACTCGTCCGCTCATTGCCGTAATTTCATAATTGGCTTGTTCTGTTGGCAGTTTTAGCCTATTTTGTGCCCTAGACGCTATGAATGATCGTTGTGATCCTTGGTCTATTAGGGCTCTTCGTTTGAACAGTTCTCCTCGATGTTCGATGGAGACAACTGCTGTGGGTAGAAGTACTCTACTATGATTTTCGCTGTGTAGCGTTTAAGTTTTTAATGCCTTTGAGCAGCATGGTGTCTCTTGACAAATTTCTGGAGTTTTTGTTTCGGGAGTTGCTGTTGCAACTTAACCCGTGGCTTTTTTTGAGAAAGCGCTACTCTGAGATGTATTGGGAAAGTTGTTGAGATGTAACATAGAATAATGCCTTTGTGGCAATATACGCAATTGAATTTACTTTCGCAAATATTAAGATTGTGTGAGTGAGACAAGCAGTTTGTATAAAGTCTTTTTGACCTGACAAAATTTTTGCTTTCATTGACATTTAATTTTTTAAACTTTTCGCAAGTTTATAGCTTATGCCCTCCTGTACATAGTTCGCATGACGTGAATTTATTTTGTTCAGATGTGAACGCTTGTATTTTGAAAAAACTTTTGTTTAAATGATTGTTGCTTCTGGCTTGGGGACTGTTGAAGCTTCGATTTAAGTCTTGTTGAACGTTTTTAGTTCTGACTACTTTTCTGTCTATCCTTTCCGCAAATTCGTATTGGGTAGTTAGGCATTTTCTTCTTGATGAGAGCGATTGCTCCCAAAAAAGTAACGATTTTTCTGGTTATGTGGCGGTACATATGTTTACCAGAATAGGATACCAATAGTTTGTGGGAATATTTTGTGTCGATAGCACCGACAAACAATTTGAAACAGTGGATTCTAGTTTGATGAATTCTTCACTGGTTTCTCTTTGAATTTTAGGCAGGTTCATAAGTATCGTTACTTGCTTGTCAACTAATATTCTCTAATTTTCATATCTTTGTCTTAAAGCTTCCTAAGCTAAATTAAAATTATTGTCATTCAATGCGAACTGCTTAACTATTACGTATGCTTGACCTTTAGTTTTGTATCGGAAGTGATAAAATTTTTACGCTTGTGATAATTTTGGATGGTTTATGTACACGGCTGTAAATATGTCCCGGAAGGACGGCTATTGTTTATAACCTCCATGAAATATTTCCGTATCACACGCTGGCACTTTGAGATGAATGCCTGAACTTGCCTCTTGGGCTTGCAATTGTGGTAACTCTACTCTACTGTGGGGAGTAGGCGCAATTGACTTAATAAGTTTTAATTGATCCGATATCATTGCTTTAGGAGGATGGAGTCATGTGTAGAAGTTCACTCAAGTGAGGAATGTTCTCTGATCGCCATTCACTTGGGAGTGGCCAGAAACGATTCTTTTACATATGACTCAAGCAGCTCACGACTTCCGGTCTTTGACCAAGTATCCTCTGGGTAGCCTTTTTTGTTTTTTTTATAGTAGGGGGAAGCATCGAAAGCCGAAGTGCGGAACTTTAATCCGCTAAACTTAACCTACTCCCACCTCAGATCTCTCCCACGGAACCACCGGCTAGCTATTACTTCGTGGGAGGGACAAGACATTTAGGTCTCCTCTATTGCGCGGACTGACGGACGCCTAGACTGTTGAATAGATCTCAGTTTGGTCATTATAAATGCTGACGCTTCGCTGACAGCTTTCCATTTATCAGTCGTCTGACACATGAGTGTCGTCAAGTTATCGACCGTAAAACTACCACCGAGTGTGGTTTTTAGCTGTTCCCTTGTATTCGAAAATCGAGGGCAATGAAATAATACATGTTCAGAGTCTTCTATATACTCTGTACACGTCGGACAGTTCGGACTAATGTCATTGTGGAATCGGAATCGGCTTCTAAAGCATCCATGTCCACTAAGTATTTGGGTCAGATAGAAATCTAAGTCCCCATGTCGTCTGTCTATCCACGAGTGGATGTCCGGTATAAGTCGATGGGTCCAGCGCCCTTTGGGAGAGGAATTCCACCGCTCCTGCCACATTTTAGTACTCTTGTTTCTCTCCTCTGTTCTTACCGATACTGTTTTAGGCGGTGATAACTGATATAAACGCTCGAGTTCATCTCCCTGGATGTCAATGGGCGGCATGCTGGCTAATACTTCAGCAGCGTCGGTTGATATAGTCCGGAAAGCACTTATTACCCGGATTGCAGAAAGCCTATGCACTGCAATTATTTGCTAAGCATACCATTGCCTTTATCCATACTGGTGCCGCATACAGTATTACGGAACTCATTGCCTTCGCTATTAAGAATCGCCGGCTGGAACGCACACAGCCTCTATTGGTCATCATTCTCGATAGGGCATTATAAATTCTGTTTGCCTTGGCAGAAGTATACTCTAAGTGTTCTTTAAATTTTAATTTGGAATCTAATATTACTCCCAGATACTTTAATTGCGGCTGCGAGGTAATCTTGCATTCCCCTATGGTGAGCTCTATTCGTTCTTCTATCTTCCTTGTGCTTATCAGTAAAACTTCTGTTTTTTCCTCCGCCAGTTTCAGACTCATAGAAGAGAACCATTGTCGTAGACTATTTAAGCACTCATTACATTTATTTCTCAGGTCGGCTAATTGTTTGGCGACTGCTACTACCATGAGGTCATCCGCATAAGCTACTAGTTTCACGTCTGTTGGTTGCTGTCTTCTTAGTACCCCGTCATACATAAGGTTCCATAATAGTGGGCCTAACACTGAGCCTTGTGGTACTCCACTCGAGATAGAGTAGCTCTTGGTGCCTTCGTCCGTCTCAAAAATCAGCTTTCTGTTTCTAAAATAGCTCGTTATTATGTTTATGAGGTACTCAGGGGCCCGTATTTCATCCAGGGCTTTAAGTATGTCTGCCCATTTTGCTGAGTTGAACGCATTTTTGACATCCAGGGTTATCAGCGCACAATACTTTTTTGTGCCACCTTTCCATCTTTTTCCACTTACTGCACATTTCGCAATATCGACGACTTCTCGTAGTGCGTCAATAGTGGATCTCTTTTTTATGAAGCCGTATTGTCTCTCTGATAATCCTCCGGCTTTTTGGATTGCTAGTTCCAAGCGGTTTCTTACAATGCTTTCGTACACTTTCCCAATCGTGTCGAGCATGCAAAGGGGTCGATATGATGAAGGTTCTTCTAGTGGCTTTTTTGGCTTTGGGAGTAAAACCAGGCGCTGAATCTTCCACGGATCGGGGAACACCTCTTCTAATATACACGCATTGTACATGTTAATAAATAAACTGGGTCTAAGAGTTATGGCTTCTTTAAGGGCTCTATTTGGTATACCATCTATTCCGGGCGCTTTAGAGTTTTTGATTTTTTTCGCAATAGCCAATAGTTCGTCTTCTGTGACTAATAGGGGTGTCTCCGTAGCTTCGTTTCTTTTAACATAGGAAATGGATGCATGTGTAGGGAATAACGCTTCGACAATCCTCTGGGTAGCCTAAGAATATCCGTTTGAAGGCGAGCTAAAGTGAGAAGGCGAAACACCCCTGCATAGGGTTGTGCGCTGGGTTTGTGACCCGCCACGTAAAACAAACACCCCCAATGAAAGGAAAAAAACAGCCTCGGATGAGAGCCCCCCCTTTTGATGACGACCATGGCAAACGAAATAAGGACTATGATTTGAGGGCATGCACCTGGAATGTCCGGTCCCTTAATTGGGAAGGTGCCGCTGCCCAGCTGGTAGATGTCCTCGTAAAGATAAAAGCTGACATCACCGCCGTCCAAGAAATGCGATGGACGGGACAAGGACAGAGACGAGTAGGTCCTTGTGACATTTACTACAGTGGCCATATAAAGGAGCGCAAGTTTGGTGTTGGATTTGTGGTGGGAGAGAGACTCCGTCGCCGAGTACTATCATTCACTCCGGAGAATGAACGTCTAGCCACAATCCGCATCAAAGCGAGGTTCTTCAACATATCGCTGATTTGCGCCCACGCCCCGATGGAAGAGAAGGCCGATGCGACCAAAGATGCCTTTTATGAACTTATGAGAGAAGCCCCCGCCACGATGTCAAAATCGTGCTTGGCGACTTCAATGCCAGGGTGGGCAAAGAAGGTATCTTTGGCACTACGGTCGGTAAATTCAGCCTCCACGAGGAAACATCCCCAAATGGGCTGAGGCTGATCGACTTCGCCGGGGCCCGAAATATGGTTATCTGTAGTACTAGATTCCAGCATAAGAAGATACATCAAGCTACCTGGCTGTCTCCGGATCGAAAAACCACCAACCAGATCGATCATATTGTGATAGACGGAAGACACGTCTCCAGTGTTTTAGATGTGCGTGCGCTCCGAGGTCGTAACATCGACTCGGACCACTATATTGTTGTAGCCAAAATTCGCACCCGCCTCTGTGCAGCAAAAGACGCACGCCAACAAACACAAGGATGGTTCGACGTCGAGAAGCTGCAATCACAACAGACAGCCGAACGTTTTTCTACTCGGCTTGCACTCCAGCTCTCTGAGAGCACTCGTCAACAACTCGGTATAAGGGAACTGTGGGACGGCATTTCAAACTCCTTACGTACAGCTGCAACCGAAACCATTGGTTTTCGGAAAGTGCAAAAGAACAGCTGGTACGACGAGGAGTGCCGTGTCGCAGCGGAGAGAAAACAGGCTGCCTACCTCGCAACGTTACGATCGACCACAATACGTGCGGGGTGGGATAGATACCGAGAGTTGAAGAAGGAAGCGAGACGCATTTGTAGACAGAAAAAGAAAGAGGCCGAAATGCGTGAGTACGAAGAGCTTGATAAGCTGGTCGACAGGGGTAATGCTCGAAAATTCTACGAAAAGATGCGGCGGCTTACAGAAGGTTTCAAGACCGGAGCATACTCTTGTAGAACCCCCCACGGTGATCTGGCCACCGATGCCCAGAGCATACTTAAATTATGGAGGGAACACTTCTCCAGCCTGCTGAATGGCAGTGAAAGCACAACAACAGGAGAAAGCGAACCCGATACCCCAATCGATGACGATGGAGCAGACGTTCCATTGCCCGACCATGAAGAAGTTCGAATAGCAATTGCCCGCCTGAAAAACAACAAAGCGGCAGGGGCCGATGGATTGCCGGCCGAGCTATTCAAACACGGCGGCAAAGAGCTGATAAGGTGCATGCATCAGCTTCTTTGCAAAATATGGTCGGACGAAAGTATGCTCAACGATTGGAATTTAAGTGTGCTATGCCCAATCCACAAAAAAGGAGACCCCACAATCTGCGCCAACTACCGTGGGATTAGCCTCCTCAACATCGCATATAAGGTTCTGTCGAGCGTATTGTGTGAAAGATTAAAGCCCACCGTCAACAAACTGATTGGACCTTATCAGTGTGGCTTTAGACCTGGTAAATCAACAACCGACCAGATATTCACGATGCGCCAAATCTTGGAAAAGACCCGTGAAAGGAGAATCGACACACACCACCTCTACGTCGATTTCAAAGCTGCTTTCGACAGCACGAAAAGGAGCTGCCTTTATGCCGCGATGTCTGAATTTGGTATCCCCGCAAAACTAATACGGCTGTGTAAGCTGACGTTGAGCAGCACGAAAAGCTCCGTCAGAATCGGGAAGGACCTCTCCGAGCCGTTCGATACCAAACGAGGTTTCAGACAAGGCGATTCCTTATCGTGCGACTTTTTCAACCTGCTTCTGGAGAAAATAGTTCGAGCTGCAGAACTCAACAGAGAAGGTACCATCTTCTATAAGAGTATACAACTGCTGGCGTATGCCGATGATATTGATATCATCGGCCTCAACACCCGCGCCGTTAGTTCTGCTTTCTCCAGACTGGACAAGGAAGCAAAAGAAATGGGTCTGGCAGTGAACGAGGGCAAGACGAAATATCTCCTGTCATCAAACAAACAGTCGTCGCGCTCGCGACTTGGCACTCACGTCACTGTTGACAGTCATAACTTTGAAGTTGTAGATAATTTCGTCTATCTTGGAACCAGCGTAAACACCACCAACAATATCAGCCTAGAAATCCAACGCAGGATAACTCTTGCCAACAGGTGCTACTTCGGACTAAGTAGGCAATTGAGAAGCAAAGTCCTCTCTCGACAAACAAAAACCAAACTCTATAAGTCACTCATAATTCCCGTCCTGCTATATGGTGCAGAGGCTTGGACGATGTCAACAACGGATGAGTCGACGTTGCGAGTTTTCGAGAGAAAGGTTCTGCGAAAGATTTATGGTCCTTTACGCGTTGGCCACGGCGAATATCGCATTCGATGGAACGATGAGCTGTACGAGATATACGACGACATTGACATAGTTCAGCGAATTAAAAGACAGCGGCTACGCTGGCTAGGTCATGTTGTCCGGATGGATGAAAACACTCCAGCTCTGAAAGCATTCGACGCAGTACCCGCCGCGGGAAGCAGAGGAAGAGGAAGACCTTCACTCCGTTGGAAGGACCAAGTGGAGAAGGACTTGGCCTCGCTTGGAATATCCAATTGGCGCCACGTAGCGAAGAGAAGAAACGACTGGCGCGCTGTTGTCGACTCGGCTATAATCGCGTAAGCGGTGTCTACGCCAGTAAAGAAGAAGAAGAATATGTTATTGTTTCTTGGTTATTACTCCTTTTTATATACTTGCATACGAGCGATTGCGAAGAGAGGTTAATGACCTTTGCATATGCGTTCACCATATGTGCGTATTTATGTGCATACGTTATATGCTAAAAGGTTTTGTTTGCATTCCTGCACCTAAAATCCGAATTTCGTGGAAAATTCAGGTTAAGAGTCCCGTACTACCTCGCCGGTGTGAGTTACGACTTCGTTGCACTGGGCACTTTTGTAGAGTGAACAATTCTGAGATATATGCGTCTAAAGTCAAAGCGATTCCATAAAATATCTCTGATCTGTGGGAATTTAAAGATAAAAACTCACAACTGTAGTGTATTTTCTATGGAAAATTTTTACAGGCCTTGGTCAAGTTCTTAATGTTAATATTAAGGGTTAAAAATTTCAAAGAATTCTTTTCAGCAGTAAATTTCTTACAAAACTATGAGTGCCAAAGATACCTTCTTTGCTCACCCTGGCATTGAAGTCGCCAAGCACGATTTTGACATCGTTGGCATCTTTGGTCACATCGTCCTTCTCTTCCGTCGGGGCGTGGGCGCAAATCAGCGATATGTTGAAGAACCTCGCTTTGATGCGGATTGTGGCTAGACGTTCATTCTCCGGAGTGAATAACAGTACTCGGCGACGTGGTCTCTCTCCCACCACAATTCCAACACCAAACTTGCGCTCCTTTATATGGCCACTGTAGTAAATGTCACAAGGACCTACTCGTCTCTGTCCTTGTCCCGTCCATCGCATTTCTTGGACGGCGGTGATGTCAGCCTTTATCTTTACGAGGACATCTACCAGCTGGGCAGCGGCACCTTCCCAATTAAGGGACCGGACATTCCAGGTGCATGCCCTCAAATCATAGTCCTTATTTCGTTTGCCATGGTCGTCATCAAAAGGGGGGGCTCTCATCCGAGGCTGTTTTTTTCCTTTCATTGGGGGGGTTTTTTTACGTGGCGGGTCCCAAACCCAGCGCACAACCCTATGCAGGGGTGTTTCGCTTTCTCACTTTAGCTCGCCTTCAAACGGATGTTCTTAGGCTACCCAGAGGACACTTGGTAAAAGACTGGAAGTCGTGAGCTGCTTGAGTCATATGTAAAAGAATCGTTTCTGGCCACTCCCAAGTGAATGGCGATCAGAGAACTTTCCTCACTTGCGTGAACTTCTACACATGACTCCATCCTCCTATATGTAGATAATTTTGATAATTTTTTTGTTTAAACAATAATATTAAACATAATATTTTGTTAAACAATTGAAATTTCTTCACGCTATAAAAAACTAAAAAGTATGTGATACAACGCTTAAAATATTCACCTTTAATAGTCTGCCTAAAAATTTTTGTTCATTCATTGAATTTTTTGTCCCCCTACCGCTCTTTAAACGTATGGCACATTCTTCATTGAGTATGCTCCCGATATCTGTGATGCAAAAAAAAACACTAGCGCAAAAGCACATTATATACATTATAGCACGGGGTATGCGTCTTATCCCCTTCCTTATGAACTGCTTATTTTCAAAATCGGTGTTTTTGCGATATTTTTATGGACCGTTGTCAAACCATGTCGGTTTGACCCAGAAGTATTTTCGGATTATTTAGCCAAAATATTCTCCTCATATGAAACACAAGTAGATTATCCTACTGCTCCCAGTCAAGAAAGTGAAGAAATCTGAAGTTGCGCAAGCAGTGATCTAAGTGAGGAAATCAAAAATCTGAAAAACAAGAAATCCCCCGGTTACGACCTGATTACTGCCGAGGTCCTAAAACATCTTCCTCAAATAAGTATAGTCAAAATTTCCAACATTATTAACGCGGCTTTTCATCTTAAATACGTGCGACCTTATTGAAAATTGCTGAAGTTATCATGATTAAAAGCCAATATCCCTTCTACCGATAATATCGAAGTTTTTTGAAAAGAAAATTGTTATAAAACGTATCAATAAAATCATTCAGTGAAAAACCATAATTAAAGAGCATCCGTTTGGGTTTCGAGCCAACCTGAAACTTATTTTACCGAAACAGCATTATATATGACATTATAGAAACGTATTTATCAAATCGCTACTTTGGCGCTAAACAAGGAGACAAAAATATTCTGTATTTAGGGAAATAAAAGCAGGAGTTCCACAAGGTAGTGTGTTGGGCCCTCATCTGTATTTTCTATTCACGCACGACCCTGCAGTAGACTGCAATTATATAGTACAATAGCCACATTTGCAGATGGTATCCTTGCTTGCTGTTGGTAGTAGTGAACACGAGTCCACTACTAATCTCCAAAAAGCTGTAAATAAAGTTTTACAATGGACAAAAAATGGCGGATAAAACTGAAGGAAGCAGAGTCTGTACGCATTGGTCTCAAATACAACAAGATGCAGCACTTACCAATTTTCATAGACGGTGCACGAATACAATGCTTTAATTCCGCTAAATACGTAGGAATGACGCTTGACTCTAAGCTACGATGGAAAGTTCACGAAAAGAACAAACGTAATGAGCTTCACATGCAACTCAAAAATTAGAATTGGTTGATAGGTAATAATTCAGTGGTTTCCATCGGAAATAAGTTACTTATCTATAAACAAATATTACGACGGATATGGAGATATGATGCACAACTCTGGGAGTTTACTAACGCAAACAATAAGAAAGTCATCTAATAATTTCAAAACAAAGTACTAAGGCTTATTGTCAAAGCGCCTTGAAAGGCGTAAGCTCATTTAACTCAGAAATTTTAAAAATTGCAACAGCACATAGTGCAAGATTGCTTCAACATTGTAACGAAGAAGTAGCCATGTTACCTTCTGGGGATGGACCACCAAGACGACTTAAACGCCTCAAGCCCAGCGATCTTTCAAATTAGCCAATACTCTCATATTAGTAAAAAAATACATACGCGTCTTTCTTATCACTAGTTCTTCTTTAGTGGAACTATTAACTTTGTTTTTATTCTCTTTATAATGGGTTGTCAAAAAAGTCTTGCGGTATTTTTATTGAATCAATTCGTGTGGCACCCATACATCGAAATTCTTAGTGACTCCAAGCTTCATCAAATGGTTTATAACAGTTTGATGACTACTATGCTGGTTTCTTTCGACCAATTCAGCGATTTTATCGCAATTTTCGACGACAGGCCTTCTGGAGCGTGGCGCATCTTCGACCACCTCTACACCAGAATGAAAACGTTGAAACCATCGTTGTGCGGTGAAAATGGAAACTGCACAAATTTTATTGGCGGCTTGAGATGCATTTTTGCCTTTATTGTAGTAGTACTGTAAAATATACCGTATTTCCTCTTTATTTTGATCCATATTTGCGACGCTCTAACTCACGAATGACTTAAAAGAAGCGTCAATCAATCAAACAAACGTGTCAGCGCGTGAAATTAGCTTTCCAAAAAGGTATAGCATGACCCGATGCGACGAATAAAACTAGAACTACGCGCTTTCAGCGCCAACTAGCGAAAATGCCGCAAGACTTTTTTAACAACCTAATATTTTATTGGAGGATGGAGTTCACGCAAGTGAAGAAAGTTTGCCGATCAGACGGTATTCACTTGGGAGTGGCCAGAAACGATTCTTTTACATATGACTCAAGCAGCTCACGACTTCCAGTCTTTTACCAAGTGTCCTCTGGGTAGCCTAAGAACATCCGTTTGAAGGCGAGCTAAAGTGAGAAAGCGAAACACCCCTGCATAGGGTTGTGCGCTGGGTTTGGGACCCGCCACGTAAAAAAACCCCCCCAATGAAAGGAAAAAAACAGCCTCGGATGAGAGCCCCCCCTTTTGATGACGACCATGGCAAACGAAATAAGGACTATGATTTGAGGGCATGCACCTGGAATGTCCGGTCCCTTAATTGGGAAGGTGCCGCTGCCCAGCTGGTAGATGTCCTCGTAAAGATAAAGGCTGACATCACCGCCGTCCAAGAAATGCGATGGACGGGACAAGGACAGAGACGAGTAGGTCCTTGTGACATTTACTACAGTGGCCATATTAAGGAGTGAAAGTTTGTTGTTGGATTTGTGGTGGGAGAGAGACTCCGTCGCCGAGTACTATCCTTCACTCCGGAGAATGAACGTCTAGAAACAATCCGCATCAAAGCGAGGTTCTTCAACATATCGCTGATTTGCGCCCACGCCCCGATGGAAGAGAAGGCCGATGCGACCAAAGATGCCTTTTATGAACTTATGAGAGAAGCCCCCGCCACGATGTCAAAATCGTGCTTGGCGACTTCAATGCCAGGGTGGGCAAAGAAGGTATCTTTGGCACTACGGTCGGTAAATTCAGCCTCCACGAGGAAACATCCCCAAATGGGCTGAGGCTGATCGACTTCGCCGGGGCCCGAAATATGGTTATCTGTAGTACTAGATTCCAGCATAAGAAGATACATCAAGCTACCTGGCTGTCTCCGGATCGAAAAACCACCAACCAGATCGATCATATTGTGATAGACGGAAGACACGTCTCCAGTGTTTTAGATGTGCGTGCGCTCCGAGGTCGTAACATCGACTCGGACCACTATATTGTTGTAGCCAAAATTCGCACCCGCCTCTGTGCAGCAAAAAACGCACGCCAACAAACACAAGGATGGTTCGACGTCGAGAAGCTGCAATCACAACAGACAGCCGAACGTTTTTCTACTCGGCTTGCACTCCAGCTCTCTGAGAGCACTCGTCAACAACTCGGTATAAGGGAACTGTGGGACGGCATTTCAAACTCCTTACGTACAGCTGCAACCGAAACCATTGGTTTTCGGAAAGTGCAAAAGAACAGCTGGTACGACGAGGAGTGCTGTGTCGCAGCGGAGAGAAAACAGGCTGCCTACCTCGCAACGTTACGATCGACCACAATACGTGCGGGGTGGGATAGATACCGAGAGTTGAAGAAGGAAGCGAGACGCATTTGTAGACAGAAAAAGAAAGAGGCCGAAATGCGTGAGTACGAAGAGCTTGATAAGCTGGTCGACAGGGGTAATGCTCGAAAATTCTACGAAAAGATGCGGCGGCTTACAGAAGGTTTCAAGACCGGAGCATACTCTTGTAGAACCCCCCACGGTGATCTGGCCACCGATGCCCAGAGCATACTTAAATTATGGAGGGAACACTTCTCCAGCCTGCTGAATGGCAGTGAAAGCACAACAACAGGAGAAAGCGAACCCGATACCCCAATCGATGACGATGGAGCAGACGTTCCATTGCCCGACCATGAAGAAGTTCGAATAGCAATTGCCCGCCTGAAAAACAACAAAGCGGCAGGGGCCGATGGATTGCCGGCCGAGCTATTCAAACACGGCGGCAAAGAGCTGATAAGGTGCATGCATCAGCTTCTTTGCAAAATATGGTCGGACGAAAGTATGCTCAACGATTGGAATTTAAGTGTGCTATGCCCAATCCACAAAAAAGGAGACCCCACAATCTGCGCCAACTACCGTGGGATTAGCCTCCTCAACATCGCATATAAGGTTCTGTCGAGCGTATTGTGTGAAAGATTAAAGCCCACCGTCAACAAACTGATTGGACCTTATCAGTGTGGCTTTAGACCTGGTAAATCAACAACCGACCAGATATTCACGATGCGCCAAATCTTGGAAAAGACCCGTGAAAGGAGAATCGACACACACCACCTCTACGTCGATTTCAAAGCTGCTTTCGACAGCACGAAAAGGAGCTGCCTTTATGCCGCGATGTCTGAATTTGGTATCCCCGCAAAACTAATACGGCTGTGTAAGCTGACGTTGAGCAGCACGAAAAGCTCCGTCAGAATCGGGAAGGACCTCTCCGAGCCGTTCGATACCAAACGAGGTTTCAGACAAGGCGATTCCTTATCGTGCGACTTTTTCAACCTGCTTCTGGAGAAAATAGTTCGAGCTGCAAAACTCAACAGAGAAGGTACCATCTTCTATAAGAGTATACAACTGCTGGCGTATGCCGATGATATTGATATCATCGGCCTCAACACCCGCGCCGTTAGTTCTGCTTTCTCCAGACTGGACAAGGAAGCAAAAGAAATGGGTCTGGCAGTGAACGAGGGCTAGACGAAATATCTCCTGTCATCAAACAAACAGTCGTCGCGCTCGCGACTTGGCACTCACGTCACTGTTGACAGTCATAACTTTGAAGTTGTAGATAATTTCGTCTATCTTGGAACCAGCGTAAACACCACCAACAATATCAGCCTAGAAATCCAACGCAGGATAACTCTTGCCAACAGGTGCTACTTCGGACTAAGTAGGCAATTGAGAAGCAAAGTCCTCTCTCGACAAACAAAAACCAAACTCTATAAGTCACTCATAATTCCCGTCCTGCTATATGGTGCAGAGGCTTGGACGATGTCAACAACGGATGAGTCGACGTTGCGAGTTTTCGAGAGAAAGGTTCTGCGAAAGATTTATGGTCCTTTACGCGTTGGCCACGGCGAATATCGCATTCGATGGAACGATGAGCTGTACGAGATATACGACGACATTGACATAGTTCAGCGAATTAAAAGACAGCGGCTACGCTGGCTAGGTCATGTTGTCCGGATGGATGAAAACACTCCAGCTCTGAAAGCATTCGACGCAGTACCCGCCGCGGGAAGCAGAGGAAGAGGAAGACCTTCACTCCGTTGGAAGGACCAAGTGGAGAAGGACTTGGCCTCGCTTGGAATATCCAATTGGCGCCACGTAGCGAAGAGAAGAAACGACTGGCGCGCTGTTGTCGACTCGGCTATAATCGCGTAAGCGGTGTCTACGCCAGTAAAGAAGAAGAAGAATATGTTATTGTTTCTTGGTTATTACTCCTTTTTATATACTTGCATATGAGCGATTGCGAAGAGAGGTTAATGACCTTTGCATATGCGTTCACCATATGTGCGTATTTATGTGCATACGTTATATGCTAAAAGGTTTTGTTTGCAATCCTGCACCTAAAATCCGAATTTCGTGGAAAATTCAGGTTAAGAGTCCCGTACTACCTCGCCGGTGTGAGTTACGACTTCGTTGCACTGGGCACTTTTGTAGAGTGAACAATTCTGAGATATATGCGTCTAAAGTCAAAGCGATTCCATAAAATATCTCTGATCTGTGGGAATTTAAAGATAAAAACTCACAACTGTAGTGTATTTTCTATGGAAAATTTTTACAGGCCTTGGTCAAGTTCTTAATGTTAATATTAAGGGTTAAAAATTTCAAAGAATTCTTTTCAGCAGTAAATTTCTTACAAAACTATGAGTTTCATTATTCATAATAATTTTTTTATTGAGGTATAAAATTCATAAGAAATAAAAAACTTTCCCAAAAATAATCAAACTTTAACCGTTAATATCTTTTAAACGGTTGGGTTTACGAAAAAAGCAATCGTGGAGTCCTTGTTTGTAGAGCGTTCAATTTCTTACAAAATCTAAGGAATAAGATATTTTTTCAAGTAGTCTGATAATAGAAAAAATAGAAAACTGTATGTAGGAGGACCTTTCCGTTACAATTAAGAACTCATGCTTGGAGAGGCTTTCTTAGAGGTGTTTAGGAACCTATTTTTCCGCGTACCAAACGAAAAAAAAATTTTTTTTTGAATCACCCTTGTGTATATACATACATATGGACACCGCAATTTAATTTTTCTGCTTGGGATTTTTTTCAATAGTGCCTTTCTTTGCGGTTAGAGTAGGTGCACACTTCACTTCACCCTTATGACACTTACCACTTCTTTCACTTTTTTTTAACAAAAACGCCCGGCTTCGATTCTAGACAATTTTAGTTAAGGGTTTTATATTTTAATGGTGGTTGAACTTCACACAATTTTAGTTACGGTGTTGTATATTTTAAATATGACTCAAATTCAGACAATTTTATTAAATATTTTGAACGATAAGCAAACTGATGATAAATACGGATAAATACGGCAGGCGACGATCGAAAACGCAGGGATTGGAAAGACGACTTGCAGACTTTGAGTCCAGACGAAAAACGGAATGATCTGTAAAGGTGACGGACGATCCTTTTTTGTTGGGTGGCACCCAGTGTAGTTGTAGTGTGTATTTGCGAGTGTGGATGTGGGGTGGTCTCGCGTGTGGGTTGTATTGATGTGTGGGTTCTCTTGGTATGCGGGTTCTGTATGTGTGGTGGATGTGGCAGTAATGTGACTTCGGGGAGGCTTATCTCATTTTGCCAACCTTTATGGCTATCAATTGAACCTCTTCATTTACTTAAAAATATGAGAGCACATTTAAGTAATAACCATGGTGGAAATTTCACACAAAAAATACTTCAACTTGGAGATGGAAAATTACCATCGAAAGTTGCAAATAGCTCCCAAGTATTGTTAGACAATGAATTGGCTCAAACTGACCCGACATCGAAAATCTCACAGAAAGAAATTTTGATTGGCTGTGTTCGAGGGCGATAGTGTCACCAAGAAACGACTCAGTAAATAAGATAAATGGAATGATTATGGAAAAAGTACTAGGTCATTTTAAATGTAAAAAATCTGTTGACACCGTGTGCAATATCAAAGATTTAAAATTAGAAGGTACAAGAATTTTTAAATTTTCTCAATGCTGATGGATTTCCACCTCACGAACTGAAATTAAAAGGAGGTATTCCCATTATGTTAATTTAATTCAATTTAATTCTTCTCAGTATGTGTAATGGCACAAGGCTTTTGATAAAGAAAATACATATGTACGAGACAATGTTGTAATAGCAACAATCATCACTAGGCCCGCGGCCGGAAAGCTCGCTCACATTCCGCGAATCCAGATGATTCCGACAGATGTGTCTTTATTCTTTAAAGGTTACAGTTTCCTGTGAAGATATCTTTAGCCCGTACGACAAATAAATCACAGGCACAAACGTTTTCGATTATTGGCATCGACCTAAGAATAGAGTGCTTCCCTCATGGGCAATTATACATATGTATGTTGCCCTTTCTCGAGCAGGATGTTCTTAAAATCAATATGTGTTATTATCACCTACAAATACCACTGCCCACATAGTGTACAGTGACTCTCTATGCAATAAGTTTTGTAAAATCAAAGTAACAACCAATAGAATTAAAAAAAGCTTTAAAATGAGGATGTAAATATAAAAAGAGAGTAAAGAAAGAAATGTAAAAGTGAAAGTAACTTAGAAAAAAAAATGTATATATAAAAAATGTAAAGTGTTGTAAATAAAAAAATGAGTACTCTCTCACATTTAAGGGGTGGGGTAATACTTTCATAGTAAAAAATACTATTTTTGCGAATTTATGTCTTAAACATGGATTGAGTATTTTCATTCGGAACTTTTGTACATTACTGAGCACTTTTTTGACAATATACGGTACTTTTCTTTGTCACTTTTTTAGTTTATAAATTTTAAACGCGTTTTTCTTAAAACTAGTTTTTAAAAGTCCGCGTTCACTGTCATTTAAAAACTATTTAACAGATTCATTTCACACATCGTACACATTTTTGACGTATCAAATACCTCCCGCCATCGTGTGGGGAAGCTCAGTTACCGGATTATGCTTCAATATTTCTGTATGAAAAAATTAGCCTAGATTGTCAAAAGTATATTCTATAATGTACAAAAGGTCCACATAAAATTACTCAGTCCACGTTTAAGAAATAAATTCGAAAAAAAGTAAACTCTTTACCTTAAAATGTTTCAGCATTAGGGCTGGATATTTCCGACCGTTTTGCCAAAGATACCTTCTTTGCCCAACCTGGCGTTAAAGTCACCAAACACGATTTTGACGGTAACGCATGGATACCTCTCATAGGTACGCTCTTAGCGCTTCTAAAAGATGCCGAGGTCTTTGCATTGACTTAGCCCACTATCTTCTAGCAGCGAAGAACGCACGTCAGCAACCATAAGATAGGTTCGACTTTCAGAAGCTTCAATTCCAACAGACAGACGAACGATTTTCCGTTCGACTTGCACTCCTGCTATTTGAGAGCACTCATCCATGGTACTGTGGGACGGCGTTTGAAGAATCTTACGTACATTTGAAAATGAAACCATTGGTTTTCAGAAAAAGCAACAGAACAGTTGGCACGATGAGGGGTGCCATATCGCAGTAGAGAGAAAACAGCCTGCTTACTTTGTAACGTTACGAATAACCACCACAAGTGCGGGATGGGATAGATACCGAGGCTTGAAGAGTGAAGCGAGACGAATGTACGAACAAACAAAAAAAGAGGACAAAATGCGTGAGTAGAACCTGTCAAGCTGGCCGACAGGGCTAATGCGATAAAATTCTCCGAAAGAATGCGGTGACTAATATGAGGTTTCAATACCGGAGCATACTCTTGTAGAACCCCCAGAGGTTATCTGGTGATTGATACCCAGATAAGACTGAAATTGTGGAGGGAACACTTTTCCGTCTGCTAAGCGGCAGTAAAAGCGTAACATCTGGAGATGGTGAACTCGATTCCCCAATCGATAGTGATAGATCAGACGCTCCATTGCTCGACCAAATACCCGTCTGAAGAACAACAAAGAGACGGTAACCGATGAATTGCCAGCCGAGCTATTCAAATACTGCGGCGAAAAACTAATAGGGGCTTTTTTTAGAATATAGTCGGACAAAAGCGTGCCCGATTATTCGAATGTAAGTATGCTCTGCCCAATTCACTAAAAGGGAGCCCCACAATCTGCGCCTACTACCGTGGAATAAGTTTCCTAAACCTTGCAAATAAGGTGCTATCGAGCGTTTTGTGTGAAAATTAAAGCCCACCGTTAATAAACTGTCCGTGTAGCTCTGAAAAATTAACAATTGACTATAGGCCAACTATGCGCCCAAACTAGAAAAAAGTCATAAAAATGGAATCGAAACACACCATTTCTTACCCGATTTAAAAGTTGATTTCGATTCTCGACAAATAAAGATTAATTTCTATAAGTCACCAATTTTCTTCTGATAAGAATAAGTATAAGAACTTCTACCGATATTGGATGAAAACCCCGTTCACTCTCCATACGGTACGTTTTAAAACTACTAAAACCGCGATAAATTAATAACCAAATACGTCAGAGACATTTAATTTAAGCGCCGAGGAGGTACGAGAGAGCTACTTTGGAACCGGAGTAAAAACTGGCCGATGGGCGTGGCAGCGCCCACTTTTTGGTGAAATTCCATATCACGAGACCCAACCAAACCGATTTCTGCAAAATTTCGTACATGGCATTCTTCTTAGATTCTTATGCCACATTGACAATATGGTCGAAATCGGACAACAACCACACCTACTTCCCATATAGCACGATTTTAAATTTCACTTGATTCGATCAGTTTCCAGTACACAAATCAAGATTAATCAATTTATATAACGGGATGAAACTTTGCACGTATAATGTCTTGAGACTAAAAATTGTTTAAATTCAATTGAAACTGTTCTTTTGCCCCTGTTCTTTCCCCTTGGGTATCGAATATTTAGACCACAATAGCTATGGTGGATTTTTTATTGAAAATGTCGGTCAATGTGTGATATATATTATTGAAATTAAGGAATACAGCTTCCCTTATAACGGGTGATTTTTTTGAGGTTAGGATTTTCATGCAGTAGTATTTGACAGATCACGTGGGATGTCAGACATGGTGTCAAAGAGAAAGATGCTCAGTATGCTTTGACATTTCATCATGAATAGACTTACTAACGAGCAACGCTTGCAAATCATTGAATTTTATTACCAAAATCAGTGTTCGGTTCGAAATGTGTTTCGCGTCCGTGTCCGATGAGCGATGAGGCTCATTTCTGGTTGAATGGCTACGTAAATAAGCAAAATTGCCGCATTTGGGGTGAAGAGCAACCAGAAGCCGTTCAAGAACTGCCCATGCATCCCGAAAAATGCACTGTTTGGTGTGGTTTGTACGCTGGTGGAATCATTGGACCGTATTTTTTCAAAGATGCTGTTGGACGCAACGTTACGGTGAATGGCGATCGCTATCGTTCGATGCTAACAAACTTTTTGTTGCCAAAAATGGAAGAACTGAACTTGGTTGACATGTGGTTTCAACAAGATGGCGCTACATGCCACACAGCTCGCGATTCTATGGCCATTTTGAGGGAAAACTTCGGACAACAATTCATCTCAAGAAATGGACCCGTAAGTTGGCCACCAAGATCATGCGATTTAACGCCTTTAGACTATTTTTTGTGGGGCTACGTCAAGTCTAAAGTCTACAGAAATAAGCCAGCAACTATTCCAGCTTTGGAAGACAACATTTCCGAAGAAATTCGGGCTATTCCGGCCGAAATGCTCGAAAAAGTTGCCCAAAATTGGACTTTCCGAATGGACCACCTAAGACGCAGCCGCGGTCAACATTTAAATGAAATTATCTTCAAAAAGTAAATGTCATGAACCAATCTAACGTTTCAAATAAAGAACCGATGAGATTTTGCAAATTTTATGCGTTTTTTTTTTTAAAAAAGTTATCAAGCTCTTAAAAAATCACCCTTTAGTAGTATTTCTGTATGTCAAAAATGGCGTTACTATAAATATTTCGAACTTCTGGATAACTTTGTAAAGCATATATCGGCCAATATGTGAATTATCCCAAGAAAATAAGAGAATGTGTTTTACTCATAACAGTGTATCTTTGTGTCTAAAATAAATAAATTCTAGCGAAAACTTGTCCCAGCCCCTATATGGCTAATACCAGGATTTTCGAACATCCGACTGACTTTAGTCTACATGATTGATATTACACATAAAGACACTTTGATTCCTGGAGGTGGTAAGAGTATTAAATGATCGATTGCACCCAAACTTAGCCCTTCCTTACTTGTTAGTAATATAAAGTTCACATTTATTATAATATTCATTGGATTTTTCGGTTTTCTTTCTCAATAAAAACTCATATTCGCGTATATGATTTTTCGACGCCTCTGAATGAAAAATGGGAGGATCGTTCTTTTTATAAGTTGGTGATGTGGTGTCTTTATCCGTCATAGGATCTGGTGTAATGTAGTTGTCTATATGTTTGGTGCTTTTGTGTATTGGTGTTTTTAAGTGTGATGTATGAAGTTATGTGCGTTTTTAATAGCGCGTTGATATGGTGAGTGCTGTGTACTAGTGTTGTGTTGGAATGTGTTATTTAGAGGGTGAATTAGGATCATTTAGACATCCGGGCCCCCAAGGAGAATATAAGCCTATCAGACGCTGTAGTTGCGTTGTTACAAGGTACGATCTTCTGAACTACGTAGCCGTGCAACATGGCTGGCTGCGACCTTTGGATGATAGATCAATTACTCTGGTATGATCTTCGAATCCATAGTGAAGTTTTCCTTTGTACGAGTACCCAAGCCCTCATTCTGTTGACTCAAGCGTAGCCAGAATCGTTAGGGCCGCGAAATCAGAAGGATCATACGAGAGAGCTACTTTTTTGTATGTTATGCAAACTTTGTACATGATAATATATTTTGTTTTTTGATGCTTAAGTCTTGCGACATAAAACTCTTGACGTATTATTTGTTGCGGGAAGTGGTGCGCGGTATATAGTCCGCTTGATTATATGCGATAAGAGTGCTTTGCTTTGATTCTAGCTTCGTCAATATAACGCATATACTAATTTTTATTTCTTAACTTTAGTTTTCAGTCGCTTTATAAATTTGAGCATGTAGGCAAGTACCCTGAACGCTCGAGAAAAAGCGGACAATGATGTTTGTGTTATCCGATGTTGCATGAAAATAGTCGACTTTCAGGGGCATTATATTGCGCATAAGCAATTGTGTCCAAGAATCGGGAGTCATGGATGGTTGTAGTGCAAAGTACAGGGGTTTTCATCCTCATGTATCTAGGTCGGCAGGATTGTCAGCATATCACCAAGTTGCTGATCCTACTAGGTCAAGTACTTGAGACGTTTGATTAGAAATATACGACTTTCATGCATGTGGTGGTTTTTCCACTCGGCTAGTGCAATTACGGAATCGGATCATAAATGTAATTTAGCTAATGATAGCGCGCCTCATAGTTCAAGTTCTCGTACACTTATGGGTTTTAGAGGAGCCACCTTTGCTTTTGCCGCTATTAACTGACATGTGGTCAACGAAACGGTGCATACCAATTCCTTTGCTCCTCTTCTAAACGTTTCCAGCTGGTAAGCCTTGCAATGTTGATTGTGCGTATATAGTCCTTATGTTTTTCAATATGCGAACGTTTATTTTTTTTTAAATTGTTTTGTGTTTAGGTTACTCCTGTTTGGGTGCTGTTTTTCTGTTTTCTTAGGTGGAGTTTACATGGGAACTCTTTTGTCGCTTATTGTTGACAAATTCTCTTTTGTTATAACTCAGTGCGTTTTGTAAGGAAGAGAAAAGAGTTCTGCAACTCGAGTAGGGTCTTCTGTCTTCCCTTTCACAAAGTTTTTGCAAATGTTTGTAAGGTTCAGCTACGCGCCATGTTGACCTCACATTTCGCTTAAAAAAATTACCATGGAAGTGATAGAATATTATATATAATACCCACTACCAATGTTATTAAATAAATTTTAATTTGGAAATTCCTTAATCCATCAGAATTTCAAGGCCGATAATATCACAGGAAAATCCTACTCTCTTGGAAAGTATTAAAAGCCCGCAAATTTGTTAACATTAATTTTTTCAATTTATTATAAAACTAGAGGATCGCCCATGCTTTATTGTGACTGACACATAGATAATACTTCAACTCTAATACTACCGTATTTATGATTTCTATTAGTTAGATTATAACTATTAGTTAATGCAATATAGCATTTTTGTGAAGCAACTTGTGTTAGTTCACAAAACAATGAATCATAAGGCATTTCATGTGTTAATAAAGCATTGCTTTTTATAGGAAAATACTGTTGAGTTTGGGTTCTGCACCAGGGAAAACAACCTTTATAAAGAGATTTTCTAAGTAGGAAAGAGGCGAGGCACTCACTTTATTGCCTGTGGCCCGCACGCGTTATATAAGGTTGTCAAAAAATTCTTGCGGTATTTTCGCTAGTTGGCGCTGAAAGCGCTGTACCTTTTTGGAAAGCTCATTTCACGCGCTGACACGTGTTTGATTGATTGTCGTTTCTTTTAAGTCGTTTGTGAGTTACAGCGTCGCTAACATGGAGCAAAATAAAGACAAAATACGGCATATTTTACAGTACTACTACGATAAAGGCAAAAATGCATATCAAGCCGCCAATAAAATTTGTGTAGTTTATGGACCCGATACAGTTTCCATTTCCACCGCACAACGATGGTTTCAACGTTTTCGTTCTAGTGTAGAGGTGGTCGAAGATGCGCCACGCTCCGGAAGGCCTGTCGTCGAAAATCTCAATAAAATCGCTGAATTGGTCGAAAGAGGCCGTTATAAACCATTTGAAGAAGCTTGGAGTCACTAAGAAGCTCGATGTATGGGTGCCACACGAATTGATTCAATAAAAATACCGCAAGACTTTTTTGACAACCTAATATATCGAGTAAAACAATTCTTCTTTCCCTATACCATGAAGATTTCCAACTATCTTTAGAATATCTCTATTCATACCTTACATGTTTACCTATTTATTTTATTTTTACGACAGTTAATATATTACGAAATGTCTTTACATACAACGTTCAATTGGAAGACTTAATGATGATATCAGAGGGATTCGCGAAATCAATACATTTTTTCCGGTACCACATCCTGTGAGTGTTGTGCACTCTTTTATAAAAATTGCAAAGGTTACGTCGATTCAGGTTTCATAATAAAATATCAGGACTACCTTCTTTCAATACCATTTTGGGAGGAGAGAGTCCAGACGGATTCAAAGAGTTAAAAAATTCACAATATCAAAACACAGAGGTTTTTTAGGTCAATCCTTCCTTAACTTTGTGGTAACTCCCCATTGCCAACTTCTAGCAGCGTCTCTTGAAATAGCCTGTTCCCATGTGAAGTTGACGAAACCCTCATATTAGTTTTAAGCTCTAATTTATTGAAATGTGGCCAAAGGTTGGGTCTTTTATGGAAACATTAATTTCGTCAGCACGTGTTTCTCGAGTCACAACCGGTAGGATTTGACGGAAATCTCTTGAGAACAGAATTGTACATCCACCCATAGATGTATTTCTGCTCCGCAAATCCCGCATTGTCCTATCCAGTGCTTCTACAGACGTCTTGTTTGACATGGTAGCTTCGTCCCAGACTATTAATGAGCAGTCACGCATACATTGTCCTGTATTGCTCTGATTACAAACACTACAGACTTTATTATTATCATCGGTGGTGATTTTCAGCGGGGGCTTGAATGTAGAGTGTGTTCGGCCTCCTTCCAAAAGTGTTGTGGCAATGCCGGATGACGCAACAGCTAAGGCAATTTTTCTGGTAGATCTCACTATTTTTAAAAGCAGATTGATGAACCCTTTCATGTCCGATGTTGTCTATTGGCAACATTGTACATACATATATGCTTCTAAGTCCGGTTATTTCACTTTTTTGACGTGCGGTTTTTTGCATTATGTAGTCTGGTTTATTTATTTATTTTTATTTATAATAATCCATATAACAAAAAGAGTTTTATTATATAAATACATAAACGCAGCACTGGCTACGAGGCCTTCAGCCGCCTTGTAATTATAACTAGGTAAAAATTCTATTTGCTAAGGGTTAGTAAAGATGTAAGTTGCTTAAATATATTTTAACAAATCGTTGGTTTTTAAGAATCTATATACAATCATAACGTTTTTTTCTGAAGGTTCACTTAGTAGTTTTATGAGATCAATGTTGCCAGAGTTGTGGGCTGTTGAGTGAAGCATCGGACAGAGTGTGAGTAAGTGTTTGATAGAAGCGGTGTCCTCGCAAAGGGGGCAAATGGATGGGCTTTTACCCGATAGTAAGTGGGCGTGTCTTATGGTGGTGTGTCCAATCCTTAATCGAGTATATGTCTTCATTGCGCTAGTTGGAACTGTTGACGAGTAGATTATTCGATTTCTGGCTGGGTTTATGGCCGCGTAGTGATGTTTAAATGTTTTCCATTCGCTTGCGTTTTTTTGATGCCTTTTTTGCTTAATAAGGTTAGAAATGTCTTGCTTGGATGAGACATAGTATGTTAAGGCAGGAGTCCTGGCTACATTTTTTGCAGCGAGGTCTGCAAAGTGGTTGCCTGTAATACCAGCATGGCCAGGGATCCACATTACTTGGATTTTCTGAGGGGCACCAATGACCGCGTCCCTGATAATTTCTATTATGGGATTGCGATTGGAAGGAGACGTTATTGCCGACATACACGATTTGCTGTCTGTACAGATGAGGAACTTTCCTTTAGTCTTTTTTGCGTGATTAACTGCATGAAGGATAGCAGATCCTTCAGCGGTAAATACAGAGCTCGTTGAGGGGAGAAGCCAATTGCAGATAATTTCTCCTGTGGCAGTGACAACTGCTAACGATGTGGAATCGATGGACTTGGAGCCATCCGTAAACAATAACTTCCAGCCATTATTTGTATCTATAATTAGATTCCAGTTCAGCAAAGGTTTGTTGAAAGACTTCGTTTGGTGTGTTTTGCTTGGACAAAAACATAAGCTTATTCTGTAGGATTTTATCATTGATCAGCCAAGGAGGATGTCGTGTGGTGAATTTGCATGCTGCGTTACGTAAAATATTATTTTCTGCGGCGAAACTTAAGCATCTGGAAATAGCCGATTGTATTCTTGGAATTTTTCTTTTTTTCGTGGCATGGGTGATAGTTGTATTTAGTAATGGGTTGGTTTTCTCAGCCGTTTTCGCAAGAATTTGGAGCGAAGAATCTATAATTTTATTTTGAATAGTTGGTAAACCAGATTCAGCCATTATCGTTTTTATTGGCGAGGTTGAAAAGGCCCGGAGACTTCGTCGTATTGCGCAATGGTATGGTGCATTTAAAAGGTTGATACTGCTTTTGGAGCAATTGCCATAGATGGGGAGCCCATAATCTATTTTTGAAGTTAGCAAAGCTCTGACAACATTGACTAGTGTGTTCGAATGAATAAATGAATGCTTAAACGAGAGATATTTAACTGGTTTATTGTGTAAGCTAACACTGAATTGTTCTATTGTAAGCTATGCGAGGTTTCATTCAGTAGGCGTTTTTCGAGGAGTGAAATCGCAAAAAGTGTTTAAAAAGATTAATATAGGTGTTTTATAGTAAAACCAAAGGAACACCATAAATTAATAAAGGTAAGATAGTTAATAAAAATAAAATTATGTTATTCGAAAAGTGTTTAGTTTGTTTACAATAATTTTGTAAAAGTGCTGTTACCTATAAGGACTTTGAAATTTTTATCACTTCATACTTGAGTTAAAACTAACATATAGTATATCTGACCTAAAAACTATGTTTGTTCCGCCCATTTGAATTCGGGCTGGAGAGGGTTAAAAATCAATGAAAAACATTTTCCCTTTATTGTTATCAATTGTTGATAGTAATGCAGTGAATAATTTTTTATGATCGATGTTTAATCGTGGCTCATCTTTAGCTATATTTTCTAAAACTTTCGTTTGATCGTATATTGTTTCTCCCGTGTATTCAGCACTGTTACGTAAATCTGAGTTAGTGGTATTGGCTGTCATCGGTAGCCCTAAATCCTTGATCGATTTACCCTATAGTAATTGCACTACTTTGTTCAATTCAAATAATGCTTCGTCAAACATATTTAGATCATATTGTACATCCTCTGAGCTTAATTTTCGCCGTTTCTGAATCAGAATATCACTGGTCATGTTTTCTTGAAATTTATTCCATAGATTAACAGAATCAGCTACTTAGTATAGTAAATGTAATCATTAGACATCACAGTAGAAATCTCAAAAATAACAGTATTTCTCCACTATTTAGTGGATGTTATTGTACATGTGAACCTTTCACTTCAGTCATTCTATCTATTATGTTGCGTAATTGTAAAGAATTAAGCGTACAAAGGGACATAGGGACAGAAAAATCGACTTTATTTTTTACTATGTAATGATATACATTACATTTCCTTTTTACATAAGATGATATTCGCATCGCGGTTAAAACGAATAAAACCGAAAGCGTCTTGATATTTGTACTCTTCCAACCTTCTTGACGCCGCAAAACAAACGCGCGTCAAGTGTTGTGACATGTTTTAAAACTTTATTTAAGCAATAAACCCAAATAATAAGTGTTTTATTGGCAAATGCAATCACTAAAATATTTATATATTTATAAAATGGACAACTAAAAAGCCAACATATCAACGCCTAAAGGGACACCACCCACTTCACAATAGAGGACTAACACTTTAAAAAGGATCTAGTAGACAGTCCGAATAGAATGCAGAAGCTGATACTTTTGTAAACTAATTTTAAGTTAAATTATATATAATACAAGTCTAAGCCCGCGGCTCCGCGCACTCCTTGTTGTCAAGGATATCATTTATCGTGATAGTAATATAATGGAATAAAAGGAAACAAAGTGGGGAACATAAAGACTTCAATCTGTAAAACCGTTTTTCTCAGAATGGTGTTATCCAAAACGGTTATTACTCTCAAAGGAAGAGTTCTGAAGATATCTAGGTCCAATTTATAAAGAGAATTTTTAAGTTGATTCGCCTTCGCGCAATGGAAGCTTTTATTTATTTTTGTTTAATCTTCGAATTTTTTTCTACAAAAAGTTGTTGAAAAAAGGGCCAAATTCGGCACTCATTGTTCAAACCGCCGCCACTTCGTCCAATTTCACAAAAAAAAAAAACAAAAAGCTTTCATAACGTGAAAGCGATTTTTCTACAGATAAATAATCTTTTCGAAATTTATGCTTTAGACAGATATTGCGGCCGCAATCGTGGACATCGTACAGGACAATAAATGTGCATATAAAAAAAAAATTGTATTCGTCATGAACGTATTTATTTATTATATAAAAACAAATCGAGCTTAGTTAATTCCGAAGTTAAAAACAAATACGAAAATCAGTGATTTTTCGGTGGGTCACACTGAGACGATCCCTTAAGGAATTGTACATACATAAATTTGTATGATGTAACAACATCTTCACAGTCTTTACACATATATTACAAGTGACCTGGTCTACGGAAAGGGGGCTTAGGTGTCAAAAAATCAATTTTCACTTTTTAGTTGATTCGGATGGAAGATGAGATGCTTTTTCACGTGATAGAATCCAAAAAGTCATAACTTGTTTGAAATTTCCCTAAAAATGTAGAGAAAGAAGAGTAAAAATACGAAAAAAATATAATTTTTTTGTAATGAACAAAATACATTGAATTATAAGCTATAAAGATATGATTATACACTAGAAAAAGGTATTATGGGCCAAAAATAATAATGCTGAGTAGTTTATGTATTTTTCTTTGTTGTCATTTTCCTTGAGATCTTTTTACGTGTTGATCCTGAGCAAGATGGACCTGGTTCCTCGTCTGGCTTGAGAACATCTTCACTAGTTTTTGCCTTCCGTTTCTTCGATGGCAAATCTTTCGGCAATGGAGCCACAATATCTACTTTAGATATATCCGAAACTAAGCTGCGAAGATTGTGATAGATTTACTACTGATGTGCCAAAGATAAACCAGCTTGTTGTATAACTTTCGGCATTTCAGGATCGATAGGTTTTAACAGAAGCTTAAAGCACTGCACTTCTTCACTGTCTGCGAATTTCTTTGTTTTTACACAATCTGTAGAGATTATGAAATGATGGAATTGCGGTATTCCAACAAGTGACTTGTACAGTGGTTTAAAATAGCCCATTCATACCAAACGACTTTTTCTGGCGATACAGCTTTATTATAACCCCCAGGTGATGATGCCTCGACACACTGCAGTAAATCTGCATACGTGTCGATGTTACTGACAGCATACTTACTTTTAAAATACCAAAGTAACGATCAGGCGCGAACTTAGTGTGCCCTGTAAGTAGAAAATTGAATAAAATAGGTTTGTTAAGACCCCGAGCCAAACGCCATTGCAGATATGATAGAACAGTGTTATTCTTATTCTGCCCAACACAATTGTCACAGAAAAGAACAAGTGTTTCAATGTCTTTATAGTAGGTTTTCAGGTGATAATGCAGGATGCTCACAACACAGTTCGGTTCTTTACCAATGTCATCTTTTTCGTCTAGCATGTAATTGTACTGTAAAAAAAATATAAGTAAGATCCTGTAAAGGCGAGCAATTTGAGTGCCTATGATTCAGTTTGAAATTTTAACCTGAACTTTTTGTTTTTCGTCTGTAATTCCGAAGACTCCACACCTTTTGGTTGCTTTGAAATATGCTGTACCAGGTTGTTGTGGACTGACAGGGTAGTCAGTATTTCTACACCAACTTTTTTAATATTCTCGTTGATTTCGGGCTCGGTGGAGGTGATCAAGAAATTGATTAAGCTTCTGTTCGCGTTCAATGTCAGTAACACCTTTGGCTTGCGCAATCGATATTGCGTTTTCTATTAAAAGAAAAAACAAATGAATTTATTCTCAACGTTTGATACAACTATAAAATGAGCAAATAATGAGCTACTTACCACGGCATACATCGCATAGATCATCCGCTGGTTTCATAACTGTATCGTAGGGTATGTATTTGGACCATATCCGTCGAAAAATGCGATTACTCATCTTCAATTCGTCATCACTGAGTGAAGAAATGTATTTTCGATATATTGAGGACTTCGTCTCGCTGGATGACAGTTTCATTATCCGAAAATCCTTAAATTTTGGGAGTCGTCCGGGCAGTGGTAGAGCCATTAAATCGGCTATAGACTCGATGAATTTAACAGCTTTTTCGATGTCAGCCAGTTTAAATGACTTTGGATGTGTACTCGGTTTATTTGCCAGTCCGTGTTGGCGCACTGTTACATCCTGTGAGGCAAAATGACGTACTAAATGTTCGTAACGCTTCTTCCCACACGCATGTACAAAAAAGAAGAATGAACGACAAACAGGTACTCTGTAGAAGGTAAATGTAATTTTATACCTCATACAGTCTGTCTAGTAGAAGCGTGATCGCCATAACTTGGAATTTATTTGTCCGATTCGTTTCAAATAAAAAACATTTTACACGTTTGTAATATTTATTGTACGCAATACTTTTAATAACATGTATAGTCACCGCCATTCGCTATTATGACCTCACACCTCCGACTCATACTTTGCACTAAGTTCTGAGCAAGTTGCCGAGGCAATCGTTTCCAAATCAGCCGAATTTGTCTTGACAACTGTTTTGCTGTCCATATCGTTTTTCCTCTGAGTTTCTGCTTTACTATTGCCCACACATTTTCTATCGGATTGGCATCAGGCGACTGTGAAGGCCAATGTAACACCTCAACACCATTTTGCAGTTTCCACTCTGCACACATTCGACTGCGATGTTTGGGGTCATTGTCTTCTTGCAAAATTCAAGAGTGTCCTCTTCTTCCGAACATCTTCGCAGCTGATGGTAATAAAGCCGTTTGATAAATTTTGTTCATCAAAACCGCATTCAAGTTGCTGGTAAACACGAAAAGGCGTCCAAATCCTTTTTCTGAGAAACATCCCCAAACATGGACCTTTACTGGATGTTTAACAGTTCGTTGGAGCAATCGACTGTTAGCGGTACACCAAGATCGATTTATGTAACTATTTGCCCAAAATGAAGATTCATCCGTGAATATTACATTATTCCAATTCCGTTCTGAATTGGCCCGGGCCCAGGCGAGTCTTTTTTCAACGTGTGATGATGAGAGCAACGGTTTTTTAAGAGAGCTGCGGTATTTGACGTCGTTAGCGCCTAAACGTTTTCGAATCGTCTCAACCGATATTTTAACAACTTTTTTCTCTACAATTTTTTTAGCTTTACGCAACGATAAGCCCGGCTTCGTCGCAAACAAATCAAGGATCTTCTTGTCCTGCTTTGGTGAAGTTCTTTTTTTAGGGCCCCGCCCAGGCAAGTCGTCGACATTTTTTACTTCTAAATACCGATTCGTCCACTTCGTTACGAATGACTTCGACTTCTTCACATATTTTGCTGCAGCTAAACGTGACATTTTCGGCCCTCTAGGGTGCAGACAAAGAAATACAGCTTCAAATCGCTTCTCGTACGCGGAACTCATTTTTTAAAATGACATGCACTTTCTAATAGTTTCACGAAACTGACAGTTTTTGCAATGCGTACTACAAAAATGATGTCGCTACCAAGGTGCATTCAAATTATTTTGATAACGGCACTCTATGTGCAAATTTTGCCGATCACGATTCCACTACACAGACT
The DNA here is from genome assembly GCA_027475135.1 of Bactrocera correcta. NCBI lineage: Eukaryota > Metazoa > Arthropoda > Insecta > Diptera > Tephritidae > Bactrocera > Bactrocera correcta. The sequence goes on from CM050322.1 coordinate 54,329,286, forward strand.
GTAACTTCTGTTTCCTTTCTCTGTCCATATTTCTTCCGCCCAGCAAGGTTTGCGTATACACTTTCTAGCTTTTCGTTACTCATAATTCCAGCTTCGATGTGACTTAGTATCACTAAATCAAGTTCGTTTTTCGACATTTCTAAACAATTGTTCCGCGTACTCTCGATCATTTCCCGTGGTATCAGTGTATGGCATTTATTATTACAACAATCTTTTGACAGAAATTTTGTTACCAGCACCTCCTCCTTTACTTCAACAGTCAGGTCAATCTTAACAAAGGTTTGTTCGGTATCATCTTCTGCCTGAGATACACATACTTCGTCTTCATCATAATCGCTCTCTTCATTGTTTTCACCATTATTTTCATGGAAATATTGTCCGTATACGGCATTGAACTCCTCATCAACACTCATGTTTCATTTCATGCGAAATGCGAAGACGATAATCAACAAAGACAATTACACAAATGTGATTACAGAACATCCGGAAAGAGAGACGAATGAAAACAAGACAACAGCAGCTGCGCGGTATTAGAGTAAACGTCACTTCTTCAGTATTACTTTTTTAAATGTTCCACACTAGCAACTTACACGATAAACTATAATAATATTCCGACCGAAAAAGGCCTTGAAGCCTCTGGAAAGGAGAACAATTAATGAGAGTTGTTTATTTTTAACAGCTGTTTCCCTCCCTTTTCGTAGACCAGGTCACATATATGCTTCTTGTTATAGTGTATAACAGTGCAGGAGTAGAGCAGAAAGGTCGCTTTTCATGCCTTATATCGAATCATATGGTAATGTTTTGTTCAACATTCATCGAATGTAATTGCAAAATCTACTGCTACGTAAAAGCCAGATACGACACGTAAGAGAACACAGAAATATTTGTAATCTCAAATTATAATTCAACCTTATTTTGTTCAATTACAACTATCAGTATAATTCATATATGTATGTGTGTGTGTAAACACAACAACTGCACCCTGCCAATAGCTGTGAGATTTTATTTCATATTTTTGAACTAAAAAATGTTCAAATGATTCTTACATGAATTTTGAACACATGTTTATGTTCTGAAATATATTTTTTTGTTTATTATTTGGAAAGTAGCCTGTACCCGTCCCAAGGTTCCAAGCAACCTCATCACCAATTTTTAACCAAATCGGTTCAGTTGTTCTTGAATTATAAATATAGACATAAATTGCGAAATCAAAGGTTCAAATTAAATACAATTCATAAATACCAAAATTATATTTCAAATCATAAACATTTGTAAAAAATTTTTGCTTGTAGGAATCATATGAATATTTCATTTCTTCACAAAAAGCAAAAAAATTCTCAAGTAAAAATAAAATCAACACAGAGCTAATGCGGGAGAATTTTTATATGCATGCATACTTAGTATATGCATGCATCAGATATATTTAATATCACAACAAAAAATGGTTTTGACATTTTCGTCGTCAAGGCATTGCGGCTACTCTGCTATATTATGGGCAAAGGATGTAAATGCCTTCATAACAAACTAAACGCGACATCGAACGCAAAAAAATAGCGGAATAAGTGCAGTGTTGAAAAATGGTCTATTATATTTTGAGATAAATGGAAATCATTTCGAATCATTGCACAGAGCAGTGAAATATTTAAACTAAAACTATGAAATATACGCGTACAATTTCAAACTGCTCCTTTCTCAAAAATAATGCAATTGCTAAATGTTGGGAATTGAGGAACTGTAACCAAATATGCAGTGCAATGGATCATAACTGGTTCAGTAATAAGTCAATGAATATTACACCAAGTGTATCCCAAAGATTCATGTCATAGCCTTGCCAGCCGACTTTTTCATCTTTCCACGCTTGAGAATAGGTTCATCATATGCAGTCCACTAGGCTGAAAAATTTGGTTTGATTACGATTAAAGAGCATTCAAAACACTCCTCAGAATCAGCAATTCGTTGGTTTTGTTTGATTATGAACTTGCGCGTCACTCACTTTGCACACAGCTTTTGACACTTTAGGGCGCCACTGCCTTCGTTGTCCTCGGTTCTCATTTCGCCTCTATCCAACTAATTAAATCTCTTTTAAACGGTAGTTTTCCCTGGTGCAAAGACAAAATTCAAGATTATTTTTCCCCGAAAGAGCAGTGCTTTATTGACATACGAAAGGCTTTCTGATCCATTTTTTGTAAACTAACACAAGCTGCTTCTCCCAAAAAAATACATCTCGTTGACTAATAGTTATAATCTTACAAATAGAAATAATAAAGATGGTGGTTGTAGTATTTTCTATGTGTGAGCCACAGTAAGGAGTGGACGGGTTCTCTAGTGAATATATTTAATAGTGATAGGGGAACAATCAAAAACCGTTTGTAACTGCACTATGCAGACAAACCCGACCTTAGGTCTTTAGAACACAAACTGGGATCCGTATCCCAAAAACGCTACAGCGTAGAAAAATTCTACGCAAGAACTAATCACCAATTAAGGCTGATAATAAACAAAATAAAGAGTCAGGATTATTTCAGAGAAACAAATAACGTCCTACTAGAAATCTATAGGAACCGAGCCAAGGTATATTTATCAGAGGCTTAAACAGCGAACTGTCCAGAATGCTTGTCATTCAACAACACAAGAGCCAACCTGAAACAAAATTAAATTCTTAGATCTATGCAAACAATGGAGGTATGTAGCTCCAATAAAATGCAGAAAACCCAAATGAAGCTAAAACCAGTATTTGTGCCAAGAGAATTAAACCCTCCCGAAAAAATGCAATTTATAATAAAAACATCCAAAATTAAGCACAGCCGTCACTCCCGGAAATTTTCGGACCAGTCTCAGACAGTGGGACAATCGCAACAACTGTATTAGAAGAAATAAGAACATCAAGTAAAGAACCGGTCCATACAAAGTTATTAACATACTTACCCAACCAACTTTAGTAGAGAAACAAATAACAGAACTTCTAATAAGGTCTTCAAAGAGTCCGTACAACTTTCCATTGTGGATTGTTCCAAAAAAACAAGGTCCATCAGGAGAAAAAGACACAGAGTAATCGTAGGATTTAAACTACTAAATTAAATAACAATACCTAGTTCCTATTCAATACCTGATATAAACAACATTAACGCCAGCTTGGGCGAATGTAAGCATTTTACTACACCCGAACTTACATCCAGACTCCACCAAATCAGGATGAAGGAAAGGGACGTAGTAAATACAGCCTTTTCTACAGCCAATGATAAATATGAATTTACTAGGTTGCCTTTCGATCTTAAAAATGCTCCTTTCATTTTTCAGAGAATTATCAATGATGTTTTCAAAACGCTAATAGGCAAATCCTGCTACGTTTATATCGATGATATTATAATAATAGGAAAACTAAAGCAGAACATAAACAAAATATTGAAGATGTGTTCACGCTTTTGTATAAAGCAAATTTAAAAGTCAATCTGGAAAAATATAAATTTTTTATAACAGATTTTTCAGGTCATATCGTTATGGGAGAAGGTATTTTGCAGGTCCTGAAAAAAATATCTGCTATTAAAAAAATTCCTGCTCCTGCTAACCTTAAGGGATTAAAAGGTTTCTTGGGCTTACCATCATATTATAGGTGAAGATTTATAAAAGACTTTGCAAAATTTGTCAAGCCACTTACCAATTTATCTACAGGTGAAAATGCAAGTAAATTCAAACGATTACAAATTTCATTAACAGGGGAAGGCTTAAAATCTCTTAATGATATCAAATATTTGCTTATGTCTTCTGAAATTCCAATCTGAAAAATCTGAAATTTTTGTATTCCCAGACTTCAATAAACCCTTTATTCTGACGACAGATGCTTACAATACTGCAATTGGAGCAGTTCTTTCACAAGGGATAATCGGTCAAGATAGACCCATAACTTACATATCTAGATCACTCAATAAAACCGAGGCGAATTACTCGACAATAGAAAAAGAAATTCTCGCCATAGTATAGTCCCTCATAAAATGAGGACTTAGCTGACGGAGCTAAAGAAATAAAAATTCTTAGTGATCACCAGGCACTGAGGTTTGCAATAAGTAACAGTAATAACAATGCCAAGTTAAAAAATGGTAAGCAAGAACAGAAGAATATAATTATAAACTCATTTATAAATCAGGAAAACAAACGTAGTCGTCAATCCGTTATTACAACTGCCAATACAAGGTCCATTCCAAAATAAACAGGTCTTAAAAAAACAGAACAAATAGTTTCCAAGTCACCTTCTACTTCAATACAGATTTTCGCACGGTCTAAAAGCATGTCAAACGAGTGTTTTAGCTGGTTGGCCGGTATGGCTGCCAGTATGCCAGTGCATAACTTTTTCCATTTGTGCGGAACAAACCCTGCACACACCATTCGTAAGCCCAAATGTTCAATCAAAATGCAATAAATAGATGTTTTGGAGATGTTTGATTCCATTTACATGAATTTTAATGATGATTTCGGCTGATTTTTGATGAATTCACGCACAGTTTCGATGGAATTTCCGGTGATCACGTATTTTGATTAGCCCACATGTTGATCGTCATTTATGTCCTCACGACCACCTTGAAAACGTCAAAACCGCTCGTTCGCTTTACTACGGGATAGGCAATCATCGCCATAAACTTGTTTCATCGACTGAAACGTTTCGGTAAAAGTTTTACCAATTTTAAAACAAAATTTAATGTTGGCTCTTTGTTGGAAGTTCATTTTCGCACCGATAACACAAACATACTGACACTTAAAATGCAATAACTTCACTTTCAATCTATGTGATGTCATAAAAATCTCAATAAAAACAATTTTACTTCGGAAAGCATCTTGTACTTTGCAGGGGAAACCAGCTTAAAATATTTTAAGAAACCCATTGCACTGCACAAATCTTTAGCGTAGAGAAAGCGCTTTGCGATTACCAATATGTACACAAGCTATAATTGAACTAATTAGAGAAGGAAACATATATTTTTATTTCAAAAAATAACACAAAAGAATTGGACAAAATTGCTGACATAATAAAATGTCTTAGAAAAATTTCAGGAGGGCAAGGAGAGTTTAATTTCTGGAGGATGAGTGTTGTCGGAATGTTTAGGCAATGCGACGGAATCAAGAACCTCCTTAAGTAGTTTGCCATATTACAAAGAATAAGAAAGCAAATAGTTGTCAATGCCAACATCTCTTTGGAGTCGTACAATACTCCACTTGAGTGAACGCAAATTCAAAAATGCCGCACGATGCTTCTTGGCACCACACACAGCTACATTCCAAAGAGCACTAGGTAACATTATTCGCTATCATATATTTTATAAGTAAGGTGTTATGTTTATATCGATGATGTAATATTACTAAGAAACAAGTAAGGAAGGGCTAAGTTCGATTGCACCCGAATATTTTATACTCTTGCAACTTGTAGGAATCAACAGAAGATCGGAATCTAAGCATTTTTATATAGTATTTATACATAACTTATACACTGTCCTACATATATATCCGGCATAAGATTTGTTAATACCAAAAAATTTCAACCAGGCACGCCAAACGGTAAAAAGTCTGAAATTCTAAATGGCAACAGATTTGCCATACTAAGCAATGGTTCAGACCACAGTATATACAGTAGATAACCTTTTCGTGGTAGCTTTCTGAGGGGTGAATAGCGGTCATCTTGGATTTTCAGAGGTAGCAATGGGTAGCAACACAGTGCTGTATATATTGAGGTAGTAAATACTTAGCAAATTTATTCTATTAAATAACAAAAACTATACATTTTGTTGCTTAATATAAAAGGAAATTATTTATTAATGACATATATTTACTATTATTTGATTTAAACGTCATAGTGTGTCATGGTTCGCCCATAAAAATATCATTTACTGATAATCAGATATTCTTTATGTAGTGAGTTCTTATTAATAAAAAGCAGCCCTGTTTTTAGATTTCTAGGTGGTGAGTTTTCTTCTGAATGTATTTGTTTACATTTGACCGACAGAAAACATAAAAGGTGCAGCTTTCCAAATTCGAACATTCAAATTAAATCAAAACAAAGTTTAGTTTGTATAAAGTTACAAAATATTTTATTTAAAGTTTAATAATTAAAGTGAACATAGGTTTTATACAATAGAAAATGTCCGTTGAACCAGATATCGCCAAAGAAGCGGTACTTAAATGAAGTGAAAATATACAAGAAAACACACCCATTGTACGGGCTATTATTGGAATCAAGGAATTGATTACTCAAAATTATGTGAGTCGTATGTTAATACGGAGTTTCAAGCTACTAATCTTGGATTGGCAATCTAATGGTAATGTAACCATTTCTTTATGCAAAGGTTTATGTATTTTAAGATATTCTCAGCTTGATTGTAGGCAGCAGCCGATAAAACCTGAAGGAAGGCGATTTGCATGAAACGGATGAATTCATTAGACGAAAACATAGCTGTACAATATTCCTTGGATTCACATCTAATCTAGTGTCGTCGGGATTACGGGGGACATTACGATTTCTCGTTGAACATCAAATGGTATTTTGTCCGATTTGCGACGTCTTGTTTAGACTGTGAAAGCCACCAAATCGGGAATGATTAAAACTGGTGGCGGTGTTATAAAGCATCACATAAGCAATGCGAATTTGATGAGAAATGGAGCCGATTATGATGAGGCTATTTCTTGGTGTAAAATAAAGAAAAAAGCTTCACCAGTTAAGGTGTATGCAGAAGCTAGTTTAGTAGTGCCATTGATTGTTGGTGAGACTTTTGTTAAAAGACATTTCAAGGCAAAAAAAGCAAACGAACCATGATAATAAATAGTTGTAAAAAAATGCAAATTTGTGGACTTAATTTGTAATAGTAAACGAACTTTTTAATAAAGCTTAGTCAATATGTATTTCTCATAAACTCTTTACTCCAACGAAATTAAACAAATTTTATTAACATTATAAATATTTTTAATAATTTATTTTTGAATCTTTAAGTTTTGCATTTTCCACACCACCCCTGAGGTTTGCAATAAGTCGCGTTACCGACTTTTTTTAGGTGTTCGGTTCCCCGGTAGGCCTATTTTCACCTTCACAACTTAAAGTAAACATAATTAATAAATTAAATAAAAATATTGCACAAAATAATTTAATAAGATTTTTAAGCTCCCACAATGGATGTATCCAAAATCCTATAACTCCACTAAATATATTAAAATACCGAAACTAACTTTTAAAAGGGGGAGGTAGTTACCTATGTGAAATGCACAAAAATTTGATGTGCCGAAAATGAGGGTTGGCTGCCTGCCTATTAAAAATTCTTAAAGAAAAATATGTTCTAATTCTTATAAAAGGTATTTTAGAACGTCGGGTTGTGAATTTTCGCAGCAATAAAAAGGCTCTACATCTCCCATCATACTATGTAATTTTTTTGAAAATCCTATAAGATGACAACAAGAACCAAAATTGTCATTCAATATAGCATTAAGATTTTTCAAAAAATCTATGAAGGGTTCAGGAGCTTTAATCAGATTTGACGAATCGTACACTTTTTCTTTTGTAAAAGTGAATGCGTCTTCAGCGATCTGATCTTTTTCAAAAAGTTGCAAAGGTTGGGAACAATTATGTAATTTAAAATATTCATAATACATATAACCACAAAAATATGCAAATGAATTTCGCTGTAGGAAATCGCTTTCAATTACATCGATTTCAATACAATTCCTAACATTATAGGGGCTATCTAAGAACGGTCTTGGCAAACCTTGAACTATCCTGAATCAAAGGGCCATTACATACTCTTTCGAGGGTATTGAAAGAAAATAGCTCTAAATCTCTACCCTGCAGAGATTCACAATTGCCACGTGTCACGAATTTGACATGTCTGAGGCCCCAAAATTGGCGGAAAAGGTCAGAAAACATAGACGGAGTTGTTCTTGAGTTCAATCCTCCCCCTTTCCTAATCTGTCCGAAGTAGTGTTCCAGTTCGTCTTGGCAAAGTCTTCTTGTCTTGATATATTCAAATCCCTCCCGGGACAATATGCGCCACAATTGTCTTAAACTGCGAATGTTAAGAAGCCAACCTCTAATAAACGAAAATTGATTTGTGATATCTCGACCAAACATATCACAAACGGTGATAGAGTTAAGTGCTTCTTCGGCTTCTACTAAAGAATTTATTTGATCTAAGCTGCCCGAAAAGGGTTCACCATATTTTTTTAATGCTCCGAGGCATTTACTATTGAAAATATTTTGTAGAAAAACAATACAAACTCCGCGTTTTTTAAAAAGGTTTGGGACTGAGAAGTATTTAAGTGACCCGTTGTATACATGGCTAACCTTGCGCTAGCAACTGTATAGCTGAAGACTTGGGCAGCTAAACGTACATTCATTTTTTGAAAAGTACTGGGCTTTAAATGTGCGGAAGTCAATTTTGGCGCACATCGAATAACACGTTGTGAATCCTGTTGATGGAAATTAACTATATCTTTCCAATCTACAGGATGCCCACGAAATTGTATATGGTTTTTGAAGTTTTCAATACAATTTCTCGTACTCTTTAACAGGTGAGGAGAATCATAAAAGAATACGATTTCTTCACCGTTAACTTCAAAATAAGGCCTATCATCTGTAATCCCCACTACTCTAGCAAAATCAACGAAATTGGATCCTTTATCACAAACTAATTGACAGGTATGAAGACCTATTCCCTGGAGTTTCTCAATCACTTCAAAAACATACTTCCGAACCACATCGCCTTTACAAGAATTATGGACGGAAAAGTATGCAACTGGTTGAGACCAGGAGTTGCCTCCAATGCCTTGAGCCATTACTGTAAAAACACTGTTGGCTACCCTGGACGTGCGATTTTCATCCCCATAGTCTTCCAATCCTACTATAAAATCCCTATACCTATCATATTTTAAATGAGTTTTCAATGACATTTCATCACAACACAATGAAATGTATTTCTCCTCATTACTAAAGCCTCGGGTAGGCAACTCCAGGGACTTAATGCTGTAAAATGAGCATCCAGGATTTCTTGGCCAACCTTTTATAAATTTTGAAAGGGTGGTTGTAGAAGGCCAATGAAAAAGGGGTAGCAAATATCTATAGGCCAAAGGAGATGTGAATTTTACTCCAAGGGCTATAGTCTTCATATTTTTACTATATCTGCGACCTGAAGGGCTGCGAGAAGTATTTTTTACGCTATTTCTGACACATATTGCGAGATGTGGTGGTAATTTGCCACAAATCTCATCAGTTTGGGGATGAATATGGTTTTGATTAATTAAATAATCTCTTTGGGCTTTTAGCTCTAATATCTCCTGTTCTTTTTCTTTAATAGAATTCATTAATAATGAAATTTGATTTATCGCATTGTCAAGTTGTTCTTGGCAATTTTGATGACTGAAGGATCCATCGCAGAAATATGATTCAGTTTGGGTCCCTTGACGTCGAACCCCAAAAGGAATCACTTCTGCCCTAGATTTTTCTGTTTCCCTAAAATAATCAAAACCCTCCTCCTGAGCAGCAAAATCCTCAGGCCCTAATCGAATTACCCCGTCATTTGCGTCTATTTCAAACACTAAATTATTTTTTGGAAACACATCCACTGTGGGTGCGTACAAATTAGAATCGGGGACTGCCCCTTTACTTAACCTTAATTTGTTCCTCATCCGGAACGAGAAATGGCGCTGGCAGGCGAATAGCTCCTTTTTTGGGGTTTCTGTTACCCCCAAAAGTTGCATCCATTTTCCTCGCCTATGAAAATTTGCATAAATTTGACGAAAGAATATAAAAGCAAAATGGTTAGTATAAAACAAACAAATCTTGGTTAGTTTTTTTTTTTTAATAAAAATTAAAATGATGCAAAAAAAAAATGAAAACGCATGAAAAGCATTAAATGAATGCATGAAGTGAACCAACCTTTAGAGGTATCATTTAAAACGTCACCGAAATTTTTAATAAACTATTTATACAAAAAAAAAAACTTATCTTTTAAAAACTATCATATTATCTATGACTAATTTTTAAGGTTTAACAAAATGAATTACCTTAAGTAATTAATACTATTTAGGATATTGATAATTTAAAAGTAACATGTAGTCATATTTTGTATAACTACGCTCTTATAAGTTAATATAATATTACTTAATGAATTATATTTATAATTAAACACTTTCGTAACAAAAATTTTGAAAGCCTTTTGTTTTTTAACCTAATTAAAACTAATACAGTTTTCATTATACTTAAAAAAGTTCTTAACTAAAACTGTATTCCGTAGGCCATCCCGAAAAAAACATAACCACTTCACTTGGGTAGTTTGTATAGGTGGAAAGGCTGCCTGTAGATAATACACATGTGGCAAAAAAATGGTTTTGAATTAATAAAAAAGAGATTTTAAATTTTAATAATGCACACTTTTATGTATGCATAAGAACTAATACGCATTAAGGGGCTATACCAGAGTGACACTTTCAAAAAATCGTTTTTTTTCTTTTTTTTTTTTTTTGATAGTTTAAACGACATTTTCAAACTTGCTGACATCATAACTCAAGAGACATTGACCAATCGACTTCAAATTGAAACTGAGTATTCTATAGTATATTATTTACTACACAATGACCTAAGATCTTTTTGATTGGTTGAAAATTGTCAATTTGCCATTAAAAAACGACAATTGTTTTCCTAAAAAAGACACTTTTTTCGGAACTTCCGAAGACAGCATATAACTTTGTTATTATTCAATATTTTTGTAAAAAAAAACTTAAAATATAGCCGAAAATATACCTTATTATGTCCAAAGAACTTCGAAGTATTCGATTTTTTTTAAAAATCACGAAATTCGCCTAATTTTCCATGGGTAACACTAGTATAGCCCCTTAAATATTTGATGAATGTACATATATACGCATATATATAAAAATTCACCCAAGTATCAATAAAATACCTAACACATATTCCAAAATAAATTCATACCTTGCTAGTTCTCGTTCCAATGGGAATTTGTAAAATGATTCAGCTGCCGCACATCCGCACACACAAGATTTCGGCATTCTTCTGTAAACACAAACCTATTAAAAACTTCGACATATTTCTAATATATTTATACACCTTACCTTAATCTAGCTTTATTTCAGCAACAACACTTATCCACAATATAAAATATATAATCTTATAATTTACACTAATAAGTATGTATTTTTTAAATCTTCAACATACATACGATCGTGTTTAAACTCAATTTCCAATTGATGTTTTCCTATAACGGCTAACGAATTGTCAATTTGTACACATATGTCAAACGACAAATTACTTGAAGCAAAAAAAGTGTTACACAACACCCTAAGATTTCTTAGAGGTGAGTATATGTATGTAAACAAAGCAACGGTTGTCTACTGTATTTACTGAGGTTCAGACGACGATGCGAAGGGTACTACCACAGTCGTTAATGCTGAATTAAGCAAAATTGTACGTACTAACAGGAGGATGGAGTCATGTGTAGAAGTTCACGCAAGTGAGCAAAGTTCTCTGATCGCCATTCACTTGGGAGTGGCCAGAAACGATTCTTTTACATTTGACTCAAGCAGCTCACGACTTCCGGTCTTTGACCAAGTATCCTCTGGGTAGCCTAAGAACATCCGTTTGAAGGCGAGCTAAAGTGAGAAGGCGAAACACCCCTGCATAGGGTTGTGCGCTGGGTTTGGGACCTGCCACGTAAAAAAAACACCCCCAGTGAATAGTTATAATCAGCCTTGGATGAGAGACCCTCCTTTTGATGACGACCATGGCAAACGAATTAAGGACTATGATTTGAGGGCATGCACCTGGAATGTCCGGTCCCTTAATTGGGAAGGTGCCGCTGCCCAGCTGGTAGATGTCCTCGTAAAGATAAAGGCTGACATCACCGCCGTCCAAGAAATGCGATGGACGGGACAAGGACAGAGACGAGTAGGTCCTTGTGACATTTACTACAGTGGCCATATAAAGGAGCGCAAGTTTAGTGTTGGATTTGTGGTGGGAGAGAGACTCCGTCGCCGAGTACTATCATTCAGTCCGGAGAATGAACGTCTAGCCACAATCCACATCAAAGCGAGGTTCTTCAACATATCGCTGATTTGCGCCTACGCCCCGACGGAAGAGAAGAACGATGTGACCAAAGATGCCTTTTATGAGTGCTTGGAGCGCACTTATGAGAGATGCCCCCGCCAAGATGTCAAAATCGTGCTTGGCGACTTCAATGCCAGGGTGGGCAAAGAAGGTATCTTTGGCACTACGGTCGGTAAATTCAGCCTCCACGAGGAAACATCCCCAAATGGGTTGAGACTGATTGACTTCGCCGGGGCCCGAAATATGGTTCTCTGTAGTACTAGATTCCAGCATAAGAAGATACATCAAGCTACCTGGCTGTCTCCGGATCGAAAAACCATCAACCAGATCGATCATGTTGTGATAGACGGAAGACACGTCTCCAGTGTTTTAGATGTGCGTGCGCTCCGAGGTCCTAACATCGACTCGGACCACTATATTGTTGCAGCCAAAATTCGCACCCGCCTCTGTGCAGTAAAAAACGCACGCCAACAAACACAAGGATGGTTCGACGTCGAGAAGCTGCAATCACAATAGACAGCCGAACGTTTTTCTACTCGGCTTGCACTCCTGCTCTCTGAGAGCACTCGTCAACAACTCGGTATAAGGGAACTGTGGGACGGCATTTCAAGCACCTTACGTACAGCTGCAACCGAAACCATTGGTTTTCGGAAAGTGCAAAAGAACAGCTGGTACGACGAGGAGTGCCGTGTCGCAGCGGAGAGAAAACAGGCTGCCTACCTCGCAACGTTACGATCGACCACAACGCGTGCGGGATGGGATAGATACCGAGAGTTGAAGAGGGAAGCGAGACGCATTTGTAGACAGAAAAAGAAAGAGGCCGAAATGCGTGAGTACAAAGAGCTTGATAAGCTGGCCGACAGGGGTAATGCTCGAAAATTCTACGAAAAGATGCGGCGGCTTACAGAAGGATTCAAGACCGGAGCATACTCTTGTAGAACCCCCCAAGGTGATCTAGCCACCGATGCCTAGAGCATACTTAAATTATGGAGGGAACACTTCTCCAGCCTGCTGAATGGCAGTGAACGCACAATACCAGGAGAAAGCGAACCCGATACCCCAATCGATGACGATGGAGCAGACGTTCCATTGCCCGACCATGAAGAAGTTCGAATAGCAATTGCCCGCCTGAAAAACAACAAAGCGACAGGGGCCGATGGATTGCCGGCCGAGCTATTCAAACACGGCGGCGAAGAGCTGATAAGGTGCATGCATCAGCTTCTTTGCAAAATATGGTCGGACGAAAGTATGCCCAACGATTGTAATTTAAGTGTGCTATGCCCAATCCACAAAAAAGGAGACCCCACCATCTGCGCCAACTACCGTGGGATTAGCCTCGTCAACATCGCATATAAGGTTCTGTCGAGCGTATTGTGTGAAAGATTAAAGCCCACCGTCAACAAACTGATTGGACCTTATCAGTGTGGCTTTAGACCTGGTAAATCAACAACCGACCAGATATTCACGATGCGCCAAATCTTGGAAAAGGCCCGTGAAAGGAGAATCGACACACACCACCTCTTCGTCGATTACAAAGCTGCTTTCGACAGCACGAAAAAGAGCTGCCTTTATGCCGCGATGTCTGAATTTGGTATCCCCGCAAAACTACTACGGCTGTGTAAGCTGACGTTGAGCAACACTTAAAGCTCCGTCAGAATCGGGAAGGACCTCTCCGAGCCGTTCGATACCAAACGAGGATATTGATATCATCGGCCTCAACACCCGCGCCGTTAGTTCTGCTTTCTCCAGACTGGACAAGGAAGCAAAAGAAATGGGTCTGGCAGTGAACGAGGGCAAGACGAAATATCTCCTGTCATCAAACAAACAGTCGTCGCACTCACGACTTGACACTCACGTCACTGTTGACAGTCATAACTTTGAAGTTGTAGATAATTTCGTCTATCTTGGAACCAGCGTAAACACCACCAACAATGTCAGCCTAGAAATCCAACGCAGGATAATTCTTGCCAACAGGTGCTACTTCGGACTAAGTAGGCAATTGAGAAGCAAAGTCCTCTCTCGACAAACAAAAACCAAACTCTATAAGTCACTCATAATTCCCGTCCTGCTATATGGTGCAGAGGCTTGGACGATGTCAACAACGCATGAGTCGATGTTGCGAGTTTTCGAGAGAAAGGTTCTGCGAAAGATTTATGGTCCTTTGCGCGTTGGCCACGGCAAATATCGTATTCGATGGAACGATGAGCTGTACGAGATATTCGACGACATTGACATAGTTCAGCGAATTAAAAGACAGCGGCTACGCTGGCTAGGTCATGTTGTCCGGATGGATGAAAACACTCCAGCTCTGAAAGTATTCGACGCAGTACCCGCCGCGGGAAGCAGAGGAAGAGGAAGACCTCCACTCCGTTGGAAGGACCAAGTGGAGAAGGACCTGGCCTCGCTTGGAATATCCAATTGGCGCCACGTAGCGAAGAGAAGAAACGACTGGCGCGCTGTTGTTGACTCGGCTATAATCGCGTAAGCAGTGTCTACGCCAGTAAAGAAGAAGAAGAAGAAGTACGTACTAACAACTTTGATATAGTGCCTTTGAAAAAAGGCAATATAGATGAAACAAAAATTCAGTCCTACACTGAAAAAAGTTTTATGGATGTAGTCAAATTTTTGTCAAATAAAAACAAGAATTATTTTTCGTATCAACTGAAGAGCTCTAAGGGCCTAGTTGTTGTAATCAAGGGTATGGAGTCCGCCGTAGACTCTAGTGAAGTCAAAGAAGCATTGGAAGAATGCGGTTTTGGAATTAAAACAGTTGTAAATATATTTAATTGAAACAAATTACTACAGCCAATGTTTAAAATTGAATTGTTGCCGAACTCAAATCAACTTAAAAAAAAATGAAACACATCCAATATATAATTTGATATATTTGCTACATCGCAGAGTAACTGTGGAAGAACCACATAAAAGAAACGGTGGGCATATTTAATCATATTGCACTTTACGCAGTGTTTGTGTGGTATGTGGTGACTTACATCCCACTTCTAAATGCACCCTAAAGAAAGAAGAAATAAATAAAAAATGCAGCAATTGTAGAGGAAATCAGATCTAATTACAGAGGTTGCCCCGTATATAAAGATTTGAAATCGAAGTTGTCACAGGGCATTCAAGCACGTCGTAACCAAATGTTTCACACACGTAATGAAATAATAGCAACCTCAGAAAAAATATCAAATCCTATTACTTCTAACAATAATAATATGCAAGGAAGCTATGCCAATGTAGTGAAAGGCGACATGTGCAAATGCAACTGCCTCAAAATCCTCCAATTGGGGTTATTGAAACTATGATTATAAATCTTACACAGTGTATGACACAATTTATGTCTACCATGCAAAACATGATCCAAGATTTAATAAAATCACAAAATCAAATGCTGCGAAATTTATTAAGTAATAAATGAGCTTACTAAATATCTGTATATGGAATGCTAACGGTGTTAACCAACATAAATTAGAGATTATCAAATTTCTGTCTGAAAAGAATATAGATGAAATGCTTATTTAAGAAACTCATCTAACAAATAAAAATAATTTCAATATACCGGGAGTTAGACTATATAATACAAATCATCCTGATGGAAAAGCGCATGGTGGCACGGCTGTGTTGATAACAAATCGTTTGAGCCACTATGCTGTGGATTCTCATGCTACACCACAGTTACAAGATACAACAATATCATTAAAAAATCGGGGTCGTGACTTAAGCCTTACAGCTATAAACTGTCCACCTCGTTTTAAAATTGCAGAAATCGAATTTAAAGACTTTTTTGGAACACTAGGCCAAAGATTTCTAGCAAAAAAACATTCGAGTCTTATTTAAAAAAAAAGAAAATTTATGGTAAAAGTGGGAGATTTCATATCTGATGAACGACTGATAAGGGCTGGTGTACACCAGGGCAGTATATTAGGCCCAACACTATACATAATATATACTGCAGATCTTCCAACAGCTAATAATGTATTAACTTCAACTTTTGCGGACGACGTAGCTATAAAAATGCCTCATTTTAGCATCAAGAATATTAGCGGAGCATTTAAGTTCTGTCGAAGAATGGCTAGCGAACTGACGTATAAATGTGAATGAGCAGAAATGTAAGCATGCTACATTTTCGCTTAGACCAAAAATGTGCCCTGCAGTAAAAATAAACAACATTTTAGTACCCCAAGCGAACGAAGTAACATATCTTGGTATTCACCTAGATAGAAAGCTCACGTGGAGGAAACATATCTCGAGTAAAATAACACGTATGAAGATTAGAGCTCCAAATTTAAATTGGCTTTTAAATAAAAACTCCTAACTTAGCCTAGACAACAAAAACCTCTTATATAATGCGGTCATAAAGCCGAATTGGATGTATGGCATTCAACAGTGGGGTACGACCTGTGCAACTAATATTGATATATTACAAAGGTTCCAATCAAAAATGCTTAGAATAATCACGTGTTCGCGATGGTACATGCGAAACGAAAATATCCATAAAGATCTTGATATTCCTTTGGTAAAGAAAGAATTATAAGATAACAGAATCAAATATGTAACTAAACTCCGAACTCACCCAAACCCTTTGGCAACGCTTTGGTACATTCCTGCGATCAAACACGACTGAAAAGAAGAGATATGCCTGCGTATTAAAGAGCGACGTATCACCAAATCAGCTCAATCAATTGCTTGAGTCTGTCTACTTATTAAATAGATTTAAGATTTTATAACTTATTGTTAGGCTTTAAGAAAAAAAGCAGATCCAATAAATAAAATAAGTTTGAAAAAAAAAAAAGATTGGTTAGAAAACCAAAATAATTATAAATAGTCATTATAGTCAACAATTTTTTGTCATAAGGTGGAATACACTAATGCAAAGTTTAACTGAACAAATCAAGCGGAATTTACAATTGTGCTATATGGGAAGTAGGCGTGGTTATTGTCCAATTTCACACATTTTCACAGAGTGACTTAGAAAAATGAAAAAATGTTATGTTCTCCTATCTTACAATTTTTAAACCGGACAATAAAAAGTATGACAATCCCCACAGAAAATTTTTACGTTTCTGGCATATTTTATTATTGATTAATCGCGCTTTTAGTAGTTTCGAATAGCACCGTTGTATAGGGAGTGAGCGGGCTTTTCATCCGATTTCATCCATTTTCACACCATCAGTAGAGTTTTTTGTAATATTTATTTTTATAAATGTGCACATTAAATATATTAGGGGTGGGGCCACGTCCACTTTTTCAAACTTTTTTATCCACAGATAGCTACAATCCCGTGCCAAATTATAGTTTTATATCCTAATTTCGTCCTTAGTTATGGCACTTTATGTCGTTTCGGTTAATGGCGAATTGTGAATATGGTAGTGGTCCGTACCTGTGTACCAAGTTTTATTGAGATATCTCAATTTTTACTCAAGTTACAGGTTGTACAGACAGACGGACTACCATACAGATAGTCAGCCGGACTTCAACCTTTCTCGTCCTCCTTATCATTTATATATATATATATAGAGATTCTGAACAAAATAAAACACGTGTTTGCTCTTCAGGATCCAAATGCAAAAAGGGACGATGGGCGTTTATATTTTCTTTAACTAACCTAAAGCGAATACAAGTTAAAAGCGAATAGAATGCGCATGGTTGTATTTGCGAAATATAAATTTTATAAGCTTGTGGTGTGGCTACAGTACTGCCCTCCTAGAGAGAGGGTAGGGCAGTTAGACTGGCTTCAAAGGATCAATCGAAACATTCACGGCTTGATGATTAGCGTCGATGGCAAAATATTTTGAATGGCGATGCAATACTTTGTACGGGCCTTTATACGGCGGTGACAATGATGGCTTGATTGATAGATCTCGTACAAACACCTGTTCGCATTTTTGAAGGTCTGCGTGTATGAATGACTTCTGATTTTTTTGCTAAGCGGTATCTATGGAGCGTAAGTCTCGCATGACGCGGCGTAAATGTGCTACGGTCTCCACTTCGGTAGTTGATGGGCCACTATCCACGAAAAACTCAGAAGGCAAACGCAAGGTAGTCCCGTAAACTAGTTCAACTGGACAAGCACTTAAAAAACTACAAAGCCCCAACAGGATTAGTGGCAGCGACGAGGTCCAATGATTGCGATTGTGGCACAATATTGCTGACTTAAGCGGTCGTCCGTAGATGCCTGACCCCTAGGCATTGCATGAGTTAATCGAAAAGTTTACTTTCAAATTGCCGGCCCAGGTCCGAAGTTATGTCAACAGGAACGCCAAATCGGGATAGCGCATACATCGGGCCAACGTGTGAAATGATCGATGACCGTGAGACAATAGCGGTTGCCGTCGGGAAGTGGGAAGGGTCCGACAATTTCGATATACAGGTGTGAAAACTGTTGCCCGGGGCATGCGCGGCATTGAAACAGTGAAGAGTTGTGCCGGATGACTTTGTTGCGTTGGCACTGGATGCATTGCTTGGCGAATTCCCGGCTATCTCTCTGTATTCCGGGCCATACAAAGCGTTCAGTCATCAGTTTCGCAGTTACTCTTGTGCCTGGGTGAGGTATGTTGTGTGTTGAGCAAAAAACTGTTTGTCGGAATCGTTTTGTTATGAGCGGGCGTAGTCGACCAGTTGAAGTATCGCAATAGACTTTCTTAGTAATAGAGGGGATAATAATACTGGTTAGTAGAAGCGAATGACGAATTTTACCTTCTAAGTACGACTTTAACTCGTCGTTGTTTTTCTGATCTTCAGCCAAGTCATCAAAATTTATTGGATCAGTTGTTATGGCTTGGATTCGAGAAAGAAGATCTGCTGTAACATTTTGTACCCCTGGTACGTGTCGAATGTCTGCCGCGATCTGCGCAATAAAATCCAGTTGATGTGCCTGACGATCAGATGCTTTTTCTAGTCGTTGCCGAAAAGCATAGATTAGCGGCTTGTGGTCGGTGTAAACGTGGAAATTTCTTCCTTCAAGCATGAAGCGAAAATGACGGACGAAGAGAAATATTGCAGTTAATTCTCTATCGTAGGTACAGTACCGCTGCTCAGCTTTTGTAAAAAGGCGCTGGAAAAAGCCTAAAGGTTGAAGTGATCCATTGGAAATTTGATGTAGAACGGCGCCTGATGTCAGATGCGTCGACCCATAATGAAAGAGGAGTGTTCGGGAGCGCGTACGCCAAAAGCGCGCAATTATCGAGGTCCTCTTTGCAAGCCTCAAAGTGCCTTATGTTGTCGTTCATCCAGTTCAGTGGCGTTTTGTCGTTGCGCTTATTTCCAGAACACATTTTGAAAAGAGGTGCAGATCGTAGGAAGTTTGAATAAGCGAATCGCTTCAATGCGGATGGCAGCGGCTTGATTCCATCCTTCGTGATTAAATGCCCTAAGAAATGTAGCTCAGATCCATTAAGCACTGATTTGACTACGTTTTGTGTTAAGTTGTGTTGGCGTAATCGTAGAAAAACTATACGAAGCTGTGCGCGATGTTCTTCTGAGGAGCGGGATGCGACGCATATGTCGTCCAGATGGGTGAACACATTATCTATGCCGCGAAAAACTTCGTTGATGACTCTTTGGAATGTTTGTGCCGCGTAGCGCAACCCAAAGGTCATGTGCGTGAATTCGTACAACCCAAAAGGAGTTGTGATGGCAGTTTTACAAATATCATTGAGATCGATTGGGATTTGCTGAAAGGCCTTCTCAATTTTTGAAAATATTGAATTTCCAGCAAAAATATTACTGAAATCGTGCAAGAACGTCAGAGGGTACTTGTGGGACGGTTACCGCGTTAAGCGCGCGGTAGTCTCCACAAGGTCTCCATGACCCGTCGGCCTTGCGCACCATACATATGTAATAGGCTAGCCCAATTACTACTGGATGGCCGACATATGCCCAGTTTCATCAAGAGTTCGAATTCAGCGCACGCTGCCGTCAGCTTTTCAGGCGACAGCCGTCTTGGCCTAAAAAAATTGGTTGACCGTTTGTAATGATCCGGTGAACCACGGTGGACTTCGTTGTAGAATCCGGAACGGCTGGTCGCGTTACGTCATTAAGCTCTCGCAGCAAGTTTAAAAAATCTCGGGCTGTGCTTATGGTTTAAATATTTGATACATTGATTCGCGCTACTTCGTAATGAGATAAAAAATCTGCTCCACTGATTGCTTGGGTTACGTCTGCAATCACAAAGATCCAAACAAAATCCCTGCGTAAGAGGTTAAGGCGAAGTATGACTTCTCGAAAAACCGTAATAGGTGAACTATTAGCGGCAAACAATTGCATATCCGATGGGTTGACTCGTGCCAATTTCGAATGCTTCGGAAGTACCGACACATCAGCGCCGGAGTCGATAAGGAATGTTATATTAGTTGATGTGTCGGATATACGTAGGCGGCAGTTCGAAGGCATCTCAGAGCGTCTGCTTATCCCTGAGATACTGCTGGCAGAGCACCCCTATTGTTTGCCATTTGGCGATGTAGATTGAGCAAACTTACAAGGCTGGCGACACTTCTTAGCGTTTGGTCCAAACTTGGCGTGATACCAGCACATTTCGCCTGAATTGATGTTATGAGGGCGCACTGGCGTTTTCGATCTGGAACGCGCACGTGTTTTCTCTCAGTGAAATTTTCTATCAATTAAGTTTACCTGTGGTATACGGGCCGCTACGATATTAAATTTTGCCGAGTCGGTTGTAACGCCAGAGGCCTCAAACCAAAAATTTAACGAGTAGAAATAAGCCTCAATGTTGTCTTCTGACATCAATGGCAGCGGGATGCGTTGAAAAATTGGTGTTGTAGCGTTGAATTCCCCGTGGCTTGGACCAGCAGTAACCGCCAGACTATCGTTGAGCGACATCTCACTTACCGTCAAGGGTCACCAATTATAGAGATTCTGAGCGAAATAAAACACGTGTTTGCTCTTCAGGATCCAAATGCAAAAAGGGACGATGGGCGTTTATATTTTCTTTAACTAACCTAAAGGGAATACGAGTTAAAAGCGAATAGAACGCGCATGGTTGCTGTTTAAATCTCAAATTGGGTAGGGTATGCACAACTCACTTACACCCGCGAGTAATTTTGTATACAATTAACTTTAATGTTTAATATATTAAAAATACAACATATTTTTCCAAATACATATCTAAATAGAATTGGAACTGTGGTGTTTAAACCATCCCAGTGCAAAATTATTGTTGAATCACGTAGAGTTCTGGCGAATTTTGTACGACGCACGAAAGCTGCCAACCGGGATAAAGCAGTATACTTAAACGAAAGTAGTGTTTTCGCGGCGCAGTGAGGAATCGAATATAGTTGATGATCGAATTGTTGACGTGTTGATAGGCGAACGACAGGTGACAAATTGAGTCGAATTGTGAGGCACCGATGAGGCGTAGTGTACTTGCGCAGGCTTATGATCGAATTGAATTCGCAATCGTTTTTCCCACCCTTCTTGTTATGTGGGTTGATTGATGTGGATGTGTGTTGAGTTGCGTTGAGTGGTATCAGCTGTGGTGAATTGCGCTGTAGCATTAGGATGCGCTAGTTTTACCGGGTAGAGGGGGTGGGTGCTTAACTTATTTAAACATCCTGGGCCCCCTAGGCGAATATTTTGCCTAGTTTTATATATATTATTTGAGACATGTAATATGTAATGGGTTTAATAGAAAATTATATTTTGTGTAAGTTTTGGTGCTATATACTGTATTATTCTAGCAAAAATGTTGTTTGCTTGTATTAATTTGTTAGCGGTTATTTAAATTTTATATTTCATCGGTGTGGTATACCGGTTGTTTATTATTTGCCTTTTCTGTATTATCGGCAATTTAATTTATTCTTGGCTTATGAAGGATAGCAACTCCACGCCTGGCTCAGATATGGCCAGAGTGGGTACTCCCTTGCCCTGGAGTTAGGGCTGTGCCAATAGAGGGATCTTACGAGAGAGTGGGCGGTAATTGCGAACGGCTTCATTATAATTATAATTTTTGAAGTGGGATGTTCAAGATGTACAACAGATTCTCACCCACTACCATTATGAGGAGCGCTTATGTAGTGAATATAATTCAACTTTTTGGAAAATTTTATTGTAGGTAATATTTAACTGCGTATGCACTAATTTGCAAGTAGTAGTGCGCCACCGCTCTTGGATTTGTTCAGTTTTCTTTCCATTATTGGCGAAAGCCATCCTGCGGGGCCGAAAAGTAGTATGTCCTTTTAATATAGGGACTGTCAGAGGTAACTCGAACTTTATTTTTTATACCAATTTGTGGAGTGTTGGAATATTGTGGCTCTAGTGGTAGTCGTACGACGTACCGGTCATTATTTGATCGAGTAGTGGTGGCTTTAGGGAAGTGCTCACAATACTGATCTTTTATAGTTTTGTTTGTTATTAGAAGTTTTCTTAAGGTTTGCAGTTCACTTAATTGTGAATTAGGGTATTCGTTTTTATTATACTCAACTTGAGTTGGTATGATGGTGACCAGTTCTGTAACTAGTCCATTTTGTGCTTCGCTGTGCAGCATTTGAGATTTTTGTGCCTTTGAACAGCATGGTGTTTCTTGGCAATTTTTAGTATTTTGTTTTTTGGATTTGCTTTTGCAACTAAACCCGTGGTTCTTGATTGATAAGCGCTTTTATGGGGTTGGGTGTTATATGTGCTGTAATGAAGCATTGAGTGATGTCTTTTGTGACAATATATGCAATTGAATTTGCTTTTGCAATTTTTATATGTGTGCGCATGTGACAAGCAATTTGTGCAAAGTCTTTTTGACCTGACAAAACTATTTCGTTCGTTAGAAACTCTTGTTTAAATTTTGATTGCTTCTAGCTTGGGGTCTAGTTAAGCTTCCATTTTGGTCGTGTTTGTTCTCAGTTTTGATTATTTTTTCTTCTAACCTTTCCGCAATTTCATATTGGGTGATGAGAAAATCTTTCATTTGTTGGCATGTTGGGCACTTTTTTCGTGATGAGAGCGATTGCTCCCATAGAAGTAACGACTTTTCTGGTAATGCGGCGGTGCAAATATTTACCAGAATTGGGTCCCAGCTGTGTGTGGGAATATTTAGTGTCGATAGAATCGACAAACAATTTGAAACAGTGGATTCTAGTCTGATGAATTCTACACTTGTTCCTTTCTTAATTTTTGCAAGTTCATTAGTGTCGTTACTTGTTTATCGACCAGTATTCTTTCGTTTTCAAATCTGGCTTTTAGAGATTCCCAAGCCAAATTGAAATTGTCGTCATTTAATGCGAACTGTTTAACTATTTCGCCTGCTTGACCTTTTGTTTTATATCGGAGGTGATATAGTTTTTGTGCCTTTGATAGTTGTGGATGGTTTATGTAAACGGCTGAGAACATGTCCCGGAAGGACGGCCATTCTTCATAACCTCCGTAAAACGTTTCTGTATCACATGCAGGCACCTCGAGTTGGATGCCTGAACTTGCCTCTTGATTGTCTATTTGTGGGGAGTAGGTGCAATTGCTTTTATTAGCTTTAGCTGATCGGAGATCATAGCTTTTATTTCTTCGTACTGGTCTAAGCAGTTTTCGTATATGGCGTAAGCAGATAATTTAAAATTGTGTGGTAGATCTGAATCGTCAGATTCTACAATGGCGTCATGAGCCGCTTGGAGCCGAGTCCAAAAATTTTTAAGATTTTGACTTTTGATTTTTTGAACCGGTGAAGAGGCAAATCTTGTGCAGTATCTTAAAAAACTCTCACTTTGTGAAATGAATTTAACAACTTGTGTAGAGCGTGTAGCTCCTGCAGGTGTATTTTGTTTTATTGCGTTATTAACCATTTTGGGCTATTTTAATTTTTTATCTGTAGATAATTAAATTTTTTTTTTTCAGTGTAACTGATTTAAATAAGGCAATAGAGTATTGCTTGAAACCGAATACTCTTTTAGATAAATAGAGTTTTGGATTTCGATTATCTTGCTAAAAGAATTTTTTTTTTTATTTAATTAATTTATATTTCTTATGTCCTAATGTTGTGTAATTAGGCACACCCTAATACGTGTACTTGTATTTACATGTGTATGTAGGTACTTATGTTTTGTGCGATTGAGAGCTCGTTGAAGAGATCAATGCGCTATTTACATAAGCATGCACGAATTGTTGGTGGGCAAAGAATATGCTGTAATTTTTTTTTCCTCAATCCTCCTTGTTTTTGTTTGACAAAGAACAAGTGGTATTGCAGAATAGATGCCAATGTGTATGTTTAAATATACGTGTATGTATGTACGTACATATGTTTTAATGTATATAGTTCAAATTTATTATTTGATTAATATTTCGTTAATGCGATTCTCTCTTTTTTTTGGTTTCGTTCAAATAAATGTATTTTGTAAAAGGCAGTGTTACTTTACCTTACCGTTTCGTTATTTACGGAAAATTAAGACAAACTTTTTCTTTGGAAAATTTATTAAAATTATAATTTTAATAATTTAGCTTGTCGTACCCAGTGTAGGGTATAAAATTACAGGCAGATTCTAAGCCGTATGTTTGTATATAAATGTTATTATATTTTTTTTTTGAAAAAGTGAGAGATGAGTGAGAGATGGAAAAGTAAGGAAAGTTTTTGTTTTTTCGTTGTGCTCTTATGTATTAGACCCGCCGTCTAATGCAATATAGATAAGTATATATATGTACATATATGTATGTGTAAAATGTAAATGCTTAATGCAGTATGCGCTTTGTTCCTCTTCCTTTCCCACTCCTTTTCTTCTTGAGATTTGTAGCTGCTTCCAGGTACACCTTCTTTTTTTTAATATTTTGGTATTTTTGGTACGCGCCCGATTGGTTTGTTTTTATGTATATTTTATTGTTTTGGCGCTTTTAGATTTCGCGCGAGATTCACGTTTTGTTCTTAAGTTTCGCGCGTCCGATTGCCTGAGTGTGTTTATTTTTGTACTCTTTTACATTGTCTTTTGTTATTTATGTATTATGTGTGTTTTTGTTTTACTGATTGCGCCCGATTTATTCCTTTGTCTTTGTAAATTTTGTTTCTGTAAGTTTATGTTTTATAATGTTTTTGTATATATGTATATATGCTGAGTCTTCACACTTCAGTTTTTGTTTTGTGTCTTATGTTTGAACATTTATTGTTTTTTTCACTGCACCGTGTTTTTGGTTTCTTAAGCTGCTTGGTCGTTAGTACAGGGTAGGCCATTTAAAGATGACCCATCTGGAAACGCTGTAACTTTTAACAGCGCTGAGAAATCGGCTAATGTCATACCGCGTTAGAAGCGTCATTTGAAGACAATTTATACCATGGAACAGTACACTCCAAAAGAACGCGCTGAAAGTGTTCGGCTTTATATTCAAAATAACTTTTCAATTGTGTTAACTCAACGTGCGTTTCGCAAAAAAAATAAAGTGAAAAGTGCTCCAGTTAAGAACACAATTAAGTCTTTATACGCAAAATTTGTGAACACCGGTAATCTCAGTAATGCCAGTCATGCATCCAGACAACGCACAAGACGTTCTGATGAAAATATCGAAGCTGTACGAGCCAGTATTGAGGAGACTCCATCGACATCGAGTTATCGCCGCTCTCAGGAATTAGACATCTCTCGCACCACTCTCCGACGCATAATTCATAAAGATTTGAAGATGTTTCCATATAAAATTCAAATGGCACAAAAACTAAACCCAGCTGATTATCCGCGACGCCTTAATTTTGGCAAATGGGCCATCGAAATGGCTGAAAACGAACTTGACTTTTGGCGAAAACTCATCATGTCAGACGAGGCACATTTCTCGTTGAATGGAGGCGTAAACAAGCAAAATTGCCGATTTTATGCCACCGAAAATCCTCAATTAATTGAAGAACAGCCTCTTTACGACCAAAAAGTAACAGTTTGGTGCGGTGTTTGCGCGAATATGATCATCGGACCGTATTTTTTCGAAGACGATGATGGAGCCACGACAACAGTCAATGGTGAGCGTTATCGAGCCATGATAACGGATTTTGTGATACCCATTATTCGCGAAAATGACATGGATAACTTCTGGTTTCAACAGGACGGGGCTACATGCCATACAGCTCGACCAACAATCAATTTATTGCGACCATTTTTCCCCGGGCGATTGATATCGAAAAATGGTGATGTTGACTGGCCACCGAGATCACCAGATTTGACGCCATCAGACTTTTATTTGTGGGGTTATTTGAAATCCAAGGTATACGCTAATAAGCCAAAGACCTTAGCTCAACTGAAAGCCAACATTCGACGTGAAACAGCCGCCATATCATCCGAAACATTGGCCAAAGTCATGGAAAATGTCGAAAAAAGAGTGCATTTAGCTGTCAAAGCTAAAGGTGCCCATTTACGCGATCTAATTTTTAAATATTAGCTGAAACAAATCCCCTTGAACCAAAATAAATTATTTTTGAAATGAACAAAAAACATTGTTTTTTTTTGTTCTTTTTTTTTAGAAACAAATGGGTCAACTTTAAATGGCCTACCCTGTATTTTAAATGCATTTTGTTTTTGTTCACAGTTTTGTTACCTCACTGATATATGTATATTTTATCTTTTTTGTTCTGTTTGGGTCACTGCACTTTGTAACCGAACTTAGTTTTGTGTTTTAGTATATATGTATGTACGCACTTTTTATCACCACTTTTATGTTTATTTTGACTTTAGTTTTTCCAATAGTGCCTTTCTGTAAGGCTCGAAGGACCATGTTTAAATCTCAAATTGGGTAGGGTATGCACAACTCATTTACACCCGCGATTAAGCATACAAATGAAAATGCGCGAGTAATTTTGTATACAATTAACTTTAATGTTTATTATATTTAAAAATACAATATAATTTTCCAAATACATATCTAAATAGAATTGGAACTGTGGTGTTTAAACCATCCCAGTGCAAAATTATTGTTGAATCACGTAGAGTTCTGGCGAATTTTGTACGACGCACGAAAGCTGCCAACCGGGATAGAGCAGTATACTTAAACGAAAGTAGTGTTTTCGCGGCGCAGTGAGGAATCGAATATAGTTGATGATCGAATTGTTGACGTGTTGATAGGCGAACGACAGGTGACGAATTGAGTCGAATTGTGAGGCACCGACGAGGCGTAGTGTACTTGCGCAAGTTTATGATCGAATTGAATTCGCAATCCTTTTTTCCCAGCCTTCTTGTTATGTGGATTGATTGATGTGGATGTGTGTTGAGTTGCGTTGAGTACATTAGCATTAGGACGCGCTAGTTTTACCGATTAGAGGGGGTGGATGCTTAACTCATTTAAACAGTTGCATTTGCGAAATATAAATTTTATAAGCTTGTGGTGTTGCCAGATAAGTATATGTATATCACCCTGTATCTATCTCGATTAGTTTTAGGTGATTTTCAAGGAAACACTTGACAACATTTTCCGGCAATACCCCTTATACTCAAAAAAGTATAAGCAGAATTGCGCAAAATGTAAAAAAGAGAAAAGAAAAAGAACAAAAACAAACATACCTATATTACATAATAAACCAAAGTGGGAAAGCACATTAATGTAACATACATATACGTGTGTAAAAACATTATCTTTAAAATTTTACAAATTTGCATGTGTACTAAACGTGCATACCTGCACTTCACCAATTTTCTCTTTTGCGTTATTCGTACTGCAAATAATATACACACATAGATACGGCATACAAATATAACGGTATATAAGTATAACGTAAATTGGTTACACAATTAAATTAAAATTTCAATTTATTAAATTTGTATACCCTGAACAGAGTATATTAAGTTTGTCACGAAGTTTGTAACACTCAGATGGAAGCGTCGGAGACCCTATAAAGTATGTATATATATATAGATGATCAGTATGTTGAGTTGAGTCAATTTAGCCATGTCCGTCTGTCCGTCTGTCTGTCCGTCCATCTGTCTGTATATATACGAACGGAGGGATTAACTCAGTTTTTAAGATATCGTTTTGAAATTTTGTAAATCATTTTCTCTTCAAGAAGCTGTTCATTTGTCGGAATTGCCGTTACCGGACCATCTATATGTTGGCTGCCATACAAACTGAACGATGGGAATGAAGTGATGGAAAACTTTCACATTTGAAAATGTATTTTCACAAAGGCTGGCACGGGTTATATTCTAAGACAATATTGTAGTATACGAAGAAATACAAACTGAACGATCGGAATTTAGTGCTGGTATGGATACTTTTGTATTTGATAAGATATATTCACGAAATTTGGTATAGATTATTTTCTAAGCAAAAATGTAATCTCCGAAGAAATTGTGTAGATCGGTCAACTATAGCAAATAGTTACCATACAAACTGAATTATCGGAATCAAACGCTTGAATGGGAAACGTCCTCATTTGACGATATATCTTCACGAAATTCGGTATGAGTTATTGTTCATAGAAATAATGTAATATCGGAATAAATTGTTCAGATCGACTCACTATAGCATATAGTTGCCATACAAACCAAAAGATCAGAATGAAGGGCTTGTATGGAAAACTTTCGCATTTGACGTGGTACCTTCACGAAATTTGGCACGGATTAGTGCTTAAGGTAATAATAATTAAGTAATCTCCAAAAAAAAAAACTGTTCAAAACGAAGTACTACAGCATATAGCTTCCATACAAACTGGACAGTTACTAAAAGAAATACACCTGTGAAGGGTATATTAGCTTCGATGCAGCCGAAATATATAAACAAAAATATATATACAAACGGTCAAAATTAAACAAAGAAAAAATTAAGAATTGGCATATTCAGCTGTCTATACATATATTCAAAGATCAAATCGGCACATTTTTCGCAATATCCCATTTTCTTGTTAACATAAAAGCAAGCAGAATTGCAAACGAAACATTTAAGCATATAACGAATGCATACAAATACACATATCGTGTACTCATATACAAAGGTTATTAACCTCTCTTCGCAATCGCTCATATACAAGTATATACAAAGAAGTACGAAACAAGAAACAATAAAATGTAAAGAGAAAAAACTGTTAATAAGGTAAACGAAATACTAGTTCGATATTTCATACATTGCGTATGTAACAAAAGTACAGTCTTATTTATCTTAAGGATTCACACGTATAAATTGTTATCAGATTACACTGAGAGATTTTTTTTTCTCATATTTCTACTTTTCTCATATTATCTAACTGAACGTATATTCTAAGTAATCTAAATCAATACGGTATCCAAAAATACAAAAAATTATTTTTGAAGAAAAGAGAACTTGCTGAAGCTACACGCTTAAATTAAGTGCCACAAATCAAAAAAGGGTGAAAGATATTTCATATACTAAGTTTATTGCTGAGAGTGATAGTCCAATCCGATACACTCGATTTTCATCTTCACCGATTCACGACAATTCTGAATCGGTATAAGAAATAAAAAATTTTAAATTTTCAGCATGCGCCTTATATGAAAACTGCTTAGACCAGTACGAAGAAAAGAAAGCTATGATGTCCGATCAATTGAAATAAATTAAAACAATTGCCCCTTTTATACAAGCGTGTGTAGAGCTGCCACAAATTCAAAGCCAAGAGGCGAATTCAGATCCACTTCAAGGTGTTCGCATGTGACACTGAAATTTTTTATAGTGGTTATGAACAATGGCCGTCCTTCCGGGACATGTTTATAACCGTGTACATAAACCATCCAATATTATCAAATGCAGAAAAGTTGTATCACCTCCGATACAAAACAAAAGGTCAAGCAGGCGTAATAGTCAAACAGTTCGTTCTTAATGACGAAGATTTCAATTTTGCTTGGGAAGCTCTAAAAGCACGTTACGAGAACGAAATAATTTTAGTCTACAAAAAAATGACAGAATTAATGAATTTACCAAAAATTCAGAAAGAAACAATTGAAAAATTCATAAAACTTCAACCCACTGTCTCAAATTGTCGGTTCTATCAACACAGAATATTCCCCCAGACAATTGTGACCCCATTCTGGTAAATATATGTATGCACATCTTCCTTACCAGAAAATTCGTTACTTTTGTGGAGCAATCGCTCTCATCACAAAGAAAATGCCTAACGTGGCAACAAATGAAAGATTTATTAACTTCCCAATATGAAATTGCGGAAAGGGTAGATAAAAAAATGGTCAGAACTAAAAACGTTCAACACGACCTAAATCGAAGGTTCATTAGACCCAAAGCTAGTAACAACAAGAACTTAAGCCGTAGTTTTTTCAAAACACAATCGTTTACATCCAAAGAAAACAAACATACGTCATGCGAACTGTGTAAAAAGGCAAAAGCTGAAATCTTGCGAGAAATCTAAAAAATAAAATATTAACGAAAGAAACAGTTTTAATTATTGTCATAAACGACATAACTCAATACTTCGTACTACAAATTTTTCCAACTTCGCTCAAAATAACGCAAATGTTAAAAGAGCTGCGGGATTACCCGAAATTCATATTATTTGATTAGTTGCAACTCATAGTCACCGACGTGTCGTAAGCGACTGTCTACCAGGCGCCATGACTGCTACGTTTCTTAACGCATTTTTCTCGGATCATAATTTTCTGAAACTGTCATGGTCCTAAAAAAAGTATTCAACCGATTGCATTAAAATTTACATATGTTCTTATACTCATTTATAGTTATCCTTCTACCAGAACTGTTTATTTTCGAAAATATTTTCATTTATTTTTTAAACGACTTTTAACGAAAAAAAACAAGGTTTTCGTGACTATTTTTGAAATTTGACGTTTTTTTAATGAAATTGATTATATTTGGTAGAGACGATAGCCACAGAACTACTGAATAATAATCCATTCGATTTTTTTATTTCAGACAATATGAATAGCCGCTATCACTATGACCAGTGCACTATTTTTTTTTTGTTGGGGACTATTTGATTAAAATATATATATATATATTAAAAGTGAAAAACACGAAATACGTTTTTTTGTACATTTCAAACTACGAATAAAAATATATTAAAAAGTTAAAATGATTGAATTTTGTTGTCGCATAAAAAAAGTACCCCCTTATAAACTACACAGCGAAAACCAGAATTCACACACACAGTCGCCTTAGCTCATTCCCGCATCTCTGCTATCCATGCTTTTAACAGTTTTTAAGTATGGAAAAAGAATCTATTTGAAAAATTCGAGCTAAAACCAGAATACGATAGGGTCTTAGAAGAATACCCCCTGGCGAAAAAATTATAAAAAGTAAATAATATTCATATTACCTGTGGCAAGTAATAAAGCCAGACAAAAAATCACAAAGGTAAGAATGGTCTCTAATGCATCAAAATCCACAATTTATTTACGGGACCCACGCTTCAGCCATATTTAATGCCTTTCAAATGAAATTGGCGTATATGCAAATACGTTTTCAATGTTCATATATGGCTGAGACAAAGGGGCAGATTTTATCTTCAGTGGCAAAAATTTTCGACCCCGCAGGATGGCTTTCACCAATATGATACAAGCGAAAATCTTAATACAAGAATTATTGCTAGATGGAACCGACTGCGATGAACAAGTGAAACCTCTTCGCTTGGAAAAATGGTCCCAGTACGCAAACAATCTGAATGATATTTCTTAGATACAAATTCCACCATGGGTAACCTGTTCCCCCGAACACAAACCCGAATTACACGGCTTCTGTGACGCATACTGCGCTACTATCTATGTGCGCACGCAAAGTGACACTATGACCACAATCCATTTATGTATTAGTAGCAAAAGCAAAAGTGGCTCCTTTAAAAACGTTGTGTCTACCACGACTTGAGCTATAAGGCGCACTACTACTCTCCAAATTAGTAGCTTTGGCGCAACTGCATTTATACATGCCCTGTGGTCCGATTCCGAAATTGTACTAATCTGGTTAGAAAAACCACCTAATGCATGAAAGACGTGCATTTATAATCAAACGTCTCAAATACTTGAGATTGGTTGATACTGATATCCTTGACCGATTTTCAGAGCACTCAGGGTAATCGCTTACATGTTCAATTTCATCAAGCGGCTCAAAATTAAAGTGAAGGGAGAACCCACAGTGTTCTCCCCGGGCAATACGTTGACGCACCTAGACTTAGAAAATGCAGAGGTTGCTAATATCACTTCCACTCAATCGCGCCACTTCAGCTGCGAGATGTCACTACTAAGAAAATCGAAGCCGATTGACAAAAAGAGCCCACTTTTAGCTCTAAATCCATTTCTGGATACGAAAGGTCTGCTTCGTGCCAATGGTCGGCTTGCCAACTCACGCCTGACATATAAGGAGCGATTAATAACAGAGAAGTCTCGACGTACCACATTACTCCTCCTGTATATATGCGTACTAATGCTGCACGCTGAGCATCGCCTAATGCAACATATAATCCGCCAAGAGTTCTATATTCCCCGACTTGAGCTTCAAATAAAACAGTGCATTTTCATGTGCCAGATCTGCACTATACATAAACAGAAGATGAGGACGCAGATTATGGCAGCACTTCCACCAGAACGCTGCAACTTTGCTCTGCCTTTCACTTTCAAATAAAGGCGCCCATGCTAAGGTCTCCCACACTAATGAAAGGCTACGTAGTTGTCTTTGACTGTTTTACGACAAAAGCAGAGCTATTCGAGGTATGTAGTAATCTGACAAAAGGGGCTTTCCTTGCGGCATTTGCTCGCTTCATCGGCCGTGGTTTTTTGTCCAAACTCATGAGCGACAATGGAAAAACCTTTTTGGGGCTCAAAAAGCCACAGAAAAACAGTTGGTGGAATTTATTAAACAAGTCTCTCCTGAGATTGTACAAAAGTACGCTACCCAAGGCATTAATTGGCAATTTATACCCCCAAGAGCTTTCCACATGGGTGGTTTATGAGAATCAGCTTTAAAAAGTTTCAAGTCCCACTTAGAAAAGGTAGCTAGAAACTACAAATTTAAGCCACATCTGAGCAAAGCGTGGAGTCGCTATCCTTATTAAAACGATGGTAGAGAATTGAATTCTCCATAATAATTTGAGCCGCAGAAAGAAGACTAAAGAAGAAGACTAAAGGACCTCCACAAGAGGTATCGATGGAAAACATCATAAAATGCGCCTTAGCTTGGAGATAGTGCCGATGCTCTCTATGTCGCCGGAAACACCCTCTACAGCACCGTGTACTTTTTGAAATGTTGTCACTGATTTCGTCCAGGCACATGAGCACTCCCTCAACTGTGGGACGCATACACATTAGAC
Organism: Bactrocera correcta; assembly: GCA_027475135.1. Taxonomy (NCBI): domain Eukaryota; kingdom Metazoa; phylum Arthropoda; class Insecta; order Diptera; family Tephritidae; genus Bactrocera; species Bactrocera correcta. The sequence goes on from CM050322.1 coordinate 54,362,543, forward strand.
TGTGCCAAATAAATAAAATATTTTTTTTTTCGGTCCCATATCAAAATTTCGTTGAGAGTCACGAAAAAAAAATTGTGACAAAATTTGAGCCCTTTATCTTCATTTTTCAGTTAGCGCTCGCAAAAATAAGAATTTTCGTCAAAAAATGTTTTTTTATTATTTTTTTTTGGTTATAGATAATTTGAAATACTAAATATAAAAAAACCCTTGGTATGGTTTTGTAGGAAATTAAATTCTCTACAAAAATGATCCTTTCTCGAATTTATAGAATCAACACCGTGTTTTTTATTGCTCATTCAATTACAATTTGTTCTATGATTTTTATTTTCAATTATTGATAAACACTTATTAAACTTCTTTCCAACGAAAAAAAAACTAAATCAATTTTTCTAGGAATATTTATGATCTAAACAAGTAGTTTTTATACTTTAATTTGTTGTTATATGGTACAGCAAAAGATAAAAATAATTTTATTAACAAATATAATGAAGACAAAAAGATTAATCTTTTACAATTTATATTTATAAGTTTTGCGGACTTATAAATTATTTATGATGTAAAATTTAGAAGATATATCTTTGTTGGACCTTTCTATACGTCAAGGGATTCTGGTATAGAGCTTGTAACTTGAAACGGCAGTTATATAACCCCGCCAGTGTACAACTGCAAAAATGACCTCATAGATGTCGTTAGGATAAGTATGTTATGTGTCACAGCTGATTAGATGAAATTGGCTGCATTAGCTGACTAGTTTCTATTCTATAATTTGAGATCTGTGGATATTTATTGTTATTTGTTTTGTAAAGATATATTACTTATGTCGAAAAATAGTTCAAATTATGTTTATCCTTTGGGTGCCGTTCAGATTAATTTGCCATCACGTAAGCTGCCTGAAAATGGAGATGTTTTAATTATTTCATATTTAAGTAAAAGATCTTAAAGAAAACAATTCGTGAATGTGCTGCCGAGGTTATAGAAGAAGTTCAAGAGATTTGGAGTGTTATGAACATACCACTTATAAAAAAACAACATGCTATCACAAAAGTCGAAACGCTCTTTACAGAATGGAAAAACTTAGATCAAAGCCGATTTAAAAAACATTCTGAGTTTCATCTGTTGAAAATATAAAAATTTACGAATTGGATGAATTATACGATATAAGACTCACAAAAGATATATCTGATAACTGCTGTCCTGAAGAACTTTTTTTATTAGTAAAAAACACCTCTACCAGATGACGTAGAAGATGAGAGTTTTCACATTTATTAAAGTATAAAAACTACTTGTTTAGATCATAAACATTCCTAGAAAAATTGATTTAGTTTGTTTATTTCGTTAGAAAGAAGTTTAATAAGTGTTTATCCATAATTGAAAATAAAAATCATAGAACAAATTGTAATTGAATGAGCATTAAAAAAAAAAAACTTTGTTTATTCTACAAATTCGAGAAAGGATCATTTTTGTAGAGAATTAAATTTCCCACAAAACCATACCAAGGGTTTTTTATATTTGGTACTAGCTGGCCCGGTGCCTGCTTCGCACGGCAAAACAAAATAAAAAAGAAACACACTTGTTTTTAATAAAATTGGTTTTCCCTATCATTCAACTTCTTATTTAATTATTATTCAACTTTTACTTTAGTTTATTACAATCTTAGACTATGTATCACTTAAACTATTTTAGAGCTCTTTCGTAGACAACATTTTTGGTTTTGCCATGAGTTATTGTGTAGATAAAGAGAACTGCCAACATGTGAGCACTAAACATATAACTGGCCGTGTGAAAAGCAAGGATATTCTAAATCCATTCCTTACAATTCCAACGATTGCCTGTGCGCTTTATTTATTGTAATAGCAAATGCAAGACGTATTGGAAACTGTAGTCTTCTGAATTCAAAAGGTAAATCTGATGGAATCATTGGAATTCGTGGAATCAATACATCTTCACCTTTAAACTTCCCCTTTAGAATTGTTGCTTCGATCAAATTGTTCATGACCTTTTTAACCGCTAATCTTGTCCCATTGCGTAATCGTGGTTCATTTATATTTCGAAGCATAATAATAGGCGCACCCACTTCCAATTGTAAACGATGAGGTGGAAATCCGGGTAAATCCAATGAATTCAAAAAATCTGTCGGATAATTAACAACGTCGTTTTGATTCATAACCGTGTCAACTGATTAATATGTTACAACCCGCCAGGAACATGGGTTAAAATGTCTGCATTCATTTGACCAACGTCTTTCTTTTTAGCGGCCAGTAGAGCTCTTTCAGCTAACCAATTATGATTGCGATAATTTTCTGCAATATTTGAAAAAAAAAACACTTGACACCAATTCTTATTTTGTCGAAACAATATTACAAAAGTTATCTGGTAACGTGATTAAGCCAGTTTCACGATCAACAGCAAGTTGACCATTGCCTATTGCCAACAGTTGCCTTGAAAATGTGTCGGCCGATGGATCGCTTTGAATTTGTACTCGCACATTTGTAGTCAAATTGAGTGTTTGTACATGTCTCCATAAATAAGATGACTTTAAACATGCTTTTAATTCATCTGCTGGTGTTGAACGGGGAATCAGAGGCAATGTCTGACGAAAATCACCAGCCAAAAGAATCAAAGCGCCACCAAACATCTGTTGATCATTACTACGCAAGCCTTGCAATGTCTTGTTTAACGCTTCCACCAATTTCTTATGGGCCATTGTACATTCATCCCACACTATTAGTTTGCATTGTTGCAAGCCTTTGCCCATTCCCGAATTTTTGGACACATTACAGGTGGGATTTTCATTAACATTCATATTCAGTGGTAATTTAAGTGCAGAATGGGCTGTCCGACCACCATCTAATAACGTCGCTGCTATTCCAGACGATTCAAGTGCCAATGATATACTACTCTGTGATCTTATAGTCGCTAATAGCAAGGAAATCAGAAATGTTTTGATAGTTCCTGCTGGAGCGTCTAAAAAAACATTCCTCCAGTTTCGTTTCGTACTGATTCCATTATGGTATCATATGCGTGTCTCTTTTCTGGATTCAATTTATGCAAATTCAAGTTTATAAATAAGGTCAACTCATTCAAATCATATTGTTTTTCACAATTTATTTCTTGATTGAATGCATCATGCATTGGTCGATTTGGAGTAAACTCAATTGTGTCAATGCTTTATTTGCAATTACCAAACAAATATCTTCAATGATAATCAATGCCTCATTAAACATTTCAAGTGTAATCATTAAATCGTTATTTTCTGCAATTCGGCGCATTCGATGCAAAATATTTTCAGTCATAGCATCCTTCAAATTTTCCCATAATTGCAATGGATCGGATGGAAAACATGTTGCAATAATAATAGCAAATAATGTTTGTATGTGATGAGGAGAACCTGTTCCCTAAGTGACGCTTCCCAGTGATTATCTTCTTCTTCTTCTTTTTAATTGGCGTAGACACCACTTACGCGACTATAGCCGAGTCAACAGCAGCGCGCCAGTCGTTTCTTCTCTCTGCTACGTGGCGCCAATTGGATATTCCAAGCGAAGCCAGGTCGTTCTCTACTTGCTCCTTCCAATGGGGTGGAGGTCTTCCTCTTCCTCTGCTTCCCGCGACGGGTACCGCGTCGAATACTTTCAGAGATGGAGTGTTCTCATCCATCCGGACAACATGACCTAGCCAGCATAGCCGCTGTCTTTTAATTCGCTGAACTATGTCAATTTCGTCGCATATCTCGTACAGCTCATCGTTCCATCGAATGCGATATTCGCCGTGGCCAATGCGCAAAGGACCATAAATCTTTCGCAGAACTTTTCTCTCGAAAACCCGCAACATCGACTCATCCGTTGTTGACATCGTCCAAGCCTCTGCACCATATAGCAGGACGGGAATTATGAGCGACTTATAGAATTTGGCTTTTGTTCGTCGAGAGAGGACTTTACTTTTCAATTGCCTACTCAGTCCGAAGTAGCACCTGTTGGAAAGAGTAATCCTGCGTTGGATTTCTAGGCTGACATTGTTGGTGGTGTTAATGCTGGTTCCTAAATACAGGAAATTATCTACAACTTCAAAGTTATGACTGTCAACAGTGACGTGAGAGCCAAGTCGCGAGTGCAACGACTGTTTGTTTGATGACAGGAGATATTTCGTCTTGCCCTCGTTCACTGCCAGACCCATTTGCGTTACTTCCTTGTTCAGTCTGGAGAAAGCAGAACTAACGGCGCGGATGTTGAGGTCGATGATATCAATATCATCGGCATACGCCAGCAGCTGTACGCTCTTATGAAAGATTGTATCTGCTAGATTAAGCACAACAGATTGAAGAAGTCGCACGATTGGGAGTCGCCTTGTCTGAAACCTCGTATGGTATCGAACGGCTCGGAGAGATCCTTCCTGATTCTGACGGAGCTTTTCATGTTGCTCAACGTCAGTTTACACAGCCGTATTAGTTTGGCGGGGATACCAAATTCAGACATCGTGGCATAAAGGCAGCTCCTTTTCGTGCTTTCGAAAGCAGCTTTGAAATCGACGAAGAGGTGGTGTGTGTCGATTCTCCTTTCACGGGTCTTTTCCATGATTAGATTAGATTAGATCCATCAGCCCCTGCCGCTTTGTTGTTTTTCAGGCGGGCAATTGCCATTTGAACTTCTTCATGGTCGGGCAATGGAACGTCTGCTCCATCGTCATGGATTAGGGTATCGGGTTCGCGTTCTCTTGGTGTTGTGCGTTCACTGCCATTCAGCAGGCTGGAGAAGTGTTCCCTCCATAATTTAAGTATGCTCTAGGCATCGGTGGCTAGATCACCTTGGGGGGTTCTACAAGAGTATGCTCCGGTCTTGAATCCTTCTGTAAGCCGCCGCATCTTTTCGTAGAATTTTCGAGCATTACCCCTGTCGGCCAGCTTATCAAGCTCTTTGTACTCACGCATTCCGGCCTCTTTCTTTTTCTGTCTACAAATGCGTCTCGCTTCCCTCTTCAACTCTCGGTATCTATCCCATCCCGCACGTGTTGTGGTCGATCGTAACGTTGCGAGGTAGGCAGCCTGTTTTCTCTCCGCTGCGACACGGCACTCCTCGTCGTACCAGCTGTTCTTTTGCACTTTCCGAAAACCAATGGTTTCGGTTGCAGCTGTACGTAAGGTGCTTGAAATGCCGTCCCACAGTTCCCTTATACCGAGTTGTTGACGAGTGCTCTCAGAGAGCAGGAGTGCAAGCCGAGTAGAAAAACGTTCGGCTGTCTGTTGTGATTGCAGCTGCTCGACGTCGAACCATCCTTGTGTTTGTTGGCGTGCGTTTTTTACTGCACAGAGGCGGGTGCGAATTTTGGCTGCAACAATATAGTGGTCCGAGTCGATGTTAGGACCTCGGAGCGCACGCACATCTGAAACACTGGAGACGTGTCTTCCGTCTATCACAACATGATCGATCTGGTTGGTGGTTCTTCGGTCCGGAGACAGCCAGGTAGCTTGATGAATCTTCTTATGCTGGAATCTAGTACTACAGATAACCATATTTCGGGCCCCGGCGAGGTCGATCAGCCTCAATACATTTGGAGATGTTTCCTCGTGGAGGCTGAATTTACCGACCGTAGTGCCAAAGATACCCTCCTTGCCCACCCTGGCGTTGAAGTCGCCAAGCACGATTTTGACATCGTGGCGGGGGCATCTCTCATAAGTGCGCTCCAAGCACTCATAAAAGGCATCTTTGGTCACATCGTCCTTCTCTTCCGTCGGGGCGTGGGCGCAAATCAGCGATATGTTGAAGAACCTCGCTTTAATGCGGATTGTGGCTAGACGTTTATTCTCAGGAGTGAATGATAGTACTCGACGACGGAGTCTCTCTCCCACCACGAATCCAACACCAAACTTGCGCTCCTTTATATGGCCACTGTAGTAAATGTCACTAGGACCTACTTGTCTCTGTCCTTGTGCCGTCCATCGCATTTCTTGGACGGCGGTGATGTCAGCCTTTATCTTTACGAGGACATCTACCAGCTGGGCAGCGGCACCTTCCCAATTAAGGGCCCGAACATTCCAGGTGCATGCCCTCAAATCATAGTCCTTAATTCGTTTGCCATGGTCGTCATCAAAAGGGGGGTCTCTCATCCGAGGCTGATTATAACTATTCACTGGGGGTGTTTTTTTTACGGATGTTCTTAGGCTACCCAGAGGATACTTGGTCAAAGACCGGAAGTCGTGAGCTGCTTGAGTCAAATGTAAAAGAATCGTTTCTGGCCACTCCCAAGTGAATGGCGATCAGAGAACTTTCCTCACTTGCGTGAACTTCTCCTCCAACGTGATTATCATCTTCCAGTAAATGCAATTCCTGACATGCTTGACGAAAAGTGTGACTCTGTAGGGCGTTAACTCTTTTCAAACTCAAAAAAGATGTAGGCTCACGAATATGAATCAATAATAGACGCAAATAAAAACATTCAGCATGACTGTGATGCACTTTTAAGAGATGTCCAATGGCATCACTTTCAAAAATGCCAGCATAACCTTGAACTAGTCTTCCTTGCATACGTCTGTTCTATTTCTTTCCAGATGCATTCCAAGTGTAATATGTTGGTACTTTTGAATAAAGCAATGTTTAAGCAAATTGATCATTTTGACACAATTCGAAAACGATAATAATGTAGTTGATGGTGGTCGCTCTGCAATTTGCTGTTCAGTATCAATTGTGAAATATACACGTTGTCCATTTTCCAAATGTACTGACAAATGAATAACTGCCGGATTTCGATCATGAATTGGAAACGATAATATTCTCCAAACTGCCTCATTGCTACTGATATACCTTCCCATTTGATATTGTGTTATTTCATCATTTCGGTTCTGTGCAACACCGAACACAGCCATGTCGCTGCCTTTATTTATATACTTGCAGATATATTTAATCGATTTAACAGAATTGCAATATTCTACATTGATATGAGCTTTGAATGCTTTTGATAGTATTGGCGAAGGGACAACCCACCTATTATCAGCTGTTATATGTTGATTATTGACTCGTAGATTAATTGATTTGCCATTATCATCTGTTGAGCCTCGGCGATACAAGGGGTAACCATCATTTCCATTAGTTGTCTCGGAAATCAAATTTCTGGGATACCGCTTCGTGCATTTCCCATCGTTCATACATGGCGTATTAATATTTAGAACACCACATGGTCCATGAATCATACTTTTTGTAACAACATCAAATAAACCTGGATTCATTTCTTACCGAATACATCCAACATTGAACTTCGCCGAAAACTTTATGTTTAACAATAAAAACCATCAATGACTTCATCTTCTGTCTAAATACTAGTGCAGTTATGTCGTGACGGTCTGTAGAAGATTGGCTTTCATATAAATATTGCTTGATTTCGTCCCATTGCGGATTACATGTAAATGTAAACTATGCTTGCAATTCACGTATTATTATTCTTCTGGTACTTGTGAATATTGAGCATCTACTTCATTTTCATTATTGCCAAGGAAGTAGATTTGCAAGAACTGGTGGTTTGCATCTGGAAATGGCAATAATGAATCAATCCTATGATAAATTTGCCCTTGTATCTGAAATTGTGAGGCAAAATATGATTGATTAGAACTTTTGAAAAGTTCTGAAATGTCGCTGTATGCTTCATTCGAAATTCCCAGAGCCGAAATTACCTTAAATGTCGGCATAAAATGATTTCGTATTACATTCGTCGCTCCAAAGGAAGTCATTTTAAAGCACGAATTATACATTTGGATATTATCAAAAAAATTGCGGCTTTGTTCCCGAAATTAATGTTGCTAATGGTTCCGGTGGGTATTGTAATTCGGGTAATCTTACTATGCCACTGTCACAACACATTCCAGGTGTTTCATTATGAAACTTCAGTGCATTACAATGTTGGCATACTTTGTTCATCACCACAAACTTATGCAAACTGTAATCAAGTGGTTACTTTTGAACATTTTGATTAATACTTGTCGGCCTACGATCTGAACGCGATCTTGCAACACGTTCCCTTGTATTTGCAATCTCTTGTTCTCACTGTTCTTGCGATTGATTTTCCCTTTTGTTTGATCTATTTTGCGTTCTATGCGACCGACGTCCAATATCAGCTCTTGCTCTTCGTGGCATTTTTAGAAAAAACTTAACTAAAGATAATAAAGAACTTCAGTAATAAATTGATGAAATCCAGCAAGTTCTGGACTTGAAAAGTACCAAAAAGTCACGAAAAGACACCAGAATCTGCTGAAAATGTGACAAAATTCAAATAAAAATTGGCCAAAAACCTAAGTAATTTTTAGTTCACTGATCGGACATTAAACAAAAAAAAAATTCACTCAATTTTTTAATTTTTTTCACAAAATATCAAATTTGAGATTATGTCACAAAATCATATGATGCACTTGTAACAATCAGAACACATGTTTAGCAAAACAATCGATTTTTATCTGATTAATCATTGTTTTTTTTTTAATTTTCTTTAAAAAAATATTCAAATTAAGACGATGATTAGGACGAAAATTAATTTATTTTTATCAAAATACTCACTAAGAAAAGGGACATGATAACAAATTGCTATTTGCATCACTCCATGCAATCCTCTAATACACAAACGACCAAAATGTATTCAATACTAATGAATGCTGTATACGGTACAAAAAATGCCTGCGGCAAAAACACACTCACTTCACATACGCTCACACATGCGTTGTCGGATTTGAACCAAACTTCATATAAACCATATATGGGCCACTACCTACGTAGTGTGTAACTTTGATGAAATCGCAAGACGCGTTTATGATTAGTTTGGCGACGTACATATACGGACTTATTTTTATATATAAAGATTTTAAATTATTTATAACCAAAAAATGAACGAAAAAAAACATTTTTTGACGAAAATTCTTATTTTTGCGAGCCCTAACTGAAAAATGTAGATAAAGGGCACAAATTTTGACACAATTTTGTTTTGTGACTCTCAACGAAATTTTGATATGGGACCGAAAAAAAAAATTTTATTTATTGGGACAGTCTAACACACGTGTGATGCAGGAGTGTGCTTCTGGTGATTTGTATCACGCGTGAGGCAGACCACATGTAAGTCGGCCAGCTGCCTCATGTGCAAGTAGACCAAAGCAAACAAACCAGACCGTACGACGTCGAACCACTGCAGCCCTAACTGAGCCTCATCAATGGCGTCTGCAACGCATTGCACCGACTAAGCATCGTCCAAAAAGCCCACAATATCGCCACACCACTGGGCTTGAATCGTGGTGGCAACGCTACAAAAACTCCACCGACTTCTAGGCTGAACATTCGCCTAGGAGAGCTGGGATAGCTAAATGAGATAAGCCTCCCCTTAAAAAGCCACCATATCCATGCAGCTGTCCACGAAGTTACATTACTGCCACACTCCAGTACTCCACATATACAGAACCTACATACCAACAGAACTAACACATCTATACAACCCACACGCGGGAGCACCCAAAATCCACACACACCACACTGGGTACCACCGAACTAAAAAGATCGTCCCCTCTACACAGCAGTTCTTTTTCGTCTTCTCTCATTGCCCACTCCTCGAAACCCAGCTAACCGATTTCGATAAAATTAAGCACGTAGCGTTCCACTTATATTCCAATGTCACAGTGTGAAAATGAACGAAATCGGACAGCCACGCTTACTTCTCATATAACACAATTTTAAATTCCATTTGATTCTCTCAATTTCTTGTGTACAAATCAAGAAGAAATTAAGAAAACGGATTAAACTTTGGACCAATAATGCCTTTGAAGTTAATGCCAAATTTTGTATAAATTCATATCTCAAAAGCAAGTATACAGCAAAATTATAGGCTTATAAAAATGCTGAATTAAAAAAAAGAAATAAATTAGTATTTGCTTGGGTAACCTTTGGACCTAATAACAGCATTAGGGCGTGATGGTTTTGTGTGGCTGCAGCCGATATTTGGTTTCACTCTTTCACCTTTTTTAACTCCTTTTAGGTCGATTTTCATTGCTAACAAAGGGTTTTTCCTAATATCATTGCCGCGGAAACATGCAGAATACAATACGTGTCGAATCGTTTAAGCATTACAATGCTTTATATTTCGTTTTCGATGTCAATTTTTTTTTTTGGAGCACTTTTTAGGGCCTTCTTTTATTTTAGGAACGATAATAATTGTTTTTGTGTCAATAAATATGCAGGGACGTACAGAACTTGGGTTATTTTCAATAGAACCAAACGTTTTACATTTGTTCTTCTTTTTTATTGGCGAGTTAACAACAGCGCGCCAGTCGTGTCTTCTTTTCGCTACGTGGCGCCAATTGGATAATCCAAGCGAAGCCAGGTACTTCTCCACTTAGTCCTTCCAATGGAGTGGAGGTGTTCCTCTTCCCTTGCTTCCCCAGGCGGGTAATGCGTCGAATACTTTCATAGCTGGAGTGTTTTTGTCCATTCGGACAACATGCCCTAGCCAGCATAGCTGCTGTCTTTTAATTCACTGAACTATGTCAATGCCGTCATATATCTCATACAGCTCATCGTTCCATCAAATGCGATATTCGTCGTGGCCAATGCTCAAATACATACGTCTTTCGCAGAAACTTTCTCTCGAAAACTCGTAATGTCGACTCATTAGTTGTTGTCATCGTCCAAGCCTCTGCACCATATAGCAGGACGGGAATTATGAGTGACTTATGGAGTTTGGTTTTTGTTCGTCGAGAGAGGGCTTTACTTCTCAATTGCCTTCTCAGTCCGAAGTAGCACCTGTTGACAAGAGTTAATCTGCGTTGGATTTCCAGGCCGACGTTGCTGTTACGTAGATAAATATCATCGGCATATGCCAGCAGCTGTACTCTCTTATAAAAGAAGTTCTGCAGCTCGAATTATTTTCTCCAGCAGCAGGTTCAAGAATTCGCACGGTAGGGAGTCGCCTTGTCTGAAACCTCGCTTGGTATTGAACGGCTCGGAGAGGTCCTTCCCGATCCTGACGGAGCTTTTGGTGCTGCTCAAGGTCAGTTAACACAGCCGTTTTGGTTTCGCGGGGATACCAAATTCAGACATCGCGGCATAAAGGAAGCTCCTTTTCGTGTTTTCGTTTCTCGCCACTCCCAAGTGAATGGCGATCAGAGAACTTTCCTCACTTACGTGAACTTCTACACATGACTCCATCCTGCACACATGACTCTACATATATGAGTTATATATAATATATGTATATATAAAACTTGGATTTCGATCCTCTAGTTGACCTTTTACGCCTTAAAGTATTTCTTTGGCTTTGATTCTTGCAAGTTGCATGGGTATAAAATTTGCGGTTGCACCCAAACTTAACCCTTTCTCACTTGTTTTATGTAAATTTGAAACAGTAAAATTAACTTCGCTTTGATTTTTAGTAATTTATACTCATTATCTTACTTAACACTTCTAAATGTTAAAAAATATGTATTTAAATTAAGTGTCTTAATTTTATCATTATGTGTTTATTTTCATACTCTTGCAACTTGTTGTTACAGGGTATTATAGTTTTGTTCATCAAAAGTTTGTACGTATCACCTAAAAATAATCGAGATAGATATAAGGTTAAACTATATATATAAATTATTGCCGGTTATATTGAAACGGCTAAAAAAAATTTTGTTTTTTGGTCAAGATGACCTTTATTGTTTGTTGTTCTGCTAAGATTAAATTACAATTTTAACTATTTACAACTTAAAAATTACTTACGGTAGCACTATTGATTTATTTATTTGTGTCTCGTTATTCCGCATGTGCCGGATGTTGATTTGTTAATTGCTCGACAATTGTTGCAATGATTGAAATGGTGTCATTATTGTTGGTCAGCATTAATTCCTGGCCGTAGTTTATACTGCGCCTGCCGGATGTTGATTGGTATATTGTTTATCCAGCATTATTCTGTTTATCGCAGTTAACTTTAATGTTGCTAACTCCTCCGCCGTCAAAAACGAACGTACTCGTTTGTTTAAACTATTAGGGTTATTGGCACTTTTGACGTGGGAGTTTCCGATGTGTCTTCTTTATTATTGGCCACATTCACATTTACATTGTAGCTCGATGGTTCTATTAGTTTTGTCTTACAATTCGTCCTTATGATTGATGCAGTGCCCATTGATGCTAGACTGATCAGGCAAATAACTACTAATGAAAAATTTGTTCTGCTGGTTCGCTTCTGAGTAGTTGCAGGACACAAGTAGTATTACTAATATCTATCATATTCTTATATGATTATTCTCACTACATTTTGTTTTTATTCCAAATACCTTATGTTTACTACAGGTTACGATATCATCATAGGGAATTTTATTAATATATTTATTTTTCTTTATGGGTTTGATAACAATAGAATCGCAAATTTCTTCGTTTGAATGGTATTCCTCTTCTTCTTCTTTACTGGCGTAGACACCGCTTACGTGATTATAGCCGAGTCAACAACAGCGCGCCAGTCGTTTCTTCTCTTCGCTACGTGGCGCCAATTGGATATTCCAAGCGAGGCCTGGTCCTTCTCCACTTGGTCCTTCCAACGGAGTGGAGGTCTTCCTCTGCTTCCGGCGGCGGGTACTGCGTCGAATACTTTCAGAGCTGGAGTGTTTTCATCCATCCGGACAACATGACCTAGCCAGCGTAGCCGCTGTCTTTTAATTCGCTGAACTATGTCAATGTCGTCGAACACAGCTCATCGTTCCATCGAATGCGATATTCGCCGTGGCCAACGCGCAAAGGACCATAAATCTTTCGCAGAACCTTTCTCTCGAAAACTCGCAACGTCGACTCATCCGTTGTTGACATCGTCCAAGCCTCTGCATCATATAGCAGGACGGGAATTATGAGTGATTTATAGAGTTTGGTTTTTGTTTGTCGAAAGAGGACTTTGCTTCTCAATTGCCTACTTAGTCCGAAGTAGCAACTGTTGGCAAGAGTTATCCTGCGTTGGATTTACAGGCTGACATTGTTGGTGTTGTTTACGCTGTTTCCAAGATAAACGAAATTATCTACAACTTCAAAGTTATGACTGTCAACAGTGACGTGAGTGCCAAGTCGCGAGTGCGACGACTGTTTGTTTGATGACAGGAGATATTTCGTCTTGCCATCGTTCATTGCCAGACCCATTTATTTTGCTTCCTTGTCCAGTCTGGAGAAAGCAGAACTAACGGCGCGGGTGTTGAGGCCGATGATATCAATATCATCGGCATACGCCAGCAGTTGTACACTCTTATAGAAGATGGTACCTTCTCTGTTGAGTTCTGCAGCTCGAACTATTTTCTCCAGAAGCAGGTTGAAAAAGTCGCACGATAGGGAATCGCTTTGCCTGAAACCTCGTTTGGTATCGAACGGCTCGGAGAGGTCCTTCCCGATTCTGACGGAGCTTTTCGTGTTGCTCAACGTCAGCTTACACAGCCGTATTAGTTTTGCAGGGATACCAAATTCAGACATCGCGGCATTAAGGCAGTTCCTTTTCGTGCTATGGAAAGCAGCTTTGAAATCGACGAAGAGGTGGTGTGTTTCGATTCTCCTTTCACGGCTCTTTTCCAAGATTTGGCGCATCGTGAATATCTGGTCGGTTGTTGATTTACCAGGTCTAAAGCCACACTGATAAGGTCCAATCAGTTTGTTGACGGTGGGCTTTAATCTTTCACACAATACGCTCGACAGAACCTTATATGCGATATTGAGGAGGCTAATCCCACGGTAGTTGGCGCAGATTGTGGGGTCTCCTTTTTTGTGGATTGGGCATAGCACACTTAAATTCCAATCGTTGAGCATACTTTCGTTCGACCATATTTTGCAAAGAAGCTGATGCATGCACCTTATCAGCTCTTCGCCGCCGTGTTTGAATAGCTCGGCCGGCAATCCATCGGCCCCTTCCGCTGTGTTGTTTTTCAGGCGGGCAATTGCTATTCGAACTTCTTCATGGTCGGGCAATGGAACGTCTGCTCCATCGTCATCGATTGGGGTATCGGGTTCGCTTTCTCCTGGTGTTGTGCGTTCACTGCCATTCAGCAGGCTGGAGAAGTGTTTCCTCCATAATTTAAGTATGCTCTGGGCACTGGTGTCTAGAACACCTCGGGGGGTTCTACAAGAGTATGCTCCGGTCTTGAAACCTTCTGTAAGCCGCCGCATCTTTTCGTAGAATTTTCGAGCATTACCCCTGTCGGCCAGCTTATCAAGCTCTTCGTACTCACGCATTTCGGCCTCTTTCTTTTCCTGTCTCGCTTCCCTCTTCAACTCTCGGCATCTATCCCATCCCGCACGTGTTGTGGTCGATCGTAACGTTGCGAGGTAGGCAGCCTGTTTTCTCTCCGCTGCGACACGGCACTCCTCGTCGTACCAGCTGTTCTTTTGCACTTTCCGAAAACCAATGGTTTCGGTTGCAGCTGTACGTACGGAGTTTGAAATGCCGTCCCACAGTTCCCTTATACCGAGTTGTTGACGAGTGCTCTCAGAGAGCAGGAGTGCAAGCCGAGTAGAAAATCGTTCGGCTGTCTGTTGTGATTGCAGCTTCTCGACGTCGAACTATCTTGTGTTTACTGGCGTCCGTTTTTTGCTGCACAGAGGCGGGTGCGAATTGTGGCTGCAACAATATAGTGGTCCGAGTCGATGTTAGGACCTCTAAAACACTGGAGACGTGTCTTCCGTCTATCACAACATGATCGATCTAGTTGGTGGTTTTTCGATCCGGATACAGCCAGGTAGCTTGATGTATCTTCTTATGCTGGAATAACCATATTTCGGGCCCCGGCGAAGTCGATCAGCCTCAGCCCATTTGGGGATGTTTCCTCGTGGAGGCTGAATTTGCCGACCGTAGTGCCAAAGATACCTTCTTTGCCCACCCTGCATTGAAGTCGCCAAGCACGATTTTGACATCATGGCGGGGGCATCTTTTATAAGTGCGCTCCAAGCACTCATAAAAGGCATCTTTGGTCACATCGTCCTTCTCTTCCGTCGGGGCGTGGGTGCAAATCAGCGATATGTGGAAGAACCTCGCTTTGATGCGGATTGTGGCTAGACGTTCATTCATAGGAGTGAATGATAGTACTCGGCGACGGAGTCTCTCTCCCACCACGAATCCAACACCAAACTTGCGCTCCTTTATATGGCCACTGTAGTAAATGTCACAAGGACCTACTCGTCTCTGTCCTTGTCCCGTCCGTCGCATTTCTTGGACGGCGGTGATGTCAGCCTTTATCTTTACGAGCTGGGCAGCGGTACCTTCCCAATTAAGGGACCGGACATTCCAGGTGCATGCCCTCAAATCATAGTCCTTATTTCGTTTGCCATGGTCGTCATCAAAAGGGGGGGGCTCTCATCCGAGGCTGTTTATGCTTTTTCATTGGGGGTGTTTGTTACGTGGCGGGTCCCAAACCCAGCGCACAACCCTATGCAGGGGTGTTTCGCCTTCTCACTTTAGCTCGCCTTCAAACGGATGTTCTTAGGCTACCCAGAGGATACTTGGTCAAAGACCGGAAGTCGTGAGCTGCTTGAGTCAAATGTAAAAGAATCGTTTTTGGCCACTCCCAAGTGAATGGCGATCAGAGAACTTTCCTCACTTGCGTGAACTGCTACACATGACTCCATCCTCCAATGGTATTCCTACCATATAAAATAACATTCTTTCATTTGAAGCCACTTTTATGTTTGCAAGTTCTAGCGATTCTTCTACATTATTTAATGTGACGTTATTTTTTATGAAAATGGATTTTGCTAAGCTAGTTCTTCATTTGATAATATATACGAATTGACGATTCCAGCTTTGACCCAATGAATCGCATAATCAATATTAATAATTTCTTCTATTACAATCTTTAATTTATATTTTAATTCTATAGCAAAATTGCGTTGTACATCTTTATTAGATTGTACCGCTTCTAAAATCTTATTCGATGCTCTCGTAATATTGTTTATCCTATCAGAAATGATTTTATTTATTACTAATTGATTATTGTTATTGTTTATTATATTATTTATTTGATTATCTAAAATTACTAAGTCGTCATGATCGGGATTTCCCGCAATCCATATCCAGACTTTTCCTATTGTTTCTATAGATTTTTTAAATCTTTTGGGTCGGAGTCTATTTAGGATAGTTTGTGTAAGGGTTAATTCTTTTTTCAAGATGAGTAGAAAGGGATTTTCTGATGTTATCTTGATTTTAATAGTGTTGTCCATTTCGTCGAATGTCATTTGAAATGCGTTTAGATCTACATTATGTATTATTCTGTAGGTTCCTGAAGTTGTAATATTTGCTGTACCGTATAGATAGTTTCTAAATGAGTTCAGTGCCCATATAATGGCAAGCATTTCGTTTTCGTTGACTGTGTAATTTTCTTCGGCCTTGTTCAATGTTCTTGATATAAAGTTTATTGGTTTGCCATTTTGCTTTAAAACGGCGCCTTTGGCATACTTTGAGGCGTCAGTAGTTAGGTCAGAGAACGTATATTTATAGAGAAGGTTCACGCTGTCAAAAATTTAGGGATATTTCAATTTTGGGATATTTACTGTTTTGGATGAGTGCATTTCACCACAGAAAATTATTAGCGCATTTCACCACTTAATATCAGGGGACACGAAAATAGCAGAATTGAGCATTTTCAGTGTTGATTGAGAAAAATAATGATAATTCCAATGTTAAGGAATGTACGCTTACAGATTCCCGTTTTTACTATGCGCAAACGATGCTGCATATAATTTATGGATCGATATACATACATACATATAAATACATATGTATGTATTTGTTATGAAAGCACATAAGTATGAGCTATTTTATGATGAATTCCATAAAATCTTTGCAAATACATATATGTACATATATATTAATTCGATAAAATTTGTGTTACTACCTATATGCATTTTATATAGGTTTGGTACGACATACATATGTATATTTATATAATATATTTAAATAAATATTTGCTTTGGTCAATAAACTTTTCGATATCATGTTAAAAGACCAAGCGGTCGCACATTTGCCCATATGTAATTATGTTTGTATGTAAACAAATATAAAAAGACCATACGCATAATGTTTGTAAATTTGTCTAGACATACATATGTATGTAAATATGTACACTCAATGCTTCATGCGAAATCTCCGTTGACACGGACAACCAATGGCGAAGCGCGTTTTTTGCTTTCATGCCAAGGAGTCAATCTGTCGACACAGCATTGTGTTGTTGGTAGAAAATCCGAGCTGTGCCGAAAAAATAAGCAAACGATCGTCTATTGTCACCGCTTCCCTTGCCGCTCTAACAGCTTTGCCAACAAACTTGCGTAAATATGTATGAATATATACGTATGAGTCTGCATACATATCGACGAAGATTTTTGCGAGCCATGGAAAAATATTTTAGAATTGACAAATATTATAAATCGACAACAGTATGTTGCCACTTCTTTCTGTGTTTTGCGAGTTTGCGGTGTTGACACTTTTTCCTTCTAGCAAAATATCAGAAATTGTTCAATTTATGATTTTTAGCTTTTGCCATCGTCGCGAAAAGACGCTTGTAGGCAAAGACATGCTCGGGGAGATGTAATGGTGTTTGTTTTTATGAATGAAGCAAGTTTGCCTGTTGAAAGTGCGCTTGCGTTCATTAATGAAAATATTGTTGTTAGGCGTTTTTCTACAAATTTGGGCATCGATTGTTTGGCTGCCATATTGACTTATGACGCTGCTGATGCCATTTGAAACCATTGTTATTTTTGTAGAACAATATTCGTACTTTTTGCGACTGACATATCTACATGTGAACGCATGTAAGTAACTATGTATGTTGTGTATGCGTTATTTGTGTGGGAATGTCATTCGCACATATTTACATGTGTACACATATTTGAATGTTGGTTTGCGTATACATTATTTGTTCGGCAATGCCGTATACATATACATGTACATACATACATATAGAGCAGTGCGCGCACATTTTTTACTGATAAATGATAACATCACGATTTGAATTTGAATTGTACTTATGTACATATGTATGTAATTATGTGCTAATATGTAGATGCTTATGAAAATTTAAATGAATAAATGTAATTTACATACAATATATGTATGCAATTGTAATATATAAGTTTTTAGGATCTCGTATACATATATATATATATATATATAATATCGCATATATACAAACATATTTATATATGAAATTATATTATATTACCAAATATAAGAAATATTTAATAATTTAAAAATTAACTGTTATTCACACATTAACTACGAATATATGTATGTATATTTCGAAAATAGCATAAATTAATTAGAATGTTATCAGTTTTGCATGTAGTCATAAAAATTCGCAAAATGATAATCATATCAATTAATATATTGGCATGTAAGCATATAAAAATATAAGCAAAAGGCCAACATACATATGTACATACGTCTGCAATGGCAATGTATGTTTCTGAGCATAATTTTCAATTAATGCTCAGCTCTGTTCACGCGCCACTGTTAAAAATTTCTCCTTCTTAGCTAGATGTGGTGAAATGCACCCATCGCATTTTGTTAGCTTTTGACAGTTTACACGCTTGTCCGTTGTTGGACCTTCTCTATAAATATACGTTCTCTGGTTAGGTCAAATTCTTTCTTGTAATCAGAATATTGTAAAATTACGTCTTAAGATGTCAGTGTGGTTTGTTGAATGCAGATTTAGCTTCCCCATTTAGATTTATTTAGATTTTCTTCGAGCTTCGTTTTGACATTCTTCCTTCCTCACCTCTAAGAAGGGATGTAATTGGCTTGGCCAATTTGGCATAATCCTTGATAAATCTTCTATAATATCCGGATAAGCCTAAGAATGATCGTAAGTCCTTGATCGTCTGGGTGTATGAAAATTTTGATATTGATTGTACTTTGGAAGGGTTTGTAGAAATTCCCTTGGAAGATACAACGAATCCTAGAAATTCGACCTGCTTTTTGCCGAATTCGCATTTATCGATTTGAACCTTCCTGTTTGCTTTACTGAGGGTATCAAAAATCGTGTCTATGTGTTCGGAGTGTGATTTTTCGTCTCTACTAAATATAATTATATCGTCTATGTCTACATATTTTTTTGCCTATGTATTGACTTAGTATGTCCGTCAAATGTCCGCTGAATTATGGCTGGGGAATTTTTCAAACCAAACGGAAGTCAGGTGAACTCGTATTTCCCATTGTTCACCGAAAATGCTGTTTTTTCCACGTCAAATTCCTTAAAAGGAATATGATGGAAACCGCTTTTTAAATCAATCACAGAGAAAATTCGGTTTTCTTCTAGTTGGGAGAGAACTTTATTTATTTCAGGTATTGGATACCTATCTGCAGCTGTAAGTGCGTTTAGCTTCCTGTAATCTGTAACCATTCTAAATTTGTGTCTGCCAGATGCGTTCTCGTTTTTAGGCACTACCCATGCAGATGAGTTATAGGGTGATCTTGATTGTCGTATGGTACCGTCGTCTAATGATTTATTTACTTGCTTTTCAACTTCCTGTTTAAGGCTAATAGGATAAGGGAAGGACTTTTAGCATATAGACGTGTCTGAATTTGTTCGAATTCCTGCAACTACTTTTGTTGTGTAGGTTAGTTTTTCGTCCAGTTCCGAAAATAGGTTTCAGTGTTTTTGTACTAGTTTCCTAATTGCATGTCTTTCTACTGTACTCATATGTTCGTCGCGGATATGTATTAAGTTAACGTCCTGTACACTATATTGTCTCAGATAGATTATTTTCGTATTTGCTATTATCATGCAATTTTCTTTTGTGTTTATGATTGCTGAAAGTGCTTTTAAGCTATCGTTTCCTAATATGGCATGGAAAGTGGTGAGTGTTGGCAAAAGGAAAAATTTTAATTTGCAATTTTTCAAGTTGAAAAGATTTTGATATGTATGGTGAGTAACTTTTATTTTGCCGTCTACACAGTTGGCTAGAAAGGATGTATTGTTCGCTATTGTTTTTTCTACTAAGTTTGATTGTATGTAATTTTTACTGGATCCGGTGTCTACTAATATTCGCCGCTCTTCGTCCTGAATCTGAAATAAGGTAGCGAAGAGCTATTTAGTCTAAAAAATGTACGTCAGTGAGGTAGAGTGTTTCTTCAATTGTGTCCTTGTGATTTGGCTCATTGTATGTTTGCTCATTGTAGTCGTATTGGTCATTATAGTTGTATTGGTCATTGTAATTGTATACGCTTTTGTTGTATTGGTCCTCTTGTGGTTCGTTAGAATTTATGTGAAAGTTTTTTTTTGCATATTTGATGGTCTTTTACCGGATTCTTGGATTTGGCCGATTTGCGGAATTAACGGCTCTGTCCTTATACTCTCATCCACGTCCATCGGTTAAGGTGGTTTAGGGGGTCTAGGAGGAGCAATGTTTTGCTGTGGACTATATAGATTCTGGTTTTGTTGCCGACATTGTTGACTAAATTGATTTGGATTCCGATTTGAATATTGTTGGATGTTAGAGTGATTAAGGTTTAGTTGGTTGCTATGGTAGTTTTGTGGGTTGGAATATGTCAAGGAATTTGGTAGATAAGCTTGTTCTGGATAAAATTCGGATGTGGTTTGAGGGTTTAATGGTTGATGATATCTGGGTTGGGTGTATTGCTGTCGTGGCTATTGCTGATTTATGAGTTGTTGACGAGATGGTGTGACAGAGGTTTGGTTATTAGCGTGAGAAGCTTTGGTTTTCTAATTTGAGACAAAGATGGAGGGCTTCGGGTAGACTTTTTGGTTCTTTAACGCCAAGTAGCCAGGGCAGACCACCAGAAAGTTCTTTTATAAAAGGATCGAAGGCTTTGGCGCTTCTTAAAATGCGTTCGGCACTTTTTTTCCAGGAACTAAATTCTGAGGCATTTCCTGAAAATTTCCTTAGGGATCTCACAACGTCTGAAATCTTATCCATTTCATTCGTGTTGTTTTGGAATTGTTCGTCTATTGTTTGGTCCGTAATGACCGGGTTTATTTTATTATTAAGAATATTATGTACTACATTAGGTACACTTGCCTCTATTGCTAAAGTTACCATGATTTTTATCATGTTCGCCAATTCTGGTGGAATTGTATTATTAGGGCTGACGGTGCTGTTGATGCAGCAGGAGGATTAATCCCGAGTACGGAGGGTCTAATTAGATTGTTTGGATTTGCCATTTTTAAATTTTTTTTTCTTTCAAAATTTTATACCACTATTTTAGTTTGCATATTTATTTTTTTTTGTTATCCCTTCTAGGAAGGGGGCTTTTTTACCCTGGAGGGTCCGGTCGATTCCTGAGTTGGCTACGGAATCACAGAGCTAAGCAATATTATTTTCAGTTCAGTTTATGTTATTGGCTGTACAAGCCGTATTTTATTTTTTTGGTTATTTATATTCACTTACACTTTAGCTAAAACGAGAATTCCGTTTGGTTCTTGATTTATTAATATAAATGCATAACATTTTTGGTTAATTTAAAAATCTCTCTCTTTCGTTTTTCGCAAAACTAAGGCAATATTAACGTTTCTTTTACAATTTTTCTGTAGCTTAATAATTTATCAAAATTTTCCTTTCACTTAATAATTTATTTATTATTAAGAATATTTTTTTTTGTTAACTTTTTTCACAATTTTTTCCTTTCTGTTTTTTTTATTAATAATTATATTTCTTATGCTTCTTACACTATATACAGCTTCATTATCCTCTTAACCGATGATTGTGCATTTATCCCTTTTCCTTGTTTGTACTGAGGTACACCTTCTCACACTGTTTTTGTTAGGCTTTCGTTGCTATTTTCCTATCCTTTTCACGCTCTTTTTAATGTGTTTTCACTGTCTTTTTCGCGTTTTTTTATGTTTCTTAACGGCAAGCTTTTTTAAGCTCGTGCGTCAATTATTGCCGGTTATATTGAAACGGCTAAAAATATTTGTATTTTTTGGTCAAGATGACGCTTATTGTTAATTGTTCTGCTAAGACTAAATTACAATTTCAATTAATTATAACTTAAAAATTACTTATGCTAGCACTATTGATTTATTTGTTTGTGTCTCGTTATTCCGCGTGTGCCGGATGTTGATTTGTTAATTGCTTGACAATTGTTGCAATGGTTGCATTATTGTTGGTCAGCATTAATTCCTGGCTGTAGTTTATACTGCGCCTGCCGGCGCATTGGTATACTGTTTATCCAGCATTATTCTGTTTATCGCAGTTAACTTTAATGTTGCTAACTCATACATACATATTAGGTTGTCCAAGGGTGTGACGACGAATACCGATCAAATCATGAAAAACATTGAGTAAGACCGGCGTGTGGCATCTCGTGACATCGCTCAGAAGATGGTAGTTAATCACCAACCCATTTTAATCATCTGCAGAAGACTGGATACACAAAAAGTTTGATGTTTGAGTGCCGCATGATTGAACGCAAAAAACTCTTCTGTGCCGAATCAACGTCTGCAATATGCTAATGAAACGGAACGAACTCGGCCTATTTTTCAAGCGGATGGTAACTGGCGACGAAAAGTGGATCACATACGACAATATCAGGCAAAAACGGACGTGGTCGAAGGCCGGAAAGTCCCAAACAGTGGCCCAGACCGGATTAACGCCAGGAAGGTTTTGCTGTGTGTTTGTTTTGAGCTGTTCCCATATGGCCAGACGCTTAATTCTACCATTTACTGTGAACAACTAGACCGCTAGAAGCAGGCAATCGAAGCTATGTGAGCTCGGATGGGAGGTTTTATTGCATCCGCCATATAGGCCGGACATAGCGCCAAGTGACTACCACCTGTTCCTGTCCATGGCGAACGCCCTTGTTGATGTAAAGTTAAACTCAAAAGAGGCTTGTGAAAAGTGGCTGTCCGGGTTCTTCTCATAATCATCGGTATTATTATATAGAGAATCAGCTTGTTCAGTTGATGAGTTAAGTGTACATATGTATTTCATCGCATCTAATTCTACTCAAAAAGTCTGCAACATGATTATCTTGACCCTTCATGTAGTTAATGTTAATATTAAATTCGCTAAGTTTAATGAGCCATCTATACAATCTCGGATTTAGATCTTTCACATGTGTTTTGACAAAAAGCCATCGCAGTGGTTGATTGTCAAAAGAATGTCAAATTTAAAACAAAATAAATAAGGTCGAAAATAACCAGTAGCCCAAACAATTGCTAATAACTCTAATAACTTAGAGGCGGAATATTTTTATATTAGTTAGGTTATTTAGGCTTTTACGAGTGAAGCAAATTGGATGATGGTCTTGCTGCAAAACTGCACCCAGGGCAGACTTCCTAGCGTCTGTTATCACTTGGAAACGTTTTTTTTTAAGTCGAGGTACTTGAGTACGGGAGCTTCATTTATTATTGTTTTACGTTTTTCGAAAGCAGTGATGAAATTGGGATCATTAGGATTGACTTTAGCATCCTTTTTTAAAAACTTTATTTGTGGATAAGCTAACTTTGAGTAGTCGCGAATAAATTTTCTGTAATATCCGGTAACACTTAGAAAAGCTTTAATCGGCTTGACATTTTTTGATAGTTGCAGCTTTAAAATGCAATCAACTTTTGCCGGATTGGGTTTCGCTTCTTCTGGGGAGAGTATGTGGCCTAAGAAAGGAGTTTCTTTTGCGAAAAATTTACACTTATTAATTTGAATTTTTAAGTTTTAATCTTAATTTGTTAAGAATATGCTTAATGGCAACGACATGTTCTTGTAAACTTGTGGAGAAAATTAAAATATCGTCAAGGTAGGCGACGCACCTTTTATTAATATCGTTTTTAAAAACTGTATTAAAAAGACGTTGAAATGTGGCCGGTGTATTTTTGAGCCCAAAAGGCATTCACGTAAATTCGTAGTGGCCATGTGGGGTGGAAAATGCCGTTTTGGACCAATCTTCCTCTTTAACGAGGATTTGGTGAAAACCTTTTGCCAAATCTATCGTGGAGAAATATTGAGCTCAGCCTGGTTTATCTAATATACTTTCAATATTAGGAATATAGAATTTATCTTCTACTGTTATTTCATTTAACTTTCTGTAATATATTACTATTCTCCACTTATCCACCCCTGAACTATCCTTTTTTTGGGCACTATCCACAAAGGTGCATTATAAGGTGATGCACTTTCTCTAATGATCCTTGACGCAGCATATCATCTATCTGTCTTTAAATTTCCTTCTCATGTATACGGGGGTATCTGTACATTTTACAGTAAACTGGTTTTTCAGACACGGTTTTAATATCGTGCTCTACACAATTAGTATTATTTAATATTTCACCTACCGTAAATATTAAATCTTGGAAATCGTTAGGAATGGTCTTTAGTGCAGCTGACTCCTCGATATTTAGGTCACTAAACAGGTTATCCGTTACATTTTTCCTTAGACTTGTTGGCTCCAATTGGTAAATTTCGTGCCTATTGTATGGAAAATTAGGAAGAAATTTTAATACACTATGGTCAATAATAACTACTTCTTTACTTATATCAATTACAGCTTGAAGAGGTTTTAGTATATTTTGCCCTATTATTGCGACGAATTGTTTATCTCTACAATCAGTTAATTTCCATGCCATAGTGGCATTTTTGTTGAACTCAGTTGGTAAGTCGGTTATGATTTCATGATAAATATTTAATTTTGAATTCTTCTTCTTCTTTACTGGCGTAGACACCGCTTACGCGATTATAGCCGAGTCAACAACAGCGCGCCAGTCGTTTCTTCTCTTCGCTACGTGGCGCCAATTGGATATTCCAAGCGAGGCCAGGTCCTTCTCTACTTGGTCCTTCCAATGGAGTGGAGGTCTTCCTCTTCCTCTGCTTCCCGCGGCGGGTACTGCGTGAAATACTTTCAGAGCTGGAATGTTTTCATCCATCCGGACAACATGACCTAGCCAACGTAGCCGCTGTCTTTTAATTCGCTGAACTATGTCAATGTCGTCGTATATCTCGTACAGCTCATCGCTCCATCGAATGCGATATTCGCCGTGGCCAACGCGCAAAGGACCATAAATCTTTCGCAGAACCTTTCTCTCGAAAACTCGCAACGTCAACTCATCGGTTGTTGTCATCGTCCAAGCCTCTGCACCATATAGGAGGACGGGAATTATGAGAGACTTATAGAGTTTGGTTTTTGTTTGTCGAGAGAGGACTTTGTTTCTCAATTGCCTACTTAGTCCGAAGTAGCACCTGTTGGCAAGAGTTATTCTGCGTTGGATTTCTAGGCTGACATTGTTGGTGGTGTTTACGCTGGTTCCAAGATAGACGAAATTATCTACAACTTCAAAGTTATGACTGTCAACAGTGACGTGAGTGCCAAGTCGCGAGTGCGACGACTGTTTGTTTGATGACAGGAGATATTTCGTCTTGCCCTCGTTCACTGCCAGACCCATTTCTTTTGCTTCCTTGTCCAGTCTGGAGAAAGCAGAACTAACGGCGCGGGTGTTGAGGCCGATGATATCAATATCATCGGCATACGCCAGCAGTTGTACACTCTTATAAAAGAATGTACCTTCTCTGTTAAGTTCTGCAGCTCGAACTATTTTCTCCAGAAGCAGGTTGAAAAAGTCGCACGATAGGGAATCGCCTTGTCTGAAACCTCGTTTGGTATCGAACGGCTCGGAGAGGTCCTTCCCGATTCTGACGGAGCTTTTTGTGTTGCTCAACGTCAGCTTACACAGCCGTATTAGTTTTGCGGGGATACCAAATTCAGACATCGCGGCATAAAGGCAGCTCCTTTTCGTGCTGTCGAAAGCAGCTTTGAAATCGACGAAGAGGTGATGTGTGTCGATTCTCCTTTCACGGGTCTCTTCCAAGATTTGGCGCATCGTGAATATCTGGTCGGTTGTTGATTTACCAGGTCTAAAGCCACACTGATAAGGTCCAATCAGTTTGTTGACGGTGGGCTTTACTCTTTCACACAATACGCTCGACAGAACCTTATATGCGATGTTGAGGAGGCTAATCCCACGGTAGTTGGCGCAGATTGTGGGGTCTCCTTTTTTGTGGATTGGGCATAGCACACTTAAATTCCAATCGTTGGGCATACTTTCGTCCGACCATATTTTGCAAAGAAGCTGATGCATGCACCTTATCAGCTCTTTGCCGCCGTGTTTGAATAGCTCGACCGGCAATCCATCGGCCCCTGCCGCTTTGTTGTTTTTCAGGCGGGCAATTGCTATTCGAACTTCTTCATGGTCGGGCAATGGAACGTCTGCTCCATCGTCATCGATTGGGGTATCGGGTTCGCTTTCTCCTGGTGTTGTCCGTTCACTGCCATTCAGCAGGCTGGAGAAGTGTTCCCTCCATAATTTAAGTATGCTCTGGGCATCGGTAACTAGATCACCTTTGGGGGTTCTACAAGAGTATGCTCCGGTCTTGAAACTTTCTGTAAGCCGCCGCATCTTTTCGTAGAATTTTCGAGCATTACCCCTGTCGGCCAGCTTATCAAGCTCTTCGTACTCACGCATTTCGGCCTCTTTCTTTTTCTGTCTACAAATGCGTCTCGCTTCCCTCTTCAACTCTCGGTATCTATCCCATCCCGCACGTGTTGTGGTCGATCGTAACGTTGCGAGGTAGGCAGCCTGTTTTCTCTAAATTAAATTCTCTAATAAAGGGAAGAAAATAAAATTGGGCTATGTAAAGGTATTCATTCATATTGGATCAATTAGTCTTTGTTTAAAAGAGAAGTTGTGGATCCGGTATCAACTAAAGCAATTAATTTATCATGCTTAATTGTAATCCCTATTAAGGGAAGTGTCGTTTTGAGGCAATTGTATGAAAAAAATTATTTCGTGATCATTTTCGTTATATAGAAAGTTGCTATGATTAGAATATTGTTGATAATTGTTGAAACGTTCAAATCCTTCCACATTTGTTTCTTGATCAAAATTAGCATCTGCGGTGTTTACCTGTGATCTACATCCATTTTCGTAAGCGTACTACTTAGTGATAACGCGAAGTTACGGTTTCTAAAACTATTTTTATAACTTCTGTTTGCAATTATATTTAAATTTGGTTGCTCGAATTTATTTTGTCTTACAAATTGTTTCCTTTGGTTATGATAACGATTAAAACTTTGCAAACGATTATAACTTTCTTTATGATTTTCATTTCTACTATATTTCTCGAAGGTGTTGTTATTTTGGTAAGTATGATATGGTCTTTCGTTTCTATTATAAGTTGGCTTATTTTCTACGATATGATTTCTAATAAGTCCTTCGGCTTCTAATAAATTATAAACATCTCTTAAAGAGTTAATACTTTTATTAATGATGACTGAAGCCAAATTAACATCATTACTGTTTAAAAATGTTCTTAATATAATTTTTTCAACATTTTTTGGGCTAAATTCAATAGGCTTGTCGTCAACGTAATCGAATTTCTCATTTAGTTTGCATAAAATATCTCTTAGAGCTAAATAATAATTAACAATATCAGTTTTATTTACTAGCATAAATGCCTCTTGACACAACTGGTTATAAGATTTTTTTATACTAAAGTTTAGTATAAGAATATCTCTTACTTTTATTCGTTGTGGTGAGGGGCCAAGAGTTCGAACGACGTGCAAAGCTTCACCTTGAATCTTATTGATCTTAATACGATGAAACACGTAGGGTTTCTCAGTCGAATCCGTTGGAAAAAACGTTAAGACCACGTCCACTTCTCTTAAGAACGAAGTAAGAGCGCGTGAGTTGTCTCTTTTATATTCTCGAATGCAATATGCAACTGCAACTTTAATTATCTCATTTAATGTAAATGTTGAAGCACCGTTGCTCGTTGCCATAATAAGTTTTTGTCAGCTCAATTGTTTTTTATATATTATTTTACACTTTGTTCGCTCTCTTATCTTTCTTTTTTTTTTTTTGCACCCACAAAACCGGTATTTGTTTGCACATACGTTTCACAAAAATAAGTTTTGGCGGGAAATCGGTGGCTTCTTTTGCTGGTTTTACCGATACTTGATTACGGGACTCTTTTAATTTAATTTGTTTATTCTTATTTTATTTTGTTTTATTATTTTTTTTATTTTTAGTCATACACTTGTAAATATATTTAAATATATTTTTGTATTTTTGTCATTTTTTTCGGTTCTTTTTTTTCGACTGCGCCAGTTATGTATGTATATTAAAACATTCGATTCCGAAGAGTGATCAAAACTTAATGCTTTATTGTAATTTTAGTTCGAGGGAATCGTAACAGTTATTGTAATAAGAATGAATAGCTTAAAGAAAATAGGAAAATGTTGTCGGCAACTTAAGTGTAACATAATATACGTTGTTTATAAACATAATTTTTGTAGACATGTTTGCATACATAATTTGCGTGTCCGGCGAAATGTGATTTAACTTAAAAGATGGCTCTGCCAAGCCCACTGTACAGTTTTTGCCCTATTGAGCCTTCTCTGATCCATCGTTATCGATTGGGGAGTTGGGTTTTCCATCTCAATTTTAGTATTCTCTGGGCTACAGTCACTAGGTCACATCGGGGGGTACAAGAGTATGCTCCGGTCTTGAAACCTTCTATTAGTTGTCGCATCTTTTCGTAGAGTTTTCGAGCATTACCCCTGTGGGCCAGCTTATTAAGTTCTTCATACTCACGCATTTCGGCCTCTTTCTTTTTTGCCTTAAAAGGCTGAATTTACTGACGGTTATGCTATATATACCTTTCTTGCCACCCCTGGTGTTAAAGTGGCCAAGCATTCCATGCGCTCCAAGCGCTCATGGAACGCAGCTTTCTTCACATCTTCCTTTTCTTCAATCGGATCGTGGGCGCAAATCAGCAATATATTGAAGAGGTTTGCAATGATGCGGATTGTGGCTGGACGTTTATCTACCGGGGCGAATACCAGGACTCAACGGCGGAGTCTCTCTCCGCCGAATTCGCGTTCCTTTATACTTGTATGGCCCTTGCAATAAGTGACAAATGGACCTACTCGTCTCAGTCCTTGCCTCGTCCATTGCATTTCTTGATTTATTTATTTATTCCTTTTTACGAGGACATCAAACTGCGTTGGTTTGCTGTGGTCGTCATCTAAAGAGGGGGTTTTTCTTTTGAAGCTTTTACTTATTTTTCATTTCGTTTCTGGCCACTCCCAAGTGAATGGCCAACAGTTGTAGCCTGAAGCAACATGTTGCAAGAGTACTAAAAACTCTAAAGTAGTTAATTATAAAAAAATATATATATATGAACGTGCTGCACCACATGATTGTGTTGCAGAATGTCGTTAGGAATGTGAGGGCATGTTCGAAGCAAATTTGAAAGTCAATATAAAAGGTCTTTAGCCTGTAGGCATCAGAAAAGGATACAGGAAACAGCAAAAGAAACCATTGGCTTTAAAATAGACGCATCCGACTTCGGTCAAAAAAATGTGCCCAAGTACTTCAAATTTCAAAAATTTATATTGAGATTCAGGATTAAGGTTTAGTAATATTATACATAAACTTTACGCAAACGCAGAATACCTAGGACTGTTAAAAATTATATTCGGTGTTGTGATATTCCTTAATATAAACTTACGTCTACATATACCTACATATTTTTCAAGAAAGCATAACAAAATTTCAAATTTTCTTAGGTTCCTACCAGCCAGCCTACACGACTTTTTTCTTTCATGAATCCATTGGCAATGGAAATTTGGTTGTATGTGCTTACCGCTTATATCCTTGTTTCACTTACTTTATTCGTGATGGCCCGCTTTTCACCATATGAATGGAACAATCCACATCCCTGCATGAAAGAATCCGATATAGTTGAAAATCAATTTTCCGTATCAAACAGCTTTTGGTTTATAACGGGAACATTTCTTCGGCAAGGATCGGGCTTAAATCCGAAGGTGAGTAAGACGAGTCATTAAAGATTATTAAAGTAATTAGAGCTTGCTTATTGTTTATTTTTAAATATAAGATGTTTGTTTGCCTAAATTTTTTTAATGATATACTTCACTTCTAAACTGTAATACATTGAGTAAGTTTAATAATTAGTTCCTTATTTTAATAGTTTGAAGTGTCAATAAACATGTTAATATAAACTAACAAGTAAAAAAAAAAGTGGTGCGTGGAGTCCCTTCGCGCGGAAGAAGTGAAACTTCCTAGTGATATTCCAAGAAATGCATATCATTTTGTATGAAAGAAAACTACCGAGAGGGAAAGGATAAAAATATGGTGGAGTAACCAACACTTTCTTAAATATAAATTTTATAAATTTATTATAAAGCAAAGTCCAAATCAATTATCATCTCTGGGTTCTGACGGATTGATATCTACAATATTTATAATTGGATTACGAAAACTAAAATACGATAGGAAATGTCTTACATCTATTTTATCTATATTTCTCGCGAATACCGCATCAATAGTCGTCCTCCTTTTGTCGTAGGATCATTTCTTCCAATGATTATTTTTAATGAAAAACGCACCTTCTCTATGCTTTAAGTTCTCTGGTGGTAGTGAGGTGAATTCCTTACTACAAATCTAAGAAATATTCGCTGTCGAACCAGAGAACTAAAAGCGTAGGGAAGATGCCTAAGCAGAGAATATGAAGAGACATAAATATATGTATGCAGATTAATTCCCGCAACGAGGGAATTTAAAAAAAATATATGTTATACATCCGCGAACGCGCCAAATACAAATCGAATCTTTAGTTCTGAAATACTAATATATATTCATTTTGGTTTTATTAACTTAAAGTTAAAGCTGAAGTGTAAGCATCAGCTTGATTGAATCCAGAACAAAGAGTTTATTAAAATTTTAGCTGTGACAGCAAATTCCAGCAGAACGTTAAGCGTTTTGTTTTCTTTACGATTGTTATTGTTATACCTTCTTGTGAGGGCGAGCGATAGTTTTGATAAAAATGGATTATTGGATTCAGAACGGAGAAAGCATATCGAATTCTTAAATAATCAAAAACGTTAATTATATAGGGTGATTTTTTAAGAGCTTGATAACTTTTTAAAAAAAAAAAAAAGCATAAAATTTGCAAAATCTCATCGGTTCTTTATTTGAAACGTTAGATTGGTTCATGACATTTACTTTTTGAAGATAATTTCATTTAAATGTTGACCGCGGCTGCGTCTTAGGTGGTCCATTCGGAAAGTCCAATTTTGGGCAACTTTTTCGAGCATTTCGGCCGGAATAGCCCGAATTTCTTCGGAAATGTTGTCTTCCAAAGCTGGAATAGTTGCTGGCTTATTTCTGTAGACTTTAGACTTGACGTAGCCCCACAAAAAATAGTGTAAAGGCGTTAAATCGCATGATCTTGGTGGCCAACTTACGGGTCCATTTCTTGAGATGAATTGTTGTCCGAAGTTTTCCCTCAAAATGGCCATAGAATCGCGAGCTGTGTGGCATGTAGCGCCATCTTGTTGAAACCACATGTCAACCAAGTTCAGTTCTTCCATTTTTGGCAACAAAAAGTTTGTTAGCATCGAACGATAGCGATCGCCATTCACCGTAACGTTGCGTCCAACAGCATCTTTGAAAAAATACGGTCCAATGATTCCACCAGCGTACAAACCACACCAAACAGTGCATTTTTCGGGATGCATGGGCAGTTCTTGAACGGCTTCTGGTTGCTCTTCACCCCAAATGCGGCAATTTTGCTTATTTACGTAGCCATTCAACCAGAAATGAGCCTCATCGCTCATCGGACACGGACGCGAAACACATTTCGAACCGAACACTGATTTTGGTAATAAAATTCAATGATTTGCAAGCGTTGCTCGTTAGTAAGTCTATTCATGATGAAATGTCAAAGCATACTGAGCATCTTTCTCTTTGACACCATGTCTGACATCCCACGTGATCTGTCAAATACTACTGCATGAAAATCCTAACCTCAAAAAAATCACCCGTTATTTCTAGTTTATGAGACAGTGTAATTGCAAAGTGCAAAGATTCAATTTTATATACAGTTATGGTAAGGTTTCTATGCGGAGGCTATCGTTAACTCCCCCCTTCCTAAAATTAATCTTCCCCGATTCACTATTATTTTGAGCTAATTTATATATTTGGTCCAAAAGAGCATTATAAGTGTTTTCTTGAAATTGCGCATTTTTGATTGGTTTGGGAATTTCGCGAGATTTTTTTAATTTTAGTATTAAGTAAGTTATGAAATATATTCCAAAGATTAAAATTATGTACCAAAAATATGAATGGACTGTTATGTTCTTGTTCGGTTCTGCTAAAATATTTATATTATCTAATTTTAACAGTTTATTGGTTGTTTCAATTTCTTCTAAATTTTCAAAATTATTTATATGATTATTTTTAAAATAATTCCACATTTTTATTTCAATGTTTCCATAAGATTGATTATTTATTACTGTATTATTTTCAAATGTTATTAAATATGTTCCATTTAATGTTTGATTATCTAAAAAATTTTTTTCTGAAACTAATATCGCTCCTGATTTAATTTCTTCAATTTGTAATTTTAATTTATTACATTTTCCTTGTTTTTGGTTTAAAATTTCTGACAAACATGTGCTTTTCTTATTTAAATTGCAATAGGTTTTTGAAATTTCTGTTTTACAATTCTGAATATTAAAAAATTTATTATTACAGTATACTATTTTCTAGTCAATAATAAGCTTACCATCTAATTGATCTATGGCTCTTACATCATAGTACTTACATACATGTTAGTTCTATTTTAGGGTATTTTATGTAAATTATAATTATGTCTCCTTTTTGGACTATTTTAAATTTAGAAATGTTTATTAAATATGTTATAGTCATTATACCGTGTTGTTTTTTAATTCATAATAATGTAAAATTGTTGGATTTGAAATTCCAATTTTACCAAAAGCTATTGTATTTATTAAAGTTTGCAGTTCATGTATAACATATTGATTTCGTTTTCTTTGAATTTTGTCTCACTTAATTCTGTTATTATTTTATCTGTTTTTTTGTAATTGTCCTAACAAAGTCTCTGTAAGTTCTATTTCAGGTTACCCTTCTAAATTTTTTTATATCAAGTACATCATTTTGTTAACTTCTAAATTATTGTACTTCATTATAATAATTTATATATTTTTATATCATATAATAATAATAATATTTATCTGATATTATTATCTCTTCAAAATATGTTAAATTAGTTATGTGAAAAACTCCCCATAGTCATTATATAAACCTACATTTTCGCCTGTGTTAAGACGTAATTTTCTCTCGTGAAGTCCCTAATATCTACTTTTGCTATTGTTAGCAGTATTAAAATTATTATTGTTATCATTTTCTGAAAATGTAAATAAGTATTCGTTTAGGACTTTATTTATCCTGGTGCACTTTTCTATTTCTCGGATTAATTGTAACCTTATTTCCTAAATCCTCTTTTACAACTTGTTTTTTATATCTGGGATTCAGTATATTTCTTCACAAATCATAAATTATTTCTCCAGGGTGAAATAGGAAGCTTGTATCATTGCCTGAATACATTTGAGCAATTTTTTCTTTTATTTTTGTTTTAAGTTAAGTTAATCTTTCATCCTGATTTTCAGTATCTAACTTTTCGGAATCCTTTTCCGAATAATAATCATTACCGTTATTAACATCTGAGCCTCTTTCACCCAGTATCGAATAGTTATCATTAATGTTGCCGGAAAATTGATCGGCTGGCGTTGTAGAACATTTCTGTTCCACAATATTTTCTTTATAATTACTATTTTTATTCTGCTGGTATAAATCTTGATCTTTTTTGTCGCAAAATAATTTCTTTAAATAAAATATTGCCGGTAAAATCTTCGGCTGGCTTTGTAGAACTTTTTCGTCCCACAATATTTTCTTTATAATTACTTTTTTAATTACGCTGGTATAAATCGTCAGCTGGCGTTTTAGGATCTTTTTGTCCCAAAATAAATTTTTTTAGTGTAATATTGCCGTGTAGAACTTGTTTGTTCCACAATTTCATTTCATCGTTTTTACCGATATTTTTCTCGGCTAGTTTTCTGGAAACTTCTTGTTCCTTAGTTTTGTTTTTAAGATAAATATTCGTACTTCTGTTTTCATTTTCTGAGCTATTTTTTACCCCATAATTAATTTTCCCATTGGACACTTCAAAATTTTTAAGGAAATTGTATCCCAAAAGGAGATCCGATTATAATCCTCATATTTTATTGAAGATTTCGTCGATTCCAAATAGAGTAATGCAGTAGTAAAATTTGATTATGGAAAAGCCATTCATGGGTTTTATGCGCTTATAAATTGCTAATTCGTTTTTATTA
Source organism: Bactrocera correcta (assembly GCA_027475135.1). Lineage (NCBI taxonomy): Eukaryota > Metazoa > Arthropoda > Insecta > Diptera > Tephritidae > Bactrocera > Bactrocera correcta. Next base: position 54,396,713 of record CM050322.1, read on the forward strand.
TTATAAACCCTAGGCTTAATGTAGCATGAGGTTTCTCCCGTATTAACTAGAGCTTTTAAGTTTTTATTTAATTTTGAGTCGTGTAATTTGAGATAGGGGAGTTTGTCCCCTTTGCGCTTAAAAAATCGCTCTCGTTTATATTATTAATTCTCTGACTCTTTTCTTGCGGGCGAAAGCTATTATTACTTCCTCTATGCCGCTTTATCCCATGTGCTTCCTGATTTTGCCCCTATTGGCCTGAAAGTTTACATTCGTTTGCATAGGTTTTACATTTTGATTAAGATTGCTATTTCTTTGTTGTTGGGAAAATTGTTAGTGCTTTGTTGTCCCCTCATATTAAAATCTCTATTGTAAAGTCTGGATACAGATGGATCTATATCCATAGCAGTTGGCTTCGAAAAATTATAATGTGTATTGTTATTGAGAGGGTTGTTTCTTTGAGGAAATCTTAAGTTATTGTTTGTGTACCTTGGCTTCACCCTGTTTCTGTCATACATGAAGTTTTGAGCAAATCAGGCTCTTTGATTATTTGATTCGAGTTCCTGAGCTTTTGCTAAAGCGTCAGGTAAATCTTGTGGGCTCAGAGAGAATATAATGTCTCGTAATGGGGTGTTTATTCCTGTTATAAAGATTCTTAAGGCATGTTCCCTGTTCTTTTTGTTCAATTCTTTTGTCAGGTCTGCGTTGTTTCCGTGTGTCATAATTGTTTTGTTTATTAATAGCGTCAACTTTTTGTTGACGAGGTTGTAGTATTCTACAACCGACATTGCACTCTGCCTTAAGATGCTTAACTCTTGTTCAATTATATGTTTTGGACGTTTGTCCGCATATGCAAAGTCTAGACGGGTTAGAATTGCATCGAAATTTAGGACTGTTCCATGGTTTGTTAATGCATCATAGTAGTAGCAGCAAAGTATTTTCTACTGCCCCTCACGTAGAGGCTCATAGCGTTAAGCGCTGCCTCTTTCCAACTAACCAGTAAATTCAGATACGGATTTAACTACGTCTAACAATTCTTGACAGGCTATAGTATCGTCTATTGTCTGTGTTAGAAAATCGGTTGCAGTATTGGTATTGACTACTATTTGTGAGCTGAATTGCTCTTCTTCCTCACGTAGTGCTATATTGCTGTCAGCACTGAGGCAGGTTATTAGTTCTACGGTCAAAGCGTCACCGTTCGCCATTTTGTCTAATTTTTAGTTTCTGGTCATTTTTGTTAATTATTTTTATTTTATCCTTTCTAGGTGATTTTTTATTCTGGAGGGTCTGGAGTTCAGAACGCAGCTTTATTATAAACCGGAGGGTCCCCTTTGCGGTGGTGAATCGTGGTTTCAGTATATTTTTGTTATATGGCTGGTCGAATCTTTAATTATTATTTTATTAAAAAAATTTATTTGTTGAATTAATTTTTTTATAATTATCTGTAGGGTCCCTTGGGTGGTGAATAGCAGAGAATTTTAAATTGTTGTAAGCTGAAGGGTCCCCCCGAGGGTGGTGAATGTATTATGTAATTTATTGGTTGTACAAACCATTAGTTATAGTCTTCATTTCTTTATTTTTTTTGTTTAGGACATTTCCTAGTATCGTGATCTCCCTTACAAAGGTCGCAGTATGACAGTTTTGAATATTTATTACTTGGGCTATTTCCCATTTCTAATATATATTCTATATATAGTTACTTTAAATTTAAACTTACAAATGTATTCTCTCGCTTTCTTTGTTATAATTCCTTCTAATGTTGCTGTTGTTGCTACTTCTGTTGTTACCGCTGTTTCCTTAATGATTGCTGCTGCCGCTGTTGACACGTCCGCTGATGTTGTTACCACTGCTGCTTGGCTATTTTTGCAATCTAAGTCACTCTTTACTTTTTAAAGTTTCGTATTTTGTTGATTAGTTGTGTTTTAATTAATTATTTTAATTATTAGTTTTTGAATCAATTTAAAAAAGTTTCTTGTTTCTGTTATCCTGTGATTGTCACTTCGTTGCTTGTTCTTGCTCACTCAGTTATTTTTTTAGTGGAAGTTTTTCACTTACACTTTTTTTGGTCACTGTTATTTTTCTAATAAATTATTTAAAACAATTTCTTGTTTTTATTTTCTTGCGATTGTCACTTCATTGCTTGTTCTTACTCACACAGTTATTTTTTTAGTGAAACCTTTTACTTAGGTATTGTTACTATCCTTGACTTGGTGTAAATTATATTATTTTAACTTAACTTTTTAGTAGGCAATTTAACTTCAATTTTTTTTTAACTCGTGCCAAACTATTTTTAATGACAAATTTTTATAATTTTAACTTCACAATTTTTGATAACACAAATTTTTATAAATTTTACTTTACTAGGCACTTTTTGACTCGTGCCAAACTATTTTTAATGACAACCTTTTATAATTTTAACTTCACAATTTTTGATAACACAACTTTTTATAACTTTTACTATACTACTGGGCGCCAATTAATTCCCGCAACGAGGGAATTTCAAAAAATATATGTTTTACATCCGCGAACGCGCGGATTAAATAAGAACACGTGTGGTTCTTGTGGAGTGCCAAATACAAATACTAATATATATTCATTTTGGTTTTATTTACTTAAAGTTAAAGCTGAAGTGTAAGCATCAGCTTGATTGAATCCAGAACAAAGAGTTAATTACTATTTAAGCTGTGACAGCAAATTCCATCAGAACGTTAAGCGTTTTGTTTTCTTTACGATTGTTATTGTTATGCCTTCTTGAGAGGGGGAGCGATATTGTTTTGATAATAATGGATTATTGGATTCAGAATGGAAAAAGCGTATCGAATATTTAAATAATCAAAAACATTAATTATATTTCTAATTTATGAGACAGTGTAATTGCAAAGTGCAAAGATTCAATTTTATATACAGTTATGGTAAGGTTTCTATGCGGAGGCTATCGTTAACGAGCATGCCCATGATTACACTCCCAACGAATATAAAGAATTTCGGTTTGCTTGTTTAAATTTTTGCTTTCAACCAGGGAATCGCTTGTATGTGCAATCTATGCATATACATATGTATGTATGTATGTATGTTTGTATGCTTTTGCGTTTTGCCGTCGGCATTTCCATATTGTCATGTAAAAATAACTATAATACTCGTATGAGTATATTTTTATATGAATGCATGTAATATTCAATTTGGACTTGTATATTTAATAATTTTGATTTTTACATAATATACTCTAATATACATACTAATAAATATTTTTGTATTACGTTTCCTACTAATAGAAATTTAATTTATCACAACAATATATATATGTATATCGTCCACCATATTAATCTCATATGAGTATATATATGTACTAGCTGACGCCGCAGCCGTTGTCCTGCGTGAAATTATGTATTTTGAAATGAAAAGAAAGCTAAATTTATCATTTAATTTTTTTTTTTTTCAATGTAACGCAGCTTTATAAACAACAACTCGTGAGCACGCCATATATATCTGGCCATGTAAAAAACATAGCATTTCCAAATTTATGCCTCACACTATGAGACTATCTTTAAGTCCTGTTGATTGTCATCTCAAATACAATTTGCACTGGAAACGGAATACGTTTCAACTGAAATGGGAACTCGTTAGAACTCAAAGGAACTCGTAGAATCAAGCATTCTCCCCCTTGTATTCGATAGGTGCGTCATAATCAGTGTTCCATTACACAGTTTCGGCGCATGAAGATTGCGAAACATAATAACGACAGATCCAACTTTAAGACGCAAATTATGCGGTGGCATACCAAGCCTCTGTCAAGTCAATCGATCAATTTGTATGAGCGCAAGTTTCTCGGAATTTGACTTTGAATCTTCCAGTTTAAGTCAACAACATCGGTATTTTTGGCAGCTAACATTGCGCGTGCACTTTAGAAATCGTAGTTACGATACTTTGGCCAATGTTCGAACATTCGTGATGAGTTCATCTTTCATGAATTGATAAAGGGAAGATGGAATTGATATCGAACCACCGGAAGTATCAACCGAAATTGTACCATTAATTACAGATGTCGCTTGCAGTCTGTCGTGTTCAATGTGTTCAGCACTTGATTCTTTGACAAAACGCAAGTTTCGGCCATTGAATGACCGTGACAACGGATATGCGAAAGAAGCGTGCGACACTTTTTATTAAGAATGTATGTACATATGTATATGGCTTGCATTTGCTTTCGTAAACGTACAGACAAATGTGCCAAAGAAATAATATATGTACATATGTATGTGTTATAGAAATTCTATTGGTACAAATATGGAAATAATAACAAAATAATGTGAATATGCATATTTCATGAAGGTCACCAGTTTTCTTCTTCACTTTTTAATAGTCGAAATAAATACAATTTATTTGAAATATTAGTTTATTTAAAAATTAAAAAATTAAATTAAAGAAAAATGAAATTAAAATAACGTTTCCTAATTTTTCCCGATTTTGTAAAAATAATTAAAACTTTTACCATTTTCCAGAAAACAGTGGTTCATATAACACAAAATAATCACGCACATGTGATTCAGAGAATGCTTTTTATATTTTTCTTCAATGCATTTCTCTTTATTTATTCTGGCATGAATTCAGTCGTTTTACATATATTTTTGCCACTGCACGTGCTCAATTCTGCTAAATGGCAGCGACAACGGCGAATTCTTTACTTTGATTCTATCGGCTCTGTTAGCGGCGAAGTCGAACATCATACAGAATTCAATGGACATATGCTACCGCGGAGTTTTTTGTAGACATTATGATATTCTTCAATATTGTTGTACATTATTTTGTTCTATCGCTAATCGTTTCGGCAGCGCATTCGACGAAAGACATTTTAAATTTCATTATTCTACACCTTTGGTTACATTGTTCAAATTTTACCAAGGATTCATAATTTTTTTTATGAAATGTAGCCTATATCAAATTGAAAAAGTGTAGCATTCTACTAGTGAAAGAATTTTTTAAATCGGTTTAGTACTTTTTGAGCCTATTTATTACAAACATACAAAAATAGGTACTAATCTTTCCTCTTTATAATAATAGTGTAGATGTGTACGCATGTGTGCGCATTTGTCTGCATGTTCATACATTCATATATAATTATATGTACATATATTTGTATACACTTCCGAACAAATAATGTACAAGCATACAAACATACATATGCGTGCACATGTGAATATGTCACCAACCAAAAATTGAAACATTGTTCTACAAAAGTAACAATTGCTCAAATAGCATAAGCATGGCTTTAAGTTCTCTGCTTTACTCTCATTCTCTCTCTCTCTCTCGCGTTAATTGTTTAACGCTAATCCCTTTCCACGCAACCTTTTTCGAAGTCGCCTAAGAAGTTTAACTTCAAAAAGGGCTTTGTTCGGGTGTAACCGAATATTTCATACTGTGGAATATTGTCAGGATAAATGGGAAATGGTATCCACATAACAAATTCGGTAGTTAAGGAATTGAATAGTTTTAGTCTGATTGTGACCACAGTTTGTCGTAAGATGAAACACAGCACTGATTGGTTCCTTATTTGTATACTGGAAAAAGAAAGAATCAGATCGAATTCAGAATTGTGTTATATGGGAAGTAGACGTGATTTCTGTTTGATTTCGTCCATTTTCGCACTGTACTGTGAGAATATCACAAAAATTCGTACTATTATGTTCCGATATATGGATTTCCACCTAACTGTGGACAATGCTTTGTGCGTCAAAACCATGTTCCATATCTCATTGCACTAAAAGCACTATCTTTGAAAACCATCATCAAGATCTCAAATTGTGTGAGCGAAGTTATACAAAATTATTTTGTTTTAGTTTAACTATTTAATAAATTCATTGATTTATCTAAAACCCAACTTTTACTACTGAAAGGTATATTAAAGGTTCTTATTCGGACACTTTCTATTTACACAGGATGGTCTTTTATTAAATATTAAAATTATAATTTACAAAGTTTATCGAATATAATATATTATCGCATGGGAGACAACATTCGCCTTGAAAATCAAGTGTTGCTTTCGATGTGCCGGTAATGCCACTCAGATAAGAATTAATCTTTCTCATAGGGTTACCTTACTTCTGTGTAAATTTCTTCAAGTTAATTATTTTTTTAGTTTTATTCCAAATTTTCTTTCAACATGTAACTATGGTATATCCCACGGTAATTTAAAAAAGAATTAAAAACTAAACTGAAAAAAAGTCTGTTTTAAAATTTTAGCATTTTGGCCTTTTCGTCGTCCAAATGACCGTAAAAACTTTTGGGTGGTAGTTCCCCTGCTCGTAATATTTTCTCAAGCAATAAATTCAAGAAGTTACACGATAGGAAACTTTTTGTCTGAAACCCCGCTTGGTATCAACCAGATGGGAGGCGGCACTTTCCCAAATAAAGTGCCGGATATTCAATTATTAATGCCCTTAAATCATAGTTCTTATTAAGTTTGCTGTGATTGACATCAAATGTGGGGTCTTTCTTCCAAGGCTGTATTTTCTTTTTCATTGGCAGTTGGCTTTTAAGTTGCAGGTCACAAGCTCAGCACTCAATCTCTCTAAGCGAGTCGTATAGAGTTTTGTACAGATTTATATAGCGGTCCGCTGTTTCAAGACCGACGCCCGCTCGCAGCCACACCTCTGGTAAGAAGTCGCTGAAATTAGACTTCGGCGAACGCTTAAGCTGAATATGTCGGGGCGGCTCCGCTGAAACTTCCTCTCTTTTAACCGTAACCCAGGCTCCACACGGGTTGGTTTCCGCGTCTTATACAAGGGTTACTCACGTTTCCAGAGTACGTTGCGAGGATGCAAGAGTAAGAATAAGGTATAGTCTTAGAACTGTAACTGCTTACGGAGAAGCATAACTCTGCTTCTTCCAAATGTTTGGGATTGTTTCCAAAGATACTTAGCTTTATCTACAAAATGTTTGTCGATTAAAAACCTAGGGCGTATGCGAAATCAGTTCAAGGTTTCTCGAATTACCGACTATTATGGGGGCTTATATAAATCGAATATTGAGCGTAGCACGAGTTTTAGAATAAAAGACAAAATTTATTCCGTTTTATTAAATTCACATTTCTTATTTATATACAGCCTTTACCCTTGCAACATGTTGCTACAGAGTACAATAGTTTGGTTTAGCTAACGTTCGCATCACTTAAAAATAATCGAGATAAATTTATTTAAATATATATATATATATATATATAGTATATATAGTAATGATCAGATTGACGACTAGCCATGCTTATTCTCTTGCAAAACAAAAAACAAATAAAGTTCACAGATGGGCGACAACGCAGTACTGTCACGCCCAATAAACGCCCTTAACCGAAAACCTATAAAGTGGCGTAAATAAACAAATAACTAAGGGGGTAGTATGGTAAAAATTTTTCCAAACATCGAAAAAAAAATTTGCTTTTTTGATTACTTTAAAAATTTTTAAAAATGAGATCGTGCGCTCGAATCGCACAGCTGGCGCGTTTTAAACGCATTTTTCTGGAGACATTGTTTTAATGACCTTTCATCATCATTGCTAATAGATATTTGACAAAAGTATAACACAAATAGTAACAAAAAACAGGCGAAAAAAACAAAAAAAAAAAAATAAAAGTTACACTATAAGATATCATTAGATAGCTGTTCACATGAACTCTCAAATAAAAATTTGTATGAAAAATAAATTATTGAAAAAAAGTTTCTTTTACCACACTACCCCCTTAAGATATATAACTGTAATTTGGCATTAGGAGATCGCAATAACAATGGCCACCTGGGGACAAAAGTTATTAAAAAATTGGGCGTGGCCACATCCTCTAATAAGTTTAAAGTAGCAGTCTCCTAAACAAAAAAAGCTACAACTACATTTTTTTGGCGAAAATATTATAAAAACTCCTACCGACAGTATGAAAATAGAGAGAATAAAAATTAGCAAATCGGAAATCTAACAAAAACTGTTCATGCCCGAATATGTGGACCCCGGTATCTGTAGTTATTTTTGATAGAAAAATCGAGATGAGTTTCAGAGATAATCTTTTCCTGATAATAATCTCTCTGTGCATCAAAAATGGGTTGTATCGGGTCAACACTTCCCTGAGTCTCCATATAAATATTTCAAAGACTTTTGAACTTCCGGGTAACTTTATACCGTGGATTTTACTCAAAAGAGTGTGTCTTTGTATCGGCACAGACACTCTTGGGCAAAAACTTGGCCTAGCCACCATATATGTAACTTAATATAATTGGTGATTGGCGTGTTCCAAAGTAAATAGAAAAAATCGTTTTTTCGGAAAAATCAATTTATTTTATTCAAAATAGTCTCCTTCTGCTTTTGGCACGGTAGCAAAAGCATGTCGAACGAGGGTTTTAGCTCGTTGGCCGGTATGGCAGCTGTATGCTGGTGCAAGCCTTTTGAATGGTGTCTACGTCTGCATAACGCTTTCCTTTCATGATCAAATGCACTTTTCTGAAAAGGAAGAAGTGGCACGGTGTCATATCAGAAGAATATAATTAGTAGTTAATGGTTAAAATGTCAATTGGTCAAATAATTGATCACAGGCGTTGATCGATGAGACGGCAATTTTTGGTCATCAGACAATTTGTGCGAAACAAACCGTGCACACACCTTTCGTAGGCAAAATGTTCGGTCAAAATGCGATAAATCTATGTTTTGGAGATGTTCAATTGAATTTCCATGAACTTCAATAATGATTTCGGCTGACTTTCCGGTGACCACGGATTTTGATTGGCCCACATATTGATCGTCATTTATGTATTCACGACCACTTTGAAAACGTTGAAACCACTCACACACAAATATATGTACATATATGTAAGTATATATGAATTTGCCCAGTTAGAACAGTGCCGGTCATGTTACCTAGTGACATGCCGGTAACGCGTGCCGGTTTAATTGTCACACTTTCCTATCACGTTCTTAAGGGTGAATCAAAAAACCTCTCAAAACTTTTGTATACATGGGATTTTTTATCACCTTCTTGAGCACACATTTTCTGCTACAATAAAAATATATCCTCGCTACTCACACTTTAGTTAAATTTAAGGCAAATGGGGAAAACTGGTTCCAGGAAAGCGCGACGCTGCATGCTATACTAGCCTAGTGGTTAAACGCACGGCTTGGTATTCCGTGAGACTCGAGTTCGAATCTCAAAATAACAAAATTTTTATTTTTTTTTTAATATTTTTAATTTTTAATTTTTTTTTTAAATTATTTTTAACAAAAATTACATTAAAATTTAAATTAAAATAAATATTTCATTATTAATTAAATTCCTGCTTTGCAATGCTTTCTTAAAATCTAGTATGTATTAAAGTAATTATTTTTAATAATATCAGTAATACATATAACTTTTTATTAAATATTTAAAGGGTTCACTCCTCAGTTTTCCTCTTCCTATAAATTCTTTGTTTGTGCCTTTGGTGGCTCATTTCAATGGCTTTTCGAACTTTTTTTTCGAACATTGCCATTCCATATGTTATGAATGAATCTATAAAAAAACATAATGAAAATTACAAATTAAAACAAATAATTGTAAGTAAAATTAAATAAAAAAACAGAATTTACCGTATAAAATGTTGGAAATCAGCAGGAACTTGGAGAGAGGTTGCTTCCCACCCCTTCCGTCCCAGTTACATAAATAAAGAAGTTCATCAGTGTACAGACTTCGCAACACATCATGTACACTATCTGAAGTACCTTTTATCCTCAAAACGAATTGTTTCTGTAAATAAAAATAGTATGTAAAAACTGAATTGTTTATTGAAAAAAGTTTATATATTACTTACCGTTGTAGCAGCAAATTCGTCACATTTCAATTTTTCGTCCATTTCCAAAGCTGCAGCAAGCGTATTTAATGGTAGGGTGGAAGCAATTTCAGTTTGAACGTTGTCGACATCTTCACCAGTCATTCGGCATACCGATTGATGAATTTTGCGGATGAGGACCTTGCATTCACGAACCGTTTTTTGCAGCGCCATTTCTTCACTTTTATGAATAATCTGAAAAAGAAAAAAAGAGACATGTAGAGAAAAATAATAATGTATGCATATAAAAACTGTTCACTTACATTTTCTTTTAAATGCTTATCGATTTTAGTTTCCAAATCGCATACCCTCGTCGTCAAATCGTCAAGCTGTTTGGAAATAGTGGTTAAAATGTCAATAACCTCTGGAAAAGATTGGAAACATAATATATTAAACAAATTTAAAGAAATAAATTATATGGATGTTAGATTACCGTTTCCTTCCACAGGTCGTTTTGAAATGCTGACCTCTGTATTGTAGCAACCAGACGTGTTAAACTTTTTACGCTTTAAATGTAATTGGTCTACAATAACAAAAACGTAACAATATATTGAAACGAAATTTTGTAAGTTTACATTTATTTACATACCTTTTGCGGGAGTTGAAGACGTTGTTGGACAATCCTCCAAGTCAATTTCGTCAAATATATTTTCCATCTAATTGAGAAATAAAAATTGGCAGTATCAAAGTTATTTTCCAAAAATTTAAGAAAATGTAATAAAATGAACCGAGAAAAATATATGTACATAAATACTTATAAATCCTAATTTGAAAATTTATGAAATAAATGCTGTAGAATGGGTATAAGGAGAAACTTTCCCTCATGTGGAATAGAGAAATATTTGTAAACTATGTCGTCTTTTTTGATTATAAATACCTTTTTATCTAATTTCTTCGCTACTAAAATACCTCAACCCGATGACGATTCGAAAGGTTCTTCAAAATAATTTTCAACATCTAAAAAACAATTTGCAGATACCATAATGCAACCAGATTCGTCTGACATAGTTATTACTTTTATGGGCACTAATTTTTCACTAAAACAATAAGAATCCTTTTCTTTTTTAAATTCTATATTAAAGAAATTAATTTTTAAAGTTTTGTTGGGTTCAATGTTTGTATTAGTTCTTTCATCAAGTCTTAAATGCAATTGCTGAAGGATTTTATTCGGTTTATTTATAAGTTTTTTTTAAATATTGCATATGGTTTTCAAACTTATAGGCTGAAAACTGATCTAGAGGACCGAATTGCTCAATGCAGTCAGTTAAATGCAGTTAACCATGCACGTTATAACTAACTAAATGGTCTCCGTATATATTCCCAAACAAATCAACGAATTCTTGTAATATTTGTTGGGCAACGTTAGCTTCAGTACTATATGATTTTTCACATGATAACAGCCTTATTCCTGCGTGCAATAATAAAAAATGGTAGTAATGGTCACTACTAATACAATCTTTTAGGACAAATATGCCTATATACAATAAAAACTGCCTTAACTCTGTCGCTTTCCAATTGCTGATTTCATCTAAACTTCTACATTTCCTGCCAAACTTAGAAGGAACTAAATTAGAGAGAAAAGTTATTTTTTCGTTAATTTTGCTTACATTTATATTCCCTTTTTTAATTAGTAATTGCAGCAACTTTTTACATACACCAAGATCTACAAGATGTATCGGGTCTAATGGAAATTGGGAGACCATATTGAAATTAGCTAATTCTAAAATGCTTTCTCTAAATTTAAATGGATTAATATGATGTGATTTATCAATTATATTTCTAAAAGACAAGTCAGTTTTTAAGTGATTAACTCGTTTTGAAAAACAAACTCTTCTCTCTTTGTATTCTCCGATTTGATCGCATTTCGAACAGCTGTTTTTTCCAGTGTGCGATTGCACACCTGTGACAAAAGCTCGAGCGGGAGAATCACAGTAAAATGAACGAATGTTAAATTTCTTTTTAACGGAAGAAGAACCTACCTGAAGGCCGTTTTCTTTTAAATAAGCTACTTCTTCACAAAAGTCTTTTAAGAAATCGTTAATATTCCAGGGTTTTTCTGTTCCAGAAAAACATGCTACTGTAAATGGCAATTTGTTGGGAAAATCAACGATGGACGCTAAAATTGGCCATAATACCTTTTTCGAATTTTTAAATAATCTAAGACCATCTATTCCTATATCAAGTACAATGCTATCTTTTATTTCAAGGCGAGGAAATGAATTTTTCTCAAAATAATTTTGAATTCCTCTATATAAAAACACGCCACTTGGAATGATTTCAATATTAACCTTTTTTCTACTTGTACCTAATAGACTTTTTGCTGTTAAGGGCAAATCCACTAAACCTATTTTTCGCAAGGTTTGAAGCAAATCAGTCACTGTATTTTGGGACACTCTATTGCGTAAAGCCCAAGCTTTCCTTTCTTTGCATTTATCATTTTTCACTACAATATTCACATTGTCACTATCACTATCAATGGTATCTTTGCTATCATAATCATTTAAAGATATATCTACGGAGCTCAATTCTTCCACATTTGAATCACTATCAGAATTCACATTAATACTACATATTTTGGCAAATTTGGAGGCACTGACATTAAAAGCCTTTTTTTCTCGGCTCATGTAAGCACTTAATGTATTTTTTTTTTTCATATTAAAATTTACTCCGTTTACTCACCTTTTCAAATTATATATGTACCACTTTTATAATCACGTTTTTTATCACTTTTTTCATAAAATATAACCAAATTTAATTAGAATACAAATTTTTCACAATTTAACACGCGTGCCGAATTTTTTTTCTTTGAATTCGAATTTTCGCAACGAATAAACGAATGTAAACAATCATGTTATCATGTTGTATACTTTTACATGCATCGCTTTTCATAAACAGTGGCAAGTCCGAAATCAGTTTGTCTTCTTTTGTTTTGTTTTTATAGAAAAGATGTTGTGTGAAGAGCGTGTAATATAAAACAATCAAAAGGCACAGCGGATAGACTCTTTACACAATTAAATGATTTGTGAGAGTGTGTTAGTAATAAGTAAAAATTGTGTAAATGTGTGGGAGTTTCGGTCACGCAGGTTTTGCTGGGTATGAACATGCAGATTAATGCGCACACATGCGTATACATCATCTATATATATATAAATGAAATGGTGTATAGTTGTAACGCTAAAAATCGAAAACGGCTCAACTAAATGAAATACTTCCTTTGGGGGATATGTTTGTTATTACCACGCGCAGGTCATGTCTTAAAATCAGAACAAAATATTAAGGGGGCGTGGCACCTCCCATACAAATTGAATTTTTCAAGTCGAATATCTTCAAAAGTGTTCAAGGTAGGAACATGAAATTTGGTACAGAGCTACAGGATAACAACACCACTCTCACCTATAAAACCGGGGGCTATCGAATAAGGGGGCGTGGTACCTCCCATACAAACTAAATTTTTTAAGCAGAATATCTGTGAAAGGGTTCAAGGTAGGGACCTGAAAATTGGTATAGACCTATATGGTATCAAAAGCCTTCTTACAAATAGAAGAAGAGGTAATCGGAAAAGGGCGCGTGGCACCTCCCATGCAAACTGAATTTTTTAAGGTGAATATCTTCAAAAGTGTTTAAGGTAGGAACATTAAAAATGGTATAGAGCTATAGGAAACAACACCATTCTCACCCATAAAACTTGGCGTTATCGAAACAGGGGGCGTGGTACCTAACATACAATCTTTAATTATTTTGGTTGTTAATCCACCATATATTTATCTCATTTTCCACCTAGCACGACATTTTGGTTGTTTCTTGCTATTTTTGTTTATTTATCGGTGACAGTAGCGGTTATATCGTAATTTTGGTTGTGTTACGTGCTATTTTTGGTTTATGGAAATGACAGTTTTATGAAACAAACACAAATTAAATTAAACGTCAATTTTGCTTTGCAATCGAACACGCAAAATTTAGAGGGCAATAAAAATGCGCCTTGCTTTACTGATATATTGATATATTTTGTTTTAAAAAGTGAGTTATTTAGTGAAAGTGATTTAGCGTGTTGGCGAATACCGATCTATGTACATTGGAATTTATCATTCAATTGATCTGCTTCCTTATTTAGATATTTGTTACGATGCCAAGAATTAGTACGTATGGTAACACTTCTCGGAGTTCCCAGGCCGCAAAGAGAACACGAAATAGCAGAGCACGTCAAAGGGAAAGTGTTATTGAGAGGGTATCACCACGAAATAGACTGCTGGAGAATAGCACGCACCAGTTAGAAGATGTCAACCAATCATACAATCAGCAAGAACGATTGAGAAGAAGGAAAGTTCGTGCTCGCCAAAGTGATGAAGTAAGATCACAACAGGCGATTATTCGACGACAACAGCGGCAACATCTTTCTTTTGTGAACATTGAACGGGCAGGTTTTCGGTATGATCCAAACATTCAATATAGCGCATCTGTTCAAATCAGTCAGATGTCAGTAGTTTGTCAATATTGCAATGCAGTCAAATTTAAAAATGTACCGCCAGGGTTATATTGCGCCGGGTGAAAGGTTAAGTTGCCAGAATTGCTTCCACCACCACAGCCATTGTTCCAGCTGCTTTACGGTGAATCTCCTCACTCGAGCCATTTCTTAAAGCACACTAAAATGTACAACGATTGTTTTCAAATGACGTCGTTTGGCGGTGAAATTTTAAATGAACAAAACTACAATCCAACGTTTAAGGCATTTTTGCCAAATAATATTCGACAGAAACTACAGAGCTTTCCTCCAATTATACAGGTTCATGGGCAAATTTTTCATCTCGCTGGATCGCTGTTGGCGCATCCAAATCAAGAACACAAATATCTCCAAATTTACTTTCTGGGAGATTCACATGATGAAGTAAATCGGCGTTGTGCTATCTTCAATAAAACGAAAAGAGAAATAATTGAACAATTGCAGCAAAAGTTACACGAACACAATGGCCATAGTACAATCATACAAGCGGACAAAAGACCAACAGGGACACATGAAAGACAATATAATGCACCTACAGTTAGCGAAATATCAGTTGCTGTTGTTGAAGAAAATTTGCAGTCGCGTGATATTGTTATCAAACGTAGAAAACAAAACGCACTAAAACGGATAAGTGAGACACATCGGTCTTACGACGCAATGAAATATCCACTTATGTTCTGCCGTGGAGAAGAGGGATATCACTTAGGATATAAGATGATAAATCCGGTAAATGGTTAGTAAAAAAACAAATTTTATTTGCTACTTCATATAGGTAATTTAAGCTTTGAGGTGTCGAGACAAATAAAAAAGTCAGTTCAATGAAGTTTTATGCATATCGAATGATGATTCGCCAAAACTATAACAACCACTTACTGAGATATGGACGGTTATTTCAACAGTATGCAGTTGACATGTACGTTAAAGTTGAAACAGAACGACTTAATTACATGCGATACAAACAGTCGAAGTTGCGATCTGAAGAGTATATTCACTTAAGAGATGCAATGAATGGTGATGCGGATATTACAGATATTGGTCGACTCTATATTTGAGAATTTGTCAAGGACAAAAAAGGCGGTATTTAAAGTATACACAATGAAATATGGAAAAATCGTTCATATTCTATTAAAACCAATACCGGTGTAATTTTTGAAATGAAAAAAAAATCTATTTTGGTCAGAACGAAGTTTGCCGGGTCAGCTAGTATGTACATATATTCATACGAGCAGATAATAAGATTAATATGGTGGACGATATACATATATATATTGTTGTGATAAATTAAATTTCTATTAGTAAGAAACATAATACAAAAATATTTGTTAGTATATTAGAGTATATTGTTAAAATCAAATAAAATTATTAAATATGCAAGTCCAAATTGACTGTAAATATTACTATGCATGCATTCATACAAAATTATACTCATATTATAATTATTTTTACAAGACAATATGGAAATGCCGACAGCAAAACGCAAAAGCATACATTGCACATACAAGCGATTCCCTGGTTGAAAGCAAAAATTTAATCAAGAAAAACGAAATTCTTTACATTCGTTGGGCGTGTAATCATGGGCATGCATACGTATAGTACATATACCTACATATGTCTCTTCATATTCTCTGCTTGGTCATACATGACACGTCATCATATGCCGAAAAGACATACATATATTCATTTCTCTTCATATTCTCTGTTTTGAGTATGGGGAGAACTATTGAAAATGTTAACATCTCACAGCGTGAATTCTGGTGTAATGATGTGAATTCCTTACTATAAATCTAACAAATGTTCGCTGTCGAACCAGAGAACTTAAGGCATAGAGAAGGTGCATATTTCATTAAAAATGATCATAGGAAGAAAAGATCCTACGTCAAAAGGAGGTACGACTATTAATGCGGTAATCGCAAGAAACAAGAGATGATAATTGATTTGGACTTTGTTTTATAATAAATTTATAAAATGTAAATTTAAGAAAGTGTTGGTCACTCCACCATTTTTATCCTTTCCATCTCGCTAGTTTTCTTTCATACAAACTGATATGAAATTCTTGTAATATTACTAAGGAGTTTCCCTTCTTCCACGCACCATTTTTTTATTTATTCTGTAAATCTGCTATTTTATTATCCTTTCTGTGGAACTTTTGTATTTTCATACCTCCTAGACATAATATCCATCTCTGCAACGAATTTACATCTTTGCATTACGATATTGCTTGTAACCATTCAAGTAGTTGGTGATCAGTTTGCAAATTTAAATGTACTAGCATGGCAGATTGGATGATTATCCTCTGAAAATTATTATCATATTATCTTAAGGATGTTTTTCTTTTGAAATCAGGGTATTTTAAAATTGTGGCTCTAGAAATCGCTTTAATTTCTCAAATTATTAATATAAGTATTTGCAGTCTTTTACATTAATTGTGGAATCCTTTCGTTACTTTAGCATTATCTTTTATAAATGAAAGGTAATTTCAAAAAACGTTTTAATTTGTTTTACTGCTCTTAGTAACTTTAGTTCCAATACGCCATAACTTTCTCTGCATAATATTGTCATCTTCCAATTTTAACTAAAATATCTTCTTAATTCGGAATTAGGAACTTATTATGTGTTTCATTTAATTTTCTAAAATCATCTACTACTTCCTATTTCTTTTACTGGAGCTATATGTTTTTTTAGGTACTACCCAAAAGGCAGGGATAAGCGTTCGAAATAAGCGTTTTTTATGATATTTTCTATTGTGGCCAGATTGAACAAAATAATTGAGCATTTAAATTAAAACACCCAACATTTATTACGATTGCAAATTATTATACATTGGGCTTTTAATATATGGCGAAACTACTTAAATCATATTTTATGATTTTATGCCACAAAAGCTATATGTAAAGAGAGCAACTTTCCCTATGCTTTAGATTATCCTCAGTCTGAATTTGATTCTCATATGCTGTGAATACCTATAAATCACACTATGTACTTAGCGATGTCCATTAGAAAAAGCATCGACGTTTTAGTCGATATGATGCATAGACGAAAAAACGAAAAGCGGAGTATTCTCCTGATCTTCAGGAAAAAGCAGATACTTTAAACATATTACCTTGAAATTCCCTTTCCCTTTTTCCGGCATCCCTCCTGATATATGTACCATCGCTCTAGTTTGCTTAGTTCGATTGCTGAGTCAAGTTGAGTAGACGTGTGTTTGTAGTGCTCGTCACGAACATGGAAAAACGAAATCAGGAGCAACGCGTCGCGATAAAATTTTGCACCAGATTGGGCGAAACAGCTTCGCAAACGTACGCTAAAATTATAAGAGTGTATGGTGATGGTGCTTTTTTTCTTCTTCTTTACTGGCGTAGACACCGTTTACGCGATTATAACCGAGTCAACAACAGCGCGCCAGTCGTTTCTTCTCTTCGCTACGTGGCGCCAATTGGATATTCCAAGCGAAGCCAGGTCCTTCTCTACTTGGTCCTTCCAATGAAGTGGAGGTCATCCTCTTCCTCTGCTTCTCGCGGCGGGTACTGTGTCGAATACTTTCAGAGCTGGAGTGTTTTCATCCATCCGGACAACATGACCTAGCCAGCTTAGCCACTGTCTTTTAATTCGCTGAACTATGCTCATCGTTCCATCGAATGCGATATTCGCCGTGGCCAATGCGCAAAGGACCATAAATCTTTCGCAGAACCTTTCTCTCTCTCAACTCTTCGGTTGTTGTCATCGTCCAAGCCTCTGCACCGAATAGCAGGACGGGAATTATGAGCGACTTATAGAGTTTGGTTTTTGTTCGTCGAGAGAGGACTTTACTTTTCAATTGCTTACTTAGTCCGAAGTAGCACCTGTTGGCAAGAGTAATCCTGCGTTGGATTTCCAGGCTGACATTGATGGTGGTGTTAATGCTGGTTCCTAAATAGACGAAATTATCAACAACTTCAAAGTTATGACTGTTAACAGTGACGTGGGAGCCAAGTCGCGAGTGCGACGACTGTTTGTTTGATGACAGGAGATATTTCGCCTTGCCCTCGTTCACTGCCAGACCCATTTGAGTTGCTTCCTTGTTCAGTCTGGAGAAAGCAGAACTAACGGCGCGGGTGTTTAGGCCGATGATATCAATATAATCGGCATACGCCAGCAGCTGTACACTCT
Organism: Bactrocera correcta; assembly: GCA_027475135.1. NCBI lineage: Eukaryota > Metazoa > Arthropoda > Insecta > Diptera > Tephritidae > Bactrocera > Bactrocera correcta. The sequence continues at coordinate 54,415,163 of CM050322.1, forward strand.
TATAAAAGATTGTGCCTGCTCGATTAAGTTCTGCAGCTCGAATAATTTTCTACAGCAGCAGAATAAAGAAGTCGCACGATAGGGGGTTGCCTTGTCTGAAACCTCGTTTGGTATCGAACGGTTCGGAGAGGTCCTTCCCGATCCTGAGGGAGCTTTTGGTGCTGCTCAACGTCAGTTTACACAGCCGTATTAGTTTTGCGGGGATACCAAATTTAGACATCGCGGCATAAAGGCAGCTCCTTTTCGTGCTGTCGAAAGCAGCTTTGAAATCGACGAAGAGGTGGTGTGTGTCGATTCTCCTTTCACGGGTCTTATCCAAGATTTGGCGCATAGTGAATATCGGGTCGGTTGTTGATTTGCCAGGTATAAAGCCACACTGATAAGGTCCAATAAGTTCGTTGACGGTGGGCTTTAATCTTTCACACAATACGCTTAATAGAACCTTGTACGCGATGTTGAGGATTGGGCATAGCACACTTAAATTCCAATCGTTGGGCATGCTTTCGTCCGACCATATTTTGCAAAGAAGCTGATGTTCTTCGCCACCGTGTTTGAATAGCTCGGCCGGCAATCCGTCAGCCCCTGCAGCTTTGTTGTTCTTCAGGCGGGCGCTAATTAGGTTGTTAATTTTTACAAATTCGTCTTTTCCTATACCAAACTTATTATATAATATTTATGAGAATAATTCCTTATTATTATATTTTGTTGTTTGTCTTCATAAAGTATTTGTTTGTGGTGTACTGTAGGTTACTGTTTTCAGTCAGTTCCTGTGTTGTGGAAAGTATTCGGCCCTAATCAGTGGCATCGGGATTTCCTCCTAACCATTTCTAAGCAGATTCTATCCACTTGATGATATCTTTTGAATGGTTGCAAATTTTGATCGCAGTTGGCTTAAAAAGCTATTGTGAAAATAAAATACTTGTTTTACTAATTTCGTGGTATATAGTGGTATGTGTAGGTTTCCATAGTTGCAGTTGTCCAGTACGGTTAGAGCGTACAGAATAAATTTCAGTCTATGTTTTAAATGTGATTTATGAATCTTTCTATTATCTTTAGTAGTTATTGTGATGGTATTGTCCTTAGCGCCTGTTTCTTGTTTCAAAAAGAGTTTTGTTTTACCTTTAAATTTTTGTTATTTTTAAATTTAGTACCAGCTGGTTCATAATTTTTTATTTTTGATCTATTTTTGTTGTGATAATTTGGCGTATTTTTTTGGTTTCTAGCTATTTCATATCGAAGTTCAAAATTAACTATTTTTCTGAAGTTTGTTAAATCTTGATAAATAGTTCTCTGTGTTCTTCAAAGAAACTAGCCGAGTTTCCTTTTCGAAACTGAATGTATCGTGTAATTTTATCTGTAATCTGCAATATTGAAGATTTCTTTAATAGACCAATCAGGATATTCAACCTGGAGGCATTTAATTATTTTAATAATAATGGAATGCAGACGTTCTATCGCACCATTGACTTCACTTTTCTGAGGTCGTAAACTTCACATTTAATGCGGTGTCTGTGTTGCCTTAGATGAGGTTCTTCATGTAAAATTTCTTCCTTTTACTCTATAAATACAATTTGATTTTTGAATACGTTTAATGGAGCTTCACAGTGAGGAATGAGGTTTGAGTTATTCTCGTTTGCGCTATGTTGTGAGTTTTCATCTGTGGAAGTTAGCGTATTAACTTTTATTGGCAGCCGTGATAGCGCATCGGCGACCACGTTTGTTTTTCCTGATTTAAAAATGAGTTTATATTATATTCTTTTATCCTTGCTTCCCACCTTTTTAACTTGGCATTGTTATTACTGTGGCTTAAGTCTAACGTCATTGGCTGGTGATCACTAAGGATTTTTATATCTTTAGCTCCATACAGGTAAGTCCTTAATTTGTCTAAGGACCATTCTATGGCGAGGATTTCTTTCTCTATTGTGGAGTAATTCTCCTCGGTATTATTGAGCGATCTAGATATGTAACTTAAGGGTCTATCTTTACCGATTATCTCTAAAAGAACTGCTCCAATTGCAGTATTGAATGCATCTGTCGTCAGAATGCAGAGTTTATTGAAGTCTGGGAATACCAGAAGACGTAAGCAAATATTTTATATCATTAAATGATTTTATGTGAAATCTGTATCCGCTTGGATAAACCTGCTTTTATTGGAGCATTTTTACCTTTAGTTTAGCAGACGTAGGAATTTTTTAATAGCGGACATTTACTATCTAAAAAATTTTCTTCTGTTCCAAACAATTTAAAGGTTGATTTTTAAATTTGCTTTATTCAATATTATGTATATATTCATCTTATTCCTATTATTATAATGTGATCGATATAAACGTAGCACGATTATCCTATAAGTGTTTTGAGAACACCATTGCCGAATGGCAACTTAGTAAACTTATATTTACTCGTACCATTGGCTATGGAAAAGGATGTCTTTTCTTTTTACTTTCCTTCATTTTGATTTGGTGGAATCCGGATATAATGTCGAGTTTAATAAAATTCTTACATTCGCCTAAGCTAGCCAGAGTGTTGTTTATTTTAGGTATAGGATAGAAATTAGGTTTTGCTATTTAGTCGTTTAAAATTTACAACTATTCTGTACTTTTTTTCTGATGAACCTGTTTTTTTTTTTTTGGAACAATTCACAATAGGGGTTGTAGGAACTCTTTGAAGGAATTATTACACGATTATTCTATTATTTATTTTTCTTCTTTGCTCCGCAAGTTGGTTGGGGTAGGTTATGATTTTGCATAGATCGGTTTTTCACTTGTTGTTTTAATTTCTGCTAATACAGTTGTGTCGATTGTTCAACTATCGGAGAGTGGTCCAGCAAGTTCCGAATATTTATTTACCAGTATTTAGAGTATGCATCTGTGGTTTGGAATTCTAGTTACTAAATCTATTCGATAAGTTAGTGTCCGTTGAAAAACAATTTTTACTTTTTGCCTTAAACTATTTGCATTGGGATTCCAGTTTAAATCTTCCCCCTTACACTAACCGTTTAAAACTTAAAAATCTCCCGACACTCGCTAGTCGTAGGGAGATGCTGTGTATAATATTTCTTGTAAGCTCATGAATGGGTCAGTCCGTAGCCCATCTCTCTTATCTGATATTAAATTTAACGTTTCCGCTCGCTCTACCTGGCAGTTAAGACCCTTACTTTTAAAATTTTCTAGAACAATTTTTGAGTTAAACGAACCATTCCGCCGTATATGTCATGATTTCAATTCTCATTCCAGCATATTTTTTTTACCCGATTTACTCTTTACCATTAAAGAAATAGTTTTATCTACTCTTAAAAAGTAACATTTAAAAATTAAAAACTTTAATTTAATTCTCAATTTTGGCTGTTGAAATTTTTGTTTCTGTAGCTGAGCAGCTTAAGATCGCAACGCTTAAAACTCTCTTGCCTTTTATGACTGGGCTAATTCCGCTTGTTCGCGGATTGCGCCCCTCGTGTCGGTTGGGCGGAAGGAGGGTAATCGTTGGGTTCCGAAGAATGGTCCACATAGTTTATGGGTTATATTTACTTCACTTGCGGTTGAGTGAACCTTAAAAGGACACTTAAATTTCTTTAAATTTTTTGAAAGACAAAGTTCTTATTAACTGCCGTATCTATAGGAACTTGACGATATCCCCGTCTTTTAAAGTTAGCTCTAAATAGGGTAGGCTAGAAAGGCGTCTGCAATAAAATTTATTTCCTCGTCCTCTGTTTAGACATTATTTTTGGGTTTTGCTAGGGATATTTGAAGAATAGTTGGTTGGCCTTTCCATAGGCGTATTATTCGATCGATTTATATATTTTATTCTTCGTGAATGTATTGAAGGATCCATCTCCACACCACATCTTTCATCATTTAAAACTTTCATACGCATCTATAATGCACATATGTATGTACATATTTTGTGACAAAAAAGCACCCGAAAATTGTATATGAATCGCAAAATATTTTTTTTGTCATCATTAAAGTGATCCCCACCAGTATAATACATTTATGCTCACGATTCTTTCAGTCATCGAAACACTTTTCAAAGTCACCTTTTGGGATGACCTTCAGTGCTTGTTTTATCTCTTCGATCGACTGAAAAGGGGTTTCACGGAGCGGCTTTTTCAGTTTAGGAAACAAGAAAAATTACAAAGAGCAAAATCTGGTGAATACGGAAGTTGATCGACTGCTTTAATTGTGTTTTTGGCTTTATATTCGGTCACAATCATGGCACTATGCGTATTATCGTCGTTCAATTCCGCGTTTTCAACGAATTTTGATCGTCTGTCCCTACGGAACAAATGGATAATGCACCAAACCAGGAATATCGTTTTTTTCGATGATTGTTGACTTGTTTGCATGTCAAGCTATAAACCCATGTCTCACCGATTCTCAATGATCAAGCATGTCCAAAGATACCTGTTCATAGTGTTCTCTGATAAAAACAAATATCAGTTTCATCGGGACAAGTCGAGCAAAAACACGTTTCATACTAAATGTAATTTTTTTTTCGATATTTTTATTTATTGTAAAAATAGCAACACACTAGTGACGTGTACCGACTTAAGCAGCTGCTGTAAACAGAGAAACAAAAACTACGAACATTGTTCTACAAAAATAACATCAGCAGCGTCACAAGTCAATACGGCAGCTAAATTGCCGAAGTCCAAATTTATAGTAAAACACACAACAGCAATATTTGCACCCATGACGATTGATTTATTATCATAATCTTAATTATAAAATCAATGGGCTTAATTTTTTTGTTGAAAGTATTGTATTATTGTGGGAAGTAAACATTTTGAAAAGTTTGTCATTTAAATTTTCTATCTTATTGCTTTTATCGGCTTCTATTATTCTCCATTGCTCATTTAATGTACCGTGTAGACGTTCGATCGTCATCAAAAGGGGGGTCTCTCATACGAGGCTGTTTACGCTTTTTCATTGGGGGTGTTTTTTTACGTGGCGGGTCCCAAACCCAGCGCACAACCCTGAGTAGGGGATATTTCGCCTTCTCACTTTAGCTCGCCTTCAAACGGATGTTCTTAGGCTACCCAGCGGATACCTGAGTCTTGAGCTGCTTGAGTCATATGTAAAAGAATCGTTTCTGGCCATTCCCAAGTGAATGGCGATCAGAGAACTTTCCTCACTTGCGTGAACTTCTACACATGACTCCATCCTCCCGAAATGAAAATACGAAATAATACGAGTAGGTCAACGGACGGTACAGTTCACTGTGTGCAAAAAGATAACTTAACATACATTTTAAATACAGAAAAATCGGTTAACTATTACAAAAAACAAATCTATCTTAGTTATGGTGAAAAATAAAGGTTTTTCATAAAAATTGTACACAAAAAGTGAAAATCAAATTTAAAAGAAGTAGAGGAAAATTAATGATACAAAAATGGGTCATATGTATTTTTTATGAGAACGATACAGAATCGTAATGGCAGCTTTGAAACAACGTATACAATTTTTAGCAAAAATGCGAAAACTAGTATTTGATAATGAACGCTGCATACTACACAGCACAGTAAGGCTATTTTTAGAGGAAGAAAACTTTGAGACTCATGTAACCACCCCATGGCATAAAACGGGTAACTCTGACATCGAACGTCTGATCTTCTTCTTCTTTACTGGCGTAGACACCGCTTACGCGACTATAGCCGAGTCAACAACAGCGCGCCAGTCGTTTCTTCTCTTCGCTACGTGGCGCCAATTGGATATTCCAAGCGAAGCCAGGTCCTTCTCCACTTGGTCCTTCCAATGGAGTGGAGGCCTTCCTCTTTCTCTGCTTCCCGCGGCGGGTACTGCGTCGAATACTTTCAGGCCTGGAGTGTTTTCGTCCATACGGACAACATGACCTAGCCAGCGTAGCCGCTGTCTTTTAATTCGCTGAACTATTTCAATGTCGTCGTATATCTCGTACAGCTCATCGTTCCATCGAATGCGATGTTCGCCGTGGCCAATGCGCAGAGGACCATAAATCTTTCGGCAGACTTTCTCTCAACTCGCAACGTCAGAATCGGGGTTATCGTAAGCTTGGCACCGTAGTAGCAGGACGGAATTATAGCGACTTATAGAGTTGTTTTGTTGTGGAGAGGCTACTTTTCAATTCCTACAGTCCGAATAGACCGGCAAGTATCCTGCGTTTAAGGCACTTTGGTGGGTTTACGCTGGTTCCAAGATAGACGAAGTTATCTACAACTTCAAAGTTATGACTGTTAACAATGACGTGGGAGCCAAGTCGCGAGTGCGACGACTGTTTGTTTGATGACAGGAGATATTTCGCCTTGCCCTCGTTCACTGCCAGACCCATTTGAGTTGCTTCCATGTTCAGTCTGGAGAAAGCAGAACTAACGGCGCGGGTGTTTAGGCCGATGATATCAATATAATCGGCATACGCCAGCAGCTGTACACTCTTATAAAAGATTGTGCCTGCTCGATTAAGTTCTGCAGCTCGAATAATTTTCTCCAGCAGCAGAATAAAGAAGTCGCACGATAGGGGGTTGCCTTGTCTAAAACCTCGTTTGGTATCGAACGGCTCGGAGAGGTCCTTCCAGATCCTGACGGAGCTTTTGGAGCTGCTCAACGTCAGTTTACACAACCGTATTAGTTTTGCGGGATACCAAATTCAGACATCGCGTCATAAAGGCAGCTCCTTTTCGTGCTGTCGAAAGCAGCTTTGAAATCGACGAATAGGTGGTGCGTGTCGATTCTCCTTTCACGGGTCTTTTTCACGTTTTGGCGCATAGTGAATATCTGATCGGTTGTTGATTTGTCAGGTCAAAAGCCACACTGATAAGGTCCAATCAGTTTGTTGACGGTGGGCTTTAATCTCTCACACAATACGCTCAATAGAATCTTATACGCGATGTTGAGGAGGCTTATCCTACGGTAGTTGGCGCAGATTGTGGGGTCTACTTTTTTAAGGATTGGGCATAGCACACTTAAATTCCAATCGTTGGGCATGCTTCCGTCCGACCATATTTTGCAAAGAATATGATCCACTTTATCAGCTCGTCGCCGCCGTGTTTGAATAGCTTGGCCTCGTTCCCCCATAATTTAAGTATGCTCTGGGAATCGGTGGCTAGAGCACTTTACGGGGTTCTACAAGAGTATGCTCCGGTCTTGAAGCACTCTGTAAGCCGCCACATCTTTTCGTAGAATTTTCAAGCATTACCCCTGTCGGCCAGCTTATCAAGTTCTTCGTACTCACTCATTTCGGCCTCTTTCTTTTTCTGTCTACAAATGCGTCTCGCTTCCCTCTTCAACTCTCGGTATCTATCCTATCCCGCACGTGTTGTGGTCGATCGTAACTTTGCGAGGTAAGCAGCCTGTTTTCTCCCCGCTGCGACACGGCACTCCTCGTCTTACCAGCTGTTCTTTTGCACCTTCCGAAAACCAATGGTTTCGGTTGCAGCTGTACGTAAAGAGTTTGAAATGCCGTCCGTTAGAGAGCAGGAGTGCAAGCCGAGTAGAAAATCGTTCGGCTGTCTGTTGTGATTGCACCTTCTCGACGTCGAACCTTCCTTGTGTTTGTTGGCGTGCGTATTTTGCTGAACAGAGGCGGGTGCTAATTTTAGCTGCAACAATATAGTGGTCCCAGTCGATGTTAGGACCTCGGAGCGCACGCACATCTAAAACACTGAAGACGTGTCTTCCGTGTATCACAACATGTTAGATCTGGTTGGTTGTTCTTCGATCCGGAGACAGCCAGGTAGCTTTATGAATCTTCTTATGCTGGTATCTAGTACTACAGATAACCATATTTCGGGCCCTGGCGAAGTTGATCAGCCTCAACCCATTTGGGGATGTTTCGTGGTGGAGGCTGAATTTACCGACCGTAGTGCCAAAGATTTTTGTAGAGCATTCAATTCTGTACAAGAATATGACTTTTTTATTCCTACAAAAAAGCTCCAGAAAAAACAAATATTCGTAGAAATTGGCAAAATCCCATGTAATTTCAATGGGAAATGTTTATGATGAAAGTTGAGGGCTTTTTATGGTCTGATATTTTTTTTTAGATGGAAAACTAAAAGTTCAGGGGGCGTCTCGTCAAAAATAATTAATTTGGTAAATAACGGACACCCTAATGGACATACATATAGTATGTACATGTAGTACGCTTTTGGAATTATTTTTTTTTTTTGTTTTTGTTTTTTTTTTATAATTTCTTGGCAAGTACGATTAAATTTTATTGTTATAATTTCACACTTTTAGTTTCTAATACTTTGCTTTGTAAATGTTCCTGTTTTTCTTTACTTATTTACTTTCTTAAGTGTACAGTCACGCCGGTTTTATTTTAGTTTAGATTTCAAATTAACACTAGTTTTCGGATATGTGTACAGTCACAATAAAGAACACAGTTTTCCGTACATAGTTATTTTAAATCCCGCTACGTTTTTTTTATTTTCGTTGACTTTTAATCCTTTCAACGTACGATGGCGCGTGTTAACTATTGTTTGTATCATCAATTTTCTCCTGTTCACATTCAATTTTTTGTTTCAACAGTACGATTGCGCGTCTTAACTGTGCAATTGCGCGTCTTAACGGTTGTTTCTATCACCAATTTTCTCTTGTTCACATTCAATTTTTTGTTTCAACAGTACGATTGCGCTTCTTAACTGTATAATTGCGCGACATAACGGTTGTTTGTATCACCATTTTGTTTCTGTTCACTTTCAATTTTTTCTTTCAACTGTACGATTGCGAGTCTTAACTGTACAATTGTGCGTCTTCAAGGTTAATTGTCTAACCAATTTTTTTCTATTGACTTTCAATTTTTTGTTTTAACTGTACGATTGCGCGTCTTAACTGTGCAATCGCGCGTTTTAACGATTGTTTTCCCACCTATTATTTCCGGTACACTTTTCTGTTTCAACTTTGTATATGTGTACGGTCACAATAAAGAACATAGTTATTTTAAATTCCACTTATCTTTTTGTTTAATTTTGTGAAACTTTTTATTAAAGTACGTGTTAATTCTTTAGTGGTTGAAACAAGAGTGAGAAAATGTGTAGGTACAATAAAGTTCAGTTACAATGCGAATTAATTTTTAAATACATCAGAGTTGCATGTATATGTACGTTGCTACATGCAGGACTGCATTTCAACACGCCTTCTCAACGTTCATATTCATGCATATTACAAAAACAATACATTTCAATTAATTAATTTAAACCTAGCATCTTTGTTAACTTCTCGTGGCTAGGCTTTGATAAGTTCTTTGTCAAAATATCAGCAATCATGTCACTGCTGCAATAATATTTGAGATCGTTGCCGCCTCCTCAATAAATATCCCTTATGTAATGATATTTTATGACGATGTGTTTGGTCCTTGCGTGATATACCGGATTCTTTACAAGAATAATGGCACTGAGCTTATCTCCATTTACCATGATCTTCTTAGGACATTCGATTCTCATTTCTCTTAAAAGTGTTCGTAAAAATACTGCTTCCTTTACGACTGACGTAAGTGCCATGTATTCGGCCTCGGTGCTGCTGAGAGCTACTGTTGATTGTTTCTTTAATTCATATGAGAAAACACCTCCAGCAGATATGAATGCATACCCCGTATACGATTTACGCTCGCTGCTATCGCCGCCCCAATCTGCATCGACAAAGCATTGGATTTCTTTGCCAGTGCTATAATACCGCAATCGCTTATATTGAGTATTACACAGGTAACGCAATATCCTCACAGCTGCAGCCATATGCTCTGAATGTGGATCGTTGTTTCGTTGCGCAAGTTTACACACAGAGTGCAAAATATCTAGCCGCGTACATACTGCTGGGTACATCAATGAACCTATTAATAATTGGTACTGCATCTGGTTGGCCTTCTTACATTTACTATTTTACAATTTACTTGATGTCCCGTATCTAGTGGAGTAGCGATTGGTCGACAGTTTTCCATATTATATTCGCTTAACATCTTTTGTATATATGATTTTTGCCCAACGCCTATAGACCCAGTTTCACTATCGTGATCGATTTCCATGCTCAAAAAATATTGTACTGGTCCTTTGTCAACTATTTTAACTTCTTTTGAAATGTCATTCTTTATTTGTTGCATTTGCTTGTGATCAGAGCACGCTATAAGCAGATCATCGACATATACTGCTATAATATTCATGTGACCATCATAGTGCTTTACATACACACACGGTTCGCTTTCACATGGTTGGAATCCAGTAACTTTTAATATGCCGTCCAGCTTGATGTTCTATTGCCGCCCAGACTGCTTAAGTCCATACAATGCCTTTTTCAACTTCAGACAATGATTTGAATAACTTTTATCTACAAACCTACATATCTGGTTGGCTGATATAAATTTCATCACACAACTCGCTGTTCAAATATGCTGTTAAAACGTCTATTTGGTGGAGATATAAACCATACTCCGCTGTAATTGCAAAAATCATTGAACGTGAAAACGTATATTTATAATTTACACCGTTAGTTTGCGAACAGCCCTTAGCAACTAATCTTGCTTTAAAACGTTCTACTTTACCGTTTTTGTCTTTTTTAAAGCAAAAACCCACTTACTGCGCACTGCTTTTTGCCCTTTAAAAAATTATTAAACGAATTATTCACGAACTCTGTACCATTATCGCTACATACTACTTTGAGTTTTTTGCCACTTTGGCACTCTGTCATCTTCTTAAATTCTTTAAATTTATTGAAGACTTCATCTTTACTCTTCAAAAAATAAACAAAAACGTGTCTCGTTTTGTCATCAATAAACGTTAGAAAGTATCTTGAGCCACCAAATGATGGAATTCTGATTGGGCCACAGACATCACTGTGAACTACCCCCAATATTCACACAGCACAACAAATGTCTTGTGGTACTCTAACTTTCATTCCGCGAACCATTTGCTTCTCATTCAACAATCGTAAGCTGCCAAAATTAATATGCCCATAGCGCGAATGCCACTTCATAGCATCATCAATTGATTTCTTTGCAAAAAACAATGTGTTTTTATTTGGCTCTAAAAGTAACAAATCACTGACCTTATTTGCACATAAAACTATTCCTCCGTGCTGATTCTTTATTGTTGCCGTTTGCTTGTTTAATTCTACAATGTATACACTGTTGACTGCCTTTGCAACCGAAACGAAGTTGCATCAGAGAAACTAAAAACATAGAGAAGGTGCAAATCGAAATCTGTATGATGGTTCGATTGCGCGGCTAACAGAGCTGATAGATTTTTATTAGGGAATTCGCCGTGCTCGCTGTTATTTAGCATAATTGAGCACGTGGAGTGTCAGAAAAATATGTAAATGACTGAAAATATATAAAGAGAATTTGCTTCGTAGAAAAATATAGAAAATATACAAAGGCACACAGAGAATGTAAAAAAGCATTCTCTGAGTGACATATGTATGCATATATTGTATTATATGACCATTGTCACATATGCGTGATTTTCACATATGCATGCTTATATTGAATTAATGAACCATTGATTGATTACTTTGTGTTATAAGAACCATTGCTTTCCGAAAAATGTGATGAAATTAAATAAAAAATAATTTTAAATAAATTATTATTTCAAAAATTATATTAATTTCGTCTACTATAAGATGAACTTAAATGTGCTCATATAAACACTTCCATTCATTCCTTTAATTTCTTCAAAAAAATTAATGACCTTTAGAAATATCCATATTTCGTTGTCATTTCCATATTTCTATGGCATATACATTCATATATTATTTCTTTGGCACATTTGCCTGTATGTTTACAACATCCAATAATGGCCGTCTTTTGGCATCTATGTTGCCACGGGCAACCAAGGTCAAGGTGCTGGTAGAAAATCGGAGTTTTGCCGAAAAAAATAAAGTAATGGCCGCCGATTGTCACCCCTTGCCGCTGTAGCAGTTTCGCCAACAAACTAGCGTAAATATGTATGCATATGTATGAGCATTCATACATATCGACGCTGATTTTTGCGAGAAGCACCAGAAATTTGTTCAAATTATGATTTTTAGCTTTTGCCATCGTCGCGAAAAGACGACTTGTAGGCAAAGGCATGCTCGGGGAGATGTTACGGCCTCTGTTTATATGAATGAAGCGAGGTTTATGAATGAATTCCTTTTTGGTGTAAAATTCACTACACTTGTTCTTCGCCAATTTGGCTGCCGTATTGACTTGTGAAGATCAATTTTTTGTTGGTGACATATTCATGTGTGTACGCATATGTATGTGTGTATGCTTGTGCATTATTTGTTCGACATATAAGTATAAGTATAGAAATATGTTTTTGTATTTAGAACATTTGCTTTCGCAAACATACAGACAAATGTGCAAACGACATAATATATGTATGATTGTTTCGCATTTTGCTTCTACGCCAGTCAAATTTCTATACAAAAATCGGCTGAAATGTGTGAGAAAATAAACTGGACAACCAAGGCAAATAATTCTTAAAAAATTTATTGATAAATAAATATAAATGAAAATACATGTACATTTATTTTAATTTATTAAAAAACTTGTTTTAATTTATTTCAACTCATTTAAATTTATTAAAAAACTTATTTTATTTTATTAAAAACTGAAATGAAAAATAGAAAGAAAATTCATTTTATTAGAAATAAACATAAAAAAGAATATAATTTTAATTAAACACGATTTTCAGAATTTGTCTACCCACAACCACAAATTCTCACACAACCTAATCAATAAAGATTAGGTCTTTTTCACCAGCTTTTTTCAAAGCTTGGCTCACGTGTTCATACTTCCTACTTACTAAGTTAATAAATACTAAAACTAACTACAAACTAACAATAACTAATACTAAAACTACTACTACAAACTATTTACAACTTAATCTACCCTGAAAGAAAAAGAAGAACATTATTAGTTTGTGAAGAAGCTGAAATGAGAGAAAAAAGAAGGAAAAAATGTGTTAGTTATTTCAATAATATATTTTGCATTGGATGTATTTCTTTTACCTTTGATCCAACGAAAGTCACTAGAAAAATTAAATATTCCCTGCAATCTATCGTGCCAGTTTCTTTAATTTTTGTTTTTTATTGTAGTCCCTCGCCCTTACTTCATTTTTGTAAAGCTCTTCCTGCTGGTGTGCTAGCCATTTTGCGTTTTTGAACAGTAAAACTGTTATTAAAAAGTCCAAAAATTGGTGCCTATATTCGAGGCAATCTCCTGCCTCGGTATACCACTCTGGGTATTTCTGTTGTGTAATTGCAGTAATCTGGGCTAAAATCATAGATTTTATACCCACTCTGCAAGAATTTGCTATAAAGAGCTCATTTGGAGGCGGCTTATTTCAAATACTCTATCGTCGGGATTAACCAGCCTTAGATCATTGTCTCCTTTGTAATTTTTCGACCTTATAAGGGCTTCCGATGAGTCTTGTAATGATAAATCTTTCTTTTGCATTAATAAGGCACATTTCTCGCACTTTAGTCGACAAAAAACCTTTTGGTATACCGCATACCCAGTATAATAACGACGAACCTGTTTTTCTGCTACTTCTTCTGTCTCAGCAAATTGCTCATCTGGAATACAAATTTGTTCCACGGCAAGTTGCTCAGACGGTTTTAAATTTTCTTTAAGGTCGTCGTCCTGGCCAATATTCCAATCTAGGTTGATGTCATCGTCTTCTTCGCAATTGCTGCCTGTTTGCGAGAAGTTCCGTCGCAATATATGCATAGACAATAGTCTTGCTACAATATATTGTATTTCATGTGCGGATGGATGATTGTTTGCTCCCAAACTTGCGCGAATTCTATAAAAAAAAGTTTTCCAGGGCATCCTGGTTCATTCTCCCTAAGAATATAAATTATATATTCGAATACTCCGCGAATATATCGCCGCTCAATGCAATCATTGCATTTATGGTAAATACGAAGGAATCCAGCCACAATATTTGGACGTTGGGCTTTTTTATATTTTTCAAGTACTGGATGTGCTCTTTTAACCTGTTTATTTTATCAATACAATCTCTCTGTATTGGCCGTCTATGCGGATTTGGATTGTAAATCGTTTTACAATCCAGTTCGTCGAACAGGTCATTCATCCTTTTAACCAGCAGCTGGGTGGCTTTGGCACATTTTTTCAAATGCTCATCGGAGCCCAATAAATTTTGCTTTACTTCCATATCTATAGCCGCGGCGACCGAATTGCTGAATACTTGCGTAGCTCTAGACACCGACATCTTTTCTAAATTGGAGGGGAAAACATGCGAATACGTTAATTTAGGGCACATTTTACAATTAACGTTGGCCTGGTCGATCGCAAATATCTTTCGGACTACTTTAAACGAAGCCAGTCCATCTTGCGTCTCGGTGTCGTATTTAATTATCATATTGCGCATGCATTTTATTAAATGGCAATAGTCGAACATAAAATAAATTTTGTTTTGATTGTGGTAGAAAAAGGGTTTTCCATATGAATACCATATGAATACATAATATATTTGGCGCAATTATCGACACTTGTCAATTGGGCCAATATACATAAAAGTAGGGGAAAGAAGGATGGTTACTTTCATTGGTGTGTAAAGCTCAATACTTCTTTACATATGATATACATATACAAAGAACATATAAGAAGATTTTTACTTAATATGTAAATATTTATTCGATTTTGGCGCAATTATTGACACTTGTCCTAATATACAAAATTGGGCCAAAACGAAACAATGAAATACATAATTACTTTTGCATGTCAATATAGAAATGCCGACGGCAAAACGCAAAGGCATATATTGCACATACATACAAGCGTGGTTAAAAGCAAAAATTGAAGCATAAGAAATTGAAATGCCGACGGCAAAACGAAATTGCTTACATTTGCACATTGCGTATGTATCATGAAAATATCTTCATCATGTTTAGGTTAATCTTTTATACATATATTCAAAATGACTTATTATAAAATAAGATCAAATTAACATGAAATAATTTGAAAAATAATAAATCAAAAATAAAAAAGTCTACATACATATTTCCATACAAAATGGAACATTCATATTTCCTATTGATTATCTAAGAAATCATTTTTCTTCAATATTAGATAGGATTCATACAAAATTGTACTCATCATAATTATGTGTACAATCAATATTCAATTGCCGACGGCAAAATGCAAAAGCATACACATACATACTTATTTGCATACATTGCAATTTCCAAGTTGAAAAATTGAAGCATGAAAATATAACAAAGTTGGGAGATCATAAGGAGCAGCATGCAAATTAATTCCCGTATCGCGGGAATTTGTAAAAAAATATATATATTTTCTTTCTGCCAACGCGCAGAGAAAATAAAACTCGTGGTATCGACTGGATTGCCGGAGACAAAATCTAACATTTATTTACCAGTTACTCTTATTTATACATTTGCTTATTCAAAGTATACATTTGCTTATTATTTACTTAAAGTTATCGAAAGAGTCAAATTACAATAATTTCATATTCAGCAGTTATTCTAATGAGAACGGAAAAAGTATATCAAATTCTATTTATGTTTATGAGACCACCCAACTACAAAGTGTAAAGATTCAATTATGTTTACAGTTATAGTTAAGTGGCTGTGTGGAGGCTGTTATTAACTCCCCCCTTCCTAAGATGAATCGTCCCCGATTCACTATTATTTTGAGTTAATTTATATATTCGATCTAAAAGAGCATTATATGTGATTTCTTGAAATTGCGCATTTTCGATTGGTTTGGGAATTGCGCGAGATTTTTTTAACTTTGATATTAAGTAAGATATGAAAATTATTCCCAAGATTAAAATTATATACCAAAAATATGAATGTACTGTTATGTTCTTGTTCCGTTCTGCTAAAATTTTTATATTGTCTAATTTTAACAGTTTATTGGTTGTTTCAAAATAATGTAATATTTCAAAATTATTAATGTGGTTATTTTTATAATAATTCCAAATTTTTACTTCAATGTTTTCATAAGATTAATTATTTATTACAGTATAATTTACAAATGTTATTAAATATGTTCCATTTAATGTTTGATTATCTACAATATTTTTTCCTGAAACTAATATCGCTCCTGGTTTTATTTCTTCTATTTTCAAATTTTTCTTTTTTAGTTTTTTACATTTTCCTTGTTTTTTATTTAAAATTTCTGACAAACATGTGATTTTCTTATTTAGTTTACAATAGGTTTTTGAAATTTCTGTTTTACAATTCTGAACATTAAAAAATTTATTATTACAGTTTATTATGTTCTGGTCAATAATAAGCTTACCATCTAATTGAGCTATGGCTCTTACATCGTAGTACTTACATGTTAGTTCTATTTTAGGATATTTAATATAAATTATTATTATGTTTCCTTTTTGGGCTATTTTAAATTTAGAGATGTCCATTAAATCTATTATAGTCATAATACCGTGTTGGTAATATGTTATGTTTTTCAATTCATCATAATGTAAAATTGTTGGATTTAAAATTCCAATTTTACCAAAAGTTATTGTATTTATTAAATTTTGCAGTTCATGTATAATATATTGGTTTCGTTTTCTTATTATTTTCCTATTTATGGTATCGCCTTTAATATTATTTATTGTTTCAGTTAATTCTGTTATTATTTTAAAAATTTCTGAATTTGTTGTGAATTGCTTATTGTTATTTATTATCAGTTCGTCCAATTTATTATTAATTTTTACAATGTCGTCATGGTCCGGTGTACCAGCTATCCATTTCAAAAGAGTTCCTAATTCATTTGTACGCCTTTTTTGCCGAAAATTAGTTTGTTTTAATTGTTCTAATAAAGTTTTTATTATCAAAATTTCAGATTCTGTTTCCTGTGTAATAATTCCTAAGCTATCGTGATTTTGTTCGTTAATACTGTAAAAATTTCTATTTTCGTCTGCTATTATATTTTCAAAATAAGATAAATTAGTAATGTGGAATAGGTCCCCGTATTCTTCATAAATGGAAACATCTCCATTTTCGATAAGTACGTAGTCTTGTCGAGTATAGTCTATAACATCAGCGGTTGCTGAGCTGATTAGTGCAGTCAAAATTAAAATGATCATATTGGAAACCTATAAAATTATGATTTTATATTATCTTTATGAATAATTCTATTTTTATTATTAATTATTATTTTATTCTCTAAATTTTCCTTAACTTGCTGTTTTTTATATCTAGGTTCTAATTTATTTCTCTCTCCTATTATTTTCTCGTAAATGATTTGGGCGGGATGATATTGCTTATCTGACCTATGTTTATTATGAAACGTTAGCATTTTCTCCTGTGCTTGCTTTAAAGTTGTTGGCAAATTTTCATGGTTTATTTTATTATAAAGTACTTCATTTGGTTTAAAATTTGTTACTGAATGTATTGTTGAATTGTATTTTTGTGCTGCTCTAAGTATTGTTTCTAAATTACTGACAATATTGTATTCTTCTTTTATACATCTAGCTTTTTCAATTATTGTTGAATGGACTCTTTCCACTTGTCCATTAGTTGTGCTATGACGTGGATCACAAAAGTAAATTTCGATATTTAACCTTTGCATTAAGGATTTAAATGTTGGTGTGTTAAAGCTTGGTTTATTATCTAAAGTAATTTGTTTTACATCTGTGAAAGTTTGGAAGTAATTCTAAAACCTTTTCTTCGATATTTGACTTGTCTTCTATATGATTTAATATTAAAAATTCTGAATAAGCGTCTACACAAGTGATAAATTTTAGTTTCTGAGCGTAAAAAATGTCTAAATGGAGCTGCTCTCCTTCTTTCTCTGGAATTGGGGCTTTACCTATTGGTATTTTCTTAGGATGGCGATCATTTTTATTTCTATTGCATATTATACAATTTCGAATGTATTCTTTCATTCTTTTCCTCATTTCGGGCCAATAATACAATTTCTCTATTTGTTTAAGATTTTCATTATAGCTTTGATGAGCTCTATTATGGGTTTGTTCTATTAATTCGGACTGATCTTCTCTATTAATAATATCCATTGGAAAAAGTTTGGTAAATACAAATTTGTTTTGAAAAGTTTGTTGTAGAGTTTCTTGGATTTCGAGCAAGTCTTCAACAGTGCAGTAAATCGCTGTCACTAACTTTGGTTTAATATATTCTTTCAAAATTGTCATAAAATTTTCTTCTGTGTCATGCCTTTTATTCCCAAAGGATTCGATTACCTCATGAATAGTGAACCTATTTTCACTTAGTATAATTTGCTGTTTAAACTGATTTAATGGTTTTTGTGTTTCCTGTATTTGATTGTTTTCGCTACTTTGTGCCGAGTGCTCTGAATCTTCCAAATCGTTTGATAAATGGTTTAACTGAAGACGGGAAAGTGCGTCTGCTACTATATTGGTTGTGTACCAACCCGGTAACAAATTTGGGAGAGAGTTCTTCTATAATTGCGTGCCATCTTTTCATTTTTGAACTTTCGGAACTCTTTACCGAATAATAATTGTCATTACCACCATTCGTTTCTGAGCCGCTTTCACCAAATATAGAATAGTTATCGTTCATGTTGCCGGTAAATTCATCGGCTGGCGTTGTAGAACTTTTTCCTTCAACAATATATTTTTTATTTAATATGCCGGTATTATCATCGGCTGGCGTTGTAGAACTTCTTTGTTCCACAATAAATTTTTTATTTAGTTTGCCGGTATTATCATCGGCTGGCGTTGTAGAACTTCTTTGTTCGACAATAAACTTTTTTAATATAATATTGCCGGTAGTTGCTTCGGCTGGTTTTACGGAATCTTTATGTTCCTTAATTTTTTTATTTATACCGATATTTACCTCGGTTAAATGTGCAGAATCTTTTTGTTCCTCGATTTCTAAGTTTTCTCCTTTTTTATTTTCAAAATAAATGTTCATACTGTTTGCTTCATTTTTATTATTATTTTTTTCCATATAATTTATTTTCCTATTGGACACGTCGATAAGTGCCTCAATTTTTTTAAGGAAATTGTATCCTAAAAGGAGATCCGATTCTAAACCTTCTATTTCGTAGAAAATTTCTTCGACCCCAAATATGGTTATTATATGGTCATGCTTTTTTATGGAATAGCCGTTCACGGTTTTTATCCGTTTATAAATGGCTAGTTCATTTTTGTTATTATAAACCTCAGGCTTAATGTAGCAAGAGGTTGCTCCTGTATCGACTAGAGCTTTTAAACTTTTCTTTATTTTTGAGTCGTAGAGCTTTAGATAGGGGAGTTCATCCCCTCTTTGCCTAAAAAATGACTTTCATTCATGTTGTCTATCCTCTGGGTTTTCTCCTGTGGGCGAAAGCTATAATTGCTTTCCCTTGGTCGTTTTATTCCTTGGATGTTTTTATTTGAAATATGCCTATTTGGTTGGTCTATGTTGGCTTGATGGCTTGTACTGGCCAATGGTTTTCCAAAATTTTGGTATTTATGGCTATTGTTTAGTTGGGGCTTTGGGTAATTTTCCCTTCGGTATGATCTAGACATAGATGGATCTATATCCATTGGTTCTGATTTTGGCATGTTGCTCCTCTGATGAAATCGTAAATTATCACTTGGATAAAACTGTTTAACTCTTGTGCTTTCATTTGCAAAATTTTGTGCAAATCGAGCTCTCTGATTATTGGACTCTAATTCCTGAGCTTTGGCCAATGCGTCGGGCAAATCTTCCGGACAGTGGGAAAATATAATATCTCTTATTAGAGCGTTAAGCCCTATTATAAATATTCTAAGAGCCTGGTCTCTATTCTTTTTGTTCAATTATTTTGTTATTGGTGCGGCCACTCCAGAAGTCATAATGGTTTTATTAATCATCAACGTTAGTTTTTTGTTAACTAAATTATAATATTCAATGACCGTCATTGAGCCTTGTCGTAGAACACTCATTTCTTGTTCTATGATATGTATTGGACGTTTGTCCGAATACGCAAAATCGAGACGCGCAATTATCGGTTAATGTATTGGTTAATGTGTCATTTGCTTCTAGTGTAATTTTATTACGCAAAATCGTAAGGGCTACAAAGTACTTTCGGCTACCTCTTACATATAGGCTCATAACGTTATGTGCGGCTTCGCGCCAGCTAACATAAGCGTTTATCCTTCCTGAAAATTCTGGTAAGGATTTTATAACATCTAGTGACTCATGACACTGAATGTTGTCATTTATTATTTCCGTCTGAAAATCTGTTACTCTGTGTGTTTCAATTTCAACTTGATTTTTTTATCTGTCACATTTCTTGCCTTATTGTAATATTGTTTCCGCAATTAGGCGCGTAATTAAATCTACCGTTAATCATGCCTCATTAATCATGATTAATTATTATTATTTTTTTAGTTTAGAGAAATAATATTTCTTATTATTTTATACTTGTATAATCTCTTCTAGGAAGAGATGCTCTTCTATTCTGGAGGGTCCTTTTATGTAGGATTCGCAGAATTGAGCTAAGTTATGGGGGTCTTTTTATTTTGATATGTGGCTGGTCGAGCCTTAATTTATATTTGTATTTTATCGCAGTAATCGCAGAGTTTTTTTTTATTTATTTTAAGCTGGAGGGTCCCCCCGAAGGTGGTGAATCGCAGCTTTAATTTATTTTATTATTGGTTGCACAAACTAGAAATTATGTTTTATTTTTTTCTGGGGCACTTTTTCTCTTCGTGATCCCCACCGCAATTTTTTCAATAGTATAATCTAATATACTTAGGTTTAATTTGGGTGTTCCCCATAAATATATATATATATATATATATGATTTTAACATATTAATTTTAATTTCAACTTACAAATATGTATATTCCGTCGCTGTCTCGTTCGAAATTTCGGCTGATGATGCTGATAATAGTTGCTTTAGATACAGTAGACTGGTCAATTCCATGAAAAATCGCACTAGGCTCGTTGTTGAAGCTAAGGGGTCATATGTATATTTGACGATGAGTGGTCTCCCTCCAAAATCCCTTTATTTTCTTGCTGTTCTCTGCTTCTGTTGCTTTTGTTGCCGCTATTTATTGTTCTTGTTGTTTGATAATTATTCCTGCTACTGTTGTTGCCTCCGTTACTTAGGTTTTTTTGCACTTTAAAGTCACTTCTATCATGTACGATATTCCTGCTGCGTCTTTGATAAAGTCGTATTTTTTTATACAACTTTATCTTTATACTTCTTCGTAATGTTCAGTTCTTTGATTTTTTCAAAAATATTTACTTTTCTGAAAAAGTTCTTTTAAGCTTTAACTTCTACTTTGCGCCTTCGCTATATCACAATTCGCTGAATTTCCGTTTAGAGTTAAGTTGTTGAATTGCTTGCTGCTGCACTGCAGTATTTGTGTTTTACTTCCAATGCCGATATTTTAAAAAATTATTAAATTAACTTTTTGTAGTTTGAAATCACAGCACTTGATTCTGCTTTTACTTTAACTCTATTTGGCTTTTTCTTTACTTTTTTATTTGTTAAGTTATCACTTTAATGGCGTTGGTCCGTTTCAGCTTGTTTTAAACAACGTTTTATTAAGATGGCAATTTTTTGTTTGTTTAAATTTTAGTTTGAAATTACAGAGTTCCTTCTTCTTAATTTTCTTCCTCTTCTTCTACAAATAGGTCGAGCCAAACTATTTTTCTCTTTTTACTTTTCTTTAGGCACTTTTTGATTTCGTGCCCCACGTTGGGCGCCAATTAATTCCCGTATCGCGGGAATTTGTAAAAAAATATATATATTTTCTTTCTGCCAACGCGCAGAGAAAATAAAACTCGTGGTATCGACTGGATTGCCAGAGACAAAATCTAACATTTATTTACCAGTTACTCTTATTTATACATTTGCTTATTCAAAGTATACATTTGCTTATTACTTACTTAAAGTTATCGAAAGAGTCAAATTACAATAATTTCATATTCAGCAGTTATTCTAATGAGAACGGAAAAAGTATATCAAATTCTATTTATGTTTATGAGGCCACCCAACTACAAAGTGTAAAGATTCAATTATGTTTACAGTTATAGTTAAGTGGCTGTGTGGAGGCTGTCATTAACTTGCATATGTTTATGTGTTCATATTCATATTCAATGCATGCATATGTTTACATATGTCTTCATATTCATATTCATGCATACATATATTTATGTCTCTGCATATTCTTGCGTATGTGAGACAGAGAACATCATGTATTTTGTACACATTTTTCGGTGTCAAAATGAAACAAAATATAAACAAGCAAAACGAAATTCTTCGTTGCGAGTCTCCTCATATTTTCTGCTTCGACATGTACATATATGCCGTCATCATATGCCGTGAATACATATTCTCTTCATATTCTCGCTAAGAATATGTGAGAGAATGGTAAAAAATGTTAAAATTGAGGGCGAAATCAGACTCACAATGTTAACGAATCCGGCGAATTCCCTAATAAAAATCTACCAAATGTTCGCAGTCGAACCTGCACCTTCTCTCTACTTTTAGTTTCTCTGGTTGCATTGCATCCCTGATACATACAACACATCAACAAGTGTCACGTCACACATGTTCGACTTCAAACGCACAACTCCTCTGCCTCCCCGTTACTGTTGCTGTTGTCACTCTTCTGATTGTTGTATTGTTGTTGCTTTTCTCTGCACTGAGCAGCGAAATGCCCCTTTTTGCCGCAACTGTAGCATTTGAAATTTTTCCACTTGTTCTTTTGTCCGCTGCCAGCTGTATTTTTCATGTTTGTGTGTACAGTTTTGCCATTCTTTTTATCGCATGTACTTTCGCGCACCATAAAAGCTTGCACAGTACCTTCGGTCTGTTCCGAACTGATACACTTTCGACGTTCACCCTCTTCGATCAACTTTATCTTCACAGTACTAAGCTTTGGTAGCTCATCTCGAGATTCTAATGCCACAACCAAATTTTCGAATGATTTTGGCAGGCTGGTGAGTAACATTATTACATAGAACTCATCTTGTAAACTAACTCCAATCTCTTCAAGCTTTTCACTAACTGACGTGAAATCGCAAACATATTTCTGCACACATTCGCCGTCGCTTATACGCATACCAAGAAGACGCTTAAACAATGTCACCTTACGCACCGGTCCCTTTGGCCTATGAATCTCACGTAGAGTATTCCATGCCTCACTAGACGTCTTGCAATTCTTTACATGAGCTATCTGCGTCGACGCAATGCTCAACATCAAAGTTGCAATCGCCTTCTCATCCTTGGCCTTCCAGATAACAACCGCTTTGTTATCCACAGCTCCTTCTGGACACGTTGCTTCTCCTGACGTTACTGCCCACAACTCTTGGTGCACAAGTACACTCTTCACTTGTATGCTCCATGAGTTATAATTAGACTCATCTAATTTTTCAATATTAACTCATTATTTTATATTCACTTTATCACTTGAACCGCAGGAGTTTGGACCTGGGCCCATAACCTGTTAAATTTTGTTAAACTTTTTATTAAAGTATGTAAGTGTTTATTCTTTAGTGGTTGAAACAAGAGTGAGAAAATGTGTATGTACAATAAAGTTCAGTTACAATGCGAATTCATTTTTAAATACATCAGAGTTGCATGTATATGTACGTTGCTATGTGCAGGACTGCATTTCAATAGTTTTTTTTTTTTATTTTCGGACACTTTCAATCGTTTCAATGTACAATTGCGCGTCTTAAAGGTTGTTTGTATCACCAATTTTTTCCCGTTCACTTTCAATTTTTTGTTTCAACTGTACGATTGCACGTCTTAACTGTGCAATTGCGCGTCTTAACGGTTGTTTGTTTCATCTATTTTTTTCCTGTTCACTCTTCTGTTTCAACTATAGGAATGCGATGCGCGTCTTAACATATGTCTGTATTACCATTGTTTCTTTTAAGTGTACAATAGCGCGTCCTATCCGTAGTTTTTACTGTTTTGTATTTGTGTTCTTGTATTTTACTGGCATTGCTCATCTCTTTTAACTTTTGAACTTACTCCTTGTTTTCACTGTTTTAATTTTTTATTAATCTAATGTTTATTTTTTCACTGTTTCAATTCAGCTTTTCTAACTTTTAAACTTATTCCTTTTTCCACTGTTTTAATCAAATTTTAAACAGTTTTCATTTTATTCTGGCTATTCAAAAGGAAAATTATTGAAAACTATTCAGTGAAAACATCATGTGTGTTTCACATAAAGTGGGCAATTCTTCTTCTTTACTGGCGTAGTCACCGCTTACGCGATTATAGCCGAGTTAACAACAGCGCCCCAGTCGTTCCTTTTTTCGCTACGTGGCGCCAATTGGATATTCCAAGCGAAGCCAAGTCCTTCTCCACTTGATCCTTCCAACGGAGAAGAGGTCTACTCTTTCTCTGTACTGCGTCGAATACTTTCAGGCCTGGAGTGTTTTCGTCCATTCGGACAACATGACCTAGCCAGCGTAGCCGCTCTATTTTACTTCGCTGAAATATATTCAAGTCGTCGTATATCTCATACAGCTCATCGTTCCATCGAATGCAATATTCGCCGTGGCCAACGCGCACAGGACCATAAATATTTCGCAGAACCTTTCTCTCGAAAACTGGCAACGTCAACTCATCAGTTTTGTCATCGTCCAAACCTCTGCACCATACAGTAGGAGGGGAATAATAAATGACTTAAAGAGTTTGGTTTGTGTTCGTCGAAAGAAGACTTTACTTCTCAATTGCCTTATCAGTTCGAAGTAGCACCTGTTGGCAAAAGTTATCCTGCGTTGTATTTCAATGTTGACATCTTTGGTATCTAAATTATCTACAACTTTAAACTTATGACTGTCGATGTTAACGCATTCGTTAGTTGACTGTCGACGCGGATAGACGTGCGTGCGCATCGTTGCGATTTATTCAAAGTGTTTTTTCTCGGTGACTCTTGCGATTTTGGCGATTCTCTTTTGTGCGGTTATTTGTTGTGTGTAGCGGTACGATGAAATTGTTTGTGCGATCGTGGTAGCGTGGGTTAGTGACCGCGAGTGGTTTTGTGCGGGTACACATTTTTTGTACAATTTGTGCATTTTTTGTGTACTAACTCGATAGATATAGCGGTAAGTAATTTTATTTATAATTACTTTATATACGGACAACGTGGGCATCCACGTTGTTGTTATTGGCGGAAGTTTCGCACGGTTCCAGTCTAGCTCCGTGTTGTTGGCACTCTTGCTGACTGGACTGCCCGCCAGTGGTACTGTGCTGAGCATCTGGCGTTTAGTTGGCTCGGTGTCAGAAGGATCTGGACAGGTTTGCCCAAAGGGTGCTGGCGTCTGTCCGGTGTTGGAGATTGCGACTCCTGTGAGGACCAACGGTCATACCAGTGAACCGTTTAGCCCACGGTGCGATTCGGCTCAGCGCCACATCGGTCGACTCTCGGACCGTTTCGGGGACATTGTCCGTCCGGCGGCCAATTGAGTGGCCCTAATCCGACCAAGGGTTGGGGTTGTGGGCTGTGCCACTGCGGGCTCGCTATAATCGACCGTTTGGGTAGTCGCTGCTATTGAGCGGGCCTTTGCGTGGGTCGCACTTTTCAGCGCATTCAGACGCAGACACCTGGAGAGCAGCTGCTCCAGTATCTTTCTGTCCGTGAGCCTTCTGCGCTAGTGGTACGCCAGCGGATCAGTTCGTCTGGGGGGTTAGTTGGGCAGCGGGATGCCTCGTGTACGGATTAAGAGGACGAAGGCCCTCGCTGGAAGCGGAGAATCCGCCGCTTCAACAGTCGTGGAGGATTCCACGTCGGGGGGCGAGGATGAAGCGTCGGGAGCGACGGGAGTGGTAAGGTCTCCACCGAGGAGCAAAGCGCGGTTGGAGTCGCCGCGTAAAGACGACGTAAGCGAGGGAGGGAGCGGGAGTTGTGGCAGGAGTGCCAACGTGGCCTCCGCTGAGTGGGAGTGGGCGTCGCGAAAGGGGGCGCTAATAAAACGGGCACTCGTGTCTCGGGTGCCAACAAAGAGGGTGCGCGAGTTCCTTCTAGGGGTGCTGTGGTTGTTGGGGGCGGGGCAGTCAGCCATGTGGCGGCTGCTAAGCGAATAACGGGGGAACTAAATGAGTTGGTGTTTGACGCCAAAAACTTTGATGTTGGGGCCGCGAAGGGGCTGATGGAGCTTGCCTCAAAATATGAGGTACTTATGATGACGGTCATAACCGAGAATGCCCACCTTCGCGGTCAGGTAGATGCCCTTAGGGGGAGTTGTGGGAAATCCTCCTCTTCGGCGCCGAGCAGGTTGATGCCGGCTCCGTCGGCACCGATGTCTGCGCCTCCAGCACCTGTGCTTGAGGCAATCGCACCGGTGACGCCGAAGCCTGTGGAGACCTGGCCGGTCGTGGTCAGGAGTAAGGGGCCCGCAACTTCCTCTAAGGAAGTTATTCAGAAGGTGGTGAAGGAGGTGGGCCCCTCACTTGGAGTGAGGGTCCACGAGGTTAGGCCTATCAAGGGTGGTGGGGCGGTTATTCGCACTCCCTCCGTCCTTGAGAGGTTCTCCTTCAGGGTGCGACCGGATAGCCCCGTCGCCGGATAATTCCGCTGTATGGGATTTGACCACAGGGTGGCAGAGTGTAGGGCTAAAGCAGATGTCTGTCGGAGGTGCGGTCAGGAAGGCCACAAAGCTGCCGGTTGCGTCAATGCGCCCCATTGTCGCAACTGTGAGTTTAAGGGTAGGCCAGCTGGGCATCTGATGATGTCAGCTGTCTGCCCTATTTATTGTGGCATCGTTGAGCGCGCCCTCGCCAGACACTGATGGGGGGGATTATCCAGCTCAACTGTCAGGGCTCTTATGCCGTAATGTGTGAGTTGGGGGGTTGTATGGTTGAGGGTGGGTGCAGTATTGCTCTACTCCAGGAACCCTACGCCACCAATGGTGTGGTTCGGGGTCTTCCTGGGGGTTTTAAGGTCTTCACTGACCTTAGAGCTAACGCTGCAATAGTTGTGAATAATCCACGCTACGACTGCGTAGTTGTGGATTCTTCACAACTGGGTATATGTGTAGCGGTAGAAGGGGAGTTCGGTAGGATGCTTGTCGCTAGTATTTATTGTAAATATAGCGAGCCCCTAGAGCCCTACCTGGGCTACATGGATAAGCTACTACTACTTGCGAGTAGTAGCCCAATTATCCTAGGGTTGGATGCGAATGCCACGTCCTCGATGTGGTTTAGTAAGGTATCCCGGCATTCGTCTGGATACCAAAGCCACAGTCGAGGCGAGGCATTAAGCGAATGGGTGGTGGCTAATAGCCTCCACGTCTTGAATGAGCCGAGCGAGTGGTCTACGTTCGATGGGCCTGGGGGCGTGAGCGACATTGACGTGACGCTTATGAACGAGGCAGCAAGTAGGGCTTTTAGTGTTAGTTGGGCGGTTAGGGGAGGGTGGGGATTGAGTGACCATAATTTGCTTCAAATTGTGGTTACCCCTCGATCTCCTCCCTCACCTTATGAGAGTCCATTGCGGCGATGGCGTACCGCTGGTACTGACTGGAACCAATATGGGCTCTCGGTTAGGGAAGCGGTACTTAGTATACCGCTTAGCGAGTTTGAGGAGTTGGGGGTCGACGAGCAAATTGCTCGTCTCTATAAGGTTGTTTGGGGGACAAATGATAGGGTCTTTGGTAGGTATGAGTGTTCCAAGATTAGTAAAATTAAATGGTGGACGCATGAGTTAACCTTGAAGAGGAGGACTGTCAGGCGTTTGAGGCGAAAGTTTCAACGTGCTCGACGGTCCAATTCTGATAGGCTGTCCCAGCTTAGGCGGGAATTTAGTTGTGCGGATAGGGAATACAAGAAGATGTTAGTTAAAGTTAAGGAAGACGAGTGGAGGAGCTTCGTTAGGGAAAATAGGAACGACCCCTGGGGTCAGGTCTACAGGATCTGCAGGGGTCGTAGGAGGGAGGATATCACCTCTCTTCGCGTCGGTGACACTCTGTTATCGTCGTGGAGAGAGTGTGCGGGGGTTTTGTTAGGTGCGTTCTTTCCTAGGTCGGAGGTGCAGGTTCCTCACGCACAAGAGGTGCCTGTCCCTCCATTAGATGATGGGGAGTTGGGGTACGCCTTTGGCCTGGTTAGGTCTAAACGGTCCCCAGGTTTTGATGGTTTGAACGGAGAGATGTGTAAAAGCTTATGGAAGTTCATTCCGGAATACCTGGAGGCCATTTATAATAAGTGCGTCTGGAAGGGATACTTTCCACGCGAGTGGAAAAGTGCTAGGGTTGTTCCTCTCCTGAAGTCCCCTGATAAGGTCAGGAGCGATCCTCGATCTTATCGGGGCATCAGTCTCCTTCCAGTACTTGGAAAAGTGCTGGAAAGGGTCATGGTGGAACGGCTTCAGGAGCTAACGCGGGGTATGTGGTCGGATAGGCAGTTTGGGTTCAGGAAAGGACGCAGTATAGAGGATGCGTGGTTTTTTGTTCAGAATGTCGTTAGGGAGAATGTCAACAAGTATGTCCTCGGCATATTTGTTGACTTCAAGGGGGCATTTGACTACCTAAGCTGGGATCGAGTGTTGCAACGGCTGGAGGAGCTTGGCTGTCCGGAAATTACTCTTTGGCGGAGTTATTTTTCGGACAGAAAGGCCTCTCTGGTCGGCATGAATGGGAGTGTGGAGATTGGAGTTGTTCGAGGCTGCCCGCAGGGTTCCATCTGTGGTCCATATATTTGGAACCTTATGATGGACACTCTGCTTGGGCATCTCGAGCCACTCTGTAAATGTTGCGCGTATGCGGACGACCTTCTTCTTATGGTTGAAGGTCGCTCGAGGTTGGATTTAGAACGGGCGGGAGGAGATCTCTTAGAGATCGTTAATTCTTGGGGTTTAGGTGTGGGGGTTGACATATCGATGGACAAAACGGTGGCAATGCTGCTGAAAGGTAGATTGTCGCCGTCTCGTCCACCGATTGTCCGTGTGAACGGGGTCAGCATCAGATATGTGACGGAAGTCAAGTATCTGGGGTTGACCATAAGTGAAAGGTTGTGTTTTACTCCACACTTTGCGAATGTGAAGGAGCGACTGCAGGCAACTGTAGGCAAAATACGACGTATTTTGAGGAGCGATTGGGGTCTCGGACGTCGTGCTGTCCGCACCATATATCGTGGCTTGTTTGTGGCCTGTGCCATATATGGAGCCCCTGTATGGTGGGAGGCAGCCACGACTGTCTTGGGGTCTCAAAAACTCCTCTCAATACAGCGTTGCATGATGCTTGCTTGCTTGCCTGTATGTCGCACCGTCTCAACGGATGCGATGCAGGTGTTATTAGGTGCACCCCCTCTTGACCTGATTGTCATACAGCGAGCTGTTGCATTCAGGTTAAGAAGGGGTTTGAGTGTGTCATTGCTGCGGAACGATTGGATTTCCGACGATGATGTGGAGAGGGAGGGATATCTAGGGAGCAAGAGGCTTCTAGATGATAGGGTTAGGTGTAGGTGGCAAGAACGTTGGGACAATAGTCCTAACGGCCGAGTGACGTACGAGTACATTCGGGACGTTGGGTTCGTTGAGGATAACCCAGACTTCAGATTTTGTCTGAGTCTGGGTTTCCTGCTTACGGGGCATGGGCCTCTGAATGCATTTTTGCATCAGAGGCACCTTTCGGATAGGTCGGGGTGTTTTTGTGGTACGGGGTCAGAGAGTTGGTCGCATTTAATTGCGGAGTGCCCGATGTACTCGGACATTAGGGAACTGGGTGGTATGGGGATTAGCTGGACTGATGGACGATTAGATGGTGTGATCTCCACTAGTCGGAATACCGAACAGTTAGGGCTGTTTGCGCGTGAAATATTTAAGCGGCGAAAGCGGTTAGCTGGAAATTAGGGTTCTAGTTTTTTGTATGATAGGTGTGTGTAAGTGATGTGTGTATGGGGTCCAACCCCTGGCCACCAGTCCAGAGCAGTATGGAAGCTCAACTGGTAGTAGTTTCGGCTACGAGGTCTGACCGGAGACTTAATTCTGGTACCACGGGGAGCAGGAGCCCTTGGAGGTAACTCCAACCTGCTCGTGCGGACTGGCCCCTCGGGGAGTATCGTGGTGGTTGTGGTTGAAACCCAAATCGCGGGAAGAACTGACCCTGTCAGTTGAATGTGGAGTTGCATTGCAACCGGGTGCCGGACCCAAAGCACGGCAGAGGTTTTAGATGGGCCTCGAACCCTACCAAGGTGGTTAGTGTGTCCATTCCACACTGCCAATTGGTACTGAAAATGCTTAGCATTCTCAGGGCGCTGATCAACGCATTGATTTGATCCGCTGTGCTTTTGAGCGCCGTGGAGTAAGGCTGTCGTCAGCAGGTATCCACGTAAAACACACCGGACGTTGTCGATGTTAACGTGGGAGCCAAATCGCGAATACGACGACTGTTTGTTTGATGACAGGAGATATTTCGTTTTGCTCTCGTTCACTGCCAGACCCCTTTGTTTTGCTTCCTTGTCCAGTCTGGAGAAAGCAGAACTAACGGCGCGGGTGTGGAGGTCAATGATATCAATATCATCGGTATACGCCAGCAGCTGTACACTCTTATAGAAGACTATACCTGCTCTATTAAGTTCTGCAGCTCCAATTATTTTCTCCAGCAACAAATTGAAGAAATTGCACGACAGAGAGTCGCCTTGTCTTAAACCTCGTTTGGTATCGAACGGCTCGTACAGATCCTTCCCGAACCTGACGGAGATTTTGGTGTTGCTCAACGTCAGTTTACACAGCCATATTAGTTTCGCGGGGATACCAAATCCAGACATCGCGGAATAAAGGAAACTCCTTTTCGTGCTGTCGAAAGCAGTTTTGAAATCGGCGAAGAAGTGGTGTGTGTCGAATCTCCTTTCACAAGTCTTTTCCAAGATTTGGCGAATGGTGAATATCTGGTCAGTTGTTAATTTGCCAGGTCTAAAGCCACACTGATAAGGGCTTTTATCTTTCACACAATAAGCTTGATGTAAATTTATATGCGAAGTTGGGGAGGCTTATCTCACGGTAGTTGGCGCAGATTGTGGGGCCTCTCTTTTTGTGGATTGGGCAGAGCACGCATAAATTCCAATCGTTGGGCATGCTTTCGTCCGACCATATTTTACAAAGAAGCTGATGCATACTCCTTATCAGTTCTTCGCCGCCGTGTTTGAATAGCTCGGCTGGCAATCCAACGGCCCCGCCGCTTTGTTGTTCTTCAGGCTAGTAACTGCTGTTCAAACCTCTTCATAGTCAGGCAATGGAACGTGTTTGCTGGCGTGCGTTTTTTGCTGCACAGAGGCGGGTGCGAATCTTGGCTTCAACAAGGTAAGTGGTCCGAGTTGATGTTATGACCTCGGAGCGCACGCACATCTGAAACACTAGAGACGTGTCTTCCATCTATTACAATTTATTCGCTCTGGTTGGTGGATTTTCGATCCGGAGACACCCAGGTGACTTGATGAATTTTCTTAGGCTGGAATCTAGAATTATAGATAACCATATTTCGGGCCCCGGCGAAGTCGATCAGCCTCGATCTATTTGGGGATGTTTCATGGTGGAGGCTGAATTTACCGACCGTAGTGCCAAAGATACCTTCTTTGCCTACCCTGGAGTTAAAGTTTCGAAGCACGATTTTAATACCGTGGCGGGAGCAGCTCTCATAGGTGCGCTCTAAGCGCTCATAGAAGACATCTTTGCTCACATCGTCTTTATCCTGACCACGTACTCTCAGGATGTGATGACATACGCGTGAATTATGGATCGCGGCAAACGATCGTCACGATGTCACAGCACGACTTTTCAAACAAAAGCTACCATGTTTGATGGACTTTATCTTCCAACGATGTATGTTATATATGGTGCTGTTAGATGCTGGACGTACTCTGTTGAGTTGCAAAAAAGAAGCTACCCTCACGCACACATTCTTCTTTGGAGTGGTTACACCGGATCAAATTGATGAAATCATTTCTGCGAAAATTTCTGATGCAAAGGAAGATCCAGTATTATACGAAGTGATGTAAACGTATATGGTTAATGGACCTTGCGGACACCACAATCCCACTTCGGTTTGTATGTCTGCCAATAAATGCACGCACCACTATCCACGTGCTTTTTTTTTGGAAACACAAACTGGATATGAAGGATATTCACTTTATCGGTGTAGCTTACCAGACGACAATGGCAGAACGTTTAGCATTCATCTTGGAAGAGTGAATATCGAAATCAACAACACATAGATCGCACCATATTCGCCACTGTTGTGTAATTCACATTCAAAATTCATGTCAATGTTGAGTATTGTAGCTTGGTGAAAACGATCAAATACGTTTGCCAATACGTCACCAAAGAAAACAACATGGCGGTTATTGGTCTTGAACTAGATGAGATCAGCAAGTATCAAATGGGTCGATACGTGAACTGGAATGGAACGAGAGGTATTAACTTTTGCAATTCATGAAGTTCATTTATAGAATGAGCAAAGAGTATATTTCAAACCAGAGAATATGATACAGCCAGTGGATACACCGCCAGAAGCAAAATTAACATTCACGAGTTTTTTCTTAACTTTCGTCAGTGATCCGTTTTGCATTTTTTTTTAGGCCGTAAGGAGGGCTTAAAATGCCTTCGCACCATATTGGGATCGTTATCCTACGTGTGTGGTGTACCCACTAAAACACTCCCCCCTTCTATCATGGAATTTTTTCACCTACCCCGGGACCGCTTTCGCATTACTTCAGGGCAAGGTTTCCAAAATTGACATATTACAGGTCAATTTCTTCTCTCCCTGCATCCAGGGATGCCTACGATTTTGTAGCCAGCATCAAGCTATTTGGCTCCTCTTCTATTGGGAGTCCGCGTCCATGTCTCTTTTTTAGACATAGAGAGAACATGTTAAACGTACGAGGCAATCATTTTCCGGTTTTCGCTGCTAGATACCATTTTTCTAAGAGATTTTCCGCACTTACTTCTCTGAGTTTATTTTGTACAGTCCTTCGCGCTTCTTTCCACCGGCGGCACTTGAAAATGGTATGGTTTGCATCGTCTAGTGGTTCGTCTTCATAAATACATGCTGGGCTTTCTGCTTTTCCCATGTTGTATAGGTATTTTCGGAAATACCCGTGACCGGACAGCATCTGTGTTATATACATAGTAGTTCACTTCGCCGTGTCTTCTACTGAGCCACTTCTCTATTTCTTTAATCAGTTTGGCGGTCCATCTTCCTTTACTCTCAGTTGTCCACCGATCTTGCTAGAGTTCAAGAGTTTGCCGGTTGTCTTGTGGCCATGTGTATTTCTATTCCGTCTTTCTTCCATAGCCAGAGTTGTCTTCTCTCCTTTCCGAGAAGGACTATTGGGATGACGCCGCTTATCACTAGCACTGGATTCGGATACTGTGCGGTACGCCGAGGCGACTCTCAGGGCTGCTGTTCTCTGTACTTTAGCAAGCACTTTTCGTCTGTGTTCTACATTTAATGTATCGGCCCATATTTCGTTACTGTATAGTAGCTCTGACTGTGTTGTGTCCATAAGCAATTTCCTTCTACTTGCAAGTGAGCTTCCGGTGTTTGCCATGAGTTTGATAGCGCCATGGTTATATTGGCTGACTTTTTTGCAGCATGTTGGATATGAGCCCAGTATGCCAATTTGTTGTCCATTCTTATTCCTAGGTATTTTAAGGTTTTCGTCGTTTTAATAGTTTCCGAATGAACCTGCATGTTACCTCCAGTGGGATATGTTCACTAGTAAGTAGGATCAGTTTTGTTTTTTCAGCAGATAGGCTGAGGCCGTGTGAGTCCAACCATGTCTGTGCAGCATAACTTGTGTCAGTCTGCGCCTGGCCATGTCGGTATTACACGCGGTTATGACGGCGGCGATGTCGTCTGCATAGCCTACGAGGTAGCAATCGTCAGGCATTTCAACGTTTAAAATTTCGTCGTAGTTGGCGTTCCATAGATCTGGTCCAAGTATAGATCCCTGCGCTGCTCCAGAGGTTATTTCCTTACTTTGTGGGCCGTCACTCGTGTCGTACAGTAGTTTCCTGTCTTTAAGATAGCTTCGTATCATTTTCATCAAGTAGAGGGGCGTTTTGAAGCGGCTTTCTAGTGCGTCGATCATATTCGCCCATTTTGCCCTATTGAATGCATTCCTTATGTCAATTGTTGCGAGGAGGACTATTGGTCTCGAGAAGTTGTTCTTTTGATGAGCTTCCTCCACGCTACACACTACGTCTTCCACAGCTCCGATGGTGGACCTGCCGGTCTGAAGCCGTGTTGTCGCTCTGATAGGCCTCCAGCATCGTTTATTGCGGCTAAATGCGGGGTTTCAGCAGTCTTTCTAGTAGCTTTCCTGTTGTATCTAGCATGCATAGAGGTCGTTATGCTGATGGTGTTCCTGAGTCTCCTTTGCCTTTGCTTATTAGGGTCAGATGCTGCCTCTTCCATATTTCTGGGAAAATACTGTTGCGGTGATGTCTTCCAGCCATGTTCCGTCTTGCGCTATTTTGTATTGCTTGCTAATGATTGCTACCTCTGTTTCGAGTTCCAGCATGAGCTGCGGCAGGAGGTGGTCAGCCTTTTTTTTTCTGTGCATGTTGCACTATAAAATCTTCATGTCCTTATTTTTTCTCTATACGACTCGCATAACCGAGACCCTGGGATGTGATCCGTTTGTGTATGCTTATGTTCTACGCAGAGACAACAGCTTGGTGGATTTTTGCAGTCTTTCAGCCTGTGCCCGGGTTTCCCACATCTTATACATAATCCCTGGCCTTTTCTGTCGGGCCCTTTGCATTCCCATTGTAAGTGGCCGAAGTTGAAGCATCCGTAGCATTTTTTGACTTCCTTCAAAAGCTTCAACCCACAGCTGATCCATCCTATTTTTATGTGACCTTCTTTTAGTACCCTGTTTGCGCTATCGGCTGTCAGCGTCACATATGCGCGTATTTGTTCGCGAGTATTTGGATCGCTTGTCCTCAC
This sequence comes from Bactrocera correcta, assembly GCA_027475135.1. NCBI lineage: Eukaryota > Metazoa > Arthropoda > Insecta > Diptera > Tephritidae > Bactrocera > Bactrocera correcta. The sequence continues at coordinate 54,449,965 of CM050322.1, forward strand.
TGTGATTTCTTCATCTGAATTCTCTAGCACACGTCCTACGGAGGTCGTGACTTCTGCTGCGGTGGTTAAGGAGTCGAGGTCTCGGATTTCAATTGTGGCTTTCTGCTTTCTGCTTTAGCTTGATATTCTGCATGGAATGCATCGTCGAAGAAATAGTTACGCAGAAAGCAAGGTCAACCAGTAGATTGACATCCATGTGTGTTCTCAACTAATGCCTTAGGACAAATTTACGCAATCCACCCGGAAAACGACGATTGCATCTATCTTTGGTTGCTATTGATAAATGAAATTTCATTTGAGTTATTGAGTACTGTGAATGGTATGGTGTGTGCAACTTTTTAAGAAGCATGCCAGCAATTGCAATTGCTGGAACATGATAATCAATGGAATAAAACGTTGAAAGATTCGGTAGCTACTTCGTATGCCACTGAAGGTTACATACCAGGAATAAAGGGATGTCCAACTTATTCCAGTGTGATAGCGCTTCAAAGTTAGCATTTTTTATAACATTTTCCATTATGGCCAGATTGGACAAAATAATGATTTTTGCGCATTTAAATTAAAACACCTAACATCTAGTACGAATAAAATTACTATATAGTGGTTAATTAATATATAGAGAAACTATTTTAATCTTTTTATGGTATGTTAAAAAACTGCCTTTTGCATTTCTATACCCAATAAAAGGATTTAAGCTTTTTAGCTCTCAATCAAGAAATGTTTCTTATAACTTTCCATTGAAAATAATACTATGTTGCTTGACATTACAAAATGTTTCCTTAAATATATTTGAATTTCCCAACTTCATTTAATTCTTATTGTTTTACATTTTCTATAAGTGGTCTTGAACAATGCAATAAATCCCTCCGTTTACATATTTTTAGGTAAAAATTTCAATTTGGCTATCGCTCGTTTCCAAATGCTAAACTTCAAAACATCCTGAACTCGATTAGCTGTCAAAGTTCAGGAGGTTTTGACGTTAGCAATTGCTCTCTCACTTTTAAGGAGTTGGACATCTTTTATTTCTGTTGCACACTTTTCACGATGTTCATTTCAACAGATCAGCCTTCAAATCTGCGTCAATTAAGGGATACGAACAAAAATTACATTGCCGAAGACATTATACTCGTACATCACATTCTATAAAAATTAGAAATAAGCAAATTCCGGTTGATACTTCCAGTGGTTTGATATCAATTCCACCTGCTTTTTGTCAATTCACTTCAACGAAATATGAACTTATCATGAATGTTTATGCCAACATTGGCCAAATTATCGTAACTTCAATTGCTTGAGTGCACACGCAATTTTCGTTGCCAAAAATATGAAACCGTGAATTATCCAGTGGAATTTCTAAAATCTTTAGAGAGGCTTGGTATGCCTTCGCATTATTTGCGTCTCAAAGTTGGATCTGTTGTTGTTGTTGTTGTTGTTAACGGTTATCTAATTCCCGTTAGGATGGTAAGGATTACTTGTGTTGTCGTCGAGGTCATCTAACGGTAGGCCCAGGAAACGTGCTGTTTCGACGGGGTCGGACCAAAGGGAGGAGGGTGTTAGATGGGTAGGATTTGTAGGGCATGCAAAGAGGTGGTCAGTGTCATGCGGAGACTCGTTGCATGCAGGACATACATTGGGTATGTCGGGGTCGATTCTGGATAAGTAGGAGTTTAACCTGCTACATTATCCAGAACGAAGTTGCGCTAGGGTCACTCGCGTTTCTCGCGGCAACTGGAGCTCTTCGTCTGCTATAGATGGTGGTTTGATTCCAAGAACGCCATTCACGGGGAGGGAGTCGATGAAGGTGTTGATGGCTCCACTGTGAATGGCGGCCAGTGCCTGTGGATAGTTCGTTGCGTCCGAAGTCTGGTCGGCGTACTGTCTGATGTCGTCGACATAGTCGAGGAAAGACCTCTTGATGCTCCTGGGAGGCGGTTCCGCTCCAAGCAGGTGGCTGCAGGGGTGATTCCTACGGAAACAACCCAGCAGGAACTGTCTAGAGAGGAGTTGATTATGCTCCTTTACAGGAAGCAAATGCGTCTCACTGTGGAGGTATTCGATGGGAGACATCAAGAGGCAGCCCGTCGTGGTCCGGAGTGCAGTATTTTGGCAGGTCTGGAGTTTCCTCATCTGCGTACCACTGCATCCAGGCGACCATATGGGCGCTGCATAGTTGAGGACCGGCCGGCCGATTGCCTTGTAAGTTGCCAGCAACGTTTCTTTGTCTTTTCCCCAAGTGCTGCCGGCTAGCGACTTGAGGATTTTGTTGCGGCTCTGTACCTTGGCGATAATCGCGGTCGTATGGGGAGAGAAGGAGCATAGACTATCGAAAGTTACGCCTAAAATCTTAGGGTTATTGACTGTCGGGATTTTGACGCCATCGACCGCAATATTAAGCTCAAGTCTATACTCCTTCGTCCAGTTTGTAAATATGATCGCTGTGGATTTGGTGGGTGAAAGATGGAGGTTTCGTGCAGTGAGGAAACGAGAAAGGTCGGAGAGGTAGCTGTTTACCTTCGAACACATGCCATCGATTCCATTGCCCGACGTCATTATCGTGCAGTCATCTGCGTACGAGGTTATGGAAACCCCCTCTGGTGGTTGAGGAAGTTTCGAGATATAGAAGTTAAACAGTAACGGGGAGAGGACACCACCCTGCGGAACCACCTGTTTAATTCTTCTCAGTTTTGATGTTTCACCTCGAAATAGTACGGATGACTGACGACCGTTCAGATAGTTCATGGTCCACCTCTTTAGGCCTGGAGGGAGAGTGGTTTTTTCGATGTCCTGCAGTAGCGTTGTGTAATTGACCTTGTCAAAAGCTTTTGACAGGTCCAACGCTACGAGGATCGTTCTTTCGCAGGGTGGTTTCTGGTTGAGGCCACGAACTATCTGGGCGTTTATGACGCTAAGTGCTGTGGTGGTGCTGTGCACTTTACGGAATCCATGCTAGTGGCTGGCTAGGCTCAGGTGGTTGGATCTGTCATGATTATGTATCGCGATCTTCATGCGCCGAAATTTTGTAATGGAACACTACTGATTGCGCCACAGCCATCGAATACAAGGAGCATTCTTTATTCTACGAATTCCTTTGAGTTCCAACGATTTTCCTTTTCAGTTCAAACGTATTCAGTTTCCAGTAAAAATTGCATTTGCGATGACAATCAACAGAACACAAGGATAGTCGCTAGACGTGTGTGACATAAATCTGGAAATGCTATGTGTTGCACACGGCCAAGTTATACGTGACGTGTTCATGAGTTGGAAAACCATCTTCTCTGTACATTTACGCATCGGAACAGAAACCAAAAAGTGTTCTTTATGAAGCTGTGTTTCATTGAAAAAAATTTAGAAAAATCGAAAATGAATGATTTTTACCACAACGTAAATTTAACTTTCTTATTTCATACAAATTTTCTTCCAGAACTCAAAGTCTCTCTAACTAGAATATTTTTTTATGTGGACTATGTTGAAGTAAAGAAGAAGAAGAAGGACTATGTTGATTAGAGTTAGAGCAGTTCAACTGCTTGAATTTTGATCCTCTGGTTGACGGTTTGTCCCTTGAAGTATTTCCCTGTCCTTGATTGTTTGAAGTTGCAAGAGGATAAAATGTTCGGTTGTACCCGAACTTAGCTCTTCATATTTTTATTCCAATTGTCGGGGTATGTCGGCGTGTGGGGCCGATTACGATTAATTAAAAGATAATTAGTTTCAGTTTAACGTTATAAATTTCGAGTTTAATATAATTCAGGGTATATACATATATATATAAATATGTGTATGTGTAACCAATAATGGTTAAGTGGGTTATTTGGAAATATAAATGTGTAATTCTATGTTAATTCATTAACTTATTATAAACCTGTTTCGATTTGTTGTTGATTCCCTCGCTGTAGATGTGGTGTGGATTCCTTCTGTAACTCCAACGATGTTTGTGAGGATTTTTGTGTTGTATTCGTAATACTTTATTGCAATTTTGTTTAATTTCTGTGAACTTTGTTTTTCTTCGTGGTCACTTGTGTTTCGCTTGTGTTGTTTTCTGTATTCACTGTGTTTTTCACTCGTTATATGTTGTCGATCGCTGCTGTTGGCGGGATAATAATGCCTTTTGGTAAAAAAACGCGGGAAAATCGTCTTCTTTGTTCCTCCTTTTTCGCCTGTTGCGTGAAGTTGGGGCGGTTTATACTCCTCTACAGTACGCCTCTATTACTTTTTGTAATTTGTGGGAGTAATGCAGAGGAGTATTTGTTTGGATTAAACATCCCGGCCACCTTGCAGAATCTGCGAAATAATTGAGTATTAATATGGTAACTGATTGGGTATTGAAAAAATTGAGATTTTTTTTGAGTATTTATCAGCAATATACTTATGGTTAGATGGTGCCAGTAAGGGTCCAGCCAAATGCTGTATTCTGCGCTACCACCGTACCATTATCGGGTTTGAATAGTCCATTTCTGATGATTTGAAGGTACACATCTGCTCCAATCTCCAACGTTATCTCCCTGTTGCTGTGGAATTGAGGGTCAGCGAGAACTAAATGTTCAAAGCGCATTTGCACATCGTCGCTTAGATCTCGCTCATAGGGTTTTTTGGGTAGCTTGTGGGTGATAACTGCGTTACATTCCAGAGAAAACTTTGTGTCATTATTTGAGCTGATTTGTATGCTACAAATACGATACGTGTTGAGGTATGTAATTGGCAGTTTTAAGTGTTTGACGAGTTCAGCTGCTATATTCGTGATTTTGAGGGTAGGGTTTAAAATGGCTCGAACTTTATGCCATTCACCATCGGATCTTAATCGTATCTTCAATGTGGGTACTAGGGTCTGCTTAGCCAGTAAGGATGGTAGTCGGGTCTCTATTGCAAGTGGATGTTTCTTCACAACATTGGCATCGTTGGTCGGGTATAGCCTCGGATGTCCGTGTAGGGATGAATGATGTTTCCCATGACAAACGGAACATCTATTTTTGCTTGTACATCCTTCTGTCTTGTGCGACCTGGCTAAGCAATTAACGCAGTAGTGGTATTTTATTACTGCTTCGTATTTTTTGTTTATATTATATGCCGAGTACGTAGCGCAAGTCACTAGACGGTGGTCTTTTTTGCATATTCCGCAAGCGACATGACGGGATGATGTGTGTTTTCTTCGATGTGAGATCGTTTTTCGTGTTGTACGATCATCACATTCCTTTTCTTCACGAATAGTGGGAAGGGTCGACTTGAAACGTTGAATACGTCGGGACATCGTTTCGTCTTCCGAAATCGGTGTGATGCTACGGGTTGCGCTACGGGACCGGATGGTAATTGCTGAGCTCATGCGACGAGGTTTGGGTGAGTTGGTGATTGTTGGGACCATTTCACTAAAAAAGAAGAGAAAACTTGTATGTTATACTGTATTTAATATCACAATTTTTGTGATGGGGCGGGTTACTGTGCCTTGAGCAGTTCGGATTTCAACCACTCGTGTTTTATGGTCTAAGCCGGGGAAGACCTTTTGGATTCGACCGAGCTTCCATTCGTTGGGTGAAGTATTGTCGTTTCTTATAACGACTAAGTCGTTAACTTCAACATTACGATGGGGGTATTTCCATTTATATCGTTTGTGTAGTTCCTTAAGGTACTCTTCCTTCCATCTCTTGCAAATGTGCTGGTAGAGTATTTTTAGTTTCTGCCATCTGTTAACGATGCTTAAATTTGCATCCTCTAAATTGGGTTCGGCAGGGGTTAGCAATGGGGTACCTATAAGGAAGTGTCCTGGAGTTAGAGGTTCCAAGCTTGTTGAGTCATCACTTATGGGGCTTATGGGTCGAGAGTTTAAACAGCTTTCAATGCGGGTCAATAGGGTAGAAAATTCTTCGAACGTGAATTTTTGTAGTTTTGCGATCTTTTTTAGGTGGGTTTTTAGACTTTTTACGCCTGCTTCCCATAATCCACCCATATGTGGAGCTCCTGGTGGGTTGAAGTGCCATGAGATATTTTGATGGCTATGGAGAGATGCAATTTGAGTTCGAAATGTATGTAAGAATTCACGCCGATCTTTAACTAGCAACTGTGAAGCTCCTATAAAGTTTGTTCCGTTGTCGGAATAAAGATTGGCGGGGCATCCACGCCTCGAGAAGAAACGAGAGAATGCTGCTAGGAAGGCTTGTGTAGTGAGATCGCTAACGGGTTCGAGATGTATTGCTTTAGTTGAGAAGCATACAAATACACATATATATCCTTTGGTGATTAGACATGCTCACCCAGTGTAGTTTTTGATGTCATAGGGTCCAGCGAAATCGATACCAGTGTTAGCAAACGGCCGGGTTAGGATGGTTCGTTCATTTGGAAGAGCTGCCATTATTTGGGTTTGTTGAGCCTTGTTGTGTATGATGCACGTTTTGCATTGATGAATGATTGTTCTAATCAGCATCTTTGCTTTGGGTATCCAGAATTCTGTCCTTAGGAGTCGAAGAACTAGCTGATTTCCGCCGTGTAGCGTTGCTAAATGGGTAAATTGAGTTAGTAATTTTGTCATACGGCTATTATAGGGTAATAGGATAGGGTGACGCTCGTTATATGATAGTGCTGCGGAATTAGTTAATCTTCCGTCACTTCGCATAACTCCTTTAGGGTCAATGAATGGATTTAAAGCCAATAATGAACTTTTCTTATGTATTTCGGGTCAATGCATCATATTCTTCTCGGAAATGTGTTTTTTGGGTTTGAATAATTAACTTCATTCGGGTTGTTTTGAACTCTTCCGGGGTTATTTCGTGGTTTAAGTAAACAATTCCTCGCCTCCTTGGTGAGGCATTTGCGCAAAACCTGAATAGGTAAGCGATAACGCGAATAGCTCTGGGGAATGAGGAAAACCTTTCTAGTATATCCTCTTGGGTGGTTATCGCAAACGTCTTAACGGGTTTGAACTCCACGGTAGTGTTGTATGTTTTCTCCGATGCTGGAAAATGCTCCTTTTCCTGTTGTAGCCATTGGGGTCCATGCCACCAGAGGTTGTAATTCAATAGATCGGTGGGTGTACATCCTCGGCTTGCCAAGTCTGCGGGATTGTCTTGGCTTTCCACATGGTTCCAATTATCGACTCCCACTTTCTCGGTGATTGCAGCTACTCGATGTGAAACGAAAGTGGTCCATGAACAGGGTGGTTTGTTTAACTAAGCAAGAACTATGGTTGAGTCAGTCCAAAAATAATTTTTATATTGGGTTAGGTGTAGTTGGGGTAGGGTAGAGTTAAAAAGGTTAGCCAGTAGAACCGCTCTGCAGAGTTCCAATCTGGGTAGGGATACGGTTTTAATGGGAGCAACTTTTGTTTTTGACACTAAGAGAGTTGTCCATATTTTGTCTCCGACTGAAACCCTTATATAAAGTGTCGCGGCATAATCAGTTGTTGTAATTTTAAAATCTTCCATCTCCATTTTTGGGTAGGATATATTTAATATTTGGGTTGAATGAGAGAAACAAGTCGCGTAGAGTTACGAAAATTTAAGAAAACAAACTTTAAAAACTTTTGTATAGTGATTTATTTATTTTCAAAATTTCAAATTAATTGGCTTGTTTTTATCTCGATGGTGTTCGATTGTTAATGTTGATGCGAAATTATTAAATTTCCGATGAATCGTAGAAAAAAAAAATCGATAAATATAAATTTTGCAGGGTTTTGCACTTTTTCCTACTGGGCCACCTTTTTAATTTCCTACTGGGTAATTGTATTTTGATGTGCTGTGCGCTAACAATTTTTGTTACCAACAAATATAATGCGGATGGGTGCGCTATTCGTATGTAGGTATGTAATGGCGGGTGTATATTTATTTATATATATAATTTGAGTTGATGTTGTTGTAAAAATTCCCACGAAGACTTTTTCTTTTAATTATCCGGCTCGAAGGACCATTAATGTCGGGGTATGTCGACGTGTGGGGCCGATTACGATTAATTAAAAGATAATTAGTTTCAGTTTAACGTTATAAATTTCGAGTTTAATATAATTCAGGGTATATACATATATATATAAATATGTGTATGTGTAACCAATAATGGTTAAGTGGGTTATTTGGAAATATAAATGTGTAATTCTATGTTAATTCATTAACTTATTATAAACCTGTTTCGATTTGTTGTTGATTCCCTCGCTGTAGATGTGGTGTGGATTCCTTCTGTAACTCCAACGATGTTTGTGAGGATTTTTGTGTTGTATTCGTAATACTTTATTGCAATTTTGTTTAATTTCTGTGAACTTTGTTTTTCTTCGTGGTCACTTGTGTTTCGCTTGTGTTGTTTTCTGTATTCACTGTGTTTTTCACTCGTTATATGTTGTCGATCGCTGCTGTTGGCGGGATAATAATGCCTTTTGGTAAAAAAAAACGCGGGAAAATCGTCTTCTTTGTTCCTCCTTTTTCGCCTGTTGCGTGAAGTTGGGGCGGTTTATACTCCTCTACAGTACGCCTCTATTACTTTTTGTAATTTGTGGGAGTAATGCAGAGGAGTATTTGTTTGGATTAAACACCAATATTTTCGTATAAGGTTCCTTTTATATTATCCCATATGGCTCCCCCCCCCGACAGTCCTTACTACGTCCAGTACTGCTCCCTGTATTTTATTAATTACTAGCAGCCCGTCCCGGCTTCGCACGGGTGAACATACGATTTTTTAATACTTCTTCCTTTTATTTATAAAATTTTGTTTTTTTTTTTAATGCAGCACCAAATTATATAAATTACATATTTATACCTACAATCAAACTTTGTTTATTTTTTTAAATTTAAATAACGTATTTAATTTAAAAGGGGGGGTTAAGGTTTTTAAAATAAAAATTACCTTTTTTTGCGAATTTACTTCTTAAATATGGATTGAGTAATTTTGCTCAGACCTTTTGTACATTATAGAACATACTTTTGGCAATCCAGGGTATTTTATTTATACAGAAAATTGAAGCATAAGCCGGTAACAGAGCTTCTTCCAGAACGTCTTGAAAAAAAAAAAACATTTTGCGGTGTTCACCATAACTCGGCTGGAAATTATCCGATAATAAAATACCAAGAAAAATTAGTCAAATTATCCCTTCTGTATCAAGTGTTTATTATTAACATCAAAATCTTGACATTGTTTTTGAGCTATGTACCTGATATCGTCACACAAATCGTCTTTAAAAATGTCCCATAAGTTGATTGATTCCGAGGAGAAACAATATAACAATATCACCACAAACAATTCTCTCAGCTTTAGCGGACAGTGGGAAATCGAAGCTTCTCTCAAAGACATTTCCCATTGGTTATAATTTTCCAGCAAACCTCTATCTCCACAAGCGGCTTGGCAAGTTTCTTTAACAATACCATCAACTGTTTTAAGTCCAAAAACGAAGTTGAGCCACGTACGTGATGAAGTAGAATCCCGAGATGAAAACATTCTGACTGGAGAGGATGAATACTATACACTCTTTCCAATACCGCATCTTTTTTATGCCGGGGTGTCCAGCTACGTCTAAACCACGTTTTCTTCTGGAAAATTTATTGTTAACTTATGTATAACAATGAAGAACTTCGTGATAGAGTCAATGTCGCGTCGATATGCGATATACGGTATATCCGGTTTGGGTGAGTTTGAGTTTCTAAATGTTGTGGATATTTTGTTGAACAAATGCCATTTTTCATGCATGGAGAAGTCAAAGTTTCTTGCCAAAATGACCCATTTATAAGGGTACCATATCGGTCTCAGGTAAAATCAGTCCAATTGCATATCTAACCCCAAACTGGGAGCGGTTACACTCGTTACTCCACTGTGATTAAGGAAAAAATAAGGTCGCAATTTGCGTTATGACCAGGGATAGACAATAAATACTGAACTATTATCGAGATTTCGGAAAACGACTCAGCGTTCTTATTATTTTTCTTTCTCGATCGATGCCAATTTCGATTGAAAAATAGACATGTGAGCATGTACAAACAACAAAAAAGATTCAGCAAAGTCATTGGAGAAAAAAGAATGCAAAAATTCGTGGGGTTTCTCGATCGATAAAAAATACGACTTCAACGGAACAAAATTTTGAAGACTGGAAATAAACAAAGCCACCTAGTTTTGGAACGCAACCATGAATATGATTCATGTAAATGTAGACTAAACCGCTGTGATGCTCACTTTCTTTCAATCAGTGCATTTTTCATGAAAATCAGGGAATCAGTGCCGAAGGTCAAAATCAGGGAATTCCCTGACAAATCAAGGAATAAACCCCTATTCATATACCATATTTTTTGTGACTATTTCAAACAACTCTGTGTTTTCATCTTTATTAGGAAGCTTGGCAACTATTATTTCATCAATTTCATCGGGCTATATTTTTGAGTCCACACAAAATTGCATATGATAATGCGGCTCCCTCTACAGTGAGCATATGACATTTGACCGGTCCAAAAATCGTGTCTTTTGTGATTATTTTTACGAATTTTTTCATTTTTACGTGAAACACTCTAGCGATGATGTCATTCTCGAAGGATCGCTGACCGGAAAAAAATTCCTGCTTTATTTCTTTCCATTCCGGATTGCAGGTGAAAGTTATAAAAAGGTCAGGCCTGCACCACCTACCCACACATACTGATTAAACAAATTTTTGTAATAACGCAGTGTGTTAAAACAATTGGTCCTAATCATTAAACGGTAGCCATAATATTTCATACATGAATATCCACATCCGTCGTCTCGTGAAACAATTATTAATGGATATTGTAATGGATCGTAAGCAAATTGCAATTCCGACACTCGTTTTAGTTGTCCGTCTCTACTATGCAATATAACGTCCCTGGCTTCTTTATCTTCGTCGACTAATAAAACGGGCACTTCGTTTATGGGTGGAGCGTTATATCTGCCTCGGTTTTCTGCATGAGTTGTGCGATCGGAGAGAATGATTAATTTTAAACTCTCCGTATTCGGTTCGATGGTATGTTTAAAACTTCGTAAGTACACGTTGTGATTATATAATACGTTCTGCAATTCATTTATCAAATCTATTTTTTGCATAGGGGCCAGATTTGATCGCAATGAAATTGAGGGATTTGTCCTGCTGGCGGTAAAAGGTTGCCCATAAGATGATGGACCCGCCTCTCTAATGTCTTTCTGTGAAGTGAAGTCAATAGGTATCACTTGCATTGTTCTAAATGTAATAGCGCAAACAGCCAAAAATGAAGACCCGTGCCCCGTGTCAGCCAATACGACTTATTTTATGGGCGCGCTATGTAGGTGAACAGCGAAAACGCTTCTTCCTTCTCTCTTTGCCGTAGGATGCCGTAGGAATTCACGGCATTTGAATTTTTGCGTAAAAACGTGTCAGCTGATTGCTCTCTCACAACGCGGGGTTGCCAATCCCGATATACTGTAGTAATTTTAAAATTGTCTTCAATATGTTTGAAATTTTCATAAAATAACTAAAAATCAGAGTGGAATGCTATTATTTATAAATATATAAACTATTTTTGATAGTTTGTTTTCAGATTTGATATTTTATATTATAAAAATTGTAATTGAAAACTTAGATGTGTACAAAAATATATATGCGTATTGTTCAAATGAAAACTAACAAAGATGACTGATTTCTGCGTTTTTACTACGAGCTCAACTTTTAACACATATTGCTCGCTAAGGAAAGAAAGGGAGTATCGTTTTTGGCTGTGTCTGTTATAACACTCCAAAATACGTAAGAAGTGATGCTGTTTTTATACCCTTGCAACATGTTTCTACAGAGTATAATCATTTTGTTCACCCAAAGGTTTTATATAAGTATCAGCTAAAATAAATCGAGATAAGTATAGGGTTATATAAATATATATATATAAATATATATATATATAAATATATATAAATAATCAGGATGACGACATGAGTTAAAGTTCGGGTTACTGGCTATCTGTTCGTGCAAGCTACAATTTGAGTAAGTATTGAAAAAATATAACGAGTTCATAGATGGGAGTAATCGGACCACTGCTACGCCCACAAAACGACATTAAAAGACCGAAGTGTAATTTCACACACAGGATCGGAGTAGCAAGGAGTCCGTCAGCTAAAAAATTTGAAATGTGGGAGTTTTCCCACCTTCAATTGGCTTAATGTAAATATCTCCAAAACCCTTGAAGCTACAATAACTAAATTTGCCCAAGATAAATCATATAAGGCACACTGATAGTGCCAAAATGATTGAAATCGGATAAAAAACCCGATTACTCCCCATAAAATGGTACTGTTAAAAACTACTGAAACTGCGAAAAATCAATATTTAAAAACTTCAGAGACATGAAACTCCTTCGACCTTTTAACTTTTCTTATCTACAAACTTGCGTCGAAATTATGCGAAGTTATTATATTGAAATTTTCCAAAGTCTCGTATAGTATTATATACAAATATTTTCGTTACTCTAATGAACCCTATGTGCTATATAGCGGTCAGTGTACGAGTTACAGGGTTTGTTCGGAAAGTAATGGGACTGAGTCGATTTCAACAAATTTATTGAACCAATCATTACAATTCAAAAATGGCTCCATCTGCGTTGATGCTGCGCCGCCAGCGCGATTTCCAAGCATTGAAGAGGCATTCTCCGGAATAGCTTTGAGAGCCAAGGTGCGTCTCAAAATGCTTACCTTTCATCGGCCTTTTCGGGCAAGGAAACAAAAAAGTCCGGGGGGCCAGTTTTAGGCTGTAAGACGGCTGAGGAAGCGTTGGGGTGCCGCCCTTGGTTAGGCAGCTGTTCACAAGAAAGCGGTGTGAGCCAGGGCGTTGTCATGATACAACTTCCAATCGGCTGCGATGCCTTATCGGACCCGATTGACCCTTCGTTTGAGTCTCGTAAGGACTTCCACGTAAAATTTGGCGTTAACGGTGTGTTCAAGATCAATGAGATGTCAAAAAACACAATGACCATCGTTTTCACTTTGGTTTTGCTCACTCTTCCCTGTTTTGGGCAAGAAGAGGCCTGTGTGTGCTACTCGGAAGATTGTCTATTTGTCTCTGGATCATACTCGAAGATCTATGGCTCGTCTCCTGTGATTACGTTATCCAAACGTCTCTGTCGCAGAATTACCGAGTTTTACACATAATTTAATAGCGTACCGCTGCTCAAACGAACTCTGCATTTTCGACTTACACCACTTACAGAAACACGTCGCACGAAAATGTTTGTCCTGACTCTCCAGGTGCTCGGAGACAACTGTTCAGCCACTCGTTCGCTAGCTAGGAATGCCCTCTACCAAATCCAGTCGGTGCTCGACCGCTATGAAGTACAGTGGCGGCAGAAAAAAATTAGTCCTATTACCTTCTGGACAAACTCTGTATATTTATAGTATATATAAAACTGCTTGGATTCCAATCCTCTGGTTGATGTTTTGCAAGATGCAAGTGTATGAAATGTTCGGTTACACCCTGTTTCTGTTGGTCTTGTCGAGTAGAACAAGAATCCATTTTTTAAATTAGCCAAACGCCCAAAAAATCATCACTTAATTTAAAAAAAACCGGTTTTCGCTATTGGCTAATTATCAAACAATTTTTGAAAACATTTTAAGAAACTCAGGCCTTTCAAACTTAAAAAGTTTAAGAGAATTATTTATTTTAAAATAAAGTTAAAATGTTCGATACACGCAATAAGTTTTGCCACATTTGTTGGTTGCATAACATAAATATCGTTACCTTAAATGAAAAATAACGTAACAATATTTTCGGAAATTTAGAAAGGAAAGAATAGAACACGTTATAAAATGAAAGATGAGTGAAACAAAATTTAAATATTGGTTAAAACAGGGTTATAACACTACCTCAACTGTTAACTGTAATCGTCCGGCTACCTTTTGCAAATAAATGAACCGTTCGTAAGGGTGGCTGCAGTTAAAATACATTTCCATGTTATGGAAAAAGATAAGTTAGTATACTGAAAGCGGACAAAACAGAAAAAAGTACCTTGAGGTAAGAATACACTTGCATTGGACCACAATGAGGCATGTTATCACTGCTTCTCTATAATTTGACAAGAAAAATTTAGTTCTAGAAAGAGAGGAATGCAAGTTAGCACCTCCAACATAATGGGAGGCATACACGCAACAATTATTGTACCAATTTCATTGAATTGAACAACTGATTGTTACGTATATGGGGCAGTTGTATGAGTTCTGCCAACTGATTGGATGAAAGTCAACATTTTTGATATTTTGTCAAGTTGGTTGTGTTAGTTGGAAAGTGTTTGGGTTGGTCGTGCGATTTCAAACGACTTGCCATTTCATGTCGGCTGTCAAAGAGAGCGCGATTCCGATTTCACGTTTAAGCAACGACGTGAATATTCAAAATGAAGTTGGCCTCAAAATTGTGTTAAAAGTTGTGTCGTATGTAGCGGACAAGGGCAATTTCTAGCCCAACTCAATCAACCAACTAATTGTTGCGTGTACTCGTATGCCTTCCATAACAAACTACTTAATCTATGATGGCACACCAAAAAATAATAGTTATTGTTTGATTTGACAGCTGATGCAGGGTTGCATTTTCTTTTTCCTAATTTAAAATATTTTTAAAATTCTAAACATTTCAAATTTAAATTCTTTATTTTTCTTTATTAATAAACAATTTTTACAGAATTATAAATATGTACATATCATATGTTCAATAAAAAATTATTAATATCTGAAAACAAAGATTAATTATATAAAATGATAATAATGCCTGAAAGAAAAGATTAATAAAATAAAAATAGTCAGTAATATCTTTTTTTTCACAATTTTTTTATTTATTGAAGCTGGTTTTTCCTAGAGCCTAACAATAAGTAATAAAACCTTAAATCTATTTAAAAACTAGACAGACTTAAGCAAGGGACTGAGCTGTTTTGGTGATACGTCGCTCTTTAATACGCAGGCATATCTCTTCTTTTAAGTCGTGTTTGATCGCAGGAATGTACCGAAGCATTAGCCAAAAGATTTGGGCGATCTCGGAGTTTAGATATATATTTCACTCTGCTATCTTCTACTTCTTTCCTTACCATAGGAATACCAAGGTCTTTATGGATATTTTCGTTACGCATGTACCGTGGTGAACACGTGATTGTTCTAAGCATTTTTGATTGGAACCTTTGTATTAGATCAATATAAGTCGTACCCCACAGTTGAATGCCATACATCAAAATCGACTTTACGACCGCATTATATAAAAGCACTTTGTTGTCTAGGCTAAATTTGGAGTTTTTATTTAAAAGCCAATTTAAATTTGCAGCTCTAATCTTCATACATGTTATTTTACTGGTTATGTGTTTTCTCCATGTGAGCCTTCTATCTAATTGAATACCAAGATATGTTACTTCGTTCGCTTGGGGTACTAAAATATTGTTTTTTTTTTTACTGCCGGACACATCTTTGGTCTTAGCGAAAATGTAATGTGCTTACATTTCTGTTCATTCACATTTATACATCCGTTCGCTAGCCATTCTTCGACAGAACTTAAATGCTCCGCTAATATTCTTGATGCTAAAATGTGGCATTTGTTAAGGCTCACTATAGCTACGTCCTCCGCAAAAGTTGAAGTTAATACATTATTAGCTGTTGGAAGATCTGCTGTTTATTTTATGTATAGTGTTAGGCCTAAAACACTACCCTGGGGTACACCAGCCCTTATCTGTCGTTCATCAGATATGAAATCTCAAACTTCAACCATAAATTTTCTATTTTTTAAATAAGACTCCATGGTTTTATAAAATTCTAAAGGTAGACTTTTTTAATCTTATATAAAATACCTTCGTGCCACACTTTGTCAAACGCCTGAGCTACATCTAGAAATATTGCTGAACAGTACTTCCTGTGCTCAATTGTGCCATGTTTCGCACGAAATCCGAATTGATGCATTGGTATTGTATAATTTTATTTAGCAAAGTCAATGAACATTAATTCTTACAAACTAATGAAAAACTAGGGCGCATGTTAGAATTCTAAAATAATTAAATTACAATAACATGAATAGATAACTTAAACTAAAAAACAGAATTGAGGGTATTTATGAAGGATTCCCTAGTGTGAGAGAAATCAAGAAGAATTTTCTCGGGAATCGAGTTAAACTCACGCATAGCCCTCTTGAGAGGAGCATATTCAGAAAAATTAGTGCTTTCCTTTTTGTAATAAAATGGGGAAATGGATCTGAGACAACGCTGGGGAGTATTGAAGTTAAGTTTCCCTAATAAATAGGGACAGTCAATACCACCGTTAATTACATTGAAGACAAATGAAAGGGAGAGAACGGACGTTCGATTTTCCAGTTATTTAAGATGTAAAAGCAATAAACGCGATGTATACGATGGTATTGGGTAAATAAACTTTAAGGAGCGGATTTAAGAAAGATTTTTTGAACACGCTTGATCTTGTTAATTGACGATATGCAATATGGTCTCCAAATAAACACTGCATACTCCGAAATGGACCGCCCAAAACATGTGTACAGTAATTTTAACGTGTAGGGGTTGGAAAAATTTGTAGAATTCCGACAGACAAAGCCGAGTACAGAAAATGATTTTGAAGTGATGTAGTTGATGTGATTACTGAAAGAAAATTTGTTGTCAAAGATTACCCCCAAGATCTTTGATTTCAGTAACGCATTTTAGGGCGCAATAAGAAATATTGTAGCTAGAAGATAAGATGTTGCGTCCCCTACCATAAGAGAATTCAGAAAAAGCTTCGAATTCAGGCACCAATTATGAAAAGTATCAATATCACATGCCACCTCCCAGAAGGTGGTCAACCCAGTGGGTGCGAGGACCCACGCAGGAAAGGGATGAGCAGCTCCACTATGAAAGGGTACCTACGGTACCTTCGTGATGGGATGGCTCGAGTGCAAGACCGCGGAACTGGCAATCGCGGGCCGGTAAGCACCACCCTGACTGCAAGGCGAGGTGATAGCAGGGCAGTGCCCGCAGCTCCAAAAGGCTGCGGGGCATCAATCCAAAGGCAGCCGGGGGTCAACCATCTGGACCGGCTCCCCACCGGGTGGAGGAGGGGCGGCGCAGATATGCGGATGCTGAAACCGGAGGAGCTCACCGCGCTTCAGGACCTCCTCATGGAGGGGGAGGACTACGCAGCGTCCTTCCTGAGTGTTGAATTTAGAGGAGGTATGCTGCAGGTGGACTGTATTGATGAGGAGTCCGCTGACTGGCTGAGAGAGTACGCTCCAAAGCTGGGAGGCTGGAAGGGCCCCATCCTTTGCACGAAGAGGGCGGAGGACTTGCCTCGGAATACTTCCCAGTGGAGGCACCTGCAGCTCCCCCGGAGGCGGTTGACAGGCTGGTGGCACAGGCTACCCCTCATCATAGGATGCGATGCAAACGCTCACCATACGAAATGGGGCAGCACCGATTGCAACACAAGAGGTGAGTCTCTATTAGAGTATATTGAAGGTAGCAATTTAGGTATAAAGAATGTAGAGTGTGAACCCATTTTCATAACTATAAGCAGGAGGGAGGTGTTGGACCTCACCTTCAGCAATGAGCCTGCGAGTGGACTGGTCTCTCAATGGAGAGTCTGGACAGAGCCCTCCTTGTCAGACCACAGGATCATAAGGTTCAAGCTAAAGGTAGAGGTTAGACAACTCTCCCCCAGATGTAACCCTCGGAAGGCGAACTGGGTCGCCTTCAGGGATTTATTAAGCAGGGAGTTAAGCAGGAGGGGGCAGACTGATGATGGCGTTTCCGGCCATGGGCTAGAGAATAGGCTCTCTGACCTGAACGGGGCCGTAATCAATGCATACAATTACAGCTGCCCCCTAAAAGCGCCCACCGACAGTTGAGTCTAATCGTGGTGGACAAAGGAACTAGCGGACCTCCGGAAAAAGGGGCACAGCCTGTTTAACAGAGCAAAACGTACGGGGGTCTGGGCGGAATACCGGAGCTATCTCACCTTGTACAGCAAGGAGATTAGGTCTGCAAAGCAGGCCAGCTTCAGGAGATTCTGCGAGAATGTCGCCACCACGCCAGAGGCACGAAGGTCGTTGAAATTGCCATCAAACGCAATGACGGGACTTTCACGACCAGCGCGGAGGACAGAGCCATGGAGCTCCTGCGGGCGCACTTCCCGGAGGCAGTTCGGGAGGACCACTGGTCCACCCGTGATCGAGCACAGGCCATCCCGCGAGGATTGGAGTATTGCCAAACAGCTGTTTACGGTGGACTCGGTGGGCGATGGCCTCGTTCGAAAGATTCAAGTCTCCGGGAGTGGATGTCCTCTTTCCGGCGCTGTTACAACCGGGGGAGCAGCTTTTGCTGCCTCACCTGGTTCGGCTGCTGAGAGAGAGCCTCGCCATGGCGTTTATCCCTGAGGCATGGAGGACAGCGAAGGTGATCTTCATACCCAAGGTGGGAAGGAGGGACTACTCGTTGGCGAAATCTTTTAGGCCAATAAGTCTAACGTCGTTCCTACTTAAAACCATGGAGAAGATCGTGGAACAGGAAATAAGGGCGAAGGCGCTGAAAAGCCCACCGCTGCATGCGGCCCAGCATGCCTACGGAGCGGGAAGATCTACCAGTATTGCTCTGCACCAGCTGACCTCTGAAATAGAGAGCTCACTGGAGCATGGGGAGGTGACGATTTGCGCGTTCCTGGACATCAAAAGTGCCTTTGACAACACATCCCACAAGAGTGTAGTCAGGGCACTGGAGAAAAGGAATGTGGCGGCACCAGTGCGTAGATGGATAGAGGCCGTACTACGTACAAGCGTTGCTGAGACTTCAGTAGGAGACAGCAGAATTCGTCTAGGCACAACAAGGGGCTGCCCACAAGGGGGTGTGCTATCACCCCTGCTATGGAGTCTAGTCATAGACGACCTGCTGACACTGCTTACAGATAATGAGTTCCGCTGCCAAGGGTATGCGGACGACATAGTAATTATAGCAAAAGGCAAACATGAAGACACTCTCTGCGACTTGGTCCAAAGAGGTCTCAATCTAGTGAAGGGGTGGTGTAGGGAGGTTGAACTGAATTATATATATAATTCCGTTTACGAGACGCAGGACCCTACCCGGCCTTAAGATTCTCTCAGTGGGGGCAGTGAGATAGGAATGACCAACAGTGTCAAATATTTAGGGTTGACGTTAGACTCCACCTTGAGGTGGAAACAGCACGTAAACCTTACCTTGGTCAAGGCGACAAAAGCATTAATGGTGTGCAATCGGCTGGCGGTTAGGCCCTGGGGCTTTAAGCCAAGGATAGTAAGGTGGTTGTAAACCATGATAGTGAGGCCGATAATCACGTATGGGCCGGTAGCCTGGGCCTCGGTTGCGTCGCAGACTTCGGTTAGGACTAAGCTATTAAAGCTAGAGCGGCTGGCCTGTGTCTGCATGACGGGCGCAATGCGTACCTGTCCAACGGCAGCATTGCAGGTTCTTCTGGAGCTTACACCGCTTCACTTGATCATCGGTCAGGTAGCCAAACACACCCTTCTGCAAATAACGGCAGAGGGGTGAATAAAAGACGAGGTAGTCTCATCCCAGCGGATGGAAAGGATAAGCGGCAGCCTACCTTTGGCCCTCCTCCCGAGGGATAGAGCTACCAAAAAGGTTAATCTCGGGAAAAAGTTCAAGGTTGCCATCAGCAACAAGGACGATTGGAATGACTCCAACCTCGAGATGGTGTTGAGGGAAAGTACTATGAGGTGGTACACCGATGGCTCGAAAATGGCGGAAGGAATCGGCGCAGGGATTGTGAGCCCACGCACTAGGCTCTCCATACCCATGGGTGAGTTCCCGAGCATTCTCCAGGCAGAGGTTTATGCCATAAGCCGGTGTATAGAAATAAACCTCCAGCGCAACTATCGCAATTAGCGGATAGCCATTCTCAGCGATAGTCAAGCGGCGCTAAAGGCGATCTCCTCTTACGAAATCAAATCGCTTCTAGTGCAGGAGTGTAGGGATAGACTGAATAGCCTTGCGGATAGAAACCGGGTACACCTGGTCTGGGTGCCTGGTTATAAAGGTATAGCCGGTTATGAACTGGCGGACGAGCTCGCCCGCTCCGCGGCCTCCAGCAAAATGGTAAGATCCGAACCCTTTACAGGGGTGGGTCCCTATACAATAAAGGAGCTACTCCGTAAAGCGGAAAGAGTAGGCAGAGAGGAGTATTGGCTACAGGCTCATTTCATGAGACACGCCAAACTGCTAATGGGAGGTTACAACCTGAAGAGGTTCAAAATTATAATAAACCTCCCAAGGAACAATTTTAGTCTGGTCACTGCAAGCTGAACAGGCATCTGCATAGCATGGAAATATCAGCTTGCGCCAGCTGCCGTTTCTTCGGCATGGAGCCTGAAACCCCGGACCATCTGCTGTTTGACTGCTCAGCAGTCTGTAGACGCAGATCAAAGGCCCCTGGAGTACTGTCTCCGGATAGGGATCGCATGCCTCGCAACCGCCTGGAAGTCTACTGGACTTTATCAATGGGCTGGGTCTAGGTGAGTCAATGTGAGTAAGGAGAGGGCATAATAGACCAAAGGTCGCAGTGCATTCCTCATCTGCATTCTATCTATCAATATTACATTGAAGTTTGTGTACATCTTGCGTGTTTTTGGTTAATGCAAAAATTTTTAAGTCATCTGCAGATAACAGAAAGTTGGCGAAAGAGAAGCAGAAGGAAATGTCATTGATAAACAGCACAAAGAGAAGTGGACCCAAGATGCTTTCTTGTGGAACTCCCGAAGACGCAATGAATGAATCAGATGTCACTCCATCGACACTGACAAAGCATCGTCTATTGTACAGATAAGATTTAATCCACTGCAAGAGGACCGAGTGAAACCCTAGAGATGATAATTTTTTTAATAGTGTGTAATATTATTAATATTGTGTGTAGACACAATCTACCTGAAATCCAGTGGAGAATGCAGACACACAAAAATCGCTAAAAACTGCTAAGTTTGACACAGTGAAGCGCCCAGAGACAAACCCATGCTGATTGACATTAATTATTGATTATACTGCAAAAAATAATTTATTTTTAACATAACACTCAAAATTTTTCGTAATAGTAGAAAGTTTAGAAATAGGCCTGTAATTGGAGACAACATCCTTTCTACCACCTTTATGAATAGGGGTAATGCATGTCAATTTCCAGTCAAAAATAAAATTCCCGGTGGCGAGAGACTTATTGAAGATAAGCATGAGAGGATATACTAAGGCAGTACAATTTTTTATAAGTACGGGCGGAAGCCCATCCAAATCTAATTTGGAAGAAGACTTAATATCACAAATAGCCTTGGCAATATCGTTCTGTGAAAGACACAGTCAGCCAAAATTTATGGATGGGAAGTTATTAGCTGAAATAGTGGAACTAATCCCATCATCTTGAACATAGTTCGATTTGAAAAACTCAGCAAACAAATTGGAGATTTCGACCGGAGTGTATGCCGGCTTATCACCCCAGCGTAAAGCAGAGGGAATGGCCGAACACGCTCTTCAAGATTTTACAAAGTTCCAAAAGAACTTAGGGTTCGACTTAATTGTAGATTCCATATTATTAATAAACCTTTTATAGAGTTTCGTGGAGGAAAGGAGACATCTTTGATTGTAATACATTTTCAAATGCTTTTTAAAGACAGGGTAGATGATTGATTGGTCTGTATGAAGACGGTTGTGTTAAGCCTGGGAAGAATTTAGTATACCGTCCCAGGATATCAAGGATAAAAAAAATATGGTCGGATAGAGGAGATTATCCTGATCAAGGATAAATTCAGCAAACAAATTGGAGATTTCGACCGGAGTGTATGCCGGTTTATCACCACAGCGTAAAGCAGAGGGAATGGCCGAACACGCTCTTCTAGATTTTAAAAAGTTCCAAAAGAACTTAGGGTTCGACTTAATTGTAGACTCCGTATTATTAGTAAACCTTTTATAGAGTTTCGTGTAGGAAAGGAGACATCTTTGATTGTAATACATTTTCAAATGCTTTTTAAAGACAGGGTAGATGACCGATTGGTCTGTATGAAGACGGTTGTGTTAAGTTTGGGAAGAATTTACATAGTATACCGTCCCAGGATATCAAGGATAAAAAGAATATGGTCGGATAGAGGAGATTCTCCAGATTACGAATATATAAGGTTATAGCCGCAGGAAGCTTATAGTTTCCGAGTTATTCGCGTTTAAAGTTTAAAATTTGCAATATTTTATTTACGTATTGTCGATATACAAAATTAATTTTGCACTTATATTTTTCAATTTTATATACACTAACACATCACTTGTTCATTTTCACACATTTATTTTATATACTATAGTGCCAAAAATTGGTATTTATATGCATTTCAATTAATGTTGAATTATTATTATTTTAGAATAACAAATAAATTACAAACTGTCAAGTAATCAGTGTTATCTTATCGATATCATTTGTAAAAATAAATTTGTAAATTTGTCGAATAATCAGTGTTACCGTACTAATCTATCTAACTAACATACCCTCTAAGACATTGCTACTTCTTTGCGTAGAACTCCTTTTTGCGTAGGCGGCCTTCGGCCGCGCTTCAAAAAACATAACTCTGGTCGGTCCAACAGCGGGGTGTACCAAATTTTTTTGGCGTAGAACTCCTTTTTGCGTGGGCGGCCTTTGGCCACGCTTCAAAAAAAAATAACCCTGGTCGGTCCAACACCGGGTGTATACATTTTTTTTTTTCCCGTAGAAATCATTTTTACAATGGCGGCCTTCAGGTCGCTTAAATTTGTTTTAATATGTTTAATATGTTTTTTTAATGTTTATCAACAATTATGTTTCCATTATTTAGGGTATAATATTTCCTTATATTTTTTTTTGTTTTAGTTTGTATAATATTTTAGTATAGTAACACTGTTTATTTGACAAATTTAAAAATTTATTTTTACAAATGATGTCGATAAGGTAACACTGATTACTTGACAGTTTGTAATTTATTTTTTATTCTAAAATAATAATAATTCAACATTAACTGAAATGCATATTAATACCAATTTTTGCACTATAGTATATAAAATAAATATGTGCAAATGAATAAGTGATGTGTTATTGTATATAAAAATGAAAAATATAAGTGCAAAAGTAATTTTATATATCGAAAATATATAAATAAAATATTGCAAATTTTATATTTTAAACGCGAATAACTCGGAAACTATAAGCTTCCTGCGGCTATAACTATATATTCGTAGTCTGGAGAATCTCCTCTATCCGACCATACCCTTTTTAATTCCGAAATCTTGGGACGGTATACTAATGCCGACCCTTAAGTCTTTCCCAGGTTTATCTATCAAGATAATCTGCGACTTTTTGCATGTAATTGGATAGTATCTGAAACTAAGAATTGCACTGAAGAGCAAAGAGAGCACCTCAACAGCAATAATAGGTAAATCAATTAGCATTTTTGGGGAAATTTTATCATGCCCCGGCGACTTATTTGGATTAAGTTCTTTGATGATACCAATAATTTCAGAAGATGTAGTTGTTAGAGACTCGAGCGACTCTTTAGCTGTGTTGGGTAAGATTGACAGCTTAAAGTTGTTCTTTGGCAAATTGGGTTTAAATACCTTTTCTAGGTGATTTGCAGAGCAATTAGCCTTTTCCTCGTCACTTCGAGCCCAATTTCCACCCAAGTCTCGTATAGGCATGTTGGTGGCTTCATGGACTGTTGAGCTTTTCAAAAGCTGTTTTGCGAGTTTGAATTCGGACACAGCTTCTTTGTATACATTTCGATATTCAATTCTTCCTCACGTTTAAGCGCTTTTTTTAATTTACGTGCAGCAGATTTTAATTGAAGCTGAGTGGAAAGGAAACGATTTATCTGCATTTCACGTCTTGCGCGCCTTTTTTCATTTACAAGCATTTGTATTTCTCTATTAGAGATTTTTCTGAAACCAAGCGGATTATAGCTTTTGTTTGGTGTTGCTAAGACAGCTGCGCTGGTTGTTATATCATTGAATTCTCTTATGCTTTCGTCAATACCTCTTCCTGTGTTTATTTTGTACTCAATATTAATATGGCTACTGACGTATTTTTTATATTTTAGCCAATTCGTTTTATAAGAAGTTAGACCCACTTTTGGATTAACGAACATGGGTTGTTCACACAACTCTATACGTATTAGTACAGGAGAGTGATCAGAAGATAGATCAGTACATGTATCAGCTGTTATGTGCGATTTATCTATATTTTTGATTACGGCAAAATCAATTAAATCTGGTATTTTCTTACGATCACTATGCCAATAATATTTGAAAGAAAAGATTAATATTATCGGCAAAAACAACAAAATATATTAAATACAAATAAAATTGACTCTGAAAGAAAGATTATTTATATAAAAATCATAATAATATCTGAAAAAAAAATAATATTATCTGATTATTTAAAACATAAAACAAGCACTTGCTTTCACATATTATATTGGATTGTGCAGGCGGCCTTAAACGCATAATATACTTACTAATGTAAATTGTTCAAAATGCCAACTTTGTTTTTATTGACTTTATTACGAGCATTCGAGTGGAGCGCGTCCAGCTCGAAGGGCACTAAACAGTATACTGAAAACTATTCTAATTATAAACTATCCTCAAGCTACCTGTTGCTGTTGCTGCCGCCGCTGCTGCGTAGCAGTTGTGGTGCTGCGAGTTGGTATTTGCAGGCGTGAGAACGAATATGTGCTGATGGTATTGGCAGACGTGAGAACGTATAATTGCTGATTCAGTCCACGCGCAACTTTTGGATGCAACTTAAAACTTGTTATTTCCGTTCATGATTCTGAGTGCGCTACTTGTTGCTGACTCAGGCCACGCGCAATATTTTGGGGCTCCTTCAATTACATTCTTGTGTCGCGTGATAACTCCTCCCCTCCTAAGTGAGGGACGTCCTCGGACCTTTCTCTTGACACCTGAGTGATGTTTTCTACTACTCTTACTATTGCAGCCTGTCGCTTCAGCGTTTTATAGAATATTATTATGGAAAAAAGCACGGCGATAATTATTATTACCATGAGAATTATTGACGTCGTTGTCAATCCTTTTTCATACCCATCGGTTAGTTGTTCCATCAGCTGGCGATTTACCAGCGCCCGGTGCCGCAAGTAAGGTAAGCTCATTATGTTATCGTGTCCAGTTATATTTATCCGAGTCGCCCAAGGGATTTCAGCTTCTTTTATTTGAAGGCCATTCCGGTTAACGAAGGTTGTTTCATTTATACTTGCCTTATCAGAAAACATTACCGGGTAAGTACCCTTTTTTAGCGAAATGGTCTCACTCTCAGAAGTTGCCGTGGCGGTGGAGTCGTTTATGATGACCATACCATCATCAATTTCTTGTAAGGGATCTAGTTCGCCAAATGTTGTTCTACACTCTGCGGTGACGCTGGCTACCAGTTGTTGAGCGCAAGTTGTTATGTTCAATTTTCTGCAAAACTGCATGGCCATCCAAGGAATAGATGTCTTTACCACAAACCGCTACGGAGTTGTCGCGTAGTGATAGCATTGTTGTTGTGAGCTACTGGTAATACAATTTTTCTTTTACACATAAGCTTAGGTCTAGGGTACTTAACTAGGAAGTGAAAAAGGTTATTATCATGAAATACTTTAAACTTAGAGACTAATAACAAATCAGTTACAGTTAAGTTGTTGAGAGACTCGGTCTTCAAGATTGAATCAATTTCAATATTATCAAAAATGATTGGGTTTAATAATCCCAACTTTGCTAAGACGATTGATAAGATAATGTTATCTTAGTCTGTAATAATAGCCCTATTTCGGGCCAAAACAGTTTCGTAAAGGTGTCCGGTATCTATCTGTTCTGGTTTTTTATTCTTAAATTTCATTTACTGTACTACCAAGCTATAAAGTTACTTTCTGAAAATCGTCGAAGTCCGGCGTGCCTGCCACAACCTTAAGAGCAATTCCCAAGATGTTTAGGCTACGTGAATGTCTTTTCGGTCCCATTACTGTCCGAAGAAGCTTGTCGATTCGGTCCAGATCAGCATTCATCAGTTTCGTCATGTGGCTTTTTGTGTACAGTTTTAGCGCTGTGCGAGTGTCAATGATCAATTCAGCGTAGGCAGTCAGGTTTGTCGTACGTCTGATGTAATCGTACGAGTCCCATAAAACCACGTCGCCATTCGTAATCGGTAAGTAGTCTGAGTGTGAGTAACCCACAATCTTACAAACTGTGGAGGTCGCGGTCAAGCTAAGCATAAAGAGCAGAGGTCTAAAAAGAGAAGCAAAGACAGAAGCAAAGAAGATTGTAAGACTTAAAAATATTTTATTTGACTATCGGAGATTATCCTTATGAACTATTCTACCTTTAACCCTGACTGTAGAACCCAGATCCTCCTGGACTATGCCCTCCACATATAAGGGGGTAAGTTTGTTTCCCAACCGTCTATATGACTTAATGTGGATTGTTTCTCCAACGGCAAATGTTCTCGCTATCCTGGTTTTGTTATGAGTCCTTAACTTTGCTTCTTGAGCCTCTTCTACCTTATTTTTTGCTTCTGTCCCACCTACCCGGGAATGAAAAACCTCGAAGGGTTTTTACGGAGTGAATGCTCTTATTGTATTGAATTGCGGCCAGTAAAATTAAGTCCACAGTATCTTCAATTCCTTTTCCTAATTTAAGGCATGTAGCTATTTCCCCCATAGTGCTATGAAATCTCCTTTCCATTGGGGGTGTTTTTTTACGTGGCGGGTCCCAAACCCAGCGCACAACCCTATGCATGGGATGTTTCGCCTTCTCACTTTAGCTCGCCTTCAAACGGATGTTCTTAGGCTACCCAGAGGATACTTGGTCAAAGACCGGAAGTCGTGAGCTGCTTGAGTTATATGCAAAAGAATCGTTTCTGGTCACTCCCAAGTGAAGGGCGATCAGAGAACTTTCCTCACTTGCGTGAACTTCTACACATGACTTCTCCTCGGCTATAATCGCGTAAGCGGTGTCTACGCCAATTAAGAAGAAGAAGAAGCTATGAAATCTCTCCACCTGCCCGTTAGAAGTACCATGCAGAGGAGGACCATTCACAATTTCAATGTCGAAAAGGTCTCTAAGGCACGATTTTATTGTATTTGAGTTTAATGATTTTTCATTATCGCAAAAAATTATTTTGGTTCCTGCGAACATATTGACCAGTTGCAGAATACGCGGCTTAATATCGATTATCGTTCGTGAATGGATTGGTTGCACTACTGCAAACTTGGATAGCTTGTCCACACAAGTAAGAAATATGTGGAATTAGTACAGAATATGACAATATGGAGAAATTCCCCGGGAAAAGATGGAATGGGTGTTTTTCCTATGGGATGCTTTACTGGATGTCTGACATATTTAGCTTTAATGCAGACTTTACAATTCGACGCCACCTCCTTAGCTTTTTTCTCCATTCTCGGAAAAACACAATCTTCAAGAATTTGTTTAACATTTTCTTGAGAGGCACGATTGTGTAATTATTTCAATTTGGTCGTTAGGATCAAAAATTTCCGTGACAAATTTAGTTGTGTGACGGAATCTTGTATTTGGGAAAGTACTCCCTAGCTAGTTTTGGATTTGCGTTGACCACGTCGGATTTTACCACTTCTGATAGCATTTTAAACAAACTCTCATTATCAGAAAACGTGAGAAAATGGCGTAACTTATTTCCAAAAATAATAAATGTTCTTTGACATTTGGTTTCTATAGACATTTACTGCTTTTGAAACTGCTTCCACCGTATAAGTAAGAGACTGTTCGCTATGAATAGTGGCAGCATCCGATTCAGGTTCTGGATCTAGTGCGTTTATAAACTGGCGTGATAAAGCATCAGCTACTAAATTATCTTTTCCTGGTTTATAGTGTAGTTTGGCATTATATCCTTCAATGAAGCTTTCCATCGCTTTATTTTTGGATTCGGGTTACGATCAGACACCGCGAAGGTTAGGGGTTGATGATCTGTGTAAATGTTTAATTCCCTAACGCCGAACAAATAATGTGTAAGAGTTTTAAGAGCCCATACGATTGCCAGGAGCTCACGCTCGTTTGTTGCAAAGTGTTCTTCCTTTTTGTCAAGGGTTCTGGAAATCATTGTAATCGGTCTCCCCCCTTGAGAAAGGACCGCACCTAGAGCGTGTGAAGAAGCAACAGTCGTTAGGTCGAAAGCCTTTCTAAAGTCCTAACATAACATCTTCTGATGTTAGTATACTCTGATGGGTCTAAAATCCTTGGCCGTGACATGGGAGCCTCTGCCAGCCTGAACGTAACTTTGACTCGTCTCCAGGCCCCCGGGATGTAACCTAATCTGATGCAGTTCGCATAGATCGGTCGCAACAATCTGCATGACACTTTAACAGCCTGCTGCAGCTGCGCTGGTATGATGCCGTCCGGTCCCGGAGATTTGAACGGTTTGAACGAATTAATCGCCCATTCCAAGTGACGCTCATCTAGAAGGTCGGCAAAGGCCGGGCAGTCAGCATGCAACTCTCCTAGAGATGCCACTATAGACGACGTGCTCTTAGGGAAGTGAGCATCGAGGAGCAACTGAAGTGTATCTTCACTGCTCAGGGCCCACTTCCCGTTTACATCCTTGAGATAGCCCAAAGGCACTGGGTTTTAGCGAGAATACGCCTGAATCTAGAGGACTCGTGGCAGCCCTCCACTTTCTCGCAGAAGGTCTTCCACGAGATCCTCTTAGCCCTCCTTAACTCGGACTTGTATATCGAAAGTCCGGTTTTATACAAGGCCTAGTCGTCAGATAACCCGCTCCTGCGGGCCCTGTTAAATAAGCGTCTGCAAGACGCCCTAATTTCCGAGAGCTCCATAGTCCACCATTAAGGTTTCCCTCTGCCCTTCGGTGTTTTCAGCGGACAGGAGCTCTCTAGCGCAGAAATGCACGCCGAGCTGAAGACTTCGACCCACCCGTCTACCACATCAGTGGTGCCCAACATGTTCACCCCGATGCACGTGGCAGAGTTTGCCAAAGCCCCCTTGGGTAGCCTTCCCAATCCGAGAAGGCGGACCTTCTCTGACTAAACTAAAACCGATATACCTGTGATCAGAAAAGGAGTGATCATCGAGGACCTTCCAATTCGAAATCAACGGGGCAATCACACGAGAGGCTAGGGTGAGGTCAAGAACCTCCTCCCTGCATGCGGTCACAAAAGTTGGAGAATTTCCCCTATTACAAATGCGAAGATTTTCGCTTACAATAAAGTCAAAAATTTTGACTCCCCTCTATTATTTGTGTCCGAGCTTCCCCATATCGAGTGCCGTGAGTTAGCATCCGAGCCGATGATGACGTCGACACCATTCCGGGACGCTTCAGCCAAGGTCTTCCTTAGCAGTACAGGAGGTGGCTCCACCGCATCATCGTGCGGCATATACGCGGAGATAATCCAGACATTTCCGGTATCGCTCTCCAGTTTTGCTGTTACTATGTCAGCATTGCTGAAATTAGGTAAAAGAAGTACCATTAGTTCATTTCTAACCAGTATACAGGCTCGGTTTCTACCTGCATCATTGGTCGCAGCTTATGGCTCCTCGTCCTCAAGCCAGAGATCCCGCTACTAGTCAGCCACGGTTCCTGGATCAGGAAGACATCGGCCTCGTCTTGCTCCAGACGAAGCAATAGATTGGCGGAGGCCGCCTTTGAGTGTTGGAGATTAATCTGGAGGAATTTCATCCTTCAGACTCTCCTCTAGAAGCGCCAGTTCAGCGCTCATGTCGCGATCGACCCTCACCTCCTCAAACAGTTGTTCGAGGCTGAAGACGGAATCGCCAATCGACGAACCGCCTCCAGAACTCGCCACGTCCGAGAGATTAGGGTCGTTATCTGTGGTCGCTTGACCATCGATACTGCCGTCTGCCTTCCCCCCTGCATCTGCAACTCGGGTGCCATTAGCCCTGATATCCGTTGGGAGTACCTTTAGCACAACCATCTCGAAACCATAGCTGATGGCTCCCTTGGTTTTGCTGAGAGGACCGATGGACTCCTCATTAAGCATTATCAACGCTTGCCGATATGGTTCATCGGTTCTCTCCAGCCTGATAACCCTCCAGTCATGCGTGGGGAGAGAGGGGTTGCAGTACTTGAGGATTTCCTCAATCTCACTTGCAGTAGAAGGTTCAGCCGGCAGCCAGACGCGAGCCCTAGGACGAAGAGGGAGGTCCGCTTCGTCCACGGTATCCAGTCTGGCTCTCTTCCAAACCTCCCCCACCTGAGATACTGCCTTCTTATATAAGATGGCCGATCTTTCATCGGCACACCTTGTCAGCTTATGCAGCCCGTGGTGCCAACCGGCACTTACACATTTAGGAGGTGGCCCCGGGTTTTCCTTAACCACCTTGAGGAAGTCTGAAGAGATAGCTGCCGCTACTCTCTTCCACTCCTCGTGAGAGATGGCACCGTCCTCCCTGCTGCGGTTTAGCACACCAAGATCAAGGAATATTCTACAATATTTATGAGGAAAGCATTCAAAATAATAAAACATAACGAAATTGACGGATTTAGTGCATGAATTTTTGTTTTGTTTTCGTAAGCATTTAAAAATATGTATGTACATAGATAATATATACATTTGACTTTTTTAGCTCCAATGTTCATTCTCGATTGAGCCCCCAAAATTTGTAGGAAATAATGAGTATTGGTGAGTTATTATAGTAGTGTCTTTATTAACATTCAAAAAGCAACTGTCCCGTTTGTCCGTTGTCGGGTTGTCCGTCCGTGTACGTCTCCTACATATATTTGCATATCATGCACATAATTTTATCATATTACGTATGTACGAGTACATTATTGCTACATTCGTACTTGCTGTGGCTTGTTATTGCTGCGTAGAGAGAAACACTACACATGTACCTGCATTAGGGAGAAACTCAAGTTAGTAAGAAACCTCTTTAATAGGGCCCATATACGGGCACAAATGTGCGTTCAATATGTGTGAGTTCGTTTACCCATACACGACACACAAATCCATTTTGCGTTCGTTCTTCACACAGTGAACATGTACGACAAGCAAGCGGAACATTTCTTCGAATTTATTTCTAAGTTATTTTCTAAGTTATTCCAACTTTTATTTTTTTTTCAATTTTATTTTTATATTTATCACTTTTCGTGTGCCAAACTGCCAATTTATTTTTTATAAGATCAATAAGTTCTGCTTTAGAAGTTTCAAACAATATCGTTTTTGTTTTTTCGCAAATCTCTTTAGAAATTATCTAACAATATTTCCCCAAAGCTATAGATTGAAATTCGAAATATTGTCGAAGCTAGAAGGAAAATAGTGACCGAGCGTCTAACAGATATATGAGCACTTGGGCAAAAAGCGAAAACTTTGAAACGCGATTTCCCGGTTTTTCATTTTTACGATTATTCTTAATTGGCCGGCAGGATAGAAAAAAACTAAACGTCGAATGGAATTTTGGCAAAGTTTATTATCTTTGGCATTAAATTATTTTCTATTTAAATTAAAAAACTAAGAAAAGTCAAGTTTGAACATATTTTTAAGCAACATAAAGTAAAATTTTTTTGATCAAAGACCACTTTTTTCATTTCTAAAAAAATTTGTTAAATTTCTCACTTTTTTTTTGGAATTTTCTTAGTTTAACTAGGAGATAAATTATTGAAAAATACGAATCTCTTTGAATTTTTTGTTTCCGATAGAAATTGCGACCTGCATGCAAAAATACACATGTGAGATGCATCGGCCAATTGCTTCCCAAGTGCAAAATATCAAAGATTTTGAACCAAAAAATTTGTGGAAGATGTTCAAATATATAACTATAAAGCCTAGATGTTTCGGTTGAATCAATTATTTCTTTCCCTCACAAAAAAATCCTCAAAAAATCGATTTTTTGAAGCCTCTAAAGCAGGCTCTCCCCTTAACACTTGAAATTGTCCGCGATCTTCACAGTTCGGCGATACGAGAGAAATGAAGTTTTGTGCGCAGACAACGCCATACACGACACACGTGTTTGCGCACCGATCGTAAGAAATCAAACATTTCCGCGAACATGGTCGGTACGCGCACAAGCCCATACACGAGCAAACCGCATGCGTACACATACCGATCGACCGCACATATGTATGTGCCCGTGTATGGGCTCTATTATACAGGTTTGACTGTACATACAAAGTTGTGTGTATACAAATTTACAAACATTATGCGTATGGTTCTTTCAAATTTTGTTTACATGCACACATAATTACATATGTGAATATGTGCGACCGTTTGGTCTTTTAACATGATATCGTAAAATTCAAAATCAAATATATATTTGTCGTAAAAAACCTATACAAAATGCATATTTAGGTAGTAATACAAAATATATTGAATTATATATTTGCAAAGATTTTATGGAATTCATCATAAAATGGGTCAATTTTAAAATACATATGTATATACATATGTACTTATGTGCTTTCATAACAAATATATGTAGGAGACATACACGGACGGACAACCCGACAACGGACAAACGGGACAGTTGCTTTTTGAATGTTAATAAAGACATAACTATAATAACTCACCAGTACTCATTATTTCCTACAAATTTTAGGGGCTCAAACGAGAATGAACATTGGAGCTAAATAAGTCAAATGTAGTTGAAAGTGAAGATATTTGTATATATTTGTGCTGCCTTTAAGCAAATTTCTTTTTATAAATAAATAGCAACTCGTAGTATGTTGAGTGTGACGGGTGAATACATTCATACGTATTCGAAAAACTTAAATACTTGTTATGTATTCGGGTTGGCGTTAAAAACATTGACAAACATTTCTCAGTGAATATTTAAATGAAAAAACGGTTGAAACTGTTATGTGGTTGCGCATGTTATTGTGTGAATCAAGCGAAGGATTGGTTATGAACACCAGATGCTTCAAAGCATTTCCACGAACATGAGAATTTTTTGAATTGTACGTTACATTTAGAATTTGAAAACCCGAAAAGCAGTCGGTAGCGCGAGTGAAGAGCAGTAAAAGCCATTAAGCCATATTCTGCAACAGAAGTGAAGTGTAACGAAATATAAGGTAAAGCAGGACAAGCACGACAAGCAGGACAAGCAGTACAAGCAGAGAAGCAGTATTGTCGGTAAAGTGTAGAAGAAGTAAGACACAGTCGGTAGAACGAAGCACAAAGAGTCGCGTGATCGAGAGCAGTAAAAGCCATTAAGCTATATTCTGCAACAGAAGTAAAGTGTAACGAAATATAAGGTAAAGCAGGACAAGCAGAGAAGCAGTATTGTCGGTAAAGTGTAGAAGAAGTAAGACACAGTTGGTAGAACCAGAGAAACTAAAAACATAGAGAAGGTGAAAATCGAAATCTGTATGATGGTTCGATTGCGCGGCTAACAGAGCTGATAGATTTTTATTAGGGAATTCGCCGTGCACGCTGTTATTTAGCATAATTGAGCACGTGGAGTGTCAGAAAAATATGTAAATGACTGAAAATATATAAAGAGAATTTGCTTCGTAGAAAAAACTAGAAAATATACAAAGGCACACAGAGAATGTAAAAAAGCATTCTCTGAGTGACATATGTATGCATATATTGTATTATATGACCATTGTCACATATGCGTGATTTTCACATATGCATGCTTATATTGAATTAATGAACCATTGATTGATTACTTTGTGTTATAAGAACCATTGTTTTCCGAAAAATGTGATGAAATTAAATAAAAAATAATTTTAAATAAATTATTATTTCAAAAATTATATTAATTTCGTCTATTATAAGATGAACTTAAATGTGCTCATATAAACACTTCCATTCATTCCTTTAATTTCTTCAAAAAAATTAATGACCTTTAGAAATATCCATATTTCGTTGTCATTTCCATATTTCTATGGCATATACATTCATATATTATTTCTTTGGCACATTTGCCTGTATGTCCATCCAATAATGGCCGTCTTTTGGCATCTATGTTGCCACGGGCAACCAAGGTCAAGGTGCTGGTAGAAAATCGGAGTTTTGCCGAAAAAAATAAAGTAATGGCCGCCGATTGTCACCCCTTGCCGCTGTAGCAGTTTCGCCAACAAACTAGCGTAAATATGTATGCATATGTATGAGCATGCATACATATCGACGCTGATTTTTGCGAGAAGCACCAGAAATTTGTTCAAATTATGATTTTTAGCTTTTGCCATCGTCGAAAAAAGACGACTTGTAGGCAAAGGCATGCTCGGGGAGAAGTTACGGCCTCTGTTTATATGAATGAAGCGAGGTTTATGAATGAAATCCTTTTTGGTGTAAAATTCACTACACTTGTTCTTCGCCAATTTGGCTGCCGTATTGACTTGTGAAGATCAATTTTTTGCGACATAATATATGTATGATTGTTTCGCATTTTGCTTCTACGCCGGTCAAATTTCTATACAAAAATCGGCTGAAATGTGTGAGAAAATAAAATGGACAACCAAGGCAAATAATTCTTAAAAAATTTATTGGTAAATAAATATAAATGAAAATACATGTACATTTATTTTAATTTATTAAAAAACTTGTTTTAATTTATTTCAACTCATTTAAATTTATTAAAAAACTTATTTTATTTTATTAAAAACTGAAATGAAAAATAGAAAGAAAATTCATTTTATTAGAAATAAACATAAAAAAGAATATAATTTTAATTAAACACGATTTTCAGAATTTGTCTACCCACAACCACAAATTCTCACACAACCTAATCAATAAAGATTAGGTCTTTTTCACCAGCTTTTTTCAAAGCTTGGCTCACGTGTTCATACTACCAACTTACTAAGTTAATAAATACTAAAACTAACTACAAACTAACAATAACTAATACTGAAACTACTACTACAAACTATTTACAACTTAATCTACTCTGAAAGAAAAAAAAGAACATTATTAGTTTGTGAAGAAGCTGAAATGAGAGAAAAAAGAAGGAAAAAATGTGTTAGTTATTTCAATAATAAATTTTGCATTGGATGTATTTCTTTTACCTTTTATCCAACGAAAGTCACTAGAAAAATTAAATATGGCCTGCAATCTATCGTGCCAGTTTCTTTAATTTTTGTTTTTTATTGTAGTCCCTCGCCCTTACTTCATTTTTGTAAAGCTCTTCCTGCTGGTGTGCTAGCCATTTTGCGTTTTTGAACAGTAAAACTGTTATTAAAAAGTCCAAAAATTGGTGCCTATGTTCGAGGCAATCTCCTGCCTCGGTATTCCACTCTGGGTATTTCTGTTGTGTAATTGCAGTAATCTGGGCTAAAATCATAGATTTTATACCCACTCTGCAAGAATTTGCTATAAAGAGCTCTTTATAGGAGCTCATTTGGAGGCGGCTTATTTCAAATACTCTATCGTCGGGATTAACCAGCCTTAGATCATTGTCTCCTTTGTAATTTGTAAGAACATGTAAGAAGATTTTTACTTAATATGTAAATATTTATTCGATTTTGGCGCAATTATTGACACTTGTCTTAATATACAAAATTGGGCCAAAACGAAACAATGAAATACATACATAATTACTTTTGCATGTCAATATAGAAATGCCGACGGCAAAACGCAAAGGCATATATTGCACATACATATAAGCGTGGTTGAAAGCAAAAATTGAAGCATAAGAAATTGAAATGCCGACGGCAAAACGAAATTGCTTACATTTGTACATTGCGTATGTATCATGAAAATATCTTCATCATGTTTAGGTTAATCTTTTATACATATATTTAAAATGACTTATTATAAAATAAGATCAAATTAACATGAAATAATTTGAAAAATAATAAATCAAAAATAAAAAAGTCTACATACATACTTCCATACAAAATGGAACATTCATATTTCCTATTGAATATCTAAGAAATCATTTTTCTTCAATATTAAATAGGATTCATACAAAATTGTACTCATCATAATTATGTGTACAATCAATATTCAATTGCCGACGGCAAAATGCAAAAGCATACACATACATACTTATTTGCATACATTGCAATTCCCAAGTTGAAAAATTGAAGCATGAAAATATAACAAAGTTGGGAGATCATAAGGAGCAGCATGCATATGTTTATGTCTTCATATTCATATTCAATGCATGCATATGTTTACATATGTCTTCATATTCATATTCATGCATATATGTATATATTTATGTCTCTGCATATTCTTGCGTATGTGAGACAGAGAACATCATGTATTTTGTACACATTTTTCGGTGTCAAAATGAAACAAAATATAAACAAGCAAAACGAAATTCTTCGTTGCGAGTCTCTTCATATTTTCTGCTTCGACATGTACATAAACAAAATATGAACAAGCAAAACGAAATTCTTCGTTGCGAGTCTCTTCATATTTTCTGCTTCGACATGTACATATATGCCGTCATCATATGCCGTGAATACATATTCTCTTCATATTCTCGCTTAGAATATGTGAGAGAATGGTAAAAAATGTTAAAATTGCGGGGCGAAATCAGACTCACAATGTTAACGAATCCGGCGAATTCCCTAATAAAAATCTATCAAATGTTCGCAGTCGAACCTGCACCTTCTCTCTACTTTTAGATTCTCTGGTAGAACGAAGCACAAAGAGTCGCGTGGTCGAGAGCAGTAAAAGCCATTAAGCTATATTCTGCAACAGAAGTGAAGCGTAATGACATATGTACTTGTATACGGTGAAGCAGTACAAGCAGAGAATATAAATCAGCGAACAACAAGAAGTGTGTGCCAACTATAAGTCATGATAACACCAAATGAAAACACAATTTCATAAGAAAATTTTATAACTAACTAAGTGAGAAAAAATATAAGTAGGCGGGTATTGTCACTTGCGAAGCGAATGAAAATTTCGGCGAGTGGCCGTGGCGAATTGTAAGTTGCGAATCTCTAACGAATTCGCCAGAAAATGGCGAACGTGTGACGAAAATGAATTTCTGGTATTGCCGATGGCGAAAAAACGGCATTCGCTTCGCTATTACTGTCAAAATTTAACGAATGCATTTTTTATTCGCTATTTGAAATGGAAAGGACGTAAGTAAATTTTGATCGTTATTTGAGCAATTGTAATTAGTTAATTATATTTAACAAAAATACTTCTAGAACAAAACGTACAACAACGCAGCAATTCCAAAAATTGGTTGCGTTAATGGAAAATAATCCGGACGTCGCCAGATGAATGGGGAATTTTGGATCCACAAAAAAAAGCAGGGCAGAGCAATGGGACCTGTTCGCTGCCGAACTCAATGCCATTGGTCCACCATTGCGAAACGGACGCGAGTGGAATAAGGTAAAAATTTAATTAATTTGTTTGGTTGAAGTTACTTATGTGTAGCATTTAGGTTTGGTTAGATTATAAACTGAAACTAAAAAAAAAATTGCGACAAACCGACGCGAAACTGTTGCCACAGGAGGAGGACCTTATGCTCAGCAAAGTTTATCTCCATTGGAGCAAAGTGTTGATGAGCTTCTTCACCTTCAGGCGGCTGTAAATCCTGTAGGCTTAGCATATGGCTCCAATGAAGCAGCAACTGCGGCAAATAGTAGTGAAATTCAGCCAGAAGAGCGCACGACTGAAGAAACACAACGAGCCATAGATTTGGCATCGCAATCCTCAAGCAGCCGTCCTAGAATGACAGTAGAGGAACGTGAAGTCATTCGGATGAAAGCGTTGGAAAAGCAAGCCGAAGTTCAGGACATCCTTTCCAACAAATTAGCAAAAATGGAAAGAAAAATGGATGAAATTGCAAGGTATGAAAGAAAAACTTATGAGCTTAAACAGGAAGAAATTAAATTAATGAAAATGAAAGAAGAAAGGAAAAAGGAAGAAAATTTAGAGAAAAAAAAGACATAAAGAAAAGATGGAAATAAAACTACAAATTTTAAAATTAAAAATGCAAAAAAAAATAGGGTAAATAGTGCTTGTAAATAAATTGAATTTAGTTTATAGTTTATTTCATAAGAATGTGATGAATTTTTTTTTATTTCATATTTTAACCGAATTTGAAATTGTGATTTTTTTATAAAAACATGTAATTAATTTATTTTTATGTATATTTTAGTGACGGAATTGAATCTGTGATTTTTTTTTAATTTAATTTAAAAGAAAGAAGGAAGAAAATTTAGATAAAAAAGAAATAAAGAAAAGATGTAAATAAAACTACAAATTTTAAAATAAAAATTTAAAAAAATTAGTGTAAATAGGGTGCTTGTAAATAGATTGAATTCAGTTTATAGTTTATTTCATAAGAATGTGATGAATTTTTTTTTTTATTTCATATTTAAACCGAACTTGAATTTGAGATTTTTTTAGGAAAACATGTGATTAATTTTTTTTTATGTTATGACGGAATTGGATCTGTGATTTTTTTAATTTAATTTAAAATCATGTATTTTTTGTAATTTTTATATATTTATTATCTATGTAATATTGAATTTCAAAGTATTGAATAAAATAAAAGAATACAATATGTTATTCACTGAAGTCGGTATAGTTTCATTTACATCAAAGCATCAGCAATTTGTCTTCTGCGGCGCTCTCCTGGTGAACCATTGTCATTTTCATTAATTGGTTCCAATGGTACAACGGAATCAAAGAAGGTTTGAGCCTCCTCCGGATCACCGATTCTAAATTTTTTACAAATGTCGTGCAAGGCGCAGCATATATTAATAACGGATGTTACTTTAGCAGGATCGTAGCGCATTTTTCTATCACTCAGAAGACATCTGAAACGGCATTTCAAAACTCCAATCGTACGTTGAACAACATTTCTAGCTTTCGCGTGCTTTTTATTAAAAATTGACTCCCTAGTTCCAGATTCTGCATGATGGAAAGGTGTTAATAAATAAGGGCTTAGTGGGTAGCCGGAGTCACCTGCAAATGTATTATTGTTTTCAATATTCATATGTCAAGATTAAACTTGCGCAGTAGTCAAATAATGCGAATACCTAAATAAATAGAGTTCTGATCTCCGTTTTGATGCGCTGCCTCTAAACATGCCTTTAGAGAACTATTGTTCCATACGAACGAATCGTGTGTAGAACCAGCATATCTAGCATCCACAAAACGGATATTCATATCATGATCACAAGCCTGTAATAAAAATAAAATAAAATTTTTATACCAATGGAGGAGATGGGGGTGTTTGTTTGTGGTAGGAGCATAAATCGCAATATGGGTACCATCGATGCAGCCTATTACATTTGGTATTCCCGATCTTGAATAAAATTTGCTCCTTGCCTGCTGCTTTTCTTCTTCACTCGTATCTACGCTTATATGGGTACGACAAATTTCATTTTCCAAAATGGGTATGATCTCTTTTAAAATAAGGGAAACTGTTGGCTGAGCAAGACCCAACTGAAATTCATTCCCTATAGCTTGTTGGTAACTGCCATGTGCAAAAAATCTGAGCGCGGCACACAATTTTAACATGGGCGTTATGGAAGACGACATCCGACAATGAAATTTGTCTTTGATTTTATCCAGCACATACATAAATGCGTCCTTGTTTAAGCGGAAATTCGCAACAAATCTACAAATACGTGTACATTGAACAAAACCTTCTTATTATTCGTTATAATTGAACTGGATACATACACCGTGTTAGGAAGCTCTGTAGGATTAGAATTATCTCTAATAAAACGGCGCTGTCGAAGAAGATTAGTTCGCGTTTCCACATCGTAATTATCCTCAAAATACAGATCCGCGTTATTTAACATATTTTCGAATTTCAGTTGATAT
Source organism: Bactrocera correcta (assembly GCA_027475135.1). NCBI lineage: Eukaryota > Metazoa > Arthropoda > Insecta > Diptera > Tephritidae > Bactrocera > Bactrocera correcta. The sequence continues at coordinate 54,489,617 of CM050322.1, forward strand.
ACATAATAATAAATATTTTTAAGTATAAATGACACAAATGTCAAATTCGGATGAACGCGCTACTTTTTTCATGAATGGCAACGACATATTTTAGCGAATACGTTCATTCGCCATTCACAATACAAATTTGGGGTATGTTCGCCAAAGTGTTCGCTTCGCCAAATAAATTCGCTTCGCAAGTGACAATACCCGCCGTAAATGAATTTGAAGAAGTAAAGAAACTTCATTAAACATATAATACAAAATACAAAACAAAAGAAAAAATAATAATAGTTAATTAAAGAATTGAAAATGTAAACAAAAATGCGAATAAGTAATGAATATTAAAATCGCAATTAATTATTATTATAATTAATGTTTAAGCCAAATCAATTGTTCAAAGCATTTTTGTTACAGATACTTCAATTATTAACAAAAATATTACATAATACTATTTATATTGTAAAATTGAAGTACAACTACATTTACTTCCTTTTTGTATGAAATATTAATTAATTTTTTAATACTTACTATAAATTATATTAATATACTATATATACATTTAATTACATTATACCTAATTTTTAATATTGATAATATTCATAGTTGTAAAATATTGTAAGACCATGGACGTACAAACGATTTTAGGTATGGCAGTAGAGACGTTGAGGGAACATCTAAAAGGGTTGGGTTAAGTATTCAAGGACGGAAAATTGTACTTAGAGACAGACTTCTAAGGCATCATAATCTTGTGCAGAGCGATGAAGAAGATAGTGAGGTGGAATATGAGGAAGCAGTTTCGCAACGAGCTGTTGCAATTAGTAGCAACTTCACGCTCAGAGACATTCAAGACAGTTTATCTTCGTTTACCGGAGCAGACGCATTAAATTTCAATGATTGGGTTCATGAGTTTGAAGATAATGCCATTACATTAGGGTGGAATGAGCTACAAAAGTAAATACAAAAGTACATATATGCTAAACAATTGCTAAAAGGAGCCGCAAAACTTTTCGTACGCAGTCAGTCAGGTATTAAAGATTGGGATTCTTTAAAATCAGCTATTACAGATGAATTCGGTATCAAATTATCCTCGTTAGACATCCACAAAATGTTACAGGATCGACGTAAAAAATATTATGAATCGTTTAAAGAGTACTTATATACTGTGATGGAAATAGCCAAACCCATTAACTTAGATGATGCGAGTTTAATAGGATATTTTATAGAGGGAATTCCTGACTCGAAAGCTAACAAAACAATCTTGTATCAGGCAAAAACTATTAAAGATTTGAAAGAAAAATTCACCTTTTCAAAACAATAACAACGTAAAGAAATGTTACAAATGCTCAGCTACTACACATCTCGCAAAAGATTGTGGTAATACAGGCAAACAGTTTAAGTGTTTCAAATGCGGGAAAATAGGTCACAGGAGTTTTGAGTGTAAAGAAGATGCTGGGAAACACATAAAGGTAGAGAATAATTCTTTCTACAGCATGTCCGATGTACCATGGTACATACATAGATAGCGGTTTAATTTATAAACAAATTTTGATAGGCGACATTAGTGTTAACGCTATGGTTGACACGGGAGCTGATTTGAGTTTACTTAAGATACGATACGTTTGCAAAGTTAAATTATCTACAACTGAGTGGAGTGAAAAAAAGGATTAATAAGAATCAAAGATACTGAATTAACTACAATAGGTACCACAACTAGAAAAATGAAGATTGATAGTCTCAAAATAGAAGCAACGTTCCACATAGTCAGGTGTAATGATTTGCGTTACCAAGCCGTTTTAGGAAATGATATTTTGAAAGTAGCAGTCTTAGAGGTTTCAGAAGGTTCGTCTACGTTTAAGAAAAAGCAAAAAACAAATGATGAGCAAAATATAATGAAAGAGGAAGTTTTAAATGAAGAGGTTAATACTCTATTTAAAGAATTCACTTCGCTTTGTCTTCAAAATGTCTTAACTGTTGAGAAGTTTGACATTTTTATTTCTGACAATTTGTCTCATTTATCTGTGGAGAAAAATGCGCTTGTAACCGCAATGGTCAACCAATATTCTCCAGTTAAAAACTTCCAATCTCCGGTAGAAATGAAAATTATTGTGTCAAATGATATCCCCGTATATCAATCCCCTCGTAGAGTTTCATATGCTGACCAACGCGTTATAGATGAACAGACTTCCAGTTGGTTGAAAGATGGTATAATTCGTCAAAGTAATTCTGAATATGCATCGCCAGTAGTTCTTGTATCGAAGAAAGATGGCACGAAGCGATTGTGTTGTGACTTTAAAAAACTGAATGAAAAAATTACACGTGATAATTTCCCTATGCCACTTATCGACGACGTTTTAGAAAGATTGCAGGGTTCAGCAGTTATTACAACATTTGATTTGATGAATGGTTTCTTTCATGTTCCGGTGGAGTCAAATTCCAAAAAGTATACATCATTTGTTACATATAGTGTGCAGTATGAATTTAATTTCGTATCTTTTGGTATTTCAAATTCTCCTGCCGTGTTTTGTCGATACATTTCAGCAATTTTTAGAGATCTGGTTCAAAAGAGAATTTTTGTAGTCTATATGGACGATATAATTATACCACCAAAAGATGAAAAGGAAGGAATAGATAAATTAAAGATAGTTTTACCTAGAGCAGAAAATTATAGACTTAAAGTTAAGTGGCAAAAATGTCAATTTTTAATGGGAAAGATTACATTTCTTGGGTATGTAATAGAAGGAGGAGGTATAAAGCCTTCCGAAGGTAAAGTAAAAGCTGTAAAAATGTTTCCAATACCTCGGGATAAGAAGTCTCTTCAAAGATTCTTAGGCCTCACATCGTACTTTAGACGGTTTGCAGAATGTTACGCTGTAGTCGCAAGGCCATTAAGCAATCTACTTAGAAAAGACGAAGCACTGACCAAAGCACCGATTTTGAAATTATATAAGTATTGTAAGCATGGATACGGAGGTGTTTTACCTCAGAAAGACCCAGATGACCAACAATTCCACCCCATAAAATTTATGAGTCGCAAAACTAGACCCAAAGAGGAAAAGTATCACTCACATGAGTTGGAAGTTCTCGCGATTATAGAGCATTAAAAAAGTGGCGGATTTACGTAATCGATAAAAAAGTTTAAAATTGTAAGTGATTGCAATGCATTCGCATTAACAATGAAGAAGAAAGATGTACCACTCAGAGTTAGCAGATGGGCTATGTATCAACATAGTGATGACTGGTTAAGGGCAATATCAACAATTTTAGACAACAATCCTTATGAAGACTTTTACAAAAAGAAAAGTAGTACACAAAGATTCCTAATAAAGAGTTGGTAGTAGTTCCGCAAGCAATGGAAGAAGAAATTATTCGAACTGCACATTGTCAAGGGCATTGGTCAACAAGAAAGACACAGGATTATGTTGAAAAATCATTCTATATACCACAAATAGGACCTAAAGTTGCGAAAGTTATAAAAAGTTGTATCGAATGCATGATAGGGGAAGCAAAATCGGGGAAAAGAGAAGGTTTACTTTCTCCCATAGATAAAGATGATAAACCGTAAATGACATATCATTTGGACCACTTAGACCCAATGGAAACGACAAATATAAAATAAAATCATTTGTTTGTTGTAGTTGACGCATTTAGCAAGTTTGTATGGCTTTACCCTACCAAGAGCACAGACGCAAAATCCGTAATAGAACATTTAGAAAAAAAAAAATAATCGATATTTGGTAATCCCCAAAGAATAATAACCGACAGAGGTACGGCTTTCACAGCCAAAAGTTTTGAAGAATATTGTAGCAAGGAAGGCATTTAGCATCTTCTAAATGCAACAGGTGTTCCACGGGGAAATGGCCAAGTAGAACGAATAAATCGCATCATTATATCACTTTTGACTAAATTATGTCACATTAATTCCGAAAATTGGTACAAATACATAGATAGAGTCCAGCGTTTAATAAATAATACACCACCGAAAAGTACAGGTGTAGCTCCATTCAAAATAGTAACAGGTTAAGACATGTGCATACCTGAAGACATAGGACTTAGAAGATTATTAGATGAAGCATTGTTGAAAGAATTAGAACCCGAACGCGAAAGTGTGAGGAATAAAGCTAAAGAAAATATATCAAAGATTCTGGAAGAAAATAGGCGAACTTTTAATTCGAAACGTAAACAGGAAACAGAATACAATATACAAAATAGGCGATTTAGTAGCAATTAAACGGACGCAGTTTGGACCAGGTCTAAAAATTAAAGCAAAACTTCTCGGTCCATATTCCGTTAAGAAAAAACTAGGGCACGGAAGATATGACGTTGAAAAAGTAGGCGACCACGAACGTCCTCATAAAACCACAACGATAGCTGAATTTATGAAATCATGGACTCCTCGTTCGGGTCGAACGACAGTTCAGGACGGCCGAATGTAGGAGACGTACACGGACGGACAACCCGACAACAGATAAACGGGACAGTTGCTTTTTGAATGTTAATAAAGACACAACTATAATAACTCACCAATACTTATTATTTCCTACATATCTGTATATCAATCTATAAATTACTAGCTGACCCGGCAAACTTCGTTCTGACCAAAAGAGATTTTTTTTTCATTTCAAAAATTACACCGGTATTGGTTTTAATAGAATATGAACGATTTTTCCTTATTTCATTGTGTATACTTTAAATACCGCCTTTTTTGTCCTTGACAAATTCTCAAATATAGAGTCGACCAATATCTGTAATATCCGCATCACCATTCATTGCATCTCTTAAGTGAATATACTCTTCAGATCGCAACTTCGACTGTTTGTATCGCATGTATTTAAGTCGTTCTGTTTCAACTTTAACGTACATGTCAACTGCATACTGTTGAAATAACCGTCCATATCTCAGTAAGTGGTTGTTATAGTTTTGGCGAATCATCATTCGATATGCGTAAACCTTCATTGAACTGACTTTTTTATTTGTCTCGACACCTAAAAGCTTAAATTACCTATATGAAGTAGCAAATAAAATTTGTTTTTTTACTAACCATTCACCAGAATGAACGTCTAGCCACAATCCGCATCAAAGCGAGGTTCTTCAACATATCGCTCATTTGCGGCCACGCCCCGACGGAAGAGAAGGACGATGTGGCCAAAGATGCCTTTTATGAGTGCTTGGAGCGCACTTATGAGAGATGCCCCCGCCACGATATCAAAATCGTGCTTGGCGACTTTAACGCCAGGGTGGGCAAAGAAGGTATCTTTGCCACTACGGTCGGTAAATTCAGCCTTCACGAGGAAACATGCCCTAATGGGTTGAGGCTAATCGACTTCTCCGAGGCCCGAAATATGGTTATCTGTAGTACTAGATTCCAGCATAAGAAGATTCATAAAGCTACCTGGCTGTCTCCTGATCGAAAAACCACCAACCAGATCGATCATGTTGTGATAGACGGAAGACACGTCTCCAGTGTTTTAGATGTGCGTGCGCTCCAAGGTCCTAACATCGACTCGGACCACTATATTGTTGTAGCCAAAATTCGCACCCGCCTCTGTGCAGCAAAAAACGCACGCCAACAAACACAAGGATGGTTCGACGTCGAGAAGCTGCAATCACAACAGACAGATGAACGTTTTTCTACTCGGCTTGCACTGCTGCTCTCTGAGAGCACTCGGCAACACTCGGTATAAGGGAGCTGTGGGACGGCATTTCAAACTCCTTACGTACAGCTGCAACCGAAACCATTGGTTTTCGGAAAGTGCAAAAGAACAGCTGGTACGATGAGGAGTGCCGTGTCGCAGCGGAGAGAAAACCGGCTGCCTACCTCGCAACGATCGACCACAACACGTGCGGGATGGGATAGATACCGAGAGTTGAAGAGGGAAGCGAGACGCATTTGTAGACAGAAAAAGAAAGAGGCCGAAATGCGTGAGTACGAAGAGCTTGATAAGCTGGCCGACAGGGGTAATGCTCAAAAATTCTACGAAAAGATGCGGCGGCTTACAGAAGGTTTCAAGACCGGAGCATACTCTTGTAGAACCCCCAAGGTGATCTCGCCACCAATGCCCAGAGCATACTTAAATTATGGAGGGAACACTTCTCCAGCCTGCTGAATGGCAGTGAACGCACAACACCAGGAGAAAGCGAACCCGATACCCCAATCGATGACGATGGAGCAGACGTTCCATTGCCCGACAATGAAGAAGTTCGAATAGCAATTGCCCGCCTGAAAAACAACAAAGCGGCAGGGGCCGATGGATTTCCGGCCGAGCTATTCAAACACGGCGGCGAAGAGCTGATAAGGTGCATGCATCAGCTTCTTTGCAAAATATGGTCGGACGAAAGTATGCCCAACGATTGGAATTTAAGTGTGCTATGCCCAATCCACAAAAAAGGAGACCCCACAATCTGCGCCAACTACCGTGGGATTAGCCTCCTCAACATCGCATATAAGGTCCTGTCGAGCGTATTGTGTGAAAGGTTAAAGCCCACCGTCAACAAACTGATTGGACCTTATCAGTGTGGTTTTAGACCTGGTAAATCAACAACCGACCAGATATTCACGATGCGCCAAATCTTGGAAAAGACCCGTGAAAGGATAATCGACACACACCACCTCTTCGTCGATTTCAAAGCTGCTTTCGACAGCACGAAAAGGAGCTGCCTTATGCCGCAATGTCTGAATTTGGTATCCCCGCAAAACTAATACGGCTGTGCAAGCTGACGTTGAGCAACACGAAAAGCTCCGTCAGAATCGGGAAGGACTTCTCCGAGCCGTTCGATACCAAACGAGGTTTCAGACAAGGCGATTCCTTATCGTGCGACTTTTTCAACCTGCTTCTGGAGAAAATAGTTCGAGCTGCAGAACTCAACAGAGAAGGTACCATCTTCTATAAGAGTGCACAACTGCTGGCGTATGCCGATGATATTGATATCATCGGCCTAAACACCCGCGCCGTTAGTTCTGCTTTCTCCAGACTGGACAAGGAAGCAAAAGAAATGGGTCTGGCAGTGAACGAGGGCAAGAGGAAATATCTCCTGTCATCAAACAAACAGTCGTCGCACTCGCGACTTGGCACTCACGTCACTGTTGACAGTCATAACTTTGAAGTTGTAGATAATTTCGTCTATCTTGGAACCCGCGTAAACACCACCAACAATGTCTGGCTAGAAATCCAACGCAGGATAATTCTTGCCAACAGGTGCTACTTCGGACTAAGTAGGCAATTGGGAAGCAAAGTTCTCTTTCAACAAACAAAAACCAAACTCTATAAGTCACTCATAATTCCCGTCCTGTTATATGGTGCAGAGGCTTGAACGATGTCAACAACGGATGAGTCGACGTTGCAAGTTTTCGAGAGAAAGGTTCTGCGAAAGATTTATGGTCCGGATGGATGAAAACACTCCAGCTCTGAAAGTATTCGACGCAGTACCCGCCGCCGGAAGCAGAGGAAGACCTCCACTCCGTTGGAAGGACCAAGTGGAGAAGGACCTTGCCTCGCTTGGAATATCCAATTGGCACAGAGTAGCGAAGTGAAGAAACGACCGGCGCGCTGTTGTTGACTCGCTAACTGTAGGTGCATTATATTGTCTTTCATGTGGCCCTGTTGGTCTTTTGTCCGCTTGTATGATTATACTATGATAATCTGTTGGCATACGTTCCAACGAAATCGTTATCCGTTTAATGAGGCCATTGTGTTCGTGTAATATTTACTGCAATTGTTCAATTATTTCTCTTCTCGTTTTATTGAAGATAGCACAACGCCGATTTACTTCATCATGTGAATCTCCCAGAAAGTAAATTTGGAGATATTTGTCTTCTTGATCTGGATGCGGCAACAGCGATCCAGCGGGATGAAAAATTTGCCCATGAACCTGTATAATTGGAGGAAAGCTCTGTAGTTTCTGTCGACTATTGTTTGGCAAAAATGCCTTAAACGTTGGATTGTAGTTTTGTTCATTTAAAATTTCACCGCCAAACGACGTCATTTGAAAACAATCGTTGTACATTTTAGTGTGCTTTAAGAAATGGCTCGAGTGAGGAGATTCACCGTAAAGCAGCTGGAACAATGGCTGTGGTGGTGGAAGCAATTCTGGCAACTTAACCTTTCCCCCGGCGCAATATAACCCTGGCGGTTCATTTTTAAATTTGACTGCATTGCAATATTGACAAACTACTGACATCTGACTGATTTGAACAGATGCGCTATATTGAATGTTTGGATCATATCGAAAACCTGCCCGTTCAATGTTCACAAAAGAAAGATGTTGCCGCTATTGTCGTCGAATAATCGCATGTTGTGATCTTACTTCATCACTTTGGCGAGCACGAACTTTCCTTCTTCTCAATCGTTCTTGCTGATTGTATGTTTGGTTGACATCTTCTAACTGGTGCGTGCTATTCTCCAGCAGTGATACCCTCTCAATAACACTTTCCCTTTGACGTGCTCTGCTATTTCGTGTTCTCCTTTCGGCCTGGGAACTCCGAGAGGTGTTACCATACGTACTGATTCTTGGCATCGTAACAAATATCTAATTGGAAATGATCATTCATTTGCATAAAGTTCATATAAGGTTTTACGGACCAATAACTTACCTTAAACTTAAACCAAAAATGAATGAATTAAACTAAGGAAGCAGATCAATTGAATGATAAATTCCACTGTACATAAATCGGTATTCGCCAACACGCTAAATCACTTTCACTAAATAACTCACTTTTTAAAACAAAATATAACAATATATCAATAAAGCAAGGCGCATTTTTATTGCCCTCTAAATTTTGCGTGTTCGATTGCAAAGCAAAATTGACGTTTAATTTAATTTGTGTTTGTTTCATAAAACTGCCATTTCCATAAACCAAAAATAGCACGTAACATAACCAAAATTACGATATAACCGCTACTGTCACCGATAAATAAACAAAAATAGCAAGAAACAACCAAAATGTCGTGCTAGGTGGAAAATGAGATAAATATATGGTGGATTAACAACCAAAATAATTAAAGATTGTATGGGAGGTACCACGCCCCCTTTTTCGATAACGCCAAGTTTTATGGGTGAGAATGGTGTTGTTTTCTATAGCTCTATACCAATTTTAATGTTCCTACCTTAAACACTTTTGAAGATATTCACCTTAAAAAATTCAGTTTGTATGGGAGGTGCCACGCGCCCTTTTCCGATTACCCCTTCTTCTATTTGTAAGAAGGCTTTTGATACCATATAGGTCTATACCAATTTTCAGGTCCCTACCTTGAACCCTTTCACAGATATTCTGCTTAAAAAATTTAGTTTGTATGGGAGGTACCACGACCCCTTATTCGATAGCCCCCGGTTTTATAGGTGAGAGTGGTGTTGTTATCCTGTAGCTCTGTACCAATTTTCATGTTCCTACCTTAAACACTTTTGAAGATATTCGACTTGAAAAATTCAATTTGTATGGGAGGTGCCACGCCCCCTTAATATTTTGTTCTGATTTTAAGACATGACCTGCACCCTAATAACAAACAAATCCCCCAAAGGAAGTATTTCATTTGGTTCAGCCGTTTTCGAGTTTTAGCGTTACAACTATACACCATTTCATTTTTATATATATAATATATATAATATGCAGAATCGTTTCGCTTAGTGAAAAAGGGAACCTGTAAGCGCACATTCCTTAAGGGGCTATACCATTGTGAGGCATGAAAAATTAGTCGATTTTCGTGAATTTTTTTTAAAGAAAGTACTAGATTTAATGTTTCGACGTTCTATGGACGTAGTAAAGTATGTTTTTAGCTATATTAAAATTTTTTTTTACAAAAATTTTTGTAATATATTTGCCACTACTGTATTAAAGATAGCTACATATTATATAATATTTGTCATAACTGTAATTGAAACTGTAGTCAACTCTCTCAGTTATATTCATGAATTTCTTTCGTACCATTTGTCATTCGCAAATAAAATGTTCTGGAAAGAAGTCGTGTTGTATTTCAGTAAAATAAAAAAAAAAAGTGGTAGCTGTTTGTACGCCATCGAAAAGCTCGAAGATCAGATAGATAGATAGATATTTATTTATTTCAAGCACAATAAATATACAGGAAACAAGAAAAAAAAAAGCAGCGCTAGCTCGAGGCCATCAGCTGGTTTTACAAAAGAAATACTAATTTACATTTCGTTTATGGATTATAAATATTATACAGTTAAGGTTAACTAAATTAAATGAGATAGGTTGCATGAGGCTATAAAACTAGATATCTTGCTTATGTTAAGTGCTGTAGTGTCGGAAAGAAGTTGTGATGGAACAGTCAAGCCAAAAATCCGTTGCCTTTGAATAGAAAAACGAGGACAGATGTCCAAGATATGCTTCACAGATGTGCTCATTGCCCCGCAAACGTTGCATAATGATACTCCATGACTAAGAAGATGTCCGTGAGTGATCTGCGTGTGGCCCAAACGAAGTCTTGTGAAAACGAGAATGTCTGACTGTTTAGGATCGGAAAGTAGGCCTAATTTTTGTTGGATTAATATCTGCATAATGGTGAACATAATCTTTCCACTTTAGTAAGGATTTATTGTTAATATACTGCCGTACATGTCTCGACAAATCGGCCTTTTCAAAAGTGTCAAAACAGATAACTGGGTTATTATGAAGACTCTTCGCAACAGAGTCAGCTAGTTCATTGCCTTGGATGCCACAATGGCCAGGAATCCACATCAATTTAATTTTGTTTTTGTGTTTAATTAGCAAATCCCTGGTGTGGGTTACTGGACGCTGTCCGTTTTGAATTTCCAGAGCGCATCAATGGCAGACCGACTGTCAGTACAAATGCAGAAATTGCCCTTGGTTTTCGATGCAATTAAGGCGACTTGATAGATAGCAAAGATTTCACTGGTGTAGATGGAGCAATGATTAGGCAGGATACCTTTCTTAAAACATCAAGGTTTTCAGAGACTACTGCAAATGAGGTTGAAAATTTGGTTTTCGAATCATCGGTAAAAATAAAGTTGAATGCTTTTTGACTTAGCTCAGCTTTATATTCCAGAAAATATTTTCGATTGGAAGCTTTATGTATTTCGTCAAAGAGGTGGCTGTTATTGCAGCATAAAATTTGTATATAAGGCTTGCAATCATGTATTCGATTCTCTCATTTATGCTAGGGAGTCCAGATTCAGTTAGCATGTTGTCGACGGGGGTGGTGGTGAAGGCCCGTAAGCTTTTCCGCACCGCTGCGTAATCTGGAGCACAGAGAAGATTTAAGTTGCTTTTGGCACAGGTTCCATAGATTGGCAGTGCGTAGTCAATTACAGTTAAAAATAATGCTTTAATAATATTACAAAGTGTAGTAGTATGAACAAATGATTTTTTAGACGAAAAATATTTTATAATATTGAGGCGTTTGATAAGTTTATTTCTAATATAATTACAGTGAAACCTAAAAGTGTATTTACAATCAAATAAAACGCTTAATATTTTCAAACTGCTGACATTGCTTACATACACATTGTTATGACATAGTTTTATATTTGGGCAGCATTTTTTCCGACAGATATGCAAGGTATTGCACTTCTCATATGATATAATCGCTCCTGACTGAGCCGACCAGACAGTAATGTCATTAAGGACTTTACAAAAAATCGCCTGAACCGTTTCAAGACTGTCCTTAGTATATATTAAAACGTCATCAGCATAAATCCCGTAACTTACTTTGTACTTATCTATAATTTGACTTATTTCGTTAAATGCAATAATAAATAACACTACCGAAAGAGGAGAACCTTGAGGAATCCCATTTTGCAAATCATATATCTCGGATGAAACCATTTACTCTGACTATAAATTTTCTATTCGTTAGAAAGTTTTTGACAAAGTTATACATTCTGCCACCCACTTTCCACTTTCTTAGTTGCCTTAAAACTACGTGTGCTCCAATGCGGTCAAAAGCCTTTTGGAAGTCAAGGGAAAGAGCTGTGATGTGTTTTTTACTGGATAAACAGAAATGATCGAAAGTTAATAGGGAATCGATGGTACTATGACCGCTTTTAAACCCAACTTGAGTAGAGCTTAACAATTTGTTTCTAGAAGCAAACCACATCAACCTGTGGGCAATTATTTTCTCCAGAACTTTACTATTACATACAAGTAGGGATATGGGCCGAAAACTTGATATGTTATCCGCTGGTTTGTTTGGCTTGTGGATGGGAGATACAAAAGCGCACTTCCAACTTTGAGGAAAAATACCAGATGAAAAAATGCTGTTATATAGATTTATGAGTCTCATTTTAAATGAATCGGGGAGATTTTTGATCATTACGTAAGTAATGCGGTCGTGTCCTGGAGAGGAGCCCTTAACCCTGTTAACGAAATTGTTAAATTCCTCCTTCGTGATTGGATTATCAAATTCTTTTGCAGATAGAAGGAGATTAGGAGGGGGAAAATATATTTCGCTTAACAGGCGAGTTTTGTCAGCTACAAAAGTTTGAGAAAAATTTGTATCGTTTGAATAACCAGACCAGTCCTTAGCAAACAAATTTGCAGCTTCCTTAGCAGATGGTGAGGGGTTATTGCCTGCCACAAGGTGGGGAAAATTGGAAATACTATAAGACCCCGATAACTTTTAAAGGTTTTTCCATATTTCTTTCGGTGAAGTTGTAGGATTAATAGAGCTGGTAATATTACTAAAGGCTTCTTTTTTTGCCTTTTTTGCCGCTAACTTGAATTTGGCGTTTGCTGCTTTATAAGACAGAAGGTTTTGGTTAGATCGTACACGTTTGTAGATATACCAGGCAGATTGCTTTATGGCTCGCAATTCAGCGATTTCCTTATTCCACCAAAGGACAAATTTTTTCGAGAAATATGGCCTGCTTTAGGGTATAGATGAAGAAGCTGCAGTAAGGATAACCTTTTTAACTTGAGCGGCTTCCTTGTTGATGTTGTTGCTGGCGGGATAAAGGTTATTAATTTTCTCACATAAGTTATGGTACTTTTTCCAATTGGCCTTTTCAGTTAAGAATTTGGGAGCATGCTTGATCATATTTGCTTTGTTACAATTTAAGTAAAAAATTATTGGATAATGATCACTGCCACAGAGATCATCCAAGACTTTCCAAGAAAAGAGTGGGTAAATATTCGTTGATGATAATGAAACATCTACATGAGTAAATGTTTTGTGTGTAGAGAAGTGCGTAGGTGTTTTATTATTTAGGATAGATAAGTCAAGTGAACAAATGAGTTCCTCAAAGCTTTTGCCTCTACGATTTTGGATAGGGGAGCCCCAAAGCGGGCTCCACGCGTTAAAATCCCCACAAAAGATGAGTGGTTTAGGTAGAGAAATCAAAATACTTTTCAGCTCGTGGAAATCAATAGCACTGCTTGGCGGAAAATAAACTGAGATCACTGTGAAAGTTAACATAGCTTTGATTTGGAGGGCAATTATATTTAAGTTAGTTTCGATCTGAATACGTTTGTGGCAAATGTTTTTTTTAATCAGCAAACCAACGCCGTGAATATTAGTTTGATTCGTATTGTGGAAATATGCTACGTATGGAGAAGGTGCTGAAAATGTATTCCCATATCCAATATTGGTCTGTTGCAGAGCAATAAGATCTGGTTTAAATTCAGTAATGAGTAACTGAAGCTCATGATAATTATTAAATAAACCATTTATATTCCATTGTAAAAAAGTTAACATATTTAATGGCTGGAATTAGAAGCTGAAAGTAATTATTATATTGATATATACGGAAAACTAAAGAGCATTAACTGTCCGAATCATCAGACAATTTCTGTAATTGTGTAAGAGAAAGAACTCTGTTAATTGATGCAGGTGGAGAGAAAACAATTGCCGAAAAACTGTCATCATTGGTAAAGTTGTTATTCATAGTATGAGTAGTTGAGTATTTTTGTGCTTTATTGAGTGACGCTGCACTATTTAAGTTTACTGTGGTATCTCCGAGAGAAGTACTAGCATGGTTATAACAGAGAATGTAAAGTATAGAGAAGGTGCAGGTTCGATGTCGAACATTTTATAAGATTGTGATACGGAATTTCACCTCACAACCACTTCTCTCACATACTCCACCAGTGAGTATGAAGAGAAATAATATAAGTATGTACGGCATATGATGCCATAGCATGTATGGGCAATCAGGGAATATTGAAGAAAAATAAGTTCTTTGATATTCCATTTTTAACAGCTAAAAATGTGTACAAATACAGCTCTCTCACATACTCACGAATATGAAGAGACATAAATGTATATACATATATATGTGTGTATATACATATCTGCATGTTCATACATTCATATATACTTATATGTACATATATTTGTATGCATTGCCGAACAAATAATGCACAAGCATACAAACATATGTGTACACATGTGAATATGTATTCTAGAGAGGATAATCTGTGCACGAATAGAGCTGCATTTAGAAAACCAAGATAAGAAAGGTTTGTCCGACAACCAGTATGGATTCCGCAAGCAGAGATCAACCACTGATGCGATCAAGAAGCTTACGGACATAGCCAACAAGGCAATAGAGGGTACCAGATGGCTGTATGGCACAAAGGAATACTGCGCAGTAGTCACCTTTGACGTCAAAAACGCGTTTAACTCGGCATACTGGCCTCATAACGGGTGATTTTTTAAGAGCTTGATAACTTTTTTAAAAAAAAAAAACGCATAAAATTTGCAAAATCTCATCGGTTCTTTATTTGAAACGTTAGATTGGTTCATGACATTTACTTTTTGAAGATAATTTCATTTAAATGTTGACCGCGGCTGCGTCTTAGGTGGTCCATTCGGAAAGTCCAATTTTGGGCAACTTTTTCGAGCATTTCGGCCGGAATAGCCCGAATTTCTTCGGAAATGTTGTCTTCCAAAGCTGGAATAGTTGCTGGCTTATTTCTGTAGACTTTAGACTTGACGTAGCCCCACAAAAAATAGTCTAAAGGCGTTAAATCGCATGATCTTGGTGGCCAACTTACGGGTCCATTTCTTGAGATGAATTGTTGTCCGAAGTTTTCCCTCAAAATGGCCATAGAATCGCGAGCTGTGTGGCATGTAGCGCCATCTTGTTGAAACCACATGTCAACCAAGTTCAGTTCTTCCATTTTTGGCAACAAAAAGTTTGTTAGCATCGAACGATAGCGATCGCCATTCACCGTAACGTTGCGTCCAACAGCATCTTTGAAAAAATACGGTCCAATGATTCCACCAGCGTACAAACCACACCAAACAGTGCATTTTTCGGGATGCATGGGCAGTTCTTGAACGGCTTCTGGTTGCTCTTCACCCCAAATGCGGCAATTTTGCTTATTTACGTAGCCATTCAACCAGAAATGAGCCTCATCGCTCATCGGACACGGACGCGAAACACATTTCGAACCGAACACTGATTTTGGTAATAAAATTCAATGATTTGCAAGCGTTGCTCGTTAGTAAGTCTATTCATGATGAAATGTCAAAGCATACTGAGCATCTTTCTCTTTGACACCATGTCTGACATCCCACGTGATCTGTCAAATACTACTGCATGAAAATCCTAACCTCAAAAAAATCACCCGTTATTATCAGAGCACTAGAACGTTGCGAAACCCCGGCATACTTGATTAAGATTGTATCCAGCTACCTGTCGGACCGGCTGTTGCTGTACGATACGGATGACGGGCAAAAGAAGTATGTGGTAACGGGCGGAGTTCCGCAAGGTTCTGTGCTTGGCCCATTGTTGTGGAACGTACTGTATGACGGGGTGTTGCGTCTCCCACTCCCGAAACAGGTGCAGATCATCGGATATGCGGATGATATTGCCATTACCGTAGTGGCAAAAGAACTTCGCCAAATTGAAAGCCTCTGCAATCATGCGGCGACGATGATTAAAGATTGGCTCACGGCAACAAACCTCCAACTCGCTGGACAAAAAACCGAAGCTGTGCTGATCACAAGTAGAAAAAAACCCGAAGACATCAAACTAAACATAGACGGTCATAGTATCATGACACAGAAGTCGATGAAGTATCTAGGAGTACCGATAGACAATAGACTCAACTACAAGACGCACATTGAAAAGGCATGTGAGAAAGCAGCACGTGCCACGGCCGCACTAGCGAGAATAATGGCCAACATTGGTGGACCAAGCCAAAATAGGCGTGCGCTATTGGCCAAGGTGAGCCAATCAATTCTGATGTACGCGGCGCCCATATGGGGACCAGCATTGCAGCAAAAAACGTATGCTAAAAAAGCGAAGGTAGCAATGCGGCTTAGTGCCATTAGGGTGACATGTGCATTTCGTACGGTATCCTACGAAGCGGTTGGGGTATTAGCGGGCATCATGCCACCAGAGGTAATGGCCATGGAACTCAAACGAGTATACGAAAGATCTACGAGACTTGGCAGGCGACTAACGGCTGAAGAACGGAAGGATGAGAGGCAAACAAGCCTCAATGAGTGGCAAAAGCGATGGGATTTAGCTACGACGGGGAGATGGACACATACGCTAATTAGAAAGGTACAAGAATGGGTAGAAAGGAAACACGGAGAAACAGATTTCTACCTGACGCAATTTTTGACGGGACACGGGTGTTTTAGAGAATATCTCTATAAATATGGACATGACGACGGGACGAATTGTTCCTTCTGTGACAGCAGCGGAGAAAATGCGCTGCACATCTTCTTTTTCTGCCGACGGTATGAAAAGGAGAGAGCCGATATAGAGAAACTGACAACGGAACGAGTGACACCGGATAACATAGTGCGATTTATGATAGATTCGAAACAAGTGTGGGATAGTGTGAGAGCATGGTGTGCTATAGTTCTGAAAGAGCTAAGAAGGAATGAGTGGCAACGTAGTGAAATCAGAAGGAGGATGAATGATGAGTAGGCCGGAATGGCGTGAATGATGAGCCGAGTGGCTAAGCTTGGCCTCACGATGTAATGCTTAACGGCAGTTCCGTGGGGCAAATAAACAAGCAAAGACAATGGAGTTAAGGGTTTAGTACGTAGGCGTACTGGTCTCCGTTTTAAGTGACCAATACGAATCGTGCATACCGTCCGGAAAAATGACGGTATCTTTCCACGAATCCCCCTCCAAAAAAAAAAAAAAAAAAAAAAAAAAAAAAAAAAAAAAAAACATGTGAATATGTCACCAACAAAAAATTGAGGCATTGTTCTACAAAACCAACAACTGCTCAAATAGCATAAGCATGCAAATCAATATGGCAGCCGAATTGGCGAAGCCCAAATGTAGTAAATTTTACAAAAAAACAATTTCATTATTAAACGCAGGCGCAATGCCACAAGCGACCTCGCTTCATTCATACAAACAGACGCCGTAACATCTCCTCGAGCATGCCTTTGCCTACAAGTGTCTTTTCGCGACGATGGCAAAAGCTAAAAATCATAAACTGAACAACTTTCTGATGATTCTTCACAGAAAGAAGTGAGAAAAGTGGCAATATAGCTCTTGTCGATTTACAATATTTGTCAATTCTAAAATAAGTATTTTTCCGTGGCTCGCAAAAATCTGCGTCGATATGTATGGAGGCTCATACATGTGCATACATATTTACGCAAGTTTGTAGGCGAAGCTGCTACAGGGGCAAGGGAAGCGGTGACAACTGGCGGCCATTCGTTTATTTTTTTCGGCACAGCTTGGATTTTCTATCATCACACAAATGCTGAACACAATGAGCGCGACAGACTGCAAACGACAGCTGTCAAATATTAGAATACACACGTTTTTAGGGACACAGTTATTGAGGCAGCTGCACAACTACATAACTGTGTCCTTAAGAACGTGTGGATTTTAATATTTGACAGAACAGTCTGTCGCGCACAATGTGTTCAGCACTTGACTCTTTGACAAAACACTAGTTTCGGCCATTGGTTGATCGTGACAACGGAGATGCAAAAGATGCGTGCGAAACTTGTTATGATGAATGTATGTACATATGTATGTGGCTCGCATTTGCTTTCGTAAACATACAGACAAATGTGCCAAAGAAATAATATACGTATGTATATATATGTATGCCATAGAAATTCTATTGGTGCAAATATGGAAATGATAACGAAATAATGCGAATATGCATATATCATGAAGGTCATCAATTTTCTTTGAAGAAATGAAGTTCATTTGATACATCTTCATTTTGTAATAGTCGAAATAAATATAACTTTTTTGAAATAATTTAAAAATTAAAAATTATAATTAAATTCTTTTTTACCTAATTTAACATGATTTTGTAAAAAAATTAAAATTTTTATAATTTTTCTGAAAAAATGGTTCATATAATACAAGATAATTACGCATATGTGACAATGGTTTATATAATACAATATAAGCATGCATATGTGGCTCAGAGAATGCTTTTTTACATTCTCTGTGTGACTTTGTATATTTTTCTACAAAGAATTTTTCTTTTTATTCATTCTTGCATGAATTCAGTCCTTTTACATATGTTTCTGCCTTTGAAAGTGCTCATTTCTGCTAAATAGCAGCGGAATGGTGAAATTTGTAAGTGGCTTGACAATTTTCGCAAAGTCTTTTATAAATCTGCTGTAATATGACGCTAAACCTAGGAAACCTTTTAATTCCTTAAGGTTAGCAGGTGCAGGAATCTTTTTAATAGCGGATATCTTTTCAGGATCTGGCAAAATACCTTCTCCTGTAACGATATGTCCTAAAAATTCCACTTTCGTCTTGAAAAATTTGGATTTTTCTAGATTGACCTTTAGATTTGCTTTACACAAGAGCGCGAATACATCTTTAATATTATTTAGATGTTCTTCTTTAGTTTTCCCTGTTATTATAATATCATCAATATAGACGTAGCAGGACTTCCCTATAAGAGGTTTGAGAACGTCATTGATCATTCTCTGAAAAATGGAAGGGGCATTTTTTAAGCCGAACGGCAACCTAGTAAATTCGTATTTACCATTGGCTGTTGAAAAAGCTGTCTTTTCTATGTCCTTTTCCTTCATCCTGATTTGGTGGAATCCGGATGTAAGGTCGAGTGTGGAAAATAACTGCACTCGCCTAAGCTAGCAAGAGTGTTGTTTATATCAGGTATTGGGTAGGAGTCAGGTATCGTTACTGCATTTAGTCGTTTAAAATCGACGACAACTCTGTACCGGAGGTTGGTTGGGTAAGGGTATGATTTTGTATAGATCGGCTCTTCACTTGTTGTTCTTATTTCTGCTAACACGGTTGTATTGATTGTCCCACTGTCAGAGACTGGTCCGAAAAGTTCCGAGTACTTATTTATTATTTCCCTAACCTCCTGTTCAAGGGTCGTTTCTTGAATATTATTTATTTGTTTTGATACTTTTTGTTTTAGTGGCAGTACCACATCCCCGAGGGTTAGCGTGTCATTTTTTCTGTTTATAATCGCTCCCAATTCTTTGAGGGTATCATCACCTATGATGCCATCAAAGGACTTTAAATTAGGTAATATAAAGAAATCAATCTTATTTGTTATACCTATACTTTTAAAAAATGATCCACACAGTTTATGGGTTATTTTTACTGGACCCGCGGCTGATTGGACTTCAAAAGGACATCTAAGTTTAATGGAATTCCTTGAAAGTTTTTCACACACAAAATTTTTATTAGCTCCTGTATCATAAGGAACTTTAAGGTACCCCCATTTTTTAAGGTGAGTTCTAGATGGGGTAAACTAGAGAGGCGTCTGTCATAAAATTTATTTCTTCGTACTCTCCACCTTCAGTAAATTTCTGGTCCTCTGTTTGAATATTAAATAATTTTGGGTGTTTCCTAGGAATATTTGAAGAACTGTTGGATGGCCTTACTAAAGGTATATTTACCGGTCGGTTCATATAATTTATTTTTTGTGAATGTATTGAAGGGTCTACCCCCATCGGGACTGCAGGCTTGGGTTTGGTTGGCCTAGGTGGAGGTAGCGCTTGAGTTGGAATATTTTTATTATAAATTTGATTTTTTTCGAACGAGTTTAATTCCCTTGGTACAAATACCTGTTTTTGGTTCATTTGGTTTCTTTGCGTTTGGCTTAAGCTACCTATATTCCTTGGGTAGATTGAATAGTTTCTTAGGTTAATGTTTTGTATTTCAAGAGAGGAAGCGTATGCTTCGGGTAAGTTCATGGGTCGTTGGATGACTAGCATCCTGGATAGTTCACCGTTTAGGCCTCTGATGAATACGTCAAGGGCTCGGTTCCTATAAGTTTCTAGTAGCACGCTACTTGTTTCTCTGGAATAGTCCTGTCCCTTAATTTTATTGATTATCAAAGATAATTGGTGATTAATTCGAGCATACAACTGCTCTACGCTAAAGTGCTTTTGAGATAAGGATCCTAGTTCGTGTTCTAGGGTCCTTAGGTCGCGTTTGTCTGCGTAGTGCAGTGACAAACAACTCTTGATTGTCCCCCAGTCGTCATCAAATATATTATATGATATTAAGGCCGTATCCGCAGGACCTTTCACTTTTTGCCTAATATGCCGTAAGATGGCTCTATAGAGTGCCTTCGTCCTTACCACCTTATGTCCTGTAAAATAGATTCTACATTGTGGATCCAGGAGATAAATTGGATCGGGTCTCCTTTGAATGTCGGTTGGTTCCTTACACTATCAGGCAATCTGCTAATTTCGGCTAGGTTTGCCTCTGTCAGGTGAATAAGGTTATTTGGGTTAGCGCCTTCGCTGTGTGGGTTGATTCTAGCTTCTAATTGATTAATTCTATTGTTTAATATCTTAGCTTGCTCGATTTGCGCGTTTATAGCGCCTGTCAAGTGTGTGATAGCTTCTTGTACTTGTTCCATACTGAGGCTCACTAGTTTTTACAATTTTTTCTATTGCTAATTGTTATAATCTTGCTCTTATTACAATTTATTTTAAATTGCTTAATACATAAATTTGATTACAAAAACGTGAATGACTTAATTTTAATTCTTACAACAGTATCGGGAGTATCAGCTTCTGCATCCTGATTTCGGGCGGTCCACTTGTTCCTTTTTGAGGTGTTTTACTCCGCTTCTTGGGAGTGGATGACGTCACAGTTCAGGCTTTGATTGTTGTCTTGGTGGTTTTGCACTTTTTTCTACACAGTTGAATATGCTGCGAGAATAATTTTCTCAGTTGCACAGTTATTATTGTCGTATTAGAGTCACTTTGAGCACTTGGTGTTATGGCTTTTCTACGTTAATTCCTTTTGTTTAGGGGCAACAATAGTTTTTATTAATGCACAGTTTTGAGTCTCTTTGAGCACGTTTTTAGATAACAGCAGTTTTGTTAAGCTGCTTAGTTACTTACACGCGGATAACAGAAGTTTTATTAATGTGCGATTAGAGTTACTTTAAACACTTTGTTTAGATAACAGCAGTTTCCTAACGCTGTTTTTTTCTGCTGGGCAACAACAATTTTATCAATGCGCGATTTAGAGTTTTCTAACGCTGCTTTTTTAAACCGATATAGACAATTTAAATTTGAAGTCTCGGGCGCCAGTTAATGCTGCCCACCAATAATATTAACACGCACCTTTGCTACTGGCAAAAATTGAACTCCGTTAATTCAATAAATTTACTTACTTTCAAATTTTGCTTACTTACTAAAAACTTACATATGTACGAGTTCTTACTGGCTAGAACTTATTTCTATACATCAAATAATCATAACGTAAGCTAAAACCAAGGCGAACCTCAGTTTGGTTGTGAAGCGGCTCACATTGCGGCGGCACGGTTTCCGCTTCGGTTTCCGCTTGTTATAGTGCCGACGAAATGTGTTTTTGTTATTGCAATTTTTGGAAATTAATTTTATTTGATTTAATTTTACTTGAGCAATGCAAAACATTGCTGAATTGGATTTTACTTACAAAATTGTCTGTATATTTTGTATATGTGCTAACTTATATGTACATACGTATATTATTTCTTTGGCACATTTGTCTGTATGTTTACGAAAGCAAATGCGAGCCACATACATATGTACATACATTCATCATAACAAGTGTCGCACGACCTTTTGCATCTCCGTTGTCACGATCAACCAATGGCCGAAACTAGTGTTTTGTCAAAGAGTCAAGTGCTGAACACATTGTGCGCGACAGACTGTTCTGTCAAATATTAAAATCCACACGTTCTTAAGGACACAGTTATGTAGTTGTGCAGCTGCCTCAATAACTGTGTCCCTAAAAACGTGTGTATTCTAATATTTGACAGCTGTCGTTTGCAGTCTGTCGCGCTCATTGTGTTCAGCATTTGTGTGATGATAGAAAATCCAAACTGTGCCGAAAAAAATAAACGAATGGCCGCCAGTTGTCACCGCTTCCCTTGCCCCTGTAGCAGCTTCGCCTACAAACTTGCGTAAATATGTATGCACATGTATGAGCCTCCATACATATCGACGCAGATTTTTGCGAGCCACGGAAAAATACTTATTTTAGAATTGACAAATATTGTAAATCGACAAGAGCTATATTGCCACTTTTCTCACTTCTTTCTGTGAAGAATCATCAGAAAGTTGTTCAGTTTATGATTTTTAGCTTTTGCCATCGTCGCGAAAAGACACTTGTAGGCAAAGGCATGCTCGGGGAGATGTTACGGCGTCTGTTTGTATGAATGAAGCGAGGTCGCTTGTGGCATATGCGCCTGCGTTTATGAATGAAATTGTTTTTTTTTGTAAAATTTACTACATTTGGGCTTCGCCAATTCGGCTGCCATATTGATTTGCATGCTTATGCTATTTGAGCAGTTGTTGTTTTTGTAAAACAATGCTTCGATTTTTTGTTGGTGACATATTCACATATGTACGCATATGTTTGTATGCTTGTGCATTATTTGTTCGGCAATGTATACAAATATATGTACATATAAGTATATATGAATGTGTGAACATGCAGATCAATGCGCGCACATGTAATATATTGATAAGTGATAAAACCATGATTTGAATTTCTGAACGCGCACATGCGTATACATGCATTCATATGAGCATGTGCAGATACATAAGATTAATATTGTAGAATATTTACATACATACATATGTATATATTTTTGTGATAAATTTAACTTCTATTAGTAAGAAATATAATACAAAAATATTTATAGTATACATTATTTTGTAAAAATCAAATAAAATTATTAAATATGCAAGTCCAAATTGACTATAAATATTATTATGTATGCATTCATACCTCATATCATAATTATTTTTACATGCTGATATGGAAATGCCGACGGCAAAACACAAAAGCATATGTACATACATACTTACTGTGGCTAGGAGTATCATAAGGAGCATGCATACATATATATGTATATACATTTATGTCTCTTCATATTCTTGAGTATGTGAGAGAGCTGTATTTGTACACATTTTTAGCTGTTAAAAATGGAATATCCAAGAACTTATTTTTCTTCAATATTCCCTGATTGCCCATACATGCTATGGCATCATATGCCGTACATACTTATATTATTTCTCTTCATACTCACTGGTGGAGTATGTGAGAGAAGTGTTAAAAATATTAACATTTCACATCGTGAATTCTGTGGTTGTGAGGTGAAATTCCGTATCACAATCTTATAAAATGTTCGACATCGAACCTGCACCTTCTCTATACTTTACATTCTCTGGCTGAGATCAGAGTGGAGAGTTTTTTGGTAGTTAGCTGTGATTTGAGTAGAATTTTGAAGAGATTAGTAAGACTATTGCTTGAGAAAATTTGTGTTTGGTCGCTGGAGACTTTTGGATTTGAAGGTGATTTATGAATGATAGTTGATGAATTGGTGCTAGAATTCTCCTTGTTCTCATTAATTACCGTTTGTGAGGAACCGGTACTTGGTGCATTAATATTAGCACGTGCGTTTGCTGGAGACGAAAGCACAGTGGCGTAGGAGATTATGGGGTTAGCTGGGGGTAAAGTGAATTGCTTTAGATATATATTTTGGCTTCCTTCATCGAGCATTTATTTCTGGTTTTTATAGTTAAAATTTCTTTAGCTTGCTTAAACCTTTTACACTCACTTGAGGATGACGGATGTGGCTCAGAACAATTGGCACACTTAACTCGAGTGCAGTCGTTTGGGTGATGGGGAGGAAAGGAGCATGTTACACATGTCAGACTATTTTTGCACCTGTTTGCGGTAAGCCCTAGCAATTGGCACGATCTGCACCTCATAGGGTAGGGAGTGTACTCCCTAACCTTTATGGAGGGCCACGAAATATCTACTTTGCTGGGGAGTTTGTATGAGTCGAAGGACAGGAGAAGAACCCCACTGGGAGTTGCCTTACCGTCAACTACTTTGTTGTATTTATGTATTGAAGTAACGCCTTGGCTGCTTAATTCTTTTACAATTTCCTCATCACTTACTTTATTGAGGTAAGGAGCATATATTGTTCCCTTTGTTGTGTTCAGCGAGGCATGAAATGAAAATTTGACAGAGCATACACCATGTAGTTGCGTAGTGGCCAGAAATTTTTGGGCAATTTTTATATCTTTTACTAAAAGCAGAAGGTTTCCGTCTCTAAGCTCAGGTATGGAAATAACATCTTTGCTGATAATTTGTATGGCTTTGTGCAACGCAAAAGTTTTTTCTTCTCGCGTGGGTAATCATTTGCAAGTAGTGCAAAACGATTCACCCTACTAGCACTTGCCCCTAGGGGCATTTCACAATTTGAACAAACTCACCAAGCCTGAATAAAAAATATTCAGTGAATGATAAATATGAAGCAAAGCTTTACACTAATCAACGAATAGAGGCATAAGAGAATAACGGAACTGAGACCGCACTGAAATCACTATAATAGCGAACTTAACACGACCAAACACTTTGAGTGCTAGACGCTGACTGTCGAAGATCAGAGTTGTGGACAGTAGTTAGCGGAAAGCTAACAAAACTTGAAAAAAGTCATCGGTAGAAGAAGTGTCGGCATTTGATTTGAAAGATGAAAAGGCGTTGGCAGGCATATTGCTGTGCAACAAACCATCACAAGTTAGCCACGTGAGACATTGTCTGACAGCAGCAGCATGGAAAAAATTGAAGGAGACTCATCAACCTAGTGGCCCTGCAAGAAAAGTGACACTATTTCGACAGTTGCTATCATTAAAATTTGCAGAAGGTGATATAATTTCAAATCATGTAAGGAGTTTTTCGAAGTTTGGGAGAGGTTGGCTGAAATAAGTGTCAACCTTCCAAAAGAAGTGGCAGCCATAATTTTGTTGGCAAGTTTACCAAAATCATTGGAAAATTTTGTAGTGGCTTTGAACCACGTGATACATTACCTACATTGAATGCACTTAAGGTAAAATTGCTTGAAGAGTGTGCAAGACGTAACGGCGAAAAATCCATTAATTCCGAATCACACCACGCGTTTGTTGCAAGAGCGGAGTTCCAAAAAAATCCTAACGGGAACATCAAAGTCGGCAGCGACGGCAGCAGTAGCGCAGAAGTTCATGTGCTGAACACAATCACAACGACAGGCTGCAGCAGCATGACAGTGAACTGAAAATGGCGTTGTGCATCCCACTACATGAACATTTGTAAGAAGGCAGCGATATAACAATGGCCGGCATGTACACAAGACAACACACGTTGTGGCCATACTAATAACTTGCACTTCAATGAACTTTTAATATTTTGTTCAAAGTGAAAATTTTTACGCAAAAAATAAGTAAATATGTAAATATTTTTGTTTTAAATTAACAATTGTTATTACAAATGATATAATAGAGCTATTTTATGCTTTTATGTGTAAAACAACGTTAAGTTTGTTAGAGCTGTGAATAATTTTTCATTTTACATATTAATGGCATCACCACTTTACCTCATCTCTCTACCTTTAACTCTACTGTCAACTCTACTGTCGTCCTACTGTCGTTTGCAAATATAAGAATATATGGAAGTTAGCGAGAGCGACATCTGTCGGCCTGCAGTCGTGTAGTCGTGCAGCACATCAATCGTCAAGAAATAGCGAACAAAAAAGGCAACGAGGAAGATGTTACAATTGCGAAAGATTTGGGCATTTTGCTGCACACTGTAGAGAAAAGCGAAAAAAACAACGAGTAGAACAGCAAGGAAAGAATAAATCGTTAGCTATTCTCGCTTCTGCTTCTCCCTTCAAAATACGTCGTAACGTTTGGTGTATAGACTGTGGAGCAACAGCACATCTCTGTTGTGATCGTTCGTTATATTATACATATGTATCATATAAAGAGAGAACATGCTTACAAATAGCAGAAACAGTGAAGCAAGTGTGTGGCACAATCGTTACGGGCATTTAAATTATGACAGTTTAAATGAAATTGGTATATGGGCTAAAAAACATTGATTGTGTAACGTGCGCTAAAAGTTAAATTTGTGTAAAACCATTTGCTCGCGCTTCTCAAATACGTTCTAATGAGTATTGCAAATTCTGCACTCAGATGTATGCGGGCCAATGAATAAAAACTCAAGTGGTGGCCGCAAATACTTTTGACATTTATTGATGACAAGTCGCGATACGTGAGTGTATATTTTTTAAAATCAAAAAGTGAAGTTTTTGAAACATTTAAGACTTATAAAGAAATGAGTGAAAAACAGACTAAGAAAATAAAAATTTTGAGAAGCGATAATGGTCGGGAATACCTAAATTATGGATTCGAAAAATATTTGCTTGAACATGGTATTCAGCAGCAATTGACAGTGCCGCATACGCCTCAACAAAATGGTGTGGCAGAGCGTGCCAATCGCACGTTGGTTGAGATGGGACTCAGTATGATTGTGCATAGTGGGTTAGACGAGTCTTTTTGGGCAGAAGCAGTGTCAACAGCGGCATATCAACGCGATAGAGCCGCAACAAAAACACTCGTAGATAAAACGCTCTATGAAGAGTTTGTGGGTAGGAAACTAAGTGTGTCACATTTTAGAGTATTTGGTTCATTGGCGATTGCCCTAAATAAAACAATTTTAAAAAAGTTTCGTGCAAAGGGAAAAGAAATGGTAATGGTTGGTTATTCAGATATGGCTAAAGCGTATATGTAGGTTGATGGATCCAGATACACGTAAGGTGATAGTGAGCAGAGACGTCATATTTTTAGAAGATAAATATTTAGGCAGTAATGAAACCAGTCATGACATTGTTGAGTTTGATGTTGGGGAAATTTTTCCAGATGAAGACGAAGCGAGCAGCAATAATGAAATCGGCGAGCATGGCTAAAGCGTATATTTAGGTTGATGGATCCAGATACACGTAAGGTGATAGTGAGCAGAGACGTCATATTTTTAGAAGATAAATATTTAGGCAGTAATGAAACCAGTTATGACATTATTGAGTTTGATGTTGGGTGAAATTTTTCCAGATGAAGACGAAGCGAGCAGCAATAATGAAATCGGCGAGCATGAGCAAAGCGAAGATAACGTTGAAGTAAGCAGCAGTAAGGAGTCAATAACGTATGGTGACCGTCCTTGAAAAGAGCGACATGCATTGAATTTCACCAAAAACATCGACATCAAGATCCCACAATCAGTGAATGAGGCGCTTAATGATGACTACGCAAAACATTGGCGGGCATCTAAGCAGAAGGAGTACGATGCATTGGTCAAGAACAAAATGTGGTCATTAGTAGAGTTACCATCAAATGAGAAGGCAATCAATTGCAAGTGGGTTTTCATTATCAAGCTAAATGCTGTTGGCGGTGTTGAGCGATTCAAGAGTCGTTTAGTGGCGAAGGGTTGTAGTAAATAATATGGCATAAATTTCAGCGATACGGTTTCTTCAGTTGTCAGGTATGCAACAGTGCGAATACAAGGTACATTTGCATAAAGTGGACGTATCAACGAATAAATAGCGATTTGCACGAAGTAGTCTACATGAAGCAACCTGAATGCTTTGTAGATAAGAAGTTTCCTCAGCGGGTTTTAAAATTAAATAAAACTCTGTATGGTCTAAAACAAAGCGGCCGTCAGTGGAATATGATGCTTGATGAAGTCCTGAAGTCATCAGTGATCCTTGTGTTTAGACACGAAATGTTAATGGTAACTATAATACAATCATGGTCTATGATGATGATTTAATTATAGGTTGCTCGAAGCTGGATGAAGTTGTTACGATTAAAGAGCAAATTTCTAGCGTGTTTGACGTAGTGGATGGCGGTCCGCTCAGGTATTTCCTTGGCACGGAAATTGAGCGCGAAGTATAAAATACAAGATTGCAAGGCTGCAGTTACACTGTTGGTTGCTGGTTTTCAAGGCAGCTGTAATAGTTTAGACTGCAGGCGCGTAAATAAAAGCAATTCCAAGTCATTGATCGGAAGTTTAATGCACCTGGCTGTATCCACAAGACCAGTCATACTGTACTCTGTATGTAAGTTATCGCAGCAGAATACAGAACCGCATTCTGAGCACGAAGCTGGTGCAAAACATATTTTGCAATATTTAAAAGGAACAATCGGTTTAAAACTTCACTATAAATAGACGGGTTAAGCAATTAAGTGCTATGTTGATGTCGATTTGGGTTCCGAGGTGGGCGACAGGAAGTCGTACACCGGCAGTGCATTTATAGCAGCAGGCAGCATTTTTTCATGGGAATCAAAGAAGCAAAGTGTTGTAGCGTTAAGCAGCACTGCGGCAGAATATATTGCTTTGTCAACAGTCGCAAAAGAAGTGGCCTACGATCGAAAACTAACAAATGAAATGGGCTTTCGAGTCATTGAGCCTACAGTCATCAATAGCGATAATCAGGGTGCCATGCATTTAGCTAAGAATCCAGTTTACCACACTAGGAGTAAACATGTTGAATTAAAGTATCCTCATGTTCGAGATATTTACAAAAACAGTGAAATTTATTTGAATTATATTTGTACAGAAGAAATGATTTCAGATATCATTTTAAAGAATTTTCAAAAAACTAAGCCTTGTAAATTTCGAAATAATATGGGTTTATATTAAATGAATTAAATGAAATATTATATATAGAGAAGGAGTGTTGTAATATATTTGCCACTAGGGTATTAAAGAGAGCTACATATAATAATTGTCATAACTGTATTTGAAACTGAAGTCAACTCTCTCAGTTATATTCATGAATTTCTTTTGTACCATTTGCCATTCGCAAATAAAATGTTCTGGAAGAAGTCGTGTTGTGTTTCAGTTCCTCTAAATATATTGAAAAATAATGGAGTTAAGGGCTGTCTGCGGAACAGCCGAAAAAAAAGTGCCTCAACTGCTGCCATGATTCCGGTCGAATGAGTAGCTGAACTAAAAAACCTCAAAATGTTAATTAAACTTAAATATATTTTCTATACAAAGAACTACTCTTTTTGAAAAAAAAAAAAAATCGGTTTCTTACGAAAAAAATGGTCGTTTTTTAAATGCCAAAGTGACAATTTTCAACCAATCAAAAGGATCGTAGTTCATTGTATAGAAAATGTATTCAACTATAACCAGTTTTAATTTGAAGTCGATCGGCCAATTTCTCATTTGGTTATGATGTCATCATTTTTGAAAATGTCTTTTCGAGAAAAAAGCGTTTAAAGTTTCACTTATATATGTTTGCAACTCTGAGCGGTCACTGTTTAGAACGCTGCCATTCAAAAACTGTTCAAGATACGCCGATTTTACGGGATATTTTTGAATATATAAACTATCGAAAAAGCAAAAAAAAAAAATTTTTTTGAAAGTGTCACACTGGTATGATTGGAATTATCATTAGGGGTATTCAGACCGAACTTGTTAATTTGGTAGTTCGTTAGTAGTAGGTGTAAATTTTGTTTCAAAACAGCTAATTCAATTATATTAAATATTTAGTTTTGAAAAATTCGTAAGAAACTAATTTGTAGTAAACAGCAAATATATTTTTTTCGCAATGAATTAAGTTAACTTTTGAGGCAACAACGCGAACAAAACAGCTGAGTGATGTTACCAAAGTAACGAAAAAACTATCATGCTTGCCGGTCTAGTACTTCGTTACTCGGTAGAACGATAATATGTTAGTTTTACGAAAACAAAACTCACGTAAAAAACTACCGAGCAACGACTAACGAATTAACAAAGCTGGTCTGAATACCCTTATTATTTTTCTCATTTAACACTGAAAATGCTCAATTCTGCTATTTTCAAAATGGTACAGCTTCGAAAAATGAAATTGAAATTGTTTGATTCAAAATTTTTTTTCCGATTGGTACTAGGAAAAATAAGATCCTAGACACCTCTGGGAAAGCCTCTCCAAATATGAGTTTTTTTATTGTAACGGGAATATCCTCCTACATACAGTTTTCTATTTTTTCTTATTATCAGATAGAAAAATTTATATCCCGCTTCCGACTACTTGCAAAAATATCTTGTTCCTTAGATTTTGTAGGAAATTTAATGCCTTAAAAAAGGTCTCCTATGACTTTTTCTTAAACCCAACCGTTTAAAAGATATTAATTGTTAAAGTTTTATTATTTTTGGAATTTTTTTCTTGTGGATTTTATAACTCAATTAAAAAAATCATTATAAATGATGAAACTCATAGTTTTGTAGGAAATTTACTGCTCTATAAAAATGGTCTCCTATGATTTTTGAGAAACGAAGAATAGTTGCTGAAATTTTAGGTGGAATGAAAAAACGGAAATTCCTATGCTAAATGTATGGAAACCTAAAAAAAATAGCGACTCCTTAGAGTTAAGCTAGAGCGCCTGGCTTAAATCACTAACATTTGAGGAGTTAAGAGTTGAAAAAAAATTAAATATTTTTTTTGAAGTATCTTAATATACATACATACATACATATATAATAGGATTTTTACATCTGCCACAACTCTCTTGGCAAGTTAGGACCAAATCCTTGATATTGCCGGTATTTTATTCATACTGGTCTTACAATTTTGGTTAAAACTACTCATCCGGCTGCAAGGACCAAATGCTTGCATTATATTATAATATCAAACTATTTGATTTCTATGATCAAACTCAAATAAGAATCTCTTTAAATAAAGACCTTCTTCAAGCTGAGAATTTTTCATTTGTGGTAGCTGATGACTGATTAGATTAGATTAGATTGATAAATAAGGAATGTACCGCGACCTTAAGTCTATTGTGCCCTCTCCTAAATCACAAGGACTCACTTAGCCCCAGCACATTGACGAAGTCCAATATTCTGTCGGATGCTAAAGAGCGATGCGATCCCTATTCGGAAACATGGATTAAAGGGCCTTAATCCTGCGTCTGCAGACTGCTGTGCAGTCGATTAGCAGGTGTTCCGGTGTTTCAGGCTCCCTGTCGCAGAACCGGCAGTTAGCGCAAGAGGATAGGCCCATGTTATATAAATGTCTATTCAGCTTGCAGTTTCCGGTATAAAATGGAACCAGTAGCCTGAATTTATTCCTGCGGAGGTTAATCACAACTTTAAACCTGCTCAGGTTGTACCCCCCAATTAACAACATGGAATGTCGCATACCGTGTGATCGTTGCTAAGCTTTTTCCTGCCCACTCTTTCTTCCTTGCGGAGTAGCTCCTTAAACTTCTTCGTGAAGTTAACTACTGCTTTCGTAATGCTGTCTTTCGGGAGGAGGGCTAATGGTGTATTGCCACTTATCTTTTCCATCCTCAGGGATGAGATTATCTTGCCTTTGCCATACCCCTCTGCCGTTATTTGCAGAAGTGTGTGTTTGGCTACTTGACCGATCACAAAATGAAGCGGTGTAAATTCAAGCAGGACCTGAAGCTTGCCTGCTTTGCAGACCTAATCTCCTTATTATATAAGGTGAGGTTGCCACTATATTCAGTGGTGTGACAAGGAGGCTCCGTTGAGACACTCCATTGTGAGACCAATCCGTTCGCAGGCTCGTTGATCAAGGTGATGACCAGAACCTCTCTCCTGCTTATCGTTATAAAGGTGGGTTCACACCCCACATTCTGTCTAGCTAAGTTACTGTCCAATATATACTCTAAAAGAGACTCACCTCTTGTGTGCAGTTCGTACTGCCCCATTCCAAGTGGTGGGCGTTCGCGTCACAGCCAATGACTACAGAAAACCTGTACCTTCTGCAGTACACCACCAATCTTTCCACCAACTCCGGGGGTGCTGTGGATGCCTCCCCTGGAAAATAGGCTAATTCCAGGACAAACTCTTTGCCTTCAAAGTCCCTGGCTTGCACTGGCACCAGATCCCGCGTCAGGAACTATGAAATGCAGAAGAATTCAATATTATTAATGACCACAATGCAAATTCTATATCTCTCGCTAGAGAGATCCCTGATTACCATATTGAACTCTGTCTTGAGGTCTTTGACCTCTCCTCTGTAGACCCGAGGCTCTTGGATTAGCAGGATTCCCAGTTTATCCGCTCTAAACCTGCTAGTTATGACAGCTGAAGCTGCTACAGGGTAATGCAGGTTCACCTGGGCAACTTCCGTGTTGGCAGCCACTATAATAGTAGTTCGATGAGGAGCAAATCTTCATTACCGCCGTAGTTTGCGCTGCCATCCAGTGGGTCTTCTAGCCAATCGAGGAGTTCCTGCGTGGAGGATAGCTGGCTACAGGATCTCTAATCCGTGATGTCGGAGGTTGCAGCAGGCATAGCCTTGTCTGCTTCCTTGCCCCCGGTGGCTGCGGGCTTGTGTGGCTAAACCTGTAGTACAGGCGCAAGCTCGCTGCTCGAATATACTCGCACGACTCGTCATCTATGTAAAGGTACAGTCTCCAACCTTTCATATCACGTATTACCTTAACCTTGCTGCTGACGACGCGCCAGGCCGAGATACTGAGGTCCATGTTCTGATTTTTGACCAGACCTAGGGCGAACTCAAATGGCTTGTTTCCGCATCGAGGGAGGAACATCGTCATGCTGTGCGTGATCGATAAGACCTCCGACCTTCTCACAAAGGATGGGACCCTCCCAGTACAGTATCCGTATATCTGCGCCGCCCCTGCTGCTTCTCATTCTTTTAGAGCTGGGGGCTCCTGCCGCGTGATCTGCCCGCTCGTACGCTTTGCAGTTTGCATTGCGATCAAGGTTGCACTGACCGAGCCACGGTTGCTAGTCCCGCTGCCTTGCATGCGAGCAGACTCGGTCCTGCCACGCTCTTTTGCCTGGGATTCACTGTTCTCGCTGTTCCTGCCCTTGGCCATAACCTCGGCACCGCTCATGCCCTTCCTGCAAGGGTCATCGCACCCGCCGGGATTACCAGCTGCTGCAAGAGGGCGTTGCCCACCCCTTTTTGCTTCCTCCTCCTTCTACGAGCACCCTCGGTCCCTGCCCGATGTGACTCGCCCGAGTCTGAGCCGCTAAGCCTGCTGAAGGGGGCCTTGGTGGTGCTCGTGGCTGCATCAGTGGCCACAGTCACTTTTGCCAGGTGAGCGCCGCTGCATGAGGGCATGTAGTCATCGTCCTCCCTGGCACGCTTCTCAACCAACGCCCCCGGTCTTCTGGCGAAAGAACGTTCAGAAAGCTAAACTTCCGCTTAGCTCCTTGAACCCCTTGCCACCGCTGCGCCGATTGATTTTTCCATGCTGTTGTCCTGGGTTGTTGCCTTGTTGTCGGGTTGTCGGGTTACTTGGAGGTAGCCGATAACAAGTCAACAACTAAATGTGATCAAAAAACCATGCAACCTGGGAGAAACGAAGAAAGTAGAAGAACAAAAGGAATCTTACAGGACGATTATATCAACTACGGGAAGAGAAGACTTTAAGAGGCGTTTTACTCCCCGAGAGAGTCACTTCGGAGGAATTTAGGAGGCTGGTTATGTTGTTACAGATACAACATTGGATGTTGACCCGCCTGATGAATGAAGACATGACAATAGAAGTCGGTGCAGATGGAGGTGTGCTAGAGAAGATGTAATACTGAACCCAAAATCCGAGACGAAGAAACGGATGGGATGTCTACCAACAAAACACATATAACAATCACCGAAAGGTATCACATGTATTGCATTATATAGTTAAAAACAACCCCATGCGGTGTACAGCACATACATATATATTTAATTAGACACGTAAGAATTCCGAAAAGGTACATAAGGCTTACAAATATCAAAATAAAATTTTAATGAATAATTCTCAGCTTAAATGAGCCTTTTATTTTTCCCCCACTAGCGGTAAGTACTTAAAGATTCTTACTTGAGTTTATGGATGATCATACAAATCAAACAGTTTTATTCTACATTGTGTTCCAAAGTTAACTGGTGACGCCATCTTTATGTCGACTGGTGCGTAAGAATCTGCTATTTTATCGATTGTCTAGTGGGAGTTTAATGACATGTCACTGATTGGAAGTGAAGTTATTGCGTTTTAGTTGTCAGTACATTTGTGTTATCGGCGAGCTTCGAACAAAGAGTCAACATTAAATTTTGTTTTAAAATTGGTAAAGCATTTACCGAAACGTTTCAATTGATGAAACAAGTTTATGGCGACGATTGCCTATCGCGCAGCTGAGTGCAGGAGTGGTTTCAAAGTTTTCAAAGTGGTCGTGAGGACATAAATGACAATTAACATGTAGTCCAATCAAAATCCGTGATCAACGGAAATTCCATCGAAACTGTGCGTGAATTCATCAAAAATCAGTCAAATCATCATCAACATCTCCGAAACATCGACTTATAGCATTTTGACCGAATATTTGGGCTTAAGAAAGGTGTGTGTACGGTTAGTTCCGCACAAATTGACTGACGACCAAAAATTGCTCAGAATTCATTATTCGAAGGACGATTATTTGACCAAAAATTACATTTTACCCATAGATCATTCAACTTATTCACCTGATATGGCACCGTGCGACTTCTTCCTTTTCGGAAAACTGCATTTGCCCGTGAAAGCGTTATGCAGACGTAGAGGCCATTCAAAAGGCTTGCACAGGCATACTGGCGGCCATATCGGCCAACAAGCTAAAAAACCCTTTCGTCATGCTTTTGAACCGTGCAAAAAGCTGTATTGAAACAGAATGAAACTATTTTGAATAAAATAAATTGATTTTGCCGAAAAACCATTTGTTATGTTTTTTAAGTCCTGTTTACTTTGGGAGGCACCTTTTATAATTCCCATAACGCTATTGATGTAAATGTCATGCATAGCTGCGTGTATTATGTTATTACTAATATAATAATGCTGACATAAATGTTTCGTATATTTTTTTGCAGGCAGTATCAACTCGTATTGTTGGAGCAATTTGGTGGTTTTTTACACTAATTATTATATCGTCATATACTGCCAATTTGGCTGCATTCCTAACTGTAGAACGTATGATAACTCCGATCGAGGGTGCTTCTGACTTAGCTGAGCAAAGTGATATTTCATATGGAACCTTGGAAGGAGGATCAACTATGACATTTTTTAGGGTAGATATTCATACTTTACTGTAAATTAGATTGCTTTCTGTTTTTATTAAACAAGAAATATCATATTTAACATAAAGGATCTTAAACAGTCGAATTTTCCACTGTTAACTAAATGGTATGAAAAAAAAAATTAGTTTCTAGGATCATCAATATTGTTATATGGAGATTTCGGTGGTCGTTAATAAATTTTCGGATTTTTTTTTTTTTAATTTTTAATCTTCACTTTATTTTAAAAATTAGTTGTTTAATTCCACAATATTTTATATTCCAACTGAAAGAAAAAGTTCACCAACGTATTGGATCTCGATTTGTACGTGGGTGGGTAATCAATCAGGCATCGATAAATTAGTTGCCTAATCAATTCAATAATTGTTATATAAACACCAACTACATCTTTATAGTTTTATAAGAAAAAAGCTATAATATGAAAAAAAATTCAAGATAATCCTAGAGTATAAAAATGTTGCGAACTATATTAATATATTTTCACCTGTATGTTTGCATGTATGTAATTAATTTAATTTGTGTAAATTTATATGATTGACGCCTCCGATTATGTAACTAAAAGTAACTAATGCTATCATTTGAAAAATTTGTCAGCTAAAGGATAAATATGATTTAAAAACATGTTTTAAAGTACATTAAAATAAAAATTAAAAGTGAATATACTTTGAAGAAAGTAAAGAAGTTCGGCTGCAACTGTACACCTCATACTTGCCATTTGTCGAGATCAAAATCGGTCAAGTACCTTCTTCTTCTTCTTAATTGGCGTTGGCACCGCTTACGCGATTATAGCCGAGTCAACAACAGCGGGCCAGTCGTTTCTTCTTTTCGCTACGTGGCGCCTATTGGATATCCCAAGCGAAGCCAGGTCCTTCTCCACTTGGTCCTTCCAACGGAGTGAAGATCTTCCTCTTCCTCTACTTCCCGCGGCGCGTACTGCGTCGAATCCTTTCAAAGCTGGAGTGTTTTCATCCATCCGTACAACATGACCTAGCCACCGTAGCCGCTGTCTTTTAATTCGTTGAACTATGTCAATGTCGTCGTATATCTCGTACAGCTCACCGTTCCATCGAATGCGATATTCGCCGTGGCCAAAGCGCAAAGGACCATAAATCTTTCGCAGAACCTTTCTCTCGAAAACTCTTAAGGTCGACTCATCGGTTGTTGTCATCATCCAAGCCTCTGCACCGTATAGCAGGACAGGAATTATGAGCGACTTATAGAGTTTGGCTTTTGTTCGTCGAGAGATGACTTTACTTTTCAATTGGCTACACAGTCCGAAGTAGCACCTGTTAGCAAGAGTAATCCTGCTTTAGATTTCCAGGCTGACATTGTTGGTGGTGTCTGGTTCCTAAATAGACGAAATTATCTACAACTTCAAAGCTATGACTGTCAACAGTGCCGTGAAAGCCAAGTCGAGAGTACGACGACTGTTTGTTTGATGACAGATATTTCGCCTTGCCCTCGTTCACTGCCAGACCCATTTTCTTTGCTTTCTTGTTAAGCCAGGGGAAATCAGAACTATCGGCGCGGGTGTTGAGGCCGATGATATCAATATCATCGACATACGCCAGCAGCTGTACACTTTTATAAAAGATTGTATCTGCTCGATTAAGTCCTGCAGCGCGAACTATTTGCCCCAGGAGCAGGTTGAAGAAGTCGCACGATAGGGAGTCGCCTTGTCTGAAACCTCGTTTGGAATCGAACGTCTTGGAGAGGTCCTTCCCGATCATGACGGAGCTTTTAGTGCTGCTCGACGTCAGTTTACACAGCCGTATTAGTTTTGCGGGGATACCAAATTCAGACATCGCGGCATAGAGGCAGCTATTTTTCGTGCTGTCGAAAGCAGCTTTGAAATCGACAAAGAGGTTGTGTGTGCCGATTCTTTCACGGGTCTTTTCAAAGATTTGGCTCATGGTGAATATCTGGTCGGTTGTTGATTTGCCAGGTCTAAAGCCACACTGATATGGTCTACTCAGTTTGTTGACGGTGGGTTTTAATTAAATTACATGCGATGTTGAGAAGGCTTATCCCACGGAAGTTGGCGCAGATTGTGGGGTCTCCATTTTTATGGACTGTACGTCCACTGCCACTCAGCAGGCTGGAGAAGTGTTCCCTCCATAATTTAAGTATGCTCTGGGCATCGGCGACTGAATCACCTTTGGTGGTTCTACAAGAGTATGCTCCGGTCTTAAAACCTTTTGTAAGCCGCCGCATATTTTCGTAGAGAGCAGGAGTGAAAGTCGAGTAGAAAATCGTTTCACGAGGACATCAACCAGCTTGGCAGCGGCACCTTCTCAATTAAGGGACCGGACATTCCAGGTGCATGCCTTCAATTCGTAGTCCTTATTTCGTTTGCCAAGGTCGTCATCAAAAGAGGGTCTCTCATCCGAGGCTGTTGTTAATTTTTCATTGGGGGTGTTTTTTACGTGGCGAGTCCCAAACACAGCGCACAACCCTATGCAGGGGATGTTTCGCCTTCTCACTTTAGCTCGTCTTCAAACGGATGTTTTCTGGCTATTCAGAGGATACTTGGTCAAAGACCGGAAGTGGTGAGCTGCTTGAGTCATATGTAAAAAAATCGTTTCTGGCCACTCCCAAGTGAATGGCGATCAGAGAACTTTCCTCACTTGCGTAAACTTCTACACAAGACTCCATCATCCTACATCTACAAGAAACACACTTTTCCTTTAATTCCGCAGCTACTGTACCCAACCACTACGCTGCCTATTTCTCTAACTTGCCACAAAATCATACTAACAAACAAGGTGCTGCTACTTTAATTAAAAAAGTTTTCCCACACAAACTTCTCCCCACATGTTTTAGTATTGCTACAATAGTAGTAGAAATATTTATTGGATTTATACTAACCATCCTAACGATTTACATTCCACCACACCAAAACTTTAATATCAAAATACTAAGCTATATAATAGGACCTTTCCAAATACCCGAACTTATTTTTGGCGATTTCAATGCCTGAAGTCCCCTTTGGGGTTCCACATGTAGTAACCAAAGGGATAAAATCATAGAAGATTTTATTTTAGCCGAAAACTTGACAATTTTAAATGACGCTTCTCCTACGCATTTTTCTACACATAATTCGTTCACGAATTATTTGTTCTTCTGCTATCGCCCCCAAACTTAATAGCCAAACACTAACTGGTCTTTATAACAGCGATCATTTCCCAATTATAACCCACTTATCAACCCCTTTATCCAGAAAAGGGTCGGCGAAGCAAAAATTTCTGTTGGACAAGGCAAATTGATCCAAATTTCAACAACTCTGCGAAAATTTGTCTGCTGCAAGTCTCATAGACGATAACATAAATAAAGAAACAGCTACGATTCCCAAAATAATCAAAACTTCTGCTCACCTCTCTATCCCCCAAACGTGTAAAAAAATCATATGCCTTATTGGTATACGGAATTATCTAAACTTAGAGAAGAAAAACAATCTTTATGGTTAATTTACAGAAGAACTCGCTCTATTGATAATTTAATAAAATACAAAAAAGCGAATGCAGTGTTTCCGAAAAACATTAAAGAAGCTAGAATTTACCGAAAGCTATCACTCCGTTAACAAATCCCAAGAAATTATGGCTCCTATACGCAAGTTCATCTTAAATGTATAATCCTCCAAATGTTCTAATTTTCGACTCAAAAGGCATAGCTAATCATTTCGCCTCTGTATGGTCCGATTATTCGAGCAATTCAAACTTCCACCCCTCGTTTGTATCAAATAAAAATTAACTTCTCAGAAGAAGGTACAGAAAAAATCTTTCACCCTCATCGATTACCGAATAAGACCATAACCATCGCAGAATTCGATTTCACTTTATCTACAATATCAGGTAAGACTCCCGGTGCAGACAGGATTTCATATCCCATGCTAAAAAACTGTAATTTAAGTCTCAAAAATAGAATTATTAAATTGTACAACAACATTTTATGTCAAGGTGTCTACCCTCAAAGCGGGAAAAATGTGGTGATAATAGCAATTCCTAAATCCAATGTAGTGTCTACACATGTTCTTAGTTACAGGCCAATATCACTCCTCTGCTGCATGGGCAAACTATTAGAAAAAATCATATCAAAACGTATCTCGTGGTTCGCATTAAATAAGAACCTTCTCAGTCGAAACCTAGTGGCATTTAAGGTAGGGCAAGGCACTATGGATGCTTTACTCTATTTGATGATTTCGCCAAAACTGCATTATCGAAAAGAAACCATATATCCAGTCCCAGTTTGGATTTCGAAAAAGCTTTCGACGGAGTTGATTCGCATGTTATTCCACGACAGCTTG
Organism: Bactrocera correcta; assembly: GCA_027475135.1. Taxonomy (NCBI): domain Eukaryota; kingdom Metazoa; phylum Arthropoda; class Insecta; order Diptera; family Tephritidae; genus Bactrocera; species Bactrocera correcta. The sequence goes on from CM050322.1 coordinate 54,529,150, forward strand.
AGAAGTGGCAAATTGGTGAAAAAATATTTAACCTCATTAAATCCTTATTAATCAATTGGAAATTCATGACCAAAATCAATAAAACCTTTTCGAACACGTACAATGTGTACAACGGGATACCACAAGGATCACCGTTGTCTGTTACACTATTTGTAATCGCCTTTAATGAAATCAGTACGATAATCTCTAAGCATAAACTCATTTCGCATATTATTTATGCTGATGATGTGCTGATCTTCTCCAAACAAAATAATCTAAATGCTGTAAAAGATACATTCTTAAAGATCCTTACTGATATTTCAAATTGGTCCAATTGTTCAGGTGCGAATATTTCTATAAACAAATGTAAATTATTCGATATCTGTAGAAAACACAAATGTAATAACTCCAATCTAAACTATAACAATGTAAATATTGTAAATACTACTAGTCTTCAATTCTTAGGCTTAATAATTGATAAGATACTTACTTTTAAGAAACATTGTAAAAATCTACGTAAGCAACTAATTTCTAGGCTTAATATAATTAAGTATCTGTCATCAAAATATTTATTAGTTCACATTTCTTCTCTCATCAATATTACAAGATTTATCTAAGATTGATTTATCTAAGATTGATTATTGTCTTCCTATCTACGGCAATTGCGCCAAAAGCAACATAAAGCAAACCTGTGCACCATATCATGCAGCTGTTAGAAGAATGGGTAATTCCCAACATCACCAATAAATTTCACATTAACGGAAGTCGGACATACTTCGCAAAAGCTTATTCCAAAACTACGATTATGTAATAAAAAGCTCTTATATGGTATAGTAAAAGCCAAATGGACCGACGATACAAACTCCAGTACTTCTTCCACTATTTCAGCATGCATTAAATTAGCTAAGGATCTAGGTATTACAACTACACCGGAGAAAAAGTCAATTTCTTTTGCCCCATCATGGCTACTCAAAGAATCTTAGTCAGAGCTACATCTTCAAAAACATCATAAAAATAAGACCAATTCCAAGGTCATCAAAGTTTGTTCAAAGAGCCCATTGTGCAACACTACGTAGATTGGAAACTCACTTTTACTGACGCTTCGAAGGCCGACTTCTATACGTCTTTTGCTATTATTGATAACGTTGGAACTATTTATTTTAAAAGCTGGACACCTGCCCAATTACAGCTCAGTATACACCGGTGAGGCAGCAGGCATCTATAATGCGCTATCCCTAGTACAAAACTCTAACTTAAAAACATTAATATGTACTGATAGCAAGTCTACAATCATTGCGAAAATTAGAAACATACTAATTGGGAAAATAAACATAAAACTTATGTGGCTCCCTGGACACGCCGGTGTTAGCGAAAATGAATGGGCCGATCAAAACACCAAATTGGCGGCAAAACAGCCATTGATTGTCTTCGACCACATCGAAAAAAACGACATAGTCCATTTAATCGCTTTAAAACAAAAAGCCATAAAAGTTAATGCGTGGAAGAATGTACAACACCACTACGCCATCTGCAACCAAGAGGGAAAAAAAACCTGCTTATCCGCCATCAGGCCGTTGCCAATATATGAAAGCCTTTGTTCGCCTTCATCTTGATCATACCTCATTAACGCATTCTCAATTATTAAATGGAAACCGTAATAAGCGTGACCTCGTTCTCTAAAAATTTTAATGTACATATTTCCTAAACCCCTTAAATTTTTGGTGAAACCCCATATCTTGGGACCCAACTAAACCGATTTTGACAAACTTCAGTACGTAGCATTCTTCTTACATTCTGACGTCGCATTGTGAAAAAGGACAAATCGGACAATAATCATTAAAAATTTCGCTTGATTCGTTCACTTTCCAGTACACAAATCAAGAAGAAATTAATCTAACGGGATACAAATTTTCTCGAATAATGTCTTTGGTGTGTGCCACCTTATGGCAAAAAATTGTTTAAGGGGTAGTCAGAGGCACGAAAAATGAGAGTTTTCAGTATTTTTTTTTGCTAATAAATCATGTTATTTTACAAAAGTAGTAATATGACATTATTATAGGATGTGTTGACTTGAATTAACGCAAATTTCAAAAAACAAAATCTAAATTTCCAAAGTTATAGTTGTTTGTGTTGACCCTGACCCAAAAAAGATACTTGCGGTGACAAGCATAGTTCCTTGGAGATACATCTAAAAACAATCGGACAAAAAAAATTAGTTTTATAAATAGGTAAGCCCGGGCCTGATCGAAGGATTTTATTTTTTTTTTCCAAATTAAAAAATGGCGGCCTCAGGAAATTTTTTTTTAAATTTTTGCGAAAAATTCAACAGTTAATTGGTCTTAAAAAAGCGAAATTTTCGAACAAATAAAAATCCTTCGATCAGGTTCAAGTTTATTATGTATTCTAAAAGCTGTATAAATTTCATTAAAATCTACTGAACGGTTTTCGAGTTACAGTTGTCACCGATTCAAAAAACATAGTTTTGAGAAAAACGCGTTTAAAGTTTCACACTAGCGCTTTGAAGTTTCCAAGCTCTCTTTCTTATTTCCTGACTTTAAAACTAATTATAGTATCAACGTGAAATTTTCAGGGAATATTTTTATGATATTACACTTGACGCAAATGCAAGGAAAAAAAAATTATTTATTTGAAAATTCTAACTACCTTTAACCCCTTCAATCAAATTGAAACTATTCAAGCCCGAGAAACCGAATATTTAGACCCGGAACCTAATGTCGACTTTTGGTCGAAAATGTCGGCCAATGTGTGATATATACAACTAAAATTAAGAGTCTTCTTTTATTATGGTATATTCTCTTTAAGACTACTTATGGTTCATTTTTGAGGTTTTAATTATTCGTTGGGATTGCTCTTTATTTAGCATTACTTATGGTGCCTTTTTATTGAAACTTCCCGCACCGGATAACTATTTCGAGTTGCTTCCCGTTTAGCACTGCATATGGTGCTTTTTTACCGAAACTTCTCGTACCGTATATTATAGGCTCGGGCGCCAATTAACGACCTATTGATTACAAAGTCGAAAAAAAAAAAATACATTTTAAGGTCAAAACGACCTTTATTGATTGAATCCAAATTATCAACTAGCTAATTTACAATTAAACATATTCTAAATATTGCTTAAATCTACTTGCGTCAGCACTTTTGGTTAACGTTCGCTTATGCGGCGCATGGCGAATGTTGTTCCCAATTGTTTGTTTCTGCTGACTAAACGTGTGGAATATTTCCTATTGGGAGATAGTTGACGTCGGCAGTTATTGATTTATTGGCAACATTTCTGGTGTTAACTTATATTACTTCTTTGGCATATTTGTCTGTGTGTTTACGAAAGCAAATGCGAGCCATATACATATGTACATACATTCAAAATAACAAGTGTTGCACACTTCTTTTGCATTTCCGTTGTCACGGTCAACCAATGGCCGAAAGTTGCGTTTTGTCCAGAGAACGTCCATCGCAGAAAAGGTTCACGGCGCAAAGAACGTAAAAATATTTTTCGCTAACTCGGTCGAGATGGAAGAGTTTCACCACTGCCAGCTCAGCAGGAGAAATTTTAACATTTTAGCTTGAACAGAGCTGAGCGTGAAATAAAAATTATGCTCAAAACTATATGTATATTGCCCTAACAGACGTATGTTCGCTCTTGTGCTTATATTTCTATACGTTTATATGCAAATATGTGTAATCGTATGAATTCTTTTTGTGCTTATTAATGAATGCATGTGCAATTTGAATACATTTCAATTAAATTACTTTTTCAAAGCAATATTCGTAGTTAATGTGAAAATAAAACCTATTTTATAATTATTTTTTGAATGTATCAAATCATACTTATATGTATGTATACTTCATAACATATGTTTGTTTATAACAAACTATCATAATATTATTAAAAAAATGAAATATATTACAATAGTGATAAATGTACATTAATCGTACATTTTATCATTCAAAAGTTATATTCACATGTATGATGACCCTTTATTAGTATATATGTGTTTATGTTTGCTTTCGCGATGTCAAATCATATTATCACTTATCAATAATAACATGTGCGCGCTGCTCATATGTACATACATACATAAATACATATGTGCGTATGACATTGGCACACAAATAACGCATACGTAACATACATACTTCTATGCGTTCACATGTATGTAGATATGTCACCCGCAAAAACTACAAAAATTGCTTTACAAAAACAACAATCGTTTGAAATAGCATCATGCATACTTATCTGCGTACACATGTAAATATGTGCGTATGAAATTCCTACACAAATAGTCTATACACAACATACATACATACTTGCTTCACATGTAGAAATGTCACCCGCAAAAATTACAAATATTGTTCTACTAATTCAACAATCGTTTCAAGTAGCATCAGCAGCGTCACAAGACAATAGGCATGGCAGCCAAATAGTCGATGCCCAAATTTGTAGAGAAACACACAACAACAACTTTTTCATTGATGAACGCAAGCGCACTTTCAACCGGCAAACTCGCTTCATTCATAAAAACAATCACCATTACATCTCCTTGAGCATGCCTTTGCCTACAAGCGTATTTTCGTGACGATGGCAAAAGCTAAATATCATTCATTGAACAACTTTCTGATGTTTCTTCACAGAAAGAAGTGTGGCAACATAGCTCTTGTCGAATTATATTTGTCAATTTTAAAATATTTTTCCGTCCTCGCAAAAATCTGCGTCGATTCATATATATTTACGCAAGTTCGTGGTAAAGCTGTTAGAGCGGCAAGGGAAGCGGTGACAATCGGCGATCGTTTGCTTATTTTTTCGGCTTTTCCGTGTTGGGGTTGTCCGTGTCAACGTAGATTTTGCATAAAGCACTGAGTGTACATGTATACATAAAAATTTGGTATGTAGACATGAGTGTATATATTTACATACATATGTGGCATGTAGCCAAATTTGCTAACATTATGCATATGCTGAAATTGATATGCTGAACACGAAGAGAGCGACAAACTTCAAGAGACATCTATTAAAATACACACGTTCTTATGGACAGAGTTTTGTAGCCGTGCAGCTGTCAAAATAATTGTGTCCTTAAGAACATGTGTAGTTTAATATTTCACAGATGTCGCTTTAAGTTTGTCGCTCTCCTTGTGTTGCACATTAATCTTATTCAATCCTAAATAAAGTGCAATATTTGTGTTTAAAAAAGCTAGGCTCAGTTGGCGTGCAATTCAAAAAGAAAAAAAATTATCCTGAAAATATAATAATAAAAGAAAACTGAAAGTAGAAAAAAACACTGCAAATAGAAAAACCTGGTAATGATAGAATGCAAAACATTATAAAATGTAAATATTTATTTTATTAATTCATTACTAACACGAAAGTAAGATGTTCTTATTCAAGGCATTCTGGCTTGCAACTTACTTAAGTTTTCTTAATTTAGCATCGAGCTTTCCGATGTCGTTTCTTATTTATTTCTTGCTTTTCAAACCATTTTAAATACTCTAATAGTTTCATTTTATGGGCGAAACATGCATTGGTTGTATCAAACCATTCAGGAAAAATATTTTCCGTTTTTTGTTTTATGGCGGACAACATCAGACTACGAACATTTACATAATGAGCATATTTGTTAAAGAGCTTGACGTACCACATCATCTACAGTCGACACACTTCGAAAACCCTATCACTAGGATTGACTAGCCCTAAGTCGCCGTCATCCTTATAGTTTTTAGCTCCGATTAGGGCATCCGAATACAGCGTTAAATCGCTTTGTGTCTTCGTCATTGCTTTGGTGCATTTTTCGCAATGGATTTTACACAGAATTTTTTGGTAAATACCATAGCCAGTAGGGTGGGTCGATTCCAGACTTTTTCGATTCGGGATTTCTAATAGTGCGGAAAAGTTGCCTTAGTACTTCCTGATTCCAATGCAACTTTTTGTTTTGAGATCGGATTGCATCTTCAACCCCAACTCCGGCCTTGAAATTCCGGAAATTCACCTAACATCGTGAAATTGTCTACCTAGCGCCTGAAATACGCATCTCATGGCAAAATGTATAAAACAAAAGTTATTTGTCACGTCATTTGCTACCGAAATGGTACACGTGCCAATGCCCGTAGGGCAAACCGTTCCCGAGATATGAACGAAAAGGCGGCGCGCCGTAGCGCAAGGTGAAAATCGGCTTGCGGCCACACTTCTTGACGTTGATTTCGCAGAGTGCTATCACTCACATTCACTCACCTACGCCAAAGGACACCTTCGGATAGGTCTCCACACAAATATTTTATTATCGAGTTTCTTCACTCTTGTCGGTGGTTTCGCCGGGTTCTTTCCCTGCGCCATACGACACGTTCAGACTGGTCTCCACATAAATATTTTTTCATCGAGTTCCTTCACTCTTGTTGTTGATTTCGCCGAGTGCTATCACTTATATTCTCTCAACAGAACACAGATCTCACAATGTCTGTATCTAAATTTAAATTTAGACAGAAGTGTTTTGTGTTTGGCATATATCCGTACAATCTCTCTGAGTCCCAGTTACCTACTTACCAGGTTGTTCTTTTGTGTTATCAGTTTGAAAGATTTCGTATAGGGCGACTCCGAAGCGATAACTATGAACCTAGTAGTAAGAGGTTACAGAAATAGTTGCAAAAAAGGTTGAAAATACTTTCAAAAGGTCATATATTCCGATAGTTTCACACACAAGAATTGTACAAATGCTCACCACATACCATAAGAAATTTCTGATTCTTAAACAAATGGTTTTAAGGAACCCAATAGGTTTGACCTCTAAAAGGGACGACTTTGTCTCTTCTGCCGGAAAATTATTTGACATCGTTGCTTGTAAATGCATTTATTTTTCTTCTTGCACTCGTCCAAAGGAAAGGAAAGTTCCTATCAATGAACAACCATTTCTCTTGGACCAGAGAACCAAAAGAATTGGTCGCGTTGGAAGTGTTGATCTACCTGAAACAAAAAAGATTACGAGGAAAAATGAACGTAAAGAAAAGCTTTCAAAACGTCATTCAACATCAACTCTTACCAGAAAAGTATCAGCTAGAATACGTTACCATTCAGATCAGCCAGACTCTTATACAGAAGACAACAATGTAGGTGCGTCGCACATGGATTCTTCCAAAAGCGATGCTGATGATGAATTTTCTCTTCCATCCTCTAAAACCAAACAAAACACACTAGTACTAGAACACACTGCTTTAGCTGCCCAAAGGTTTGGAGTAAGTGATAGAGCAGCGGCCTTGATTGTTTCATCTGCTTTTCTGGATGCCAAAAAAGCAGGTTTGATAACAAAGGATCAGGCTTGCTTTGTCACTGACAAATGCAAGATTAGTCGGTAAAAAAAAAGTGTTGGAGTTAAGCTCCAAAACACCGAAAGTATTGACTCTGTATATAGGCAAAGACAATACACTTACACAAGTCAGCGAAGGTGAAAAGTACTACCGCGACACTGTCAAAGAGGAACATATTTCTCTTATAGCGGAACCTGGTTGTCATTACTTTGGCCACGTCACCTCTCCTTCCGGGCCAGCTGAGGATGAGACGCAAGCTATATGGCAACATTTACAAGACAATTCAGTTGATGTGGAACATCTAGAAGTTGTCGGTGCTGATGGCAGCAACACGAACACAGGTTGGAAAGGTGGAATCATTCGGAAACTGGAAGAAAGAGGTATGGAAATTTAGTGAATTCCCCTATCACACCGTGGCAGTCGAGAGAACCGTCAAACTGGTGACAGAGGCATCTTCCGAAGTTATTGGCCCCCAATCTCGTGATCGTTTTATAAGCTCTACACTGAAATCTAGGCAACAAGTGCCAAAGTTTAGTACAAAATCTGATTTTATCAATAAATTTGACACAGATTCAGACTAAAATAAGCCTGACACATGGTTGGTTGGTTGGGTTGGGCTTGGAAGGAACCCGAAGAGGAGCCACCTCCACGCGGTGGGTTCTGGGTGACCAATACAGGTTCGCTGAGAGCTGCAACAATTTTCACCTTGCGCTGTGGCGCGCCGCCTCTTCGCTCGTATTTCCGGAACGGTTCGTCCTACGGCCATGATCACGTACACCATTTCGGTTTTGACGTGACAAATAAATTTTGTTGTATACATTTTGCCATGAGATGCGTATTTCGGGCGCTAGGTAGACAATTTCACGATTTTAGGCGAATTTCCGAAATTTCAAGGCCGGAGTTGGGGTTGAAGATGCAATCCGATCTCAAAACAAAAAGTTGCATTGGAATCAGGAAGTATTAAGGCAACTTTTCCGCACTATTAGAAATCCCGAATCGAAAAAAGTCCGGAATCGACCCACCCTAATCCGTATGTTAAAAATGGGTTGAATCGGACCAGAAAAACACCGTACTGTGAGAGTTCACGTTTGAATCTCTGTTTGATTTGTAAGATAAAACTATAAACTTAAATATGATTCTTTAAATCCTTGCCACTGGTGGGGCGAAAATAAAGACTAATTTAAGCTGAGAACTATTTCATTCTGATTTTATTGTTAAAATTGTGAACCTTATATACTATTTTAGAGTTCTTACTTATCTAATTAAACTTATGCATATTTACGGCACACCACATGGGGTTGTTTTCAACTGTACAATACAATACATGTGTGTGTGTGTGTTGTCATATACTTTATGTTGTATGGTTTGAGCTGTTTTCAAGTGCACAAGTGCATTTGTAATCAATTGCCCAAACCTAAGTAAATATATTTATATTACATTCCTTGAGTACATGCGTATTGCATACGTGCCTCATATATGTTTGTGTGTTTATGCGTTTGTTTATGTATTTGCTTTGTACTGCCTCAGCATTGGCGAAGATAGCTTGCTCAATATTATTGAACAGCCCCCATACGAGTATACCTTATATAAAGACTTTCGAACTTGGGGTGGCTTTGCACCTCATATATCGGTCAATATATTAGTTATCCCAATTGAATTAAGACACCGCGTTTTGCTCATAACAGTGTATCTTTGTGTCTAAAATACTTAAATTTGAGCGAAAACTTGGCCTGGCTCCTATATAAGGAGGATGGAGTCATGTGTAGAAGTTCACGCAAGTGAGGAAAGTTCTCTGATCGCCATTCACTTGGGAGTGGCCAGAAACGATTCTTTTACATACATATGACTCAAGCAGCTCACGACTTCCGGTCTTTAACAAGTATCCTCTGGGAGCCTAAGAACATCCGTTTGAAGGCGAGATAAAGTGAGAAGGCGAAGTATTCCCTACTTAGGGTTGTGCACTGGGTTTGGAATCCGCCACGTAAAAAAACACCCCCAATTAAAGGAAAAAACTAGCCTCGGATAAGTGACCCCCATTTTGATGACGACCATGGCAAAGGAAATAAGGACTATGATTTGAGGGCATGCACCTGGAATGTCCGGTCCCTTAATTGGGAAGTTGCCACTGCCCAGCTGGTTCATGCTCTCGTTAGAGAGAAGGCTGACATTACCGCCGTCCAAGAAATGCGATGGACGGAACAAGGACAAGGACGAGTACGTCCTTGTGGCATTTACTACAGTGGCCATATAAAGGAGCGCAAGTATGGTGTTGGCTTCGTGGTGGGAGAGAGACTCCGTCGCCGAGTACTATCATTCACTCCTATGAATGAACGTCTAGCCACAATCCGCATCAAAGCGAGGTTCTTCAACATATCGCTCATTTGCGGCCACGCCCCGACGGAAGAGAAGGACGATGTGGCCAAAGATGCTTTTTATGAGTGCTTGGAGCGCACTTATGAGAGATGCCCCCGCCACGATGTCAAAATCGTGCTTGGCGACTTTAACGCCAGGGTGGGCAAAGAAGGTATCTTTGCCACTACGGTCGGTAAATTCAGCCTTCACGAGGGAACATGCCCTAATGGGTTGAGGCTAATCGACTTCGCCGAGGCCCGAAATATGGTTATCTGTAGTACTAGTTTCCAGCATAAGAAGATTCATAAAGCTACCTGGCTGTCTCCGGATCGAAGAACAACCAACCAGATCTAACATGTTGTGATACACGGAAGACACGTCTTCAGTGTTTTAGATGTGCGTGCGCTCCGAGGTCCCAGCATCGACTCGGACCACTATATTGTTGCAGCCAAACTTAGCACCCGCCTCTGTGCAGCAAAAAACGCACGCCAACAAACACAAGGAAGGTTCGACGTTGAGAAGCTGCAACCACAACAGACAGCCAAACGATTTTCTACTCGGCTTGCACTCCTGCTCTCTGAGAGCACTCGCCAACAACTCAGTATATGGGAACTGAGGGACGGCATTTCAAACCCCTTACGTACAGCTGCAACCGAAACCATTGGTTTTCGGAAAGTGCAAAAAAATAGCTGGTACGACGAGGAGTGCCATGTCGCAGCGGAGAGAAAACAGGCTGCCTACCTCGCAACGTTACGATCGACCACAACACGAGCGGGATGGGATAGAAGCGAGGATAGAGCTTGATAAGCTGGCCGACAGGGGTAATGCTAAAAAATTCTACGAAAAAGTGCGGCGGCTTACAGAAGGTTTCAAGACCGGAGCACACCCTTGTAGAACCCCCCCCAAGGTGATATAGCCACCGGTGCCCAGTGCACACTTAAATTATGGAGGGAACACTTCTCCAGCGTGCTGAATGGAAGTGTACGTACAACGCCAGGAGAAGGCGAACCCGATTCCCCAATCGATGACGATGGAGCAGACGTTCCATTGCCCGACCATGAAGAGGTTCGAATAGCAATTGCTCGCCTGAAGGACAACAAAGCGGCAGGGGCCAACGAATTACCGGCCGAGCTATTCAAACACGGCGGCGAAAAACTGATAAGGAGCATGCATCAGCTTCTTTGTGAAATATGGTCGGGCGAAAGCATGCCCAACGATTGGAATTTAAGTGTGATATGCCCAATCCATAAAAAAGGAGACCCCACAATCTGTGCCAACTACCGTGGGATAAGCCTCCTCAACATCGCGTACAAGGTTCTATTAAGCGTATTGTGTGAAAGACTAAAGCCCACCGTCAACAAACTGATTGGACCTTATCAGTGTGGCTTTAGACCTGGCAAATCAACAACCGCTCAGACATTCACTATGCGCCAAATCTTGGAAAAAACCCATGAAAGGAAGATCGACACGCACCACCTATTCGTCGATTTCAAAGCTGCTTTCGATAGCACGAAAAGGAGCTGCCTCTATGCCGCGATGTCTGAATTTGGTATTCCCGCAAAACTAATACGGCTGTGTAAACTGAGATTAAGCAGCATCAAAAGCTCCTTCAGGATCTGGAAGCACCTCTCCGAACCGTTCGATACCAAACGAGGTTTCAGACAAGGCGATTCCCTATCGTGCGACTTTTTCAACCTGCTTCTGGAGAAAATAGTTCGAGCTGCAGAACTTAATCGAGCAGGTACAATCTTTTATAAGAGTGCACAACTGCTGGTATATGCCGATGATATTGATATCATCGTCCTCAACACCCACGCCGCTAGTTTTGGTTTCTCCAGACTGAACAAGGAAGCAACGCAAATGGGTCTGGCAGTGAACGAAAGCAAGACGAAATATCTCCTGTCATCAAACAAACAGTCGTCGCACTCGCGACTTGGCTCTCACGTCACTGTTGACAGTCATAACTTTGAAGTTGTAGATAATTTCGTCTATTTAGGAACCAGTATTAACACCACCAACAATGTCATCCTGGAAAGCCAACGCAGGATTACTCTTGCCAACAGGTGCTACTTCGGACTGAGTAGGCAATTGAAAAGTAAAGTCCTCTCGCGACGAACAAAAGCCAAACTCTATAAGTCGCTCATAATTCCAGTCCTGCTATACGGTGCAGAGGCTTGGACGATGACAACAACCGATGAGTGGACTTTAAGAGTTTTCGAGAGAAAGATTCTGCGAAAGATTTATGGTCCTTTGCGCATTGGCCACGGCGAATATCGCATTCGATGGAACGATGAGCTGTACGAGATATACGACGACATTGACATAGTTCAGCGAATTAAAAGACAGCGGCCACGCTGGCTAGGTCATGTTGTACGGATGGATGAAAACACTCCAGCTCTGAAAGTATTCGACGCAGTACTCGCTGCGGGAAGCAGAGGAAGAGGAAGACCTCCACTCCGTTGGAAGGACCAAGTGGAGAAGTACCTGGCTTCGCTTGGAATATCCAATTGGCGCCATGTAGCGAAAAGAAGAAACGACTGGCGCTGTTGTTGACTCAGCTATAATCGCGTAAGCGGTGTCTACGTCAGTAAAGAAGAAGAAGAAGCAGCCCGTCCTTGCATCGCACGGGGTAGACAGTTATTTATTTTTGGAAATGTGGATATAAAATACTTTTTTCCACAAATAATTTTATTTGTATTAAAAAAAACCTACAGTTATATCTGTATGTAAGTCTATTTATGTTCAATTTCTTTGATAACAGTAATAAATAAATAATTCAGTCGTTTTACATATAAGTGTAAGTTAACTCGAAACGCAAACCACCAAAATACCAAATCAGCATTGTCTGCCTAACATCCGTTTCAGGCAAGTTCTAGACACTACCAAGAAGTTGGTATAATTAGAAATAAAATAAAAGCTTCTGCTGATGCCATTTTGGCATCCTTCAACACTGTTTCAAATTTCGACGCAATAATCGCGAGTCTAGACTTTACGTACGCAGACAAACGACCGATATACTTAATTGAACAACAATTGTCCACTTAACGACAGGGTAACCTATCTGTGCTTCGATATTTCGACGACGTTGAGAAAATATTAACCCTCCTCACGAATAAAACCATAATGACCCATGAGGGTCGAGTATCAGAATCAATTTGCGAAAAATATAGAGCGGACGCTTTAAGAGTTTTCATATCAGGCCTTAAAAGACCTTTTTTACCTATTTGCCTTTCGCCCTAAAGACCTAACTAGCGCTCTGGCATTAGCCCAGGAGGTGGAGTCAAATAGGGAAAGCTACTTATTTGCTTCAAATTTCGCAACGTCTATTGAAAACCATTATAAACTAAGAATAAACAATGATTCGGAGAAAAAGATGCAACAGCAACAAAAAAATCCGCATTTTACAAATAAACAGCACAGAACAAATGATACTAGGATTAACAAGCAAGACAAGTAACCCCCATGGACGTTGACCCCTCGGTTTCAAGACTAAGACAAAATGTAAATTGGCGTAGGGAACCATCACAGAGAGCCAACCAATACCAACAACAGAATCAAAGTAATAGTAGACAGGGTTATAGTTCAAATCAACAGCAAGGAAAACGACACGCAGATTCAGATAGGGTTACTGGACCAAAAATGCAACGCATTAATACCTCAAATGAAGAAAAGGTTAGTGAGGCAACTTATAATCAGGAAGCCGAAGATGAAGCTAAAGATCTCGAGGAGGAGCAATTGAATTTTTTAGGGGGAAGTCCCTACTTCCGTGGATTGAGCGAGGAGTAGGTGAATATATCTCGAACGTTCGACGAGTCAATTTATGGACGATGCGTCGATCGTTGAGAATATGAAAAACCGGAAAACAGAAGTGTATTAGTGAATAAAACCACAAAGTTTGTGTTTCATATAACAAATTAAAATGTTTGAGATTTTTATTTTATTAATTTGTGATTACCAAAAATTACTTACATTTATGGTTTGTGCTTGTGGTGATGCTTGTTGTGGTGGACGGTGGAAAAACGTCTTGCCTCGCTTCGCTCTCTAAACAAAAAGTACTTTAGCCTCACTAGCAGAATCGCTTGCTAAGTGGGAGTTTTCAACGAAACCATTGCCAGTTGAGTGAAAGCTATTAACAGTTGAGTGAAAACTATTAACAGCTAACTGGCAATGGTTTGTTATATACTCACTAGGGGGTGGTAAAAAGAAATTAGTCGCTGGCCTAAACATACCGGCCCCCTTGCGGTGAGCAACAAAAAAAAAATTAAATGTCCATCGACCACCATAACGATATACAAATGTACAATCTTAGTAGCTAAATAGAAAATGTATAAATATAGAAAATATGTTATAAATTCATTTATTTATTATTGTAATTATTTTAAAAATACGAATAAAAAACGACAGCCATGACTTAACTTAGTAACGGGCCGTACCCGAAAGCACCCAACCGAATATGGAGCCCTGAGCGAGGAGCTGCCCAAACGTCAGTGGTATGACCTGTTGGGTCATAATGCGTGAGTAGACATCCGCGCCGAGCACCAAGCGTATCGGCGATGACTTGTGGAAGTTCGGATCCGCCAGTTTGATGTGAGCGTATGGAGCTACTATGGCCGAGTCCAACGTAGTGGTCGGGCTGATGCGCATATAATCATTCATTACCCTTACATGCGTCGATATTCGGGTATTTGTCCCATGTCTGCCTCGCAGTACTACGAGGCAGCCGCGTTGACCACCGATATGGGTCTGCACAAGTTGTAGATTCCCTTGCAAGGTCGTGTGCAATCAGCGACGTAGGGGCGCATGCGTCTATCAGAGCCCTGACCAAGTGTAGACGTCCCCTTGCCTCAATCTTTACCACCGCCGTCGGTAGAATGGCTGTCGTTGGCAGCAAGGAAGGAGTCGCTATGCTGGCTCGATCCAGTAGCCCGGCTCTAAAGGAGCTAGCCCGGTGAAGCTGGAGAGACCTGGTCTCCAGTCTTGCCGGGTTGTGCGCTTGGCGACGGTGCAGACGGCGTTGGTGGGAGCGACGTTCATGTCGCAGAAGGGAGCGGAAAGTCCGGGTTTCCGTTTCCCCTCGCTGTGATGGGTGGAAAGGCCGTGTTTCCGCTCCAGTTTCCAATGATTCTCCCTCCGGTGCTGGTTGGAGAGGCCTAGTCTCCGTTCCAGCGTCTGACGCATAGATAGATAGAGCATCGTCGGAGCTCATTTGTTCGCTCCACGACGGGTTTTGAGGCACTGTGGGGCGGCGACGCGTATTTTCCCCGATGTGGAGCATTGTGTGGTGCTTTTCGTTGCAGCGCCGGCACCGTGCGTCGCTGGGGCAATTCGCTGACCTGTGGTTTATCGCAAGGCAATTAACACAATATTTGCTTATGAGAGCTTCCCGTAGGCGCTCCTCCGGTGTCTTGGCCCGGAAGGACGAGCAGAGCCGCAATGGATGCTTTCCCTTGCACAGCGTGCAAGAAAGCGGGTACCGGTTCGGGTGTAGCGCCGCGGTCTTCTTCAAGCTACTGTAGCGAGTCATCTTCCTGAAATTAATCTGTTGACGATTTTGTGTTGTGGTTTTGAATATCATCTAAAACTGATTGGGTGGCGAGAAAAAGTGCATAAATTATATTATATACATTGCACAGTGTGGAGGCGGCCTTATGTGGTGTGAACTGCCTTACATTACCATAGTGTGTAGGCGGCCTTATGTGGTGTGAACTGCCTTACCTTACCATAGTGTTGCAAACAATAATTAAATAAAAAAAAACATTTTGCCTTTAGCATCAAATTTATGTTATCGTTATTGTTTTATTTGTCGTATGTTTTCGACAAAGTGTCCTGCCACCAAAGAAAATGTTAAATACAATTTGGTTTAATAATTATTTTCAATTCTTACTTGTCAGTAAGTTCAAGGGCAATGCATACATGTACTGCTGTAGAAGGAGACTTTCGGTTTGCAATTGCGTTATTTGCTAGCACAAAATATTTTTCAAATATGGTATTTGCAATAAAAATTGACTTTAAAATTCATAAGCATGAGTTATGCCTCATAGTTTGAAAGAAAACAGTTTTAGATTCACTGTTGTAAAATTTTTAAGGCGAATTAAAAACTGACGGCATGGCATCACCGTATGACATTTCGTATGTTTGGTTATGTGCACACCATGTGCACATGGAATTTGACAGCCGGCCCGCGTGTGTGTGTAATAAATAAATTATTTTAAAATAAACCGAAATTGTCAAAATTGCTACCAAGTGAAAGCTGTGCTGCTTTGCCGTGATTTATATCAACGTTGTGCTAAGTTGTTTAACAGTTCCTCGCGTAATTTACTTGCCGTGTGCCTTGTTTGCCTGTGCACTGGTGCCGCTTTGGCCACCACCTGCACAAGCCCCAAAGGGAGTGTAACATCCTTCAGCACTCAGGATGCCACAATCCTTACACAAGTGGTGCATGTTTCATACATGCTGTAAAATTCTAGCAAAAATTAATAGATATCTATAAAGAAGTATGAAAATAAACGAAAAGTAAAATAAAGCATGTTCATCAAAAACCCACAAAACAAAAAGTTACATTAAAATAAAAGAATATAAGCAAGAGTAACAGAAATCTAAAAATAATGGCTGCAGCAAAAATAAAAATTAATAATAATTCAAGCAAAACGAATATTTGCGAACATCCTGCAGGTGAAAGATAATGGTAAGTTATACGTTTAAAAGGAAACTTTCCAAATTATGTTTAACACTATCTAATATTATATTAGCAATTAATTATAAAAACCATAATATAACAACTAAATCTCAAGCAGATATTGAGTAGGGAATGGCGATAGAGAGGAGATTTCGACCAAATTTATTTGCAAGTTCAAATCATAGTATCTACTTTTCTGTAGAGTTTTTTTTTTTTTTCAATAATCTGCGTGTAGGAAACGATGAAATAAGAATATCACGAAATCGGTATAAAATCATGTTTTTGCTGTACATCTTAGTTCATCGTCATCGGCGAAGGCCAACTTATGGCAGCAGGAAAGGTAAGCAAGTGAACGTAATGAAATTTGCATATTTATTAAAGTATTTTCTTTTACTTACAGATTTACGGAATAAAACTGAAATAAACAAGCGCAGATGTTTCGACTTACTATACGCGCTAGCTAGAAAACCGTCGCCCGCAAAATATGTGATCTCCTTTCCGAGCAATTTTAAAGACCTAAATATGTATGAACAACCCTCTATGCGTAGGCTAGAAAGTAAATATTCAATATATTGTTTATATATTATTATTATTCTGTAATACAATCGCCTGAATTTTCAGATGGTGTATGTACAACTGATCGTTCGGATCAACAAGATGGATCCGTCCGAACCACCATACACAAGTAAGTACGAAAAAAATGACACACAGTAAATATGACGTTAACAATAGGCCAGATTAAAACAAATATTTCGATGTAAACGTGCAAAAATCAAATGTTGTGAGAAACGTTTGCTGAAATCCTAAATCATGTACTTATTATTTTAATAATTGCCGATTGATTGAACTTCGTGTAGTTGTCATTTATATACACATATTCTTATATGCTTCGCTTAGTCTATGGTTCAATAATGGAAATTAACTCGTAGTACTTCAAAAAAAAAAAAAAATACATGCTTTGAGTGTATAAAATATTTATTATATATTTATTTAATTTTTGAATGAATTGATTTTTTGTGAGATCGTAGTAAGTGTGTCGGAAAGCTAGGCTTCCGATGTGGCTAGGGAACGGTTGTGTTGAGTAGGGTGTGCATCCAAGTTCTCCTCCTCGTAGGGTAGTAGTAAGACCAATTTGGCAATGTAACTTGGCCTTTTTCAGTGATAATATCAACTACTCGCACTCGGGTATCAGCACCTGGGTGTATATTGACAATCCTACCCAATCTCCACTCGTTCGGTGACAAATTGTCTTCCTTGATGACGACAAGGTCACCTGTCTTTAAATTTCTTTTGGAATGTTTCCATTTAATGCGCTTCTGCATTTCATTCAGGTATTCGGTTTTCCACCTTTTGCAGAAGGATTGATGTAAGGCCTTAAGTTTTTGCCATCTATTTACGATAGAGGCACTGCTTTCATTTATATCCGGTTCTGGTGGGGCCATCAGATGTCCGCCGACCAAAAAATGTCCTGGAGTAAGTGGCTCCAAATCAGTAGGTTCGTTTGAGGCTGGGCTTAATGGTCGCGAATTAAGGCAAGATTCAATTCGGCATAAGAGTGTGTTAAACTCTTCAAGAGTGTATTTTTGCCCAGACGCAATCTTGCGGAAATGACTCTTAAAGCTTTTCACACCTGCTTCCCAAAGTCCGCCCATATGAGGAGCTGCAGCAGGTATGAAATGCCATGTAAGAGCTTGGTGGCTATACTTTGAGATAGCATTGTTGCGAGCATCGGCTATGAAGGCTTTAAGTTCGGACCTTAGGGATCTCGATGCTCCAACGAAGTTTGTACCATTGTCAGAATAAATATTCTTAGGGCAACCTCTTCTAGAAACGAATCTAGAGAGAGCTGCTAAAAATAACTGTGCTGATAAATCGGTAGTGGCCTCCAGGTGGATGGCCTTTGTTGTAAAACAGACAAACAGACAGACATACCCTTTGGATACACGGCATCCTCTTCCACGGTAGCTTTTTATTTCGAACGGACCCGCGAAATCTACCCCGGTATTCGTAAAAGCGCGTGAAAATGTGGATCGTTCGGACGGAAGTGCACCCATAAGTTGCGTCTGAGCGCGTTTTTTGAAGATCGTGCACGTCTTGCAGTTATGGATGATGGATCGGATCAAGTTTTTCACCGTTAGCTGTAACATCAGCTGATTTTCTCTATGTAAGGAGACTTGATGAATAAACTGGATTATTAGACGAGACAATACGCAGTTGTATGGAAGGATAATTGGATGGCGCTCATTGTATGACAAGTCGAGAGACGCACCGAGACGGCCACCAGTTCTCATCACTTGATCTTTATCGAGGAATGGATTAAGAGAGAGGATTTCACTTTTTACATCGATGGGCTTACCGGATTTCAAACAACCATACTCTTGACCATATTTCTGTTTCTGCGTATTTATTATCAAACGTCTTGTCGTTGCTTTAATTTCTTCGGATGAAATTAAGCAAGACTTTTGTTGAAAAGAAGCCTTTGTGTTTGGATGAGTTCTTCGAGAGAATCTCATAACATATGATAACACTCTCAAAGCTCTCGGCAAACTAGAAAAACGGTCAAGAATGTCGTTAGAATTCCCCTGTATTGTTGTACAAGCATGTACACGTACCTGTTTTTCCTCTATTGTCGTCTCGTAGTCATTTGATGGATTGATCTTCTTGCAGCCAAGAAGGTCCCTGCCACCACAAGATGTTTTCCACCAAATCCTGTGCCATAATTCCCCGACTGGCTAAGTCTGCAGGGTTAGATCCTGAATCGACATGATTCCAATTTGCGTTGCCAACTTTTTCTATAATCTTTGTCACTCGATGGGATACAAACGTTGACCATGAACATGGTGGCTTGCGAATCCATGCGAGAACGATGGTCGAATCCGTCCATAGTTTAAGTTTAAGATGATTCAGCACCAGGTTGTTGACGACAGATTCAACTGTTTCGGCCAGTAATACGGCGCCGCACAGTTCCAGACGCGGTAAAGAGATAGTTTTGACAGGCGCTACTCTGGTTTTTGCCAATAGTAGGCTGACGAAAACTTCGTTGCTTGTCCTTACGCGCAGGTAGACCGTTGCTGCGTATGCTTTCTCTGATGCATCGCAGAGACCATGAATGGAGACATCGTTCGTTGGCGAGAAGTGGACCCATCGTGGAATTTTAATGTTGTTTATGTACTTGTGGTTATCCAAGAATGTGTGCCAACGATCCAATGTGGTAGGAGATACAACCTCGTCCCATTGTGTTCCTTCTAACCAAATATGTTGCATTATCATTTTGGCTGTGACTATTATCGGTGCCAGCCATCCTAATATGTCAAACAGTTTGGCGATATCTGAGAGGATAGCTCTCTTTGTATATGATTCTGGGCTGAGTATAGGTTTTGTTTTAAAATAGAAGAAGTCAGTGTGCGCATTCCACCTTATCCCAAGAGCCTTGACATCACTTGTGTCTTCGAAGTCTAAAAACACTTTGTTTAGCAAGTGGTCTTTTGGAAGGCCTTGTAAAATTCCTCCACAGTTGGCTGTCCATTTTCTTAATGGGAAACCTGCTGACTCCAATGCTGTTCTAATCTCATTCCTAGCTTTAATTGCAGCTTCTATAGAGTGTCCACCTGCTAAGATATCATCAACATACATGCATTTCCTGAGGATGTTTGAGGCTACTGGTAGTGAGCTTTCAACGTCGTCAGCTAATTGGTGTAACGTCCTTATTGCCAAATAAGGAGCGCAGTTGATTCCGAACGTCACCGTCTTCAATTCAAAAATATTGGTTTGTTCGGTCGGATGGTTGCGGAAAACGATTCGCTGGTACTTCGTTTGATCAGCTTTCAACAGGATTTGGCGATACATCTTCTCAATATCGCTATTGAAGACGTATTTAAATAAACGCCATCGCAGAATTAAGATGGTCAGATCTGCTTAAAGAACTGGACCGGGAAGAAGGATGTCATTCAGCGAAGTGCCGTTTGAAGTCGCTTGCGATGCATTGAACACCACACGCACCTTTGTCGATGTGCTCTCTTCCTTCTTTACGGCGTGGTGAGGCAGGTAATAGTTGTTACTAGAGTCGGCCGTTTGATTGGTATGTATCCTTGCCATATGACCCAGCTCAACATATTCGTTTAATACCCTGTTGTATTCTTTTTTCAGGTTTTCGTCTCTTGACAACCAAGCTTCATTGCGATAAAACTGGGAGTACGCAATCTTTAAGGAACTACCTAGACTAAGGTTGACCGGATAGTCTTTCCTGAATGGTAGCGATACAACGTACTTCCCGTCTTCATTTCGCTTCGTTGTCTTCTTATAGAGCTCTTCGCAATACCTGTCCCCCTCGCTTAACTTCCTCTCCTTGGACATCTCTTCCAACTCCCAGAACGAAGCTAACCTCTTTTCCAGCGATATTTCGTTGTAATACGAGACGCAAGTGTTGGTTGGCTTAATTGTATTAGCACGCCCTGTGACTATCCAACCGAACACGGTCTCTTGCGCAAGGAGTGATCCCAGCACGTTCTTGCGTATACCATCCAGCATAATCTGGGGATAGACGTCACCACCGAGTATGACGTCCACGGGTTCATTGACGAAGAACCTCTTATCCGCCAACGTGAGATCTGGGAAAGCCTGCCGAGTTAGTGCACTAATATGGCAAGTCGGCAAGTTTCCCGTTAATTTCGGCAGAACCATCATGTTCGTTGTGATTGATACAAGTGGGTCAATTGGTGACCGCAACTCGACACTACATGCTTCCTTCACTTGCGCAGATACGGTGTTGTTGATGCCGGACACCTGGGCATTTATCTTCCTCACTGGCAAGTTGATTCTACGCTTCAGCCTTTCTGTGATGAAAGAGCACTCTGACCCGGAGTCGATGAGTGCTCTTGCGGCGTAGGTAACGCCGCTGTAATTTATATTTATTTGTGCCGTTCCTAACAAGACACCTTTGTCGCTGTTAGCGAAGCACGACTGTACTTGAGTCGTTGGCTTGCCTTTCGACTTGTTGAAGTTGCGCTTCTGCTGCGCTTGCCTGGACGTAGACGGAATCTCGTCCGATGGCGTAGATGAGCCTCTTTGGCTGCTAGGCTGCACTGTCCTCAAATGTAGGAGTGTGTGATGCCTCGCGTGGCACGTGCTGCAGTTGAATGCACTGGTGCATTGCGACACTAAATGCCCAAAGCCGAGGCAATTGATGCAGCGATTGTTGCGCTTAGCGAACTTGATCCTGTCCGCTGGTGCCATGTTAATAAACATGGGGCAAGATCTTAATTTGTGATCTGCACTTTTTCACATCAGACATGTTGATTTCTCAACGCTTACTTGGAAGGCGCCGAGTCTGTTCTGATGGCTATTGTTGTTGTATTTATTCTGTGTGGGTGCACTGACAGGCTTTACGGAATTGGAGGATTTCTTGGCACGTTCTATTGCCTCCAAATCACGGTATCTATCCGTGAGGAAGTTGTCCAATTCCTCCCACTTCGATGTCTTGGTCTTGTTCTTTGCAGACTGTTCCCATAGGGCCAATGTTGCCTGTGGCAGTCTCTTAGAACAAATGCGGATTATGATTGGGTCCCAGTTCCCAATGTCCACTTTATTGGCTGTCAGGCAGGAGATGCAGCTGTTGATCTCCCGCTGTAGCCACTTTATCGAGCTTGAGCACTCCTTGTCGATTGACGGTAAGTCGAGCAGTATGTCGACTTGGGTTTCGACAAGAATTCGCTCATTCTCGTACATATCAGTCAATCCCTTCCACGCCATTGCAAAGCCATCATTTGTTAGCGGGCATTTTGATACAACAACCTTCGCCTCCCCTTGTGTCTTTTTGTTGAGATGGTATAATTTCTCAACAGGTGACAGGCGCGTGCTTTTGATGTATACGGCCGTGAACATATCCCGGAATGTTGGCCATGAAAGGTAGTCCCCTTTGAAAACATCCGTATCGCAAGGCGGAAGGGAGTGGTTACTGTCTACCTCAACAGATTTTTCGGTGTCTTTGGGGGTTGAGAGGATCTCAGACATATCCTTCATTGCCCCCATGGAACGTATGTAGCATTGCCCACCTAGCTTGAATTTTTTTTTAATAAGGGCATAGTCCTTTGAGGACATGTCCCCTTTGCTGTTGAGGTCGTCATGGGCAGCTTTCGCTTTGCACCACATCTCTCTCAGCTCGTCTTGTTGCATCACAAGAGCGTTCTTCGAGATGTCCTTTGATGCAGCACTGAATTCAGACTCGTATTCGACAACGTAGTCTACTAAGCGCATGAAAGCTTCCATGGTTTCGATATAAGTGACAAGAAGAATTGAAAATTCAAATTTAAATTTAAAGGAATAGAGTAATACTCAAGACTGAGCAGACTTTGATCTAAAGAATATGGGAATCGTTTTGGAAATAATTCCCCACTATTGTAAATTTTTATTTGCAGCACACCACTGCCAACAAGAAAATAGAAAAAAGAAAATTTTTTGACTGTTTTAGCCGATATCGCAATATATCTGGCTGGTCAATAATATTTAATTTATTGGATATATTTTAGCAAACAAAATTTTTAACTATAGTAGCCGATATCGCAGTATATCTGGCTTTGGTACTTTATTTAATATATATATGAGTTGCAGCACACCACTGCCAACAAAAAACGAGAATATATATGTGTAGTCGTACGTGCGTATGTATAAAGATGCCACTTTATATGGCTCGCCACCCAAGATACGCCGACGAAAATCAATTTGTTAAATAAAAGTGTTTAAAGGTGAAAAAGGTGCAGTGTCTCAGTGAAAAAAAGAAACAAAAACAGAAATTTCTTCAACAAATAGAGAAAGAATCAAAAGAAAATCAGTGCCGTAAGTGATATGTGAAAATATGTGAAAAAGTATTGCCGCACAAAATCGAAAAAATGATAAAAATCAAAAAATTAGTGCCGTAAGTGATATGTGAAAATATGTGAAAAAGTATTACCGCACAAAATCGAAAAGATGATAAAAATTAAAAAATTAGTGCCGCAAGTTATATGTATATGAGAGAAAAACAAAAAAAAAATATACGAGAAAAAATATTACCGCACAAAATCCGGTAAACGTAACCGTGCACTTACGGATGGTTTTGCTTTTGTAATTATCCCACTGAAACACTAAAAACACTAGTCACTTTGTCACTTTTATAAACGATTTGTCACCAATAAATGCGATTAAAACCAACTATTTTTATTTTATTTTTTCTTTTAAAACGATTTGTAACCCAGTGATATTAAATCAATCACGTACCTGGTTTGCCTGCGTTGCTGTGAAGTGAAACAAGAATCGGTGTTAATTGTCCGTTGGTGTGCAGCGCCTCGTTTGTATTTGTACAACAAGAATCGGTGTTAATTGTCCGTTGGTGTGCAGCGCCTCGTTTGTGTTTGTGCAACAGAGATCGGTGTTAATTGTCCGATTTATGGTTTGCAGCGCCTCGTTTGTGTTTGTGCAACAGAGATCGGTGTTATTTGTCCGCTGGTGTACAGTGCCAAAAAATTTATGGAAAATATATTTGTTTTAATCCGGCTCGAAGGACCATGAATATATCTCGAACGTTCGACGAGTCAATTTATGGACGATGCGTCGATCGTTGAGAATATGAAAAACGGGAAAACAGAAGTGTATTAGTGAATAAAACCACAAAGTTTGTGATTCATATAACAAATTAAAATGTTTGAGATTTTTATTTTATTAATTTGTGATTACCAAAAATTACTTACATTTATGGTTTGTGCTTGTGGTGATGCTTGTTGTGGTGGACGGTGGAAAAACGTCTTGCCTCGCTTCGCTCTCTAAACAAAAAGTACTTTATCCTCACTAGCAGAATCGCTTGCTAAGTGGGAGTTTTCAACGAAACCATTGCCAGTTGAGTGAAAGCTATTAACAGTTGAGTGAAAACTATTAACAGCTAACTGGCAATGGTTTGTTATATACTCACTAGGGGGTGGTAAAAAGAAATTAGGCGCTGGCCTAAACAGTAGGTTATCGAGGAAAAAAAATTAAATTATTAGTGGACTCAGGAGCTTCGAAAAATTATATCAAACCAATACCTGAGCTAAAAAATATAATTCCAGCGTCCACACCATTTATAGTAAAGTCTTTGCACGGCAATAGTCCTGTAACACAAAAGTGTAGAATTAAGATGTTTGGCGTAACTGCAGATTTCTTTATACTACCAAATATAACAACATTCGACGGCATAATTGGGCTCGATTTGCTCAATCAGGTAAACGCCCAAATAGACCTCAGTACGGGTACAATAAATCACGATTCTGGAACTGAGAAGTTCTTGTTCCATGAATGTAAAAATGGAAACTTTATCGACATAAAAAGTGAAGAAATTCCATCTTCAGTTCGTGAGCAATTTTGTGAAATTATCAAAAGTAGAAATAAGGCGTTTGCTGACCCTAACGAGTCACTACCCTTCAACACTAATATAATTGGTGCAATCAGAACAAAAACCGATGAACCGGTTTACTCCAGACTTTACCCATATCCTATGGGTGTAGCCGACTTTGTAAACAAAGAAGTGGCTGAACTTCTCGTCAATGGTATCATTCGACCCTCAAGGTCCCCTTACAATAACCAAATTTGGGTTGTTGAAAAGAAGGGAGTAGATCAAACGGGAAATAAGAAGAAACGTCTTGTGATTGATTACAGGAAACTGAATGAGGTCACAGTCGAAGATAAATACCCTATGCCAAACGCAATGGTAATCTTGTCAAACTTAAGAGTTTGACCTTAAATCTGGGTTTCACCAGATCGAGTTAGCAGAAAGAGACAGGGAGAAAACCGCTTTCTCCGTTAACAATGGTAAATACGAGTTCTGTCGTTTACCTTTTGGGCTAAGAAACGCCCCAAGCATCTTCCAGAGAGCAATCGACGATGTCCTCAGGAAGCAAATTGGCAAAACCTGCAACGTTTACGTTGACGACGTAATTGTCTATTCAAAAACGGCAGAAGACAATTTGAAAGATATCGAGTGGGTGTTGCGGAGTCTCTATGAGACAAATATGAGAATATCCGCCGAAAAATCGAAATTCTTCAAGACCGAGGTAGAATACCTAGGATTTGTTGTCTCAAGGGGAGGTGTGAAAACAAGCCCCGATAAAGTCAATGGAATTAAATGTTATGAGCAGCCAACCACTCTTCGAGGACTATGTTCCTTTCTTGGATTGGCTAGCTACTATCGATGTTTCATTAAAGATTTTGCCAGCCTCGCAAAACCTCTGACTGATATGCTAAAGGGAGAAAATGGCAAAGTAAGTGCCACACAGTCCAAAAAAATTAAAATTCAACTAGCACCAGAAGGTATAGATGCATTTAATAAACTTAGAGAAATTCTGGCATCTGAAGATGTCACGTTAGCGTATCCCGACTTCACTAAACCATTTGACTTAACAACCGATGCATCCTCAAGGGGTTTGGGGGCCGTCCTTTCACAAGAGAAAAAACCCATTACCATGCTCTCAAGAACACTTAGAGATAGAGAAGAGCATTCGGCAACAAATGAAAGAGAACTCTTGACGATCGTATGGGCTCTTAACACTTTGAGGAACTACCTGTACAGTGTTAACCAAATGAATATCTACACTGACCACCAGCCTCTGACGTTTGCGGTTTCTGATAAAAACCCGAATGAAAAAATCAAACGATGGAAGTCTCTAATAGAAAGCTTTAACGCAACAATTTTTTATAAACCAGGAAAGGAAAACCATGTCGCTGACGCGTTGTCCAGACAGCACATGAATATGGTAGGAATTGAAATGGAGGCAAGCTCCGACTGCGCCACCATGCACAGTGAGGAGTCACTGACCTACACTATAGAGACGGTGTATAAGCCGGTAAATTGCTATAGAAACCAGATAATTCTTCAAGAAAGCGAAAGCTAGTCAAAATAGACCTTTATAATATTTGGTTCAAAAAGCAGACATGTAATTTCATTTTGCGACGTAGAGTCATTACTAAAAACGCTGTAAGAAGTCATTAATGATGGCGTAGTTAACGCAATACATTGCAGCCTACCAGTGTTGGCAAAAATTCAACACCGACTGGTAGAACTTCACCCCAACGTAAGATTCCGTCATACCGAAAAGATGGTTACGGACATCTTCAGCGAAAGTGATCAACAAGAAATTATATTTGCCGAACACAACAGAGCTCATAGGGCAGCGCAAGAAAATGTAAAGCAGATCTTGGCTGACTATTTTTTCCCGAAGATGAATAAAAAGGCAAGGGAAGTTTTAGCAAATTGCCGAATATGTTCAAAGTCTAAATACATTAGACATTCAAAGAAGCATGTTATTGCGGCAACACCGGTTCCATGTAATCCTGGTGAAATATTACACGTCGATTTTTTCTCCACGGACCAGAAATATTTTCTAACTTGCGTCGATAAGTTTTCTAAATTTGCTTTAGTGCAGAAAATCGCGTCTAGAACCATCATAGACGTAAAACCACCTATACTACAGCTTACATTTTTCCAAACGTTAAAACTATATACTGTGACAACGAAAAGTCGGTTAACTCAAATGCTATAAAATCAACTTTGCTAAATTACAACAATGTGGAAATCGCCAACGCCCCTCCACTGCATAGCACCTCAAACGGGCAAGTGGAGCGTTTTCACAGTACTTT
The DNA here is from genome assembly GCA_027475135.1 of Bactrocera correcta. Lineage (NCBI taxonomy): Eukaryota > Metazoa > Arthropoda > Insecta > Diptera > Tephritidae > Bactrocera > Bactrocera correcta. Next base: position 54,556,109 of record CM050322.1, read on the forward strand.
AACTGAAATAGCTAGGTGTCTAAAACTAGAAAGAAATCTCGATGACACTGTTGACTTGATTTTGCTTGCCACCATAGAATATAATAAGACAATTCATTCAATAACCCACGAAAAACCAATAGACATCCTTTATCCCAGCTCAGCTAACATTACGGAACTAGTTCGAAATCGTATCGAAAAAGCACAGGCCAGTGATCGCGAATACCATAATAAGGGTCGTCAGAATGTGACGTATAACGTTGGCGACAAGGTCCTAGTGAAAGTTAATCGAAGGCTAGGACCTCGGCACCACCGTTCTTATAAAGGGGAGGAGAGTCCACAAAGACAACCTTCGTCCACCTTAATTAATCACTTTATTACTTTAAGTCTTGTATTTTAAATTACAGGATAATATCGACATTCCTATTGACGACCACTTTAACACAAAAGCTAACTGACTACACCAACTCCAACTACATCCCAATTTTGGACGGAAACGCAATAGTATGGGAACATTACGATTATTTGACGCACTTTACCAACTTGACACTATATGCAACATTGAACGACGAGACAGCAGGATTTATGGACCTTTTCCCATTGACACCCATGAAGAAAATAGTAGAAGCAGACATAAAATACATCGAGACTTTACTTCGAACCGTTGACATTCACCATCGACAGGCACGAATCTTAAACTTTTTAGGTACTGTACTAAAAGTCGTCGCTGGCACCCCTGACTTTGACGATTTCCAAAGACTACAACTAAGACAGGATATGCTCATTGACTCTAATAACAGACAGTACATAATTAATACGCATATTCAGCAAAAAAATCTTGGAAATCACGCAAACAATAAACACAATTATAAACTCAACAAGAAAGGAAGCAATAGACACAGGTCATCTTCACGAAACAATACTTGCAATAAATAGAATAATAATCCTCGAACTGCAATCAATCACAATCTCAATAGCCCTAGCTAAGTTGAACATAGTGAACCCAATAATATTAGATAATAGTGATATCAATAATATTATCAATGAGCACTCGACTAATATAACTATAATAGAAATAATAGGAATGTCCAGCATTAAGGCTTTACAAAATAAGAATAATTTGTACTTTGTAGTTAAGTATCCAATCCCACAAATTGTTTGTAAAAAATATAGTTTATTCGCCGTGCCTCACGAAGGACGAGTCCTACACTTTGGGGATACTAATACCGTCGCTGAGTGCGGAAACGAAGCGTATGCTGTTAAATGTGAAAAATCAACTTTTGCAACTTTTTGCAAGAAGCAAACAACCCCTACTTGTTGTCAGCAACTATTCACAGGTGCTGTAGCAAATTGTTCAACTACTACCAATCATGATAAGGGCATCAAAGAAATCGATGACGGCATTGTCATTATCAACAATGCCACAGCAACGATAGAGGTTGAAAAAGGAGATAGCAGAACCGTCAGCGGTACTTACCTTTTGACTTTCGATCAGTCAGTAAAGGTAAATGGGACCGAGTATCACAATCGAAATCATACTCCTACTCGTACTCCTGGCACTCCAACGGCTCAAAGAGTCAATCTTTTAGGACATATACAGACATTGAGTTTGAACTATCTTCATGAAATGAATGCGGAAAATATCAACCATATTGGCGCTCTTCGAAGAAGTCAACTCAACAACATTGCTTTTTATAGTAACAATAGCATCAATCTTTATCCTAGTAATCTTGCGACTTGCTCTAAGCAAATATAAAAACACACCGCGAAAAAGCAATGAATGTCATAGTAAGAGAGGTCACCGAGAGAATCGCGGACGATTCCCACTTAGGAAGGGAGGAGTTAACTCGAAACGCAAACCACCAAAATACCAAGTCAGCATTGTCTGCCTTACATCCGTTTCAGGCAATGCTGAAATTAACACCACCCCAATCTATGACCAATGGCCCGAGTTATGATCCAACGACAAGCAACAACAAACGATACTCACAAGCTACCGTAGCCTTGGGATCCGCTGGCGCAGCATAAATATAGCGCAAACAAGCAACGACTCACACTACATGCAAGTCGGCGTAATCGTGGGATTCGCTGACACTGCATCTGACAAAACATAGCAACGACAGCGCCGACGGCAGCGGCAGTGAGGACGGCTTAGGCTTAGACTTAAGAGTAAGAATGTTTTAGAGTTTAGTTCTGATCAAGCCTGAATAAAGTGCACTAGTGCTTAAAAATAATTTGTATAATAAATTATCAAATAAATATATTAAATTATAATAATAATAATATTCTTTAAAAATTAGCGTATAAAAATTATGTAAGTAAAAGTAATAATTACAAAAAAAATAAAATAGAAATATTAAATATGAAAAATTAAAAAATAAAAATAATAATAATCAAAAAATTAAAATAACAGTAATAAATAATGAATTCAGTCGTTTTACAAATATTTTTGCCACTGCACGTGCTCAATTCTGCTATATAGCAGCGACGATGTCGAATTTCTTACTTTGATTCTGTCGGCTCTGTTAGCCGCCAAATCGAACATCATACAGAATTCAATTTACACCTTCTCTATACTTTACATTCTCAGGCCCGGCGTGCTTTTCAGAATGCATCACAAACAACGGCCACGGCGCTATGACGGTTTTGTTTACTTTTTGAATTTTTTAATTTGTAAATCTTTTGAATGAAAAGTCCAATTTAAAAACTATTTTATGTAGTTAAATGGTCTTGACCATAAAATAACTTATTTGGATAAGGATTAATATAAACACATAAATAGCATGGTTTGAATTTGGTTAGCATTTTCATTAAGGTTAAAAATGAAAAAAGTTGTTGTAGTGACATAACAACAATAGTTGAACATATGCTACCTCGGAGTTTTTTTGTAGACATAATGATGTTCTTCAATATTGTTGTACATTATTTTGTTCTACCGCTAATAGTTTCGGCAGCGCATTCGACGAAAGACATTTTAAGTCTCATTTTTCTACTCTTTCGGTTACATTGTTAAAATTTTACCAAGGATCCCTCATTTATATCAAAATGAAATGTAGCCTATGTGGAATTGGAAGAATGTAGCATTCTATTGGTGAAAGAATTTTTTAAACCGGCCCAGTACTTTTTGAGCCTATTTATTACTTACAAACATACAAACATATGTACAAAAATAGGTACAAGGTTTTCCTCAGGAATATCGAATATCCGGTTCACTTTGCTCTATATGTTAGGTCTTACACTTTAAATTATTTCCCTGGCTTTGATTCTTGCAAGTTGCAATAGCATAAACTTTGCCCTTCCTTAGTTGTTCTGTTTTTTCATGTGCCATGGCCTGCAGATGGATGACAAATTCCCGCATCTAGCATTAATTGTCTTTGGGCTTTCGCTGCTTTTAGTTTCAGTTTTGAGGAAACTGATGGCCCTTTGGTGACGATGTGCGGTATGACAAGGTGGTGCGAATTTTTGGTTATGAAATTTTCCCTCGATAAATTTTGGAATGTTTAATTTTTGTTAATGCCTAATAAATTTAATACTATGGAAAGGCAATGAAAAATCCTCTCCGATAATGGCTTATGAAATAGGCGGCGTACACCCAAATTAACTTACAGGACTTTTTCGCTCTACGTTTTTATGGTGGGGCTGTTTGCTGCGTAGAGATAGTTGCTTTTGTTCGGATATCTGTGTTGCTGTTCCGTCTTTTGTTCTCGTGTATTCTCGACTAGATTGCACGTGTGCGGCTGTATGGATTTCGACCGACTGTACATGTACATGTGTACTTATTGAAGTTATAACGGGTGATTTTTTTGAGGTTAGGATTTTCATGCATTAGTATTTGACAGATTACGTGGGATTTCAGACATGGTGTCAAAGAGAAAGATGCTCAGTATGCTTTGACATTTCATCATGAATAGACTTACTAACGAGCAACGCTTGCAAATCATTGAATTTTATTACCAAAATCAGTGTTCGGTTCGAAATGTGTTTCGCGCTTTACGTCGACAAATTTTGTTCAGCGATGAGGCTCATTTCTGGTTGAATGGCTACGTAAATAAGCAAAATTGCCGCATTTGGGGTGAAGAGCAACCAGAAGCCGTTCAAGAACTGCCCATGCATCCCGAAAAATGCACTGTTTGGTGTGGTTTGTACGCTGGTGGAATCATTGGACCGTATTTTTTCAAAGATGCTGTTGGACGCAACGTTACGGTGAATGGCGATCGCTATCGTTCGATGCTAACAAACTTTTTGTTGCCAAAAATGGAAGAACTGAACTTGGTTGACATGTGGTTTCAACAAGATGGCGCTACATGCCACACAGCTCGCGATTCTATGGCCATTTTGAGGGAAAACTTCGGACAACAATTCATCTCAAGAAATGGACCCGTAAGTTGGCCACCAAGATCATGCGATTTAACGCCTTTAGACTATTTTTTGTGGGGCTACGTCAAGTCTAAAGTCTACAGAAATAAGCCAGCAACTATTCCAGCTTTGGAAGACAACATTTCCGAAGAAATTCGGGCTATTCCGGCCGAAATGCTCGAAAAAGTTGCCCAAAATTGGACTTTCCGAATGGACCACCTAAGACGCAGCCGCGGTCAACATTTAAATGAAATTATCTTCAAAAAGTAAATGTCATGAACCAATCTAACGTTTCAAATAAAGAACCGATGAGATTTTGCAAATTTTATGCGTTTTTTTTTTTTAAAAAGTTATCAAGCTCTTAAAAAATCACCCTATACTTCTTATACGAGTTCGGAATGCATATTTGCGCAACCTTGTCTGCGAAGATGTTCGAGCAGCAAGGGAAGTGGTGACTATCGGCGATCGTTTGTTAGTTTCTTTTGGCACTGCTCGGATTTTCTACCAGAAACACAATGTTACTATGCTTATGCTATTGTTGTTTTTGTGGAACAATGTTTCAATTTTTGGTTGGGGACATATTCACATGTGTTCGCGTATGTAAGTTTGTGTGCTTGTGCATTATTTCTTTCGTTTGTGTTTCATTTCTGCGAATTCTCAACTATTTTGTGTGACTTTTGGTTGAAATACTCTGCGATGGCCGTTGAAAAGTTAAGACCATACTTCACAGGATCATTTCTGTAGTCAGTCTTCATTTACTTTCTTTGCAAATCGTCCCAAGCTGACGAGGTATATTGTTTTATCTGACAGCGTGAGCTTTATGAACTTCATTTCTAATTTTGTCTTGTGGCATATTAGAAATGATGTTACTTCGAAAATCGTTCGGTTACAACGGATAAAACGACTTCTGAGTGGTGATTTTAATGAATAAATTCCAATGTTTTATACAAATAATAATGCAGTCAATAAGTACAGTATATATATATATATAATATGTACAGTACGCATATGTATGTTTGTATGCTTGTGCATTATTTTTCTTTCGTTTCTGTTTCATTTCATTTTGTGTGAATTTTGGTTGAAATACTCTGCGTTGGCCGTTGAAAACTTAAGACTATACTTCACAGAACTATTTCTTCAGTCTTCATTTACTTTCTTTGCAAATCGAAAGTTTTAGCACCCGCGATGAGGAGGTATATCGTTTTATCTGACAGCGTGATATGCTGAACACAATGACAGCGACAGACTGCAAACGACATCTGTCAAATATGAATGTGTGTATGTGTGTATACACGTTCTTATGGACACAGTTATTTTCACAACTGCATGACTACACGGCTGCAGGCCGACAGTTGCCATTTGCCAACGACAGTAGGACGAGAGTAGAGTTGACAGTAGAATGGAAGACAGAGGCTAGATATCAATCCGTCAGAACCCAGAAATGATAATTGATTTGGACTTTGCTTAATAAAATGTGCATAACCAATTTATAAAATGTGAATTTAAGAAATTGTTGGTCACTCCACCATATTTTTATCCTTTCACTAAGCAGTATAACTTCTTCCGCGCGTAGGTACTCCGCGCACTAGTTTTTTTTGTTAGCCAGCTGAGCTATATTTTCGAGAGGAACACTGCCGTTATGGTTTTTATGTTACTCCAAGGCAAAATCAGCACGTTGTTGACGTTTACGGTACCAGGTTGTTCAATAAGTTTTGTCGTTTGATAAGAGAGGCCGATGCAAAAACCCAATGTTTTTTTTTTTGCTTTGTTGGTGGACTTTTCATATGATCGTATGTAGGTGAAGTTTCATTTCAATCTGTCAATTCATTCTTTGTTTACAATCCGTGTCGTCGTGTCAAAGTAGATTTAGTAGAGGCTCACCAGGCAGTGTGAGCCATATTTTAATAAAGTTTTGGGTTTAAGAAAGCTGTGGGTACAATGGGTGCCGTATTCGCTAACAATGAAACAAAAATACGACTTTCGTCGTCCAGTCATTTCTTCTTTTCGCTACATGGCGCCAATTGGATATTCCAAGCGAGGCCAGGTCCTTCTCCACTTGGTCCTTCCAACGGAGTGGGGGTCACCGTAGCTGCTGTTTTTTAATTCGCTGAACTACAACAATGTCGTCGTATATCTCATACAGCTCATCGCCGTGGCCAATGCGCAAAGAACCATAAATCTTTTGCAGAACCTTTCTCCGGAAAACTCGCAACGTCAACTCATCAGTTGTTGCCATCGTCCAAGCCTCTGCCCCATATAGCAGGATGAGCGACTTGTAGAGTTTGGCTTTTGTTCGTCGAGAAAGGACTTTACATTTTAATTGCCTACTCAGTCCGAAGTATCACCTGTTGGTAAGAGTAATTCTGCGCTGGATTTCCAGGCTAACATTATCGGTGGTGTTAATACTGGTTCTTAAATAGACCGAATTATCTACACCTTCAAAGTTATGACTGTCAACAGGGACGTGAGAGCCAATTCGCGAGTGCGACGACTGTTTGTTTGATGACAGGAGATATTTAGTCTTGCCTTCGTTCACTGCCAGACCCATCGGCTTTGCTTCCTTGTCCAGTCCGCAGCCAACGGCTCGGGTGTTGAAGACGATGATATTGATATCAGCACGCCAGCAGCTGAACACTGTTATAAAATTTTATTTCTGCTCGATTAAGTTCTGCAGGTGGAATTATTTTCTCAAGGAGCAGGCTGAAGAAGTCCCACGATAGAGAGTCACCTTGTCTGAAACACAAAACGAGGACGAACGACTCAGAGAAGTTCTTCCCGATTCTGATGGAGCTTTTGGTGTTGCGCAACGTTTGCTAACACAGGTGTATTAGTTTTGCGGGGATACTAAATTCAGACCTCGCGGCATAAAGGCAGCTCCTTTTCGTGCTGTCGAAAGCAGCTTTGAAATCGACGAATAGGTGGTGTGTATCAATTCTCCTTTCACGGGTCTTTTCCAAGATTTGGCGCATTGTGAATATCTGGTCGGTTGTTGATTTACCAGGACTAAAGCCATACCGAAAAGGTCCAATCAGTTTGTTGACGGTGGGCTTTAATTTTTCACACAATACGCTCGACAGAACCTTATATGCGATGATAGGGGGACAGAGCACACTTAAATTTCATGTTTTCGGCCGACCATATTTTGCAAAGAAGCAGATGCAGGCTCCTTATCAGTTTTTCGCCGCCATGTTTGAATATCTCGACTGGTAATCCATCGGCTCCCGCTGCTTTCTTGTTCTTCAGACAGGTAATTGCTATTCGAACTTCTTCATGGTCGGGCAATGGAACGTCTGCTCCATTGTCATCGATTGGGGATTCGGGTTCGCCGTCTTCTGTTGGTTGTGCGTTCGCTGCCATTCAGCAGACTGGAGAAGTGTTACCTCCATAATCTAAATATGATCTGGGCATCGGCCACTATACCACCTATGCTCCGGTCTTGACATCTTCAGTTAGCCGCCGCATTTTTTCGTAAAACTTTCGGGCATTACCCCTGTCGGCCAGCTTATCAAGCTCTTCATACTCACGCATTTCGACCTCTTGCTTTTGAGAGTTGCGAGGTAGGCAGCCTGTTTTCTCTCCGATACATTACTCTTCGTCGTACTAGCTGTTCTCTTGCATTTTCCGAAAACCAGTGGTTTCGGTTGCAGCTGTACCTAAGAAGTTTCAAATGGCATCCCACAGTTCCCTTATACCGAGTTGTTGACGAGTGCTCTCAGAGCAGAGTGCAAGTCGAGAAGAAAATCGATCGGCTATCTGTTGTATATGTAGCTTCTCGACGTTGAACCCTCCTTGTTTTCGAGGGTGCAAATTTTGGCTGCATGAAGATAATGGTCCGAGTCGATGTTAGGACCTCGGTGCACGCGCACATCTAAAACACTGGAGATGTGTCTTCCGTCTACCAAAACATGATCGATCTGGTTGGTGGTTATTCGATCCGGAGACAGCCAGGTAGCTTGATGAATCTTTTTATGCTGGAATCTTGTACTACAGGTAACCATATTTCGGGCCCCGGCGAAGTCAATCAGCCCCAACCCATTTGGGGATGTTTCATCGTGGAGACTGAATTTACCGACCGTAGTTCCAAAGATACCCTCTTTGCCCACCCTACCGTTATAGAAGTCAAGCACGATTTTGACATCGTGGCGGGGGCAGCTCTCATAGGTGCGCTCCAAGCGCTCATAGAAAGTATGTTTGGTCTCATCTCCCTTCTCTTCCGTCGGGGCATTGGCGCAAATTAGCGATATGTTGAAGAACCTCGCTTTGATTCGGATTGCGGCTAGACATTTATTCACAGGAGTGAATGAGAGTACTCGGCGACGGAGTGTTTCTACCACCACGAATCCCACAGCAAACTTCCGCTTCTTTATATGGCCACTGTAGTAAATGCCACAAGGACGTACTCGTCTTTGTCCTTGTTCCGTCCATCGCATTTCTTGGACGGCGGTAATGTCAGCCTTCTCTCTAACGAGAGCATGAACCAGCTGGGCAGCGGCACCTTCCCAATTAAGGTACCGGACATTCCAAGTGCATGCCCTCAAATCATAGTCCTTAATTCGTTTGCCAGGGTCGTCATTAAAACAGGGGTCACTCATCCCAGGCTAGTTGTTTCCTTTCATTGAGGTGTTTTTTTTTACGTGGCGGATTCCAAACCCAACGCACAATCCTATGTCGGGGATATTTTGCATTCTCACTTCAGCTCGCCTTCAAACGGATGTTCTTAGTCGACTCAGAGGATACTTTTTCAAAGACCGGAAGTTGAGAGCTGCTTGAGCCATATGTAAAAGAATCGTTTCTGGCCACTCTCAAGTGAACGGCGATCAGAGAACTTTCCGCACTTGCGTGAATGTCTACACATGATTCCATCCTCCATCGTCAGCAACATTTGGAACGTTTTAAAAAGGATAAAGTGGCTTTTTGCGTCGATTCATCACTATGGATGAGACTTGGGCTGATCACCATGATCCTGAATCAAAACAAAAAGCTAAAGAGGGGTGTGTGAACCTGGTTGTTCGGCTTCGAAACGCGTTCGTGTCCGGAAATCGGCCATGAAGGTTATGGTACTAGTTTTTTGGGATGCTAAAGGGGGTTTGTTTGTGGATTACTTGCAAACTGCTCAAACAATTAATTCCGAATTTTATTATTGCAACCTTTTGGATCTGTTGAAGGAAAAATTCGTGAAAAAATCCATGAATTAATGTTCGAATTTTTGAAGCATTCACCGTACTCATCAGACTTGGCCCCCGGCGATTTCCATTTGATACCATAGGTCAAAAAGTGTATGCGTAGCAAGCGTTTTTCATCAAAACAGGAGGTCTTAACGGCTGTTGAAGCGTATTTTGTAGACCTTCCAGGATTAGTTGGGATCCACAGATTGGACGATTATTTAAGTAAGTGTGTTAATGTTCAAGGAGATTATGAACATTTTGTAAAGAAAATATATGCTCGACATTTTCAACAATTTGACGAATAGCTTGCAAATGTGAACGATTATTACTTCTATAAGATGGCAAATGTGCACAGAAATTTGCAATTGGAGAAGAATTATTTTGATAAAATAGAGCAATTTATGAGCATTGTTCTTGTGTATATAATTCTATAAAAATTGTAAACATTACTGAATACATTGCAAAAAATTGCAGATAATGATACATGTATTTATTAGAAATGACCAAAACAATACTTATAAATCATATTATCCCTATTTCTAATATTTTGCCATTTTTGCGCCATAGACAATATTCCATCAGTATAAAGCACTTTTGGTTTCTCGGCGAAAAAACTGCAACAAGTAATTTTTATAGGTACTCCGATGGTGCAAAGTCAGGGCTATATGGTGGAAACATCAAAACTTCCCAGTCAAGCTCTCCCAGTTTTTTCCGAGTCATCAAAGATATGTGTGGTTTAGCGTTGTCCTTTTTGTTGGTTATTTCTGACCGTTTTTTTCGGTTGCTAGCTTCAACCTCCTCAGTTGTTGACAGTAAAATGCAGAATCATTCGTTCGACCAGACTGGAGCAGCTCATAGTAGATTATTTCTTTCCAATCCCACCAAACACTCGGCATAACCTTTCCAGGCGTTAATCCTAGCTTTGCGACCATTTTTTGAGCTTTACCACGTTTGTACCATGATCATTTTCGCACATTATAGTCGTATTTGTTCCATTTTTTCAGAAATGGTTCGATTTCATTTCGTTTCAGCAGAGAATCGCAGATGTTATTTCGGTCCATAAAATTTTTTATAGACAATTCATGTGGTACTCAAACATCAAGCTTCGTTTTTGTACCCAGCCTTTTTTAAATTATTCAAAACCGTTTGATGATGAATGCTAAATTCTTTAGCGTTATTAAGGCTGCTTATGTGACGGTCCTGGTCAATTTTTCCATAATTGCATCGAATTTTTCACCAAAAGGTCGACTAGAGCGAGGTGCATTTTTGACATCGAAATTTCCAGAACGGAGGCGAGCGAACCATTAACGAACTGATAATCTCCGTAAACTTCACAAGTTTCATTGGTGGCTTGCGTGTCCCTTTCAAATTTCAAAATATAGCGAATTACTGCATTAATTTCGCTAATTTTTGAACTCTTGAAACTTTTTTTTAACCTCTTAGAATTCTTTTAGTTAACAAAGCTTAAAACCTCACCTTTCTAACAATATATGGTATGATACAACGTTGGTAGCACATGTATGGACAAAATATGAACAGACTTTTACTACGCAATATTTTAGATACAAATTTGCAATAAAACTGTGATCCACATATTTGGTAATATGGGCTATATCCCCTTCTCTAAATCAACCAGTATTGCCAAATGAGAGTCTTGCTTCTTACTGTGGAGCTTAGTTATAGTGCTTTATAATTTTTCGAATTATTGCGTTTTGTCGGCGAAACAATCTATTACTTAGGAATATGGACACCAAGTTTCATCAAGATATCTTAAATTCTACTCAAGAATGCATGGAATGGCAGACCTACAGTCACTCAGAAGTCAACTTGTCTCGTCAACTGCCCAAAGGCCTTTTTGGAGGGCCGGGAAGACCGTGCTGGGAGACCTGCGACTTCGACAAATGTGACAAAGTTTTGAACTCAGACCGTTGACATAGTTTTCGTTTAATTGCCTAGATGTTAAATTTATCAAAATCTGTGGTTCATGATATTGTGACGAAGCACTTGAACATGCGCAAGATGTACGAGTCATGGATCTTTGCATATGATCCCGAGACAAAGAGCCAATCTTCCGAGTGGCATACGCCGGCGTCTCCTTCCCTAAAAAGGGAAGAATAAGCAAATCCAAAGTGAAAACGAGTTTTACGTGGGAGTCCCCAAAAGACTCAAACGAATAGTCGATCGGGTCCGACAGGACATCGCAGCCGATTGGAAATTGCACCACGACAACGCCCCGCCGGCTCACTCCGCCTTTTTTGTGAAGAACTATCTAACCAAGGCTGGCATCCTAACGCTTCCCATGCCGCTCTACAGCCCAGATGTGGCCTTTTCTTTCCTTGCCTGAAAAGCCCGATGAAAGGCAAGAATTGTGAGACCACGCAAATATACTCTGCTTTCCGAATATGCAAGGACATCCGCTTATTTGCTTACTGCTGCTGTCATATTTCATGTGAATAGTCTTGAGGTTATTGACTTTAGTTAATTTACAATAATATTCGGACCAAATGATTGCAACTGGTATCGTATTTCATGTCAGCAATTTTGAAACCGTTGACTTTAGTTAACTACTTCCATTTTAAGTCTAAGGACGGCCTTGGTCGATACTATTCCAGCAAGCATATTTTTTAACTTTTCTGAACACCAGTGATGTCCAATAACAGAAAATTGGCAATTGCCGGGATTCTGTTCTGAACATTGTTGTCAATATTGAGCAGAGTCGTTGAAGGTATCCAAGTAAGTACCATGCGCACATTTCAGTGTCGTTTGAAGTTCTGCAACTCCCGAGAGCATGACTTTGTCCACTACACTGAAGCACTACAGTCTCATTCATTGATAATACGAAGTTATTGTGGACGTAAACAGTGTGATCTCTTGCTGGCTAACTTAATCTTACGAAACTTAATGATAAAATATTAATGAATTGAAGTTATTTTACGGACGAAATGGATTAAGGTTTCTAATCTGCGTGGTCCACAATATTTGGACAAACAATGTTAGCCTATGCAAGTATTATGGGAAGCATTAAATTTTGCGCATCTATCAATTCTATTTAATCTGACTTTCAACTTTTCTATTAATTTCTATTGTAGTCGCTGGTAATCGAAATTCGACCAATTGAGAAACATAAACTCACCAATAATAAAGGCAATAACGCGATATCGTCGAAATACACGAAGAAATAATCTTTCGAGTTAAAGTGCTTTTGACGTCGATTCAAGGAAAAAAATAAAAATATCAAGTAAGAAAAGGCTAAGTTCAGATGCAACGGAACATTTATGCTCTTGCAACTATCAGGAATCAAAGTAAAGGAAGTACCTTACGATGTGCAACGTCAACCAGAGAATACAATATACATATATAACTTATACAATAACCTACACATTCGGCATAAGATTTGTTAGATAATTATACATACGTATGTAGTATATGGGAGTTGGTGTAACTATTATCATGCCACTTTCTAAATAATGTTCCTTGGGTTGGATATGATAATATGGGTAAACTATGTTCTGTAATGAGATAACTCAAATATTGGTTTTTTAATACAGAGAAATATTATTGTCAGGAAAGGATTCTGTCTGACTTTCAATAGTATATCTGACACATTGATCCATAGTTTCGGGTTATTTAACGATTTCATCTATTTTCACACTGTTGGTAAGATTTCTTATAATACTCCAGATGATAATGATTAAAATCAAAGGTTATTTTCACTTCAATGTATTTTTTTCACAAACAATTCTTGAAATTTAATGCGCCTTAAAAACGTAATCGTAAAAGAATTCAGCATAGCAACAAGCCTAGTTCAATCACCATTAAAAGTGGAAAAAAATCGAAAATACAAATCCGCCGTAAACACAATTATCCGATATATGTATTCGCATTTTTTTAATATGAAACGCAAAGGAAAAATAGCATCAAAAAATACAAAAGCGCCTTAGCGCTTTTAGTTGTTGTAGACGCTAAATTTGTGGCAAATATTTTTTTGTGTTGCCGTTGAAGTATTTGCGAAAAACTATTATTAACGCCAACACAATGAAAGAGGAAACACAAAATTGTAAGCGTAATTATACTATAGGCGTGTTTTATTTGACCAGCAAATTAAGCTATTAGCTTATTTTGTAAGGAAAACTTACAATTATGTTGGCTTGTCATAAGCTAACACAGCTTGCATATTGAACTAGAAGCATTGCCAGTTCATCGCTTTTTTTCATTCACAATAACTAGGTTCTTTCAAAAAGTATTTGGCAATAGCGAGAAATATCATAACAGATGAAAATGTTAACAAACCAAAATTACAGATTTTTTGGATTAGCAATGGGTAAAAATTAAGACAAATATGAACCCTTTTCTTCAGTTTTTTGTATTCTAGACCTCAAATAAATAAAATAAATATATTTGTATAGTATAATAATATTCAGTTTACAAAGTTGAAATTTCAAACTAAATTGTATATCAGCTGATTCTTCTTACCCGCATTGCCAACACAATTGATTTTTAAGCGAATATATGAAATAAGCTAAGTGCGTTTTATTTGTCAATGATTTAGCTATTAGCTTGTGATGGTCAAATAAAACACGGCTTATATAGATTTCCCCATTGTTTGAACTTAAAAATTGCATTTCCGTAGATTTTATGTTTTCCAGATTACTAGCATCGGATGTACCCGCTGCAATTCTAATTCTAACAGACCTCGGAAGTGCATTCTGTCCACGCTCCAGAGCTTCTTCATATATGATTATAGGAACATGTCAATTAAATTGCCTACCCCATCACTCAAGCAAAAACCGAGGAAAACATGTTAGGATGAGCTAAGTTCGGGTTCAACCGCACATGTTATACTCTTGAAACTTACAAGAATCAAAGCCAGGGAAATCAAGAAAGTATCGGGAATTCTTCATTTCTCCCTCACATCTCCCGCTTATATGGAAGACAGGTACATCCCGGAAAGTGCTTATAACCAAATGTTTTGACGATTAGGAGAAGCGTTTGCACATGTGCATCGCCTTTAATTGATGTTACGTTGAATGCGATAAAACAAATTTGGATGATGATTGAAAAATTTTCGTTTTATTTATAAATTCCAGATACTTTCTTGGCAGAAGTACATATACTATACATTACTCCTATACTGACAGACACATAAGGTTTGTTTGAAAAACGAAAACAATTAGTATCGACCAGATTTTATCTATTTTTCCCAACACCAGACACTATTTACGTGTCACATACCAAAAAACCAATAATATGCTCGTAGACTTAAGACAGGCGGATGTTCGAAAATCCTGGTATAAGTTATATAGGATATAGGTATATTGTGCTATGTGGGAAGTAGGCATGTTTATTGTCTGATTTTGTTCATTTTTACAGCGTGATGTAAAATGTAAAAAAAATGCCACGTACTAAAATCGATCAGTCGGGTCCCGAAATATGGAAATTTCCTTAAAAAGTGGGCGGTGCCACGCCTAATGTCCAATTTGCACACCAGCTCTCATAAAGCATACCAACTCAGAAGGCATTAAATTTTAGCCTCTGGCGTATTTGGGTACTGTTGTATCGCACATTTAATAATTTTTCAAACTGTCGGTAGAAGTTCTTATAAGATTTGTACTTAGCAAATTTGGATTTCGTAGCATAGGCGCTTTGGGAGATATTTGCATTAAACTTGTTAGATTTGTTTAATTTCGATTGACCGCTCCGTCAGCGTCTTTCTTATTCACCACCCATAATGAGTTATTGCATAGGGAAACTGAATTTTGAATAATGCCATTCTTAAGCAGGCATATGATTCCATAGAACGTTGACAGGTCCGACAAAAGGAAAATGTTGCCTTCAAATAGAAAGTTGAGATAAAGCACTTTTGATTATTCAGGTTACGCCGTATATAGAATGAATTGTAAAAGGCGATTCTACTGAGCGGACGGCCGTTAACCCCCTATTTGATGTGATACAATTTTTGGATTCACCTGTGTCTATTAGTGATTTTTTATCTGTCTTTGCTACTATTCATCTGATGACAAGCAGAAGAGTTTAGTCCTTAAAAAGTTTACGGAATTAGAGCTATGACCGGTGCTAACATCGTCGATAATCTGCGTCTCTGCGTTAGAGGCCATGTTCTCTGCCACTGTCCTATGTACAGAGTGACGTGATTTGGAATTGCATCTCTGTCCGCCTGTGCGCTCATATGCAGCATGCCTTCTGTTGAAATATGGTCATATAGGATTGACTGCAGGATCCTTTAAAAAGAAGGTTCACCCTCAAAACTAGTTGCGAAAGAATATCTTTCATGATTGTACTGTACATCTTGTGCAAAAGCCATGTTTGAGATCCGGTAGAAACGCTCACAACGCATCATCGGAACTTCTCTCAATAGTTTTTTGCCAATACTTATTCATATGACATTTATTATTATTTAACAACTTTTCATCTTCTGTCAGTGAAATCAAGGCGATTTAAAATCGTGTCAAACGAAGTAAGTACCGCATCAGCGGACCCTCTAATATTGCCTCTTTTTATAATAAGGCCTGGTAGGGGTAAGAACTGCCATTAAACGGTTTAAAACTTTGGTAAGTTGCTACTGCTGCATGTCTCCAAGAAACAAGACCCCTGGTCAGCCTCAAACTCGGGGAAGCATTTGATGGCACCACAAGAAACATCGTTTCCTACTTCTGCAGAGATATATGTCTGCACTTCCAGAGATACAAAGAGATATGTTGTGTCTATTACAGCTCATTAGTTAGCTGTGTTAATGCTTGCTTTTTTGCCGGTTCACATCTGCTTCCTAAGCTAAAGCGCTGATGATGGCCGCTTGCACTATTATCTTTAGCTGCTCAAGGTCATGTTATTCGGAATTCTAATGGGACTATCTGAGTCAAACCCTGAATCATTTGAATGTTGGCAATAACTCTATATTGAAGTTCAGATATTACAACCTGCAAGAATTAAAGCTTAGTAGGTACATTTAATAAGTTTAGTAGGTATATTTTGAAGCCTTGTTACTTAAATGGGTCTAGGGCGAGTTTTCAGCCGATTTTATTCTTTTTAAGCACACATGCACCGTTATATGAAAAATACGCTCTCTAAGTTTTATTCAGGTAATAAGGGAAGTACTGACCGTATTCAACTCATGTTTTGTGGGCGTTCCAGTGGCCCAATTATACTCGTCTTCAAACTCGTCCCTTTTTTCTAAAAAATGGGGATATCAAGCTTCATTAAAATATCTCAATTTTTACTCAAGGTAAAGCTTGCCCGACTGGACGGACAACAGTCACCCGGATTTCAACTCCTAGCGTCATCCTTATTCTTATATATAAAAATGAATCGCAAAATGTGTTGGTAAGCGCATAACTCAAAAACGCCTGGCCCAACTTTGCCAATTTTTTTTTTATATGTTCGGTGAGGCTCAAGAATGGTTTTTACGGTAAGAAAAATTTAAATCATTGCCGGTAACCCCCTAAAAACTGCCCTTTTCTTTTTCCATACAAGTGAGTGAATGTTTGTTTATTAGTAACGCTAAGGGAACGACTGAACCAATCTTGATGAAAAGTCGGAAAATTCGACAATTTCAAAAAGTTAATTTTTTCCATACAAATTTTTTTTTAAATTTTTTTGTTTTGTTTTTCGATTACATACATATTTGAAACGTTCAAATTTGTCGTTTGCTTCAAAAAGTTTAAAAAACGTGTGTTGCACACAAAGTGATCAATTACAGATTGAAATTTGTTACCATGCCACGAAGTGGTCGCGCTAATATCGGTCGGCGTCACACCAAGGTACATGAACGAACTCCCAGGATGCGGTGACATAGTACGTGCAGTATTATGGATCGCGACCAATCAGCAAGCGATCGTCACGATGTCACAGCACGACTTTTCAAGCAACAGCTCCGGTGGACTTTATCTAAATGTGGATGGTGGTTACAAATTGTTGAAATCATTTCTGCGGAAATTCCTGATGCAGAGAAAGATCCATTATTATACGAAGTGATGAAAACCAATATGTCTCATGGACATTGCGGACAACACAATCCCACTTCGGTTTGTATGTCTGACAATAAATGCTCAAAACAGTATCCACGTGCTTTTCCTTCGGAAACATAAACTAGAAATCGGGAATAATTGGATGCCCAAATTATTTCAGTGTGAGAGCGCCTCAAAATAAGCGTTCTTTATAACATTTTCCATAATGGCCAGATGGAACGAGATAAGAATATTTGGGCATTTTAAATTAAAACACCCAACATTTATTACGATTGCAAATTATTATATATTGGACTTTTAATATATGGTTAAACTACTTAAATCCTTTTTTATGATTTTATGGTATATTAAAACAACTAACTTTTGATCTTTCAATACTTAATAATGTGAATTAAGCCTGTTAGTTCTCAATAAATAAATGTTTTAATCATTTCTAATTGAAAATTAATTCTCTTATGCATCAAATTACAAAACATTTTATGAAATATATTTAAATTTCACATTTTCTTTGATTTTCATTGTTTTAAATTTTTATTAGCGGTCTTGAACGGCGGCAACAAATTTCTCCGATCACATATATTTTTGGTATAATTTCAATCTGACCGATTCCAATTGCAAAACGTCAAAACCTACCCAATCCAGTCGACGGTCAAAGTTCGGTAGGTGAGCGGTTCTCACATTTCCAGTGACAGGAGAGTTGTGGATCTCTTTATCTCTGCTAGAAATGACGGATATCCACTCTAGTCGTTCACCAGACGACAATGGCAGAACATTCAGCATTCAATTTAGAAGAGTGAATATCGAAGTTGACAACACGTGGATCGTACTATATTCACCATTATTGTCTAATGCACATTTAAAAGTTATATCAATGTTAAATATTGCAGTTTGGTGTAATCGATAAAATACGTTTGTAAATATGTCACCAAGGGAAGCCACATGGTGGTTATTGGTCTTGAATGATACGGTCGATAAGTGAACTGCACTAAAGCGCTTTGTAGGATATTTACTTTTGCAATTCATGAACGTTTTCCGACTGTTGTGCGTCTCGCAGTTAATTTGGAGAATATCCAAAGAGTGTATTTCAACCCAGGGAATACAGTACAAAAAATTGGAAATGGGTTAATTCCAGTTGATAACTCCGGTGATTCGATATCAATTCCATTCGCCGGTTGTCAATTCACGAAAGATGAACTCATCACGAATGTTCGGGCATTGACCAAATTAGCGAAACTACGATTCCTTAAGTGCACGCGCAATGTTAGCTACCAAAAATGCCAATGTTGTTGACTTAAAGTGCAAGATTCAAAGTCAAATTCCGGGAGACTTGCGCTCAGACAAATCGATCGATCGTCTTGACAATGAAGCCGACACCGTGAATTATCCTATGGAATTTCTAAATTCTTTGGAGAGCTTGGTATGCCACCGCATTATTTGAGTTTCAAAGTTGGATCCGTCGTTATGTTATGTTTCGCAATCTGCAAGCGCCGAAACTGTGTAATGGAATCTGACTGATTGTGACGCAGCTATCGAATACAAAGGGCAGAATGCTTGATTCAACGAATTTCTTTGAATTCCAACGAATTGCCATTTCAGTTCAAACATATTCAGTTTCTAGGGAAAATTGTATTTGCGATTGCAATCAACAGGACACAAGTATGGTCGTTAGAGGTGTATGGCATAAATCTGGAAATGCTTTGTTTTTCACACGGCCAAAAATACGTGGCGTGCTCACGAGTTGGAAAACTATCTTCTCTGTACATTTACGCACCAGAACAGAAACCAAAAAATTTTGTTTATTAAACTGTGTTATATTGAAAAAAAAGACATGATAAATTTAACTTTCTTTTCATTTCAAAACACAGAATTTCACGCGGGAAAACAGCTGCTAGGTCAGCTAGTCTATATATATAAAAATGACGGCATCACGCGTGAATTTCACTAATTCTTTTTTGTTGTAGTTGTTATTATGAGGAGAAAGTTCTTATGTAAGAAATAATTACGAAAGTTTCGCAGGAAACTAGAACATTTCGCTTTAAAAAAAAAACGAGAGTTTTTATTTGCGCTTACTATAAGTCAATGTTCGTGGCCCAACATCTGCGAACTCTTAATGATGGGGTTGCTAGAGAATGACGCTCATTAGGTCCACACTCTTAAAGATGCTGTGAGTTCGTCAAATGCTAAACAAATACGAACATTGTTTTCAATAATTTCGTCTACATGCTTTCCATCAACACCGATTGATTTATGGAACAAATACAAAGACCATATGGCTGAAGACATATTATCTGAGGAACGATTTAGAACACTGAATGCAGATTTGCAATTTAACGATTAAATTCAGAATGAAGCATGAATTTTAATTAAAGACATGTGCTTGATGCTTACAAATAAAAGATTAATACAATTAGGAATGACAATGCCCAATCGCTCAATGCATGAGGTATTTAATGTAGAATTGAGACGCGAAACTCAATATGATTCCGAGGCATTAAAAGAAACCGTTCAAATAAACGTTTATCTTTTAAATGAGCAACAAAAATATGCCTACGATAATTTTATGAAAGTAGTGAACGATGGAACAGGTGGATTTTTTTTTCTTAGATGCTCCAGGTGGGACTGGAAAAAAATTTTTGATATCACTGATTTTGGCAACAATTAAAATGGTATTGCACCTGCACTTGCTTCGTCAGGTATTGCAGCCACGTTGTTGGAAGGCGGTCGGACAGCTCATTCCGCATTCAAGTTGCCCTTGAACATGCAAATAAATGACACTTCAACCTGCAACCTTTGGAGAAATTCAGCAATGTCCAAAGTGTTGCAGCAATGCAAATTAATAGTTTGGAATGAGTGCACAATGGCACAAAAAAGTCTTTAGAAGCATTAGACCCCACTTTGTAAGATTTGCGAAAGAAACAAAACCGGTTTGGTAGTGCAGTGTTATTATTTGCAGGTGATTTTCGGCAAACACTACCAGTAATACCACGATCAACGCCAGCCGACGAATTTAATACATGCTTAAAGTCATCCATTTTATAGAAATATGTTAAAACGCTCAAATTAAGTATGAACATGGGAGTCGAACTGCAGAAGGATCACTCAGGAGAAACTTTTTCAAAGCAATTGCTCGATATTGGTAATGGAAAAATATTTGTTGACTCATCGTCTGGATACATTACGTTCCCTACCAATTTCTTTCACGTTATGAAATCTAAGACAGAACTGATTGATAAGTTTTTCCCAAATATTGATAAATTATAAAGGTCAGGTTTGGATGAGCGATAGACTTATATTGGCTGCAAAAAACATTGATGAATGCTTGTAGGGATACATTACGTTCCCTACCAATTTCTTTCACGTTATGAAATCTAAGACAGAACTGATTGATAAGGTTTTCCCAAATATTGATAAATTATAAAGGTCAGGTTTGGATGAGCGATAGACTTATATTGGCTGCAAAAAACACTGATGTCAATGAAATGAAATTTCAAATTCAAAAAAAGATAACTGGTGAATTGATTACATACAAATCAACTGATTCAGTCACCAACCAAGATGACATTGTTTACTATCCAACAGAATTCTTAAATTCGCTGGAATTACCCGGATTACCACCTCATAATCTGTAATCAAAAATCGGATCGGTAATAATCATGTTGCGGTATATAAGCCAGCCACGTCTTTGCAATGGCACCCAACTTGCGGTGAAAAGAGTATTGAATAACGTGATAGAAGCCACAATGTTGAAAGAGAAGTACAAAGACGAAGACGGATTCTTCTAATTCCGAATGTTCGATTTTAAGCGGTTACAACTTCCAGATTGGCTAGCATTTGCAATGTCGATAAATAAATCACAAGGGCAGTCGCTAAGTTTTTGTTGCACTAATCTTGAAAATTAATTTTTTTCACATGGCCAGTTATATGTCGCCTGTTTCCGCGTCGGAATACCAACAACTCTATTCATATATGCGCCCAAAAATAAAATTAAGAATGTTGTGTATCATAAAGTACTAAAATAATAAACACTTTTCTTTTGGAATAATTTTGATTTATTAATATACCAATTAGAATTCAATAATCACAGTTAAGAAGACAGAACATTGTCTATCGGGTCAGCTAAACTTAATAAAGAAATTGACTTTATTCAGATAAAAAGGTAACATATATTTCTTTATTATAGGGCGGTATGACGTTCGCCGGGTTGGCTAGTCATTTATACATATGACAATGCTGAATTGGCTACTTATAAGCAACCTTTTTCTAACTTTACCATACTCTACTTCAGCAGCGCTGTGCTACATTTTTACTTCTAGTTGTAAGCAACCCGTTTCTCAGAGTCCTGTCATTCTTCCCTTTTTCTACAAATCGTCATACCGAACGGACAATCCTTTCACCTTATCAAATAATATTTAATTATTTCTAAATAATCTGTAAATAAAATAATTAGCTTCCAAAACTGGTGACTTCGAGCAAGTGAAACGAAGCAGCGCAGGCGAATCAACTTCAAGGCGTTCTGGTCAGATCAGCAATCGAAGTGCATCATCCAAATCTTCACGTGGATGCAGCAATGGTCCCTCGCTTAAGCCCGCCTAATATGGACTATACCAAAATCAAGTCTTATTTTCGTTCACGGAAATCTGGTTCGCTGCTACGGGTGTGAAACATAACGCACGAAAATACAGTCAGGATTGCCAACAACGACGCGTACCGTGTTCTTTCCGATATGCCATTAGGTAACTTAAAACCAAGTTAACTGCTTAACGAAATGCATCAGGTGGTCGGCACAGCACTTTGAAGGACATTAATCATCGACCTCTGGGCCTCGCGTCTACTTCTTCACGCTCCAGCTACTGTGATCGCATCAAAGCGTGACGTACCAGATAAAATTGCTATTGAAGACGCCACCACGAACTTCATGAGTTTTCGACAAATTGGCATGATGGTTAATCTAGCAACGGGAACCATTTGAAATTCTTCGACAGATTTTCTAAATATAACCTTTTAATAGACACCGGATCAGACGCATCGGTAATGCCCAATTCCTTAGCACTCAACAGCGTAACAGTTCCAGACCGATATCCAATTCTATATCTACAAGACTTCACTTGTAACATAATATGAACCACGATCTTTTCCAAGATCGATCTGCTAAAAACTTTCCCAAGTTCCCGTAAATCCAGGGATGTTCCGAAATTAGCTACTATTACCTCTTTCGGCCTTTTGGAGAGTTATGTTTATTCCCTTCGGTTTTCGCAATGCAGCGCAAACACTACAAAGACTCATACACTATGACCTACGAGGAATAGATTTTGGATTTCTGTACATGGAAACTTTCGAAGAATGTAAAACTAAGCTTTCGAATGCCTCTCTTTAAGCACATCTCTCGAAGAACGCCGAGTTGTCATTATGGGTCAGCGCTTCGGATAAAACTGCAGGAGCTGTTTCATACCAAGTACTTTTCAAAAAAATTTGAGAAAACGAAGCTACTTTAAAGCACCTATGACAGAGAACTTACAGCAATATTTACGGTCGTTCGTCATTTCATGCTAGAAGGGCTCATCTGTCACATCTATAGCGACCACTAATTAACACATTTGAAAAGAATGCCGAAAAGTGCTCGCCAGCTTTATTACATTTCCCAGATAACTACAGATATTCGCCACCTTGAAGAAAAAGATAATGTAACAGATGACATGCTTTCCAGGATTGCATAAATCCAAGTAACCAGTATAGACTATAACAAACTTGCCAAGAACCAAGAAGATTATCAAGAACTTAAACTTTTACGTCAAAACAACGTTAACTTATCGCTTCAGGTAAAATTATTCACCAAACCCGGATGCAATAAACAAATAGTCTGTGACGCATCGACCGGAAACATAAGACCATCCATCACAAAAAAGTTATGCCTCTCAGGTACTCGCGTACTGATAAGCAGATTTGCTTGCCTTGAAATTCAAAAAGACATTACAGGGATTGTCCGGAAATTAATAGGATTGAGTCGATTAGAAAAATTATAAAACCAATAGTTACAATTCTTAAAAACTTTCAAAATCGGCTCTATCCGCGTCGGTGCACCGCTGCCAGCGTGATTTCCAAGCATTAAAGGCATTCTACAGAATAGCTTTGAGAGCAGATGTGCATGTTCCTTGATCCTCTCTCTCGTCTAAAAATGCTGCCTTTAATCGGCCTTTTCAGGCAAGAAAACAAAAAATGTCCGGGGGCCACATTTAGGCCGTAGGGCGGCTGGGGAAGCGTTGTGATGCCGGTCTTTGTTAGCTGTTCACAAGAAAGATGATGTGAGCCAGGGCGTTGTAGTGGTGCAACTTCCAATCGGCTGCGATATTTTGTCGGACCTTGCGCATGTTCAAGTCCCCCATCACAATGTCATGAAACACAGGTTTTGATAAATTAAAATCTGCGCAATTAAAGTTCAAAACTTTGCGCACACGAGTCACATTGTCGGTGTTCGTCAAAGTCGCAGGTTCCCCAGCACGGTCTTCATCAGTGACCCGGCCATCCAAAAAGAAACGTGGCTACCGAAACACACCACTTCTTACTAAAGCAACATCTGAGTAAGCCTGCTTGATCATATCGCAGTTTAACCGAGATTTACACACAATTTAATCGCGTACCTCTGCTCTAGCGAACGCTGCATTTTCGCCTTGCACCAGTCACAGAAACACGTTGTGCGAAAATGTTTGACTCTCTCTAGGTGCTTAGAGACAACTGACCAGCCGATCGTTCGGTAGATAGAACCGCTCTCTACCTAATCCAGTCGGTGCGCGCTCGCTCCGAAGTACAGGCGAGGAAAACAATCTATCCTATTACTTTCCGGGCAAAGCCTTTATTTTACTCACAAGAGCATTCGGACAATGCCAAAAGGCAAAAATCACTCTACACACATTTAGGCCTCTTAAACGCTACGAATCAAGAGACTCGCGATTCGATCACATTAATATCTACGATGTAGGACCATTCATCTGACATACAAGTAACCCTTATTGTCTAACAATCATTGATGGTTTTTGCAGATGGTCAGAAGCTATTCTTATAGCTGATATGACAGCTTCAATTTTTGCAAAACCTCTCATCGCCAATTGGATAAAAAGCAAACGGTATAGTAGAAAGATGGCACCGAACGTTGAAGATCGCAATTTTATGCATTAACTCCGAAGTCAGAATTCGCTACTCAATTTCGAGACTTAATGAACACCATCAGACCTTCGACTACATTATGGGACGGTCCAAGAAAAGTATTTGTACATCCCGATCTGTCGACGTGCGAAAACGTTTTCGTCAGAAATGACTCAATCACTTTCAGAACCATATGAAGGACCTTATAAGATTTTATCTCGAGAAGAAAATTATTACAAAATCGAAATAAAAGGAAAACCAATAAACGGTCATTTCCATTAACCATGCACATTTTAGATCTTTATTAAGTACAATCTATTAAGCGGACAACTCCATTAACTGGACAGAAAGACTGGTAACCAGACATTGAGAAAACAGCCTTAAATTCGTTATTTTTCCAATGAAATTTATTTGTATGAGCATATTCAAAATTAAATCTCAAGTATAATCCCTTCGATTCTTATCCCGACAAAGACGTTTTCGCCTTTATTCGTCAATAAAATTTGCACTGATCAGTTTATTATATGAATAATAGTGTAAAATGTATACCACAGTAACGGATCCCCCAGTGTTTATGTATAATCCTATATCTATCTCAATTAGTTTTAGGTGACACATAGAACGGTTAGGTGAACAAAACTTTTGTATTCCGCAACAACGTGTTGCAAGAGCATAATAATGTGAACCAGAGAACATAAAACAATGAGAAGGTGCAAATTGAATTTTGTATGATGCTAGATGCTTGGGAATTCACCACATTCGCTGCTATTTAGTAGAAATAAGTAAAAACCGACCGTCTACTTATAGAGGAACGAAACTATTTTTCTAGTTCAGCAGAAAATAAAAATGTCATGTCACATAGGCGTGATAGATTTTTTATGAAGAAATATTGCAGGAATTATATTTTTTTGCACAAATGTGGAAAGTTAAGGCAAAAAGTGGTTAAAAAGTCCAAAATGTATGTATACTAGACCGGGTCGATTTGTGGGGAGGCAAAAAAATTGCCCATTGCTCTATGAAAATCATATTCTGGGGATCAAAATAAGAAACTTTGCCGAAGGAACCATACCTCTGAAACGAATTCTGATGTCCCCCAATTTGGGTCGAACTTTTGGGTAGGGGCAAATTTTGAAATAGAATTGAAATTAACATTTCATTCTTATTACCTCTGAAAGTGAGGAGAACTAAAGCAATAACCACTATGGTATTTCAAAAAAAAAAAAAAAAAAAAATAAGTGAAGTGACCATTCCAAATCAAAAAATTTACAATGAATCCACCATCCTCTACACCGCAAGATGAAGCAACTACATCAACAACTATCGAAAACCCAATGAGTCATATACACAAGCATGATGTTACTGTTTTTGGTGTGTCTACTGATTTGACTGATCTTAATATACCAACCCATCTGGATATCTTGAGATATTATTTTTACTTAAGCGAACGTGCTAAAACAGAACAAAAAAAGTTTTCCCATAAATCATTCACTATTCAAGTACAAGATAAGTTGATTGGAATTTGGGAAAAACATGGTATGGAAATAATGCTGAAAAAAGTGTACATATGTAATACATTGAATAAATTGCTTGACAAGTATCAAGAGCAAATCAAAAGAAGAAACAACACCCAACAATTTACAGAGTATGTAAAATCTCTGGGAATAATTTTTTACATTGGAACATGTAAATGCGATTTGAAGGCAGCTCCATGTGCATGCGGCTGGGTTCCCGAACGCCTCAAAGAGTTCATGCACGATCAACATAATCAGAGAAGACTAACAATGAATGCATTTATGATGGAAAGTGAAGAGCAAGGTGCTTCGCAAACGGTTAGATGATACCAATTTGTTAGCGTTTTCATTCGATGGCAGAAAAGATGATACTTTAGCGATAGATAAAATTGATAAGAAGTATCATACTAGGATCGTAAAAGAACCTCATCTTGTTATTTTGAGAGAACCCAATTCTAAATGGATTTTTTACGTAAGACTGGAACATGAAACCGCTGAATGCAAAACAACCAAATTAAATGGTTTTTTCAACGATAAAAATATATCACTGGATACATTAATTGGAATATGCACTGACGGTGATTCGAATTGCTGTTAAAAAGACTATGGCATTGATTTGTTTGCCTTCTACACTTCAACGAACTTCCGTTTCGGCATTTGTTTGAAGCTTTGGATAAATAAACCAGCACTGGACCAAGATCGGCAACCGGAAAACTGAGCCGTCAAATCGAAACTTGTGAAACTCTTCCGGTAAGTTATTGCTATCACTCATTTATTATAATTGCCAATCATTTTTAAATATTTTATTATTATATATTTTTAGGTGGTGGACGGCTTGCAGAAAATTGAGTTGCAAAATATGCCCCCTGTTCCAGAAAAAAAAAAGAATTTTCCACCAATTCGAAGTACTTATACGACATGGCGCATGCAATTTCTAGCGGCGTGGTTCCGGTGAATCTGGCTAACATCAAATCAGGGAAAATTGTACATTCTCGGTGACAACGGAAAATCCAGATGCAAATTTAAGAATTTTGGTTGAATTTATAATTAAATGTTATGTGCCAATGTACTTCAATATCAGTTATTACAGCTCTGTCGTGTACGGCAGTGCGTTATTTTTCAAGTTCATTGGTTGGTCACGATTTCTTGAACCTCGTTTACGCAAAATTGTCAATCAAGTAATTAAAGATAATTTATATTGTGCGCATTCGAAAAATATCTTGTTATCAATGTTGTTTGATGATAGGAAAGAAAAGCGCGACCGTGCCATCAAGAAAATTCTACACTATCGAACCGATGTTGACGAGCCGATGGAACTTAGAGTTTATAAAAAACCAGATATAAACTTTAATTACCCAAGTTATACGGAAATGATCAATTTGAATGATATAAATATCGTATTTGAATAACCATTCACGCGAAGCATTCTGTACGATACATTGAAAGAATATTTAAATCAAGATGATCCACCGTTTAATGATCCAAAAATTCCATCACACATACAAGGAACGGAACGACATGTTCAATTGCTAGCTAGCGTTTCCAAACGGGTTATACCGGAAAATGTAGAGACTGTTATGGCGACGACATTAGAGAGCCGTGCGAATTACCCAGACTTGAAAGTAAAAAAGACTTCAAACAATAATTGTTTTTAGTTTCTTTTCTATAATTCACTTAAATTAATTTTTTCATTTACATATGTTCTGACTAAATAAATTTCTTAAGAGAAAAAATAGATTTTATTATAAATAAATAAATAAACATAAAGAAAAAACATAGCCATTTAGCTGATTTTTTTATGTAAAGGCCAAAATGGTGATTTTTTGAAATGATTGTATGATATGTATGTATTACGAATTAAAAGACCTCAATTCACCGTACTGTGCGATTTGCCGTCAGGTTCTTTATTAATTATATTATTTCATTCTTAAACTATGCTTAGCTTAATTTACTTAGAGCCGTTGGGCTGATTCGACATTTCTCGCTGTCAACGACCCGGCATAACTTAAGTAATCGATTTAATGTTTATATAATACGATACCAAGCACGTCTATAAACATATGTATATATATATAAATGTGTGTTTGTATATACACGATCGTTGTATCGAATTTTATTATGCTATTGAGCAATTTTTGTAAATATATATTTATAATTGCATATTACAAATATTTATAATTTTATTTTATTATTTTTAAAACAAGCCTCTTTATACATTAGGCAATATTTTAGGAGTGGTGCAGTCATCTGATGACGCAACTCGCGGAGGACGCAACTAAAACAAATTTTTGCCGGCCACTTCGAGGTCTTTAATTGAAAACGTATAAAATACAACTTGTTTGAGAACAGAAGCCTCTCGACCTTCCCAAGCGACATCGCTTCTCTCTATGGGCTCTTGAAATGTTCCAAGAAGATCCCCTCGCTTTCGAGCCAAATTTTGTTCTGCGACGTGGCTCATTCCTGCTCAACGGGTATTTAAAGCAGTAAAACTGCCGCTTTTGGGACGAAGAGCAACATGATGAGATTCAAAAGCTGCCATTTCATCCAGAAAAAAATGGTTTGGTGAAGTTTGTCGGCCGGTGGAATCATCGGTCCATATTTATTCAAAAATTATGCCAGTGAGAACGTAACCGTCAAAGGCGATCGTAATCGTGCCATGATAACCGACTACTTGATGTCTGAAATTGAAGCTCGTGGTCTCGGCGACATTTGGCTTCAACGAAATGGCGCTACTTCCTACACATTACATCAATCAATGGATTTATTAAGAGAATATTTTCTGTGAGCAGATTAACGTTTTGGGACGGTCGATAAGCCACCAAGATCGTGAAATATTACACCGTATGACTTTTTCCGGAAGGAATATGTAAAGTCTAAAGTCTGTGCGGATAATCAATGGTACGAAAATGGCTGAAATTAGAAGATAACCCTGTTCCCTGTACTGCTAAAAGTGTAATAAATAAATAACTAAATACGCATGAGACATACAATTTTTTTACACCTTAAAGTACATATTTCCCTGGCTTTGATTTTTGCAAGTTACAATATTAGAAAATATTCGGTTGCACCCGACCTTAACCCTGCTTTACTTGTTTTAATTGCTCTAGTTTCCTTGAAAATTTGTATAGTGGCTGATCAGAAAGACATTTTGAGTAACAGATCGTCTCCTTCGGCACAATATTGCCGATCAATTAAATTCATTTTTGTAAAAGACCCTGCATTAGTTCACCAAATGAAAAAGGAATTTTCAAAACAACAGGAAACACACTGCGTTTCCTTTTTAGCACGTTCTACCCAGCGTGGACCACCGGTGGTTCACAGGCAAATTTATTTACCTGGCGGCATGGAAGGTGGAAATAAAATAAATTGGGTGTTTGGTTCGTTGCTTTTAGTCCCGACTTATCTCGGCACTAGATATTTCGGCAAAATATTTAATTAAAAAAAGGGCACAGTATGTTGGGGTTTTTTTTCGTTTTATTCAATGCAACTTCAACGTTGATGTAGAAAAGGTACGTAATGTGTAGGTAATATGGTACAATATGTGCGGAATGCGTAAAAGACTTTGTGTGATGCGAACGTCCGGTACGAGATTGACGAAAGAAAGGGAAGCTCGTCCTCTAGAGTGGTCGGTTTTGATGGTTGGGTAGTGTAGAGTTGTGATGTGATGTTCGCATGTGTGGTATATATTCGTGTGTATTAGCGTGTGGTGTCTCCATTTGGAATATCTGCATGTGTGGTGTCTTCATAAGTTGATCGCGTTAGTGTGGTGTGTTGTCGTGTGATCGTTCAGTGCCATGTGTAGAGACCCCCTTAGGCAAATATTAGCCTAGCATTCGCTGCAATTGCTTCAGCGTTGCAACAACGGTGCCAAGGGCAGTAAAGCGGACGTTTGATATACGATGCTGCAGGCGCCGTGGGGATGTTTCATTTCGCCTTGGTCTGGACGATGGAGGGGCAACTAGCCTTCGGTCTGCTGCGATCGGTTCGGGGCAAGCTGTGGCGCGACGTGCCGTTTTGGGGTTCGATCCAGCATGGCGTGGTGCGGCCTATTGCACTGTTGGCTTAGGGTGACTGATGTGCACTCCTGTGAAGTGTGTACCGTTGCCAAGCTGTTCAGGCAGTGCCCGTGAGCTTGAGCAACCTTCTGCCGTTGTAGGGGCTACATGCTGCGAAAAATGCTACAATGTTGTAGACAGTGTGGGCGCCGAAATAGGGGACATCGGCTGCGCTGAGGTTCCGCACGGGTGCTGAGGATGGTAGTAGTGGTCGCGCGCCACAACGAGGAGCGGTTGCCTCGGGGCTTCGATGGGCTGGAGTTGCCCCAGGGCGTGGCACGGTTATTGTTGACCTAACCGTTGTCGTTGGCACTATTGGCATATCCACATCCATTGTAATCTGTGTGGAAGCAGTAGTTTTGTTATAACTTTGTTTCATTAAAATTTATATGGCAATTGGGTCACGTTATGTGAAATGAATGGGTTATCACGTAGATCGGCCATTGCGGTTAGGTTTCGTATTAGTTTCAATGAGTTTTTTATTTGCGAACTTATTAGGTCGGTTTTGTTATTTTATTTGCGTTGCGATAGTATCGGCGGTTTTTTCGTTATTTACGGTTTCTCCAATGTGTGGTAGAAAACATAGTTTCACGAGCGGTCTTGTTAATATACCACTGAGTGCGGAGATCAACGACTCGTACATGACCGTCGGAACCGTAGTGTAGTTTTTCTGTGTGACCAAGCCGCCATTCGGTGGGGGGTAGATAGTCATCATGGATGATGACACAATCTCCAAGGATTGACGCCTTTTATGGACTCTTCCACCTGTACTTTTTATGAATGTCTTTTTTATATTCTTCCTTCCATCAGCGGCTAAAATCGTGATATAGAATTTTGATTTTTTCCCATCGATTTAATAAGGATAGCAACCCCACGCCTGGCTCGGGTGTGGCCAGAATGGGTGCTGCTTTGAGAAAATGCGAGGGATCTTCCGAGAGGGTTGCGAGTGGCTGTGAATTGAGAACGGCTTCAATTGGCGCTAACAGTGTAGTGAAATTTTCATAATTAAATTTGGAGTTTCCAAAATCTACTAACTCCTTTTCAGTGGCTCTTTGGGCTCCAATTAAAGTTTCACCGTTATCGCTCATCAGTTTTGATGGGAAGTCGCGTCGTCCGATGAAGAGAGCGAATGCCGCGAGAAAAGCGTCCTTTGTCAGATTGGTACACAGCTCGAGGCGCACTGCTTTTGTCATAAAGCAGACAAATACAGCCGCATAGCCTTTCATTAGAGTAAGAGATCTTAGCATGGACCCTTTATTTGAAAAGTCCTGTAATTGTGAAACGCAGAGCGAAGTTGCAACGTTCCGGTGGAAGTGCTGTACATACTGGCAACCCTGGAGCGAAGTCAAGTGAATTGAAGTGTGAAAGAGTAATTTTTAATAAATTCGGAATTTTAAATATTTACGACAAATAAATTAAAAACTGGTTTCTACACGGAAGTGCTTTTTACGTAGATTGCTTGTAAGTTGAAGTGCGGTGTGATGATCGGGTGGATGGGCTGTTGCACCTGCTAAAGTTTCCCAGTGGATGTAAAGCAACCTATTATCGTTTCTTTGTTTTCTTATTGGACTTTGACCAGCAAAAAAGAAGCTGAGAAGGCACTACCTTGGATAAGCTGTGTTTATCTAATACAAGAACCACTTAAATTTGCGCTATTTATTATTAAGCTTTTACCTGTATTAGATCCGTCCAGAAGTATACACCGAAATCCGTAAATGTTTTATCGAATAGTTGCCACATAGTTACTTTTACTAAAATTTATCTTGCAACGATTGCGTCGAATAAACATGTGTGTATAACTTGCTCCAAGAGTATAAGGGGAAACTCAGGAAGTATAAGCTGCAATAGTTGTAAGAATTGGTTCCACAAAACGTGCAGCGACTTGAGTGACGATAGTTTCAAGAAAATTGCTGCTGCGTTTCGGAAAACTGGTCACATTGACTGGCGGTGCTCTGGCTGCCACTCAGAGGTTAGCATTATTGAGGCAATCAATGACAGTGATGAGGACGACAAAGATTTGCCGTTATTAACAAGAAAATCGGAGTTGGAGAATATGTTCGAGAAATACTTAACACCGTTCAAGAAAACAATTGAAAATATTCAGACCAGCGCTGCAGGGATTCGGCTGGACTTGAACAAATTGGCAGAGAACAACAGGGCAATCTCGCAGCACTATAAGCAATTGGAAAAGAGGGTCGGAGCTGTTGAGAATAAATAAACATCGTTCGATGCACTTAATGTGGATCCCAACATTATAATATCTAGAGTCTACTGCTTATCAGGACAGCTGGTGAGTCTGGCATCTCATTTAAGGCGAACTTAACTCGAGCTCGGGAATCTACGTACGGAGCTTGATAATCTAACTAAGGGCGGAGATAACAGCGAGACAATTAAATACATTAATGGGGTACCAAGTATAGTCGATAAGCAGACTTTTCGTGCGCCAAAAGAAAAGCCTAAAAACTCGTAAGTTAGATATATACTATCAAAATACTCGAGGATTAAGAACAAAATTAAAAGAGTTTTTAATCTCATCAGCAGCGCATCAATGTGATTTGATTTGTGTTAGCGAGTCATGGCTTCATGAATCAATATCAGATAATGAAGTGGTAGATGATACGTATTTAATATTTAGGAAAGATAGAGACAACCAAACTAGCAAATGCAAGAGAGGTGGAGGGGTTTTCATAGCGGTGAAGCGTAGCATTAATGCTGAACTACTGCCAACTAACTGTAGTAGTGTCGAGCAAGTTTTTATTAAAGTAAAATGTACCGAGGGCGATCTAGTGGTTGGATGTGTGTATCTCCCAACACTGTCATCGTTGGATAAGTATGCGAGTCATATGTCAACAATTTCGTATTTGAAGGAAAAATATCCCAACTGTACATTGATTATTGTTGGCGACTATAATCACCCCAGTAGCTGTCCTCAAGATGAATGTGCAAATATGGTATACAGTGAGATGAGTGTGGCTAACTGTCAACAGTACAATAAAATTCGTAATATAAATGATCGTACACTTCATTTATGCTTTAGCAGCATTATATATAGCAAATATATGTGAACAGTGCCGAGGCTATTATTGATGAAGATAAGCACCACCCGGTTATAAGTATACGTGCTGAAATTAAGGCCAACCTAAAAACGAACGTGGCAGCGACCTATGCATTCAGGAAGGCGGACTACTGGGGATTGAATTACTTCTTTTTGAGGATTAACTGGATTGAACTGTATGAATTAGTATCACTGGATGACAAGGTAAACTGGCTATACGATAGAATTAACGATGGAATTGTGCAATTTGTTCCTGTCCATACGAACAGGAAAAGCAATTATCCATGCTGGTTCTCTAGGAAGCTGATAGGGAAAATACAGCAGAAAAAGGATGCGCATGCAACATACAAAACATTAAAAACCAGTTACGCCTACAATGTCTTTCGTCGGTTGCGATCGGAATGCAAAAGAATCGGCAAAGGGTGTTACAGCGCATACACGTCTAGGATGGAGGAGCTTGTACGGGTAGACACGAGTCAGTTCTGGAAATTCATCAAAAGCAGGAGACGGAACAATATGGATATTCCATCCGCCGTGTCGTGGAAAGATAGCGTAGCTACAACGGGTGGGGAAGTGAGCAATCTTTTTGCATCGTTCTTTGGTAGCATCTATGCGGGGAAACTTAATGACAATGGGGAATCAATGCCCACAGCCCAAGCTGCGGAAACATTGACTAGTTACGATGTGAAACTATCGGAACTCACCATCCGCTTCGATGAAGTGTACGAGAAAATGTGCAAACTAGATGGAAAGAAGGGAGCCGGACCAGATGGAATACCAAACATATTACTGAAGAGCTGTGCAGTCGGACTGGCCGAACCAATAACCCACATCTTTAGTAAATCACTGGAGATGGGTATTTTTCCGTCAGCGTGGAAACGCTCGTATATTTGTCCAATTTACAAGGCAGGGTCGAGATCTGAGGTGTCCAACTACAGGCCAATATGCATATAGCCGGCAATGGCTAAGTTGTTTGAGAAACTAGTTTTGCCGCAGGTGAATTTCGCCTTCAAGAATACGATCTCGACCAAGCAACATGGATTCTTTGGCGGCAGGTCTACGGCTACAAACCTTTACCTGTATGTCGACTACGTACTGAGAGTGTTGGAC
This sequence comes from Bactrocera correcta, assembly GCA_027475135.1. NCBI lineage: Eukaryota > Metazoa > Arthropoda > Insecta > Diptera > Tephritidae > Bactrocera > Bactrocera correcta. Next base: position 54,590,456 of record CM050322.1, read on the forward strand.
AAGGGTGAAACAGTTCACACTATCTACACGGACTTCAGCAAAGCCTTCGACATGGTGGATCATGAGCTCTTAATAGAAAATATGGATCGCTACGGAGTGGCAGGAAACGTATTGAGCTGGTTCAACTCGTACTTGACTAGGAGATCCTTGCAGGTGCGAGTCAATGGCTATGTGTCGTCCGAGTTTAAAGTGTCTTCCGGGGTTCCACAGGGTTCCCATCTGGGGCCAGTGCTGTTTAGCATATTTGTAAATGACATTGGTACCAAAATGTCGTCGGACTTTCTACTTTATGCTGATGACCTCAAGATATTCAGAAAGATAAGCACTGTGGATGATATTAGCGCATTACAGCAAGACCTCGATAGACTTGAGGAGTGGTGGGATGAAAATAAATTAAGTTTGAATTTAAAAAAGTGCGTGGTGATGTTCTTGTCACGGTCCTTGAGTCGTCGTACAGCAGTTTACCGTATTGCTGATCATCAGCTAGAAGAAGTCACAGTTGTAAAAGATCTTGGTGTCATGATGGATAACGCACTAAATTTCACCGGGCACATTGACAAAATTACTTCACAGGCATACAGGACACTCGGGTTCATTTTCAGATGTGGTGATGACTTCAGGAATGCTGATACTTTCGTAAGGCTGTACACGACCTTGGTGCGTCCGATGTTGGAGTACTGTTCAGCCGTTTGGTCTCCCCATACCGACTGCCTCATTGACAAAGTGGAAAGAGTGCAGAAGAAACTCTGTAAATATGTCGCGTACTTCCTGGGACGTAAAGGATGGGTCGGAGGTTCGTGGTCAATTTGGGATTTGTGACCTGATGAGTCGGAGACAAGTATCAGATCTCTTGTTTGCTTTTAAATCACTAAATGGATTAATCGACTATCCGGAAATATTGGAACAAGTCGGCATTGTAGGCCGTATGCCTGGTTTGAGGTCGCTCAGACTGCTAAAAACAGTTAACTCATCGAAGAACTACGTGCGGGGTGGACCGAACAGCAGGGTTGTAGACTTAAATAGACACTATGAAAATATTAATATGTTTGGTTGTACATATGCGAGCTACGTCTCTAGGGTTAAGGAATTAATTAATAATGTATCAATCCAGTATCATTAATGTGTGATTTGCCTAGTCATGGGTATGCATCCTCTCGTACCTAAATCGGCAGGGTTGTCTGGCTACGTGTCGCCAGGTGGCTGACCCCACTAGGTCAAGTATTTATGAAAGACGATTAAATATGTATGTCTTCCATGCGTGTGGTGGTTTTTCCAACCAGGCTAGAACTATTTCAGAATAGGACCAGAGATGCAATCTGTATATATTCATGTTTAAGTGGAACTGCACTATGGAAACTAATTTTGCGAGTAGTAGGGCGCCACAGACCTCAAGTCGAGGTAGACTTAGCGTTTTTAGAGGAGCCACCTTAGCCTTAGCTGCTAAGTGGCTTGTGGTCGCGTTACCGCTTTGTGTGCGCACATAGGTAGTGCCACAGTATGCTTTCTCAGAGGCGTCACAGAAGCCGTGTAATTCGAATTTGAGTTGGGGGAATAGTTTACCCACCGTGGGATTTGTATCTGTGAGATATCGTTTAGATTTCTCGCGATTTGGGACTATTTTTCTAAACGAAGTGGTTTTACTTGTTCGTCCCAGTTGGTCCCATCTAGTCATAATTCTTGTATCAGCATTTTAGCTTGTATCATAATTGGCGAAAGCCATCCTGCGGGTAGAAAAATTTTGCTACAGAGGATAGAATTTGGCGTTTTGTAATAGCGGATAATGCAGATATTGACTCGGTAGTGTGTGAAAACTGGTCAGATATCGCATTCCATTGAATCCCCAGAGTCTTTGATGTACTTTCCTTTTCGAATTTAACGAAATTATTGTCCAACAAGTTTTCTTTCGGTATATTTTTTACTATATTTGAATGATTGGCAGTAATATTTTTAAGTGGAAACCCTACGATTTTGAAGGTTCTTATAACCTATGATAAGGATTCATATGCTTGTGAAAGACTGTGACTTTGACCTAATGAGAGAGATTACTCCCATAGCAACGATGTTTCTGGTAATGTGGCGGTGCATATATTTAACAGAATTGGGTCCCAATTGTTTGTGGGAGCGTTTTGTGTCGCTAAAGCCGACAAACAGTTGAAAACAGTGGATTGAAGTTTCATATATTCTTCATTTGTTTTTGTTTGGAATTTTGAGCAAGAGTTCATTAATATCATTATTTTTCGTTACTTGATTTCAGAGCTTCCAAAGTCATATGGAAATTGTCGTCATTTAATGCGAACTGTTTTACGCCTGACTGACCTTTTGTTTTTCATCTGAGGTGATATAACTTTTGAGTATTTGATAATTTTGGATGGTTTATGTAACCGGCTGTGAACATGTCCCGGAAGGACGGTCATCGTTTCGTAATCACCATGGAAAGTTTCAAAGTCACATGCGAGCACTTTGAGGTGGATTCCCGAACTTGCCCTTGTTTTTCAACTTGCAGCAGCTCTACTCTCGGAAGTGGAGTGGGTGCAACTTCTTTAATTAATTTTAACATTTGAGCAGTTAAAATTAATTAAAGCAGTTGCACCCACATTTGAGCAGTTAAAATTTATTAAAACAGTTGCATCCACTCCACTGCATCATTGTTTATATGCTGAAATTATTAAATTGAATTTAATCACAGATTGCGTATATGCATGTAGAAAAGAAGACCCTTTTGTAAGTAAGAGTTTCAAAGAAAATCGATAAAACAAATATTTTTTTTATTTGCTGAAATTATTGAATTGAAATTCACCACAGATTTCGTATAAGTGTTTAAATCACAACGCAAAGGGTTCGGTTATAAAATTGTACATACACGTAACTTAATACTAATCTACTGTACTTACCGATAGTATGTACACATATGTATCTTAAACATAAGTGTTCTCAACGGCATACACAACTATTCCTTATCTATTATTAGTTTAGGATCATTTGCGATCCTTTACATTGCATACATTATACACTACAGTCTCTAATGAATATACCCGAAATGAGCATTTATTACTGTGATGATTGAAATGGGTATTTGTACACAGGTACATATTATATTTACGACTGTATTTTTATGTGTTTGCGACAATTTTTTTTATTTTATTTTAAATTGTACCTAGTATATAAAAGTAAAACACTAACAACAATTTTAGTCTAATTAATTAAGAGAGATACTTAAAAGCTAAATGTTAAGAAATACATTTGCTGCTACTGTTGTCTTACTAGGTCGGGAGGCTTCTTGTGTTTCAACCGGATTTCTCGTCCAGCAGTTTCGATGAGTCTGGAGGCTTCCTCATTAGCATACTGTCTAAGCCTCAGTTCGTGAGACTTTGCTAATTTGGAGATTTCATTTACCACTGATTTCACGCCTAGATCACGGTGCAGGTCAGCAGACCTAATGCACAAAGAAGCATTAACTAAAGTCCTTAGTACTTTACTTTGATAGCGCTGAATGGTGGTAATACAGCTTTGACTTGAGCAACCCCATAGTTGGGCTCCGTAAGCCCAAAGTGGCTTTAAGACTTGATTATATAATAACAGTTTGGTTTTGCATTGATAGCTTGGATTTCCTGCCAACTAGGTGGTAAAGTTTGCCAAATACATATCAAGCTCGCTGCTTTTTTTTTGACGTGCTCTTTCCAGCGTAGCTTAGCATCTGATTGTAATAAAATATGGTGTAGAACAGACAAAAGTAAAGCTAACGCTTATGCGAAACATCTTGAAACAACGTTCACTCCCTTCAACAGTAGTAGTAGTAACAACGACGCTGATGTATTGCAATTCCTTGATGCCCCGTGCCAATTGTCTCTGCCAATCAAGCATATCACACCTACTGAAATTCGATGTGAAATCGAGAAACTAAGTACCAAGAAATCCCCAGGATATGACAAAATTGACGCAAAAGTAGCTAAATGCCTGCCAAAGAAAGGAATTATGTTCATTGTACTAATATTTAATTCACTATTAAGACTAAATCATTTTCCTACGAAGTGGAAGTGTGCAGAAATTATAATGATTCCGAAACCAGGCAAACCGGAAAATGAATTAACTTCAAACAGGCCTATCAGCTTATTGACATTATTCTCCAAAATATTTGAAAGAATATTTTTGCGTAGACTTTTGCCAATACTAGAAGATAACAATGTCATACCTGAACATCAATTTGGATTTCGCCGCCATCATGGTACACCCGAACAATGCCACCGTGTTAACTTCATTGTTGATTCTTTTGAGCGTAAAGAGTTCTGCTCAGCCACCTTTTTGGATATACAAGAGGCATTTGATAAAGTCTGGCATAGTGGCCTACTGTACATATAAACTCAAACTCTTGCCCTCATCGTTTTATCTAATTCTAAAGTCTTATTTAACCCAAAGATCGTTCTATGTAAAAGTACGCGATGAAACATCAGATGTAACATATATCAAAGCAGGAGTACCACAGGGAAGCGTACTGGGCCCAGTTCTATATACCATTTTTACATCCGATATACCCGTAACTGAAAACGTGCCCATTGCCTCATATGCTGATGAGACTGCTCTACTTGCTTCAAATCATTCTCCAACTGAGGCATCAAATTTAGTTCAAAGAGAACTAAACGCAATACAGACTTGGCTAGACCGCTGGAAAATTAAAGTCAACACAAATAAATCTGTGCATATTTTATTTACACTAAGACGAGGTGATTGCCCCAACCTTCGACTTAATGCCAATATCATTCCAAAATGTGATAGCGTTAAATACCTGGGCATGCACTTGGATAAACGTTTAACATGGAAATGTCATATTCAAGCCAAATAGCCAATAAGCAATTGAAAATAAAATCCAAGCAATTATATTGGCTACTCGGACATAAATCCCCGCTATACCTTGAAACAAAACTACTTTTATACAAAGCTATATTAAAACCTATATGGACTTATGGGATGCAACTTTGGGGTACTGCTTGTAATTCAAATTTAGAAATTTTACAAAGATACCAGTCAAAAACCTTAAGACTAATTACAAATGCTCTTTGGTTTATCACTATTAAAGCCATTCATTCAGACCTTAACATACCATTTGTTAAAAACGAAGTAAATAAACTTAGCTCAAATTACTTACGCTGATCAGTTATCATACTAATCCTTTGGCAATTACGCTACTAGATGAAACTAACGAAATTAATAGACTCAAACGATATCATGTATTAGACCTTCCGTTCAGGAAATAAATGTAAGAACAATAAACTATAAATTAAAAGATAACTTAATATTCTGAATATATATTTTTGAAAAACATATCGGTATATTATTATTGACCTTACTGGAGATATAAGTTAAATTATAAACAGGTTATTTAATTTGCTTATTATTTTTAAGATAGATTGCAAATAAACAAATTATTACAAAAAAGCTTAGCATCTAAGGTGATACCTAGGTACTTAGCACTGTTATGGTGTGGTATAGGAATAGTATTTATATAAATTGGACAATATGCCGGCTTTTTCAAGGCAAAGTCGACATGAATTGATTTGGTGTCGTTTAATTTGATGCGCCACTTAGATGCCCACTTAGTGATTGCGTTGACTGCTGTCTGCACTCGTATCGTTACCGATAATGCACATAAATATTTGAAATATGATATTTGTTTCTATACAGATTTGCAAGAATATCTCATTTACAATTGTGGCACTTAAGAACTGTTCAGAAATCTGAACATACTGCCCACGTTGAAGTGTTTACACTTCAAAAAACCAATTCAAGTGTTTATAAATTTTGGGCATTTAAGATTATACAAGATATTTTGTTTTATTGTCTAAATTTTAAATTTGTAACATTATTTTAATTTATTAATATTAATAACTAATTTCTAAATATATATCCTCCTACCGGATATACGTTCCTTGATGCATTACAGATGCATCGTAGGATTATTGTTAGGATTACGCCGCCAGCAATTAACAGGATTAGGTTAGTGGTAATCATGCGTAGTGCACCATATGATGCCACTCTAAGTCCAATGGAAATACCCAAATGTTAGTTGGTCGCGGAATGTCAGGTATTTTAAAAACCTGTCTGGATCCTTTTAGCTTACAACTTTTTAGGGAAGGGAAGTGTATTGTAAGATTAGTTCCTGGTATTTCAAACTCAATTCCGGAACTTTTCAGGTTGTATGCCCAAAGGCTTACGCTCTTCGTCCCCAAAACGCAATTGGTGTCCAATTTTATGATGCCTTGTCCGTCTAGGACGTTAGTTTGATTACTACCATTGCAGCTAGTTTTGGCCTCTATCTTTAATGGTATTGAAAATATCCATATGTTAGGTGAGGAGAGCTGTAACCAAAATTCTTGCGTTGGCATAATATTGACTTCACAGTTAAGTGGTGTGCCTGTTTTATTTCTTAATAATGACATCTCACAAGTCTGCATACGTCCTACTCTAAAGATAGGATGCACTTGTGAACATATTGTCATTCTCACCACACGTTGACATCTGTACAATAAATAACCGTTTTATATTCGTTGAAAATAATAGAGTTCTGTTTTGGTAACTAAAGTTATATTTATATTAAACAATATAAAATCTTTAGTGACTTTGGCTGTTGTGGTGGTTATATGTCCAAGTTGAAGGGGATCAGTATCGGGAAGCCGCAAGCCCTGGTCAAGGTTATTTAAAATTAATTTTATTTGGGCTTCAAACTTTTTTATCGGCAACAGCCTTTCCATGAAGTTAGCTCTAGAGTTCCTAAGGACGCCATTATTCTTTGAAAAATTTGAAAGGTCCCCATTGTTGTGCTGAGTTTGGTGGCTGCTTCAATAAATAACAAGCGTTTCAATTGCTCATGGAGACTTGAACTCATTGAATAAATTGAATCGTTGATTATTTTAAACTTATACCAATAAGCTTGATTTTTAACATCTACGGTACGGTTTTACATATGGCTCAAGCAGCTTACGACTTCCGGTCTTTGAGCAAGTATCCTCTGGGTAGCCAGAAAACATCTCTTTAAAGGCGAGCTAAGGTGAGAAGGCGAAACATCCCATCGCAGGATTGTGCGCTGGGTTTGGGACCTGCCACGTAAAACATCATACCAATGAAAAGGAATAACAAGCCTCGGCCCCCTTTTGATGACGAGCATGGCAAACGAAATAAGGACCTCGAATTGAGGGCATGCACCTGGAATGTCCGGTCCCTTAATTGCCTCTACCCAGCTGGTTAATGTCCTCACGAAACTGAAGGCTGACATCACCCCCGACCAAGAAATGCCATGGACGAGACAAGGACTGACACGAGTAGGTCCTTGTGGCTTTTACTACAATGGCCATATAGAGGAGCGCAAGTTTGGTGTGGAAATCGTAGCGGGATAGAAACGAGTACAATCATTCACTCCGGTGAATGAACGTCCAGCCACAATCCGCATCAAAGCGAGGTTCTCCAACATATCGCTGATTTACGCCCACGCCCCGAGGGAAGAAAAGGATGAGCGCTTGGAGCGCACTTATGTGAGCTGCCCCCGCTACGATGTCAAAATCGTACTTAGCGACTTTAACGTCAGGGTTTGTAAAAAGGTATCTTTAGCACTACAGTCGGTAAATTCAGCCTCTACGACGAAACATCACCAAATGGCCTGAGGCTGATCGACTTCGCCGGGGCCCGAAATATGGTTATCTGTAGTACTAGATTCCAGCACAAGAAAATACATCAAGCTACCTGGCTGTCTCCGGATCGAAAAAACACCAACCAAATCGAGCATGTTGAGATAGACGGAAGAGACGACTCCAGTGATCTAATCGTGCGTACACTACGAGGTCCTAACTCGGACCACTATCTTGTTGCAGCTAAGATTCGCACTCGCCTATTTCCAGCAAAAAATGAACGATAACAAACGCAAGGAAGGTTCGACGTTGAGAAGCTGCAACAACTCGGTATAAGGAAACTGTGGGTTGGCATTTCAAACTCCTGCAACCGAAACATTTGGGAACATTTCGGATAATACTAAAGAACAGCTGGTACGGCGAGGAGTGCCATGTCGCAACGGAGAGAAGACAAACTGCCTACCTTGCAACGTTACGATCGACCACAATACGTACGGGATGGGATAGATACCGAGAGTTGAAGAGGGAAGCGAGACGCATTTGTAGACAGAAAAAGAAAGAGGCCGAAATGCGTGAGTACGAAGAGCTTGATAAGCTGGCCGACAGGGGTAATGCTCGAAAATTCTACGAAAAAATGCGGCGGCTTACAGAAGGTTTCAAGACCAGAGCATACTTTTTTAGAGCCCTCAAAGAGAATCTAGTCTCTGATGCCTAGAGAATACTTAAATTATGTAGGGAACACTTCTCCAGCCTGCTGAATGACAATGAACGTACAAGGAGAAGGCGAACCCCGTTCCCGAATTTATGATGATGGAGCAGACGTCCCATTGCCCGACCATGAAGAGGTTCGAATAGCAATTTTCCGTCTGAAGAACCACAAAGTGGCGGAGCCGATGGATTGCCGGCCGAGCTATTCAAACACGGTGGTTAAGAACTGATAGGGAGCACGCATCAGCTTCTTTGTAAAGTGTGGTCGGACGAAAGTATGCCCTACGATTGGAATTTAAGTGTGCTATGCCCAATCCTTAAAAAAGGAGACCCCATAATCTGCGCCCACTACCGTGGGATAACCCTCCTCAACATCGCGTATAAGGTTCTATCGAGCATATTGTATGAAAGATTAAAGCCCACCGTCAACAAACTGAATGGACCATATCAGTGTGGCTTTAGACCTGGCAAATCAACAACCGGCCAGATATTCAACATGCGCCAAATCTTGGAAAAGACCAGTGAAAGGAGAATCGACACACACCACCTCCTCGTCGATTTCGAAGCTGCTTTCAGCAGCACGAAAAGGAGCTGCCTTTACTCCGCGATGTCTGAATTTGGTATCCCCGCAAAACTAATACGGCTGTGTAACCTGACTTTGAGTTCGATTAAAAGCTCCGTCATGATCGGTAAGGACCTCTCCAAGACGTTCGATACCAAACGATGTTTCAGACAAGGCGACTCCCTATCGTGCGACTTCTTCAATCTGCTGCTGGAGAAAATAGTTCGAGCTGCAGAACTTAATCGAGCAGGTACAATCTTTTATAAGAGTGTACAGCTGCTGGTGTATGCCGTGTATTGATATCATCGGCCTCAACACCCGCGCCGTTAGTTCTGCTTTCTCCAGGCTGGACAAGGAAGCAAAGCAAATGGGTCGCAATGAACGAGGGCAAGACTAAATATCTCCTGAGATCAAATAAACAGTCGTCGCACTCGCGACTTGTCTCTCACGTCCCTGTTGACAGTCATAACTTTCAAGGTGTAGATAATTTGGTCTATTTAAGAAGCAGTATTAACACCACCAACAATGTTAGCCTGGAAATTCAACGCAGGATTACTCTTGCCAACAGGTGCTACTTCGGACTGAGTAGGCAATTGAAAAGTAATGTTCTCTCTCGACGAACAAAAGCCAAACTCTATAAGTCGCTCATAATTCCCATCCTGCTATATGGAGCAGAGGCTTGGACGATGACAACAACTGATGAGTTGACGTTAAGAGTTTTCGGGAGAAAGGTTCTGCGAAAGATTTATGATTCTGTGCGCATTGGCCACTGTGAATATCGCATTCGATGGAACGATGAGCTGTACGAGATATACGACGACATTGACATAGTTCAACGAATTAAAAGACAGCGGCTACGGTGGCTAGGTCATGTTGTACGGATGGATGAAAACACTCCAGCTTTGAAAGGATTCGACGCAGTACGCGCCGCGGGAAGCAGAGGAAGAGGAAGACCACTCTCTCCACTCCATTGGAAGGACCAAGAGGAGAAGGAACTGGCTACGCTTAATATCCAATTGGCGCCACGTAGTAAAAAGAAGAAACGACTGCCGCACTGTCGTTGACTCAGCTATAATCGCGTAAGCGGTGTCTACACCAGTAAAGAAGAAGTAGGAAACTATAAGTAAGCTTAATAATGTTAAAATTAAGTTTTTTTTTATATGAGTCGACAGCCTTGGTATATTATTACTTTTCTCATTTGGATCTTCTCTTATTGTTTTTTTTTGATTGGGAAAGGACAAGCATTGTGTATTGCTCTTTTTGATGTGCCATTGCTTGTCCTTACTTCTACCATTCCACATTTGCCATCTTGGCCTAAAATGACGTTTTCAATACGTCCTCTTCCCCACTGTAGTGGTGGGGTATTTTCTTCTTCAAGAAGTACCAAGGCACTAGTTTTAATATTTTCAAACGGAACAAGCCATTTATTTCTTTTTTGCAGTTCATTTATATATTCATTGGACCATCGCTACCAGAATTCTTTTGAACTCTTTTCGACCGATTTCCAATGGTTCCTTAACCCTTGGAAACTTTGGTTGTAGTTCGTGTCAACGATAGTTGGTAATGGTTCTCCTACCAAAAACTGACCTGATGTTAATACCTGGAGATCATTTGGATTGTTTGATAATGCGGTAATAGGTCTGAATTAAGAACGGCTTCTATTTGTGTCATGAGTTTTGATATTTCTGCAATAGTCATTACTATTTCAACTACTCGGAAAAAATGTTTTTTAATTGATTTAACAGCCGCTTCCCACAGTCCTCTTATATGTGGAGATCTTGCTGGTATATTTATCCAGGTTATTTCTCTTTTATTTCGAAATTCTGATAATTATGTGAGTCTTTCTGAAATAATTTAAAAACTTCTCGAAGACTATTGGTTGCTCCAACAAAATTGGTCCCGTTATCTGAAAAGATTTTGTAGAGGCAACTTCTCCCAAAAATAAATCTTTTTAGGGCACCTATAAAGGCTGCTGAAGAAAGATCTGATACTACTTCTAAGTTTACTGCCTTCGTGGCAAAGCATACGAAGATACAGACATGAGCTTTATCAGCCTTTTTTCCACGTATTTTATTATGTATCTCAATTAGACCGAGGAAGTCCATTTCTACGATATAAAAAGGGTCCTATTAGTCTATCTTGCAGTAAGTTTCCCATTGACTGGTGTAGGGACCGAGAATTAAGCATCTATAACATTTATTTACAACTTTGCTGGCTAATTGTCTACCTCATAAAATCCAAAACTTTTACCTGGTTATTGCTAGTAAATCCTGTGGTCCAATGTGTAGATGTACATGATTTACTAATAAACGAACGATGTAATCTTCTTAAGGGAGAAGTATAGGGTGCTTAGCATCCTCTGAAAGACTACTACTTTGAATCCTACCTTCTACTCTTATAATATTATTGTTGTCTAGTTTGGAATTTTTGGAACTCGTTAGTTGGAACTGATTAGCTTTAATTCTAGATCAAAGTAGATTTGTTTTGTAAACAATGTAATTTAACGCTTCTCGTTTATAAAGTTGTATTCATTAATGGTTTTTTCCTAATGATATCTATAAATTTAAATATGATAACTATAGCATTTTCTTGGGTTTTATAAATATTTGTATAAATAATTTCCGATCCTCTAAACCATAATATGCTGGTGATAAGTTCGCTTGGTGTCACTCCTCTAGAAATAATATCAGCCGGATTATCTAGCAGATATGCCTCCAATTATTTATGCTGGTATTGGTTTTTATGAAATTTACTCTATTCGACTAAAATATCTGTAAACGTCCAGGATCTAGCTCTAACCAATTTAATACTATTGTGGAGTCTGTATGAAAGTAAATAGAACATTTAAATTTAAAACATTTTTTGTTTTTAGTATGAATTCTGCAAGTATATTTACATAAGTTTCACCTCTTTGGTTTTCAGATTTTGCACTACGTACGGCCCCATACGCTTTCATCGAAGCCTCAAAAAAACCATGTTATTTACTATTTACGGTTCATTACATAAAATACGTATGGATATTCGTATATGATTTAACAATGGAAGCTCATCTTTGATTTTTAACCAAGTGTCCACTATTTCCTGTGACAGCTTTTCATCCTAATCAGTTTATGACACACGTCTTGTAATAAAATTATTGAAGTAACTGTGACGGGATTCACAAAGGCCAATGGGTCGAATAATTTGGAAACGTCTAGAAGAATGGTCCTTTCTGTAATATTGTCGTTGTACTTCCAATTGCAAGTGGTCGTCAAATGGAGTTCAAGTGACACCTAATGCTTTAAATTCGTTGTTAGGTTTCTTGTTGAAGTCTAGTTGCTTTTCTCTGTCTTCGAGAGGAATATTTTTTAAAAGTTCAATGTTATTGGAACACCATTTCAAAGGTTGCATCCATATTTTCTTAAAATTATTTTGATATTATCTTGGATCATCATCTAGATTATATCCTTCTGTCATAAGATTGTCCATGCAAAAAACTACATTGATAATTTCCGCTACTTCTGAATAATCATTTCTCTCCATTTCTACAATTTTCTGCAAACATTTAACTACTAAATAAGGTACAGCTGCAGTACCATACGTAACAATGAGTATCTGTTCGCAGTATTTCATTATCTTTTTCGCGCCAGTAGATATTTGATATTTTTCATCCTCTGGGCGAATCCATATTTGCCTAAACATTTTCTCGAATTGAAGACATACCTATGTTTTCTAAACCTCAGTAAAATATTAAATAAGTCTTCTTGCTGGAATAGCTACAGTAAATTTACTATCTACAGAAATTTTAAAATTATTATTAAAATGCTCCTCACAATGTGTTTCTTCTTTAGTTTTATTATAATATTTATTTTTAACTGATTCTATTTCCCAAAACTTTTTAAGTTAATTGTCTAGTTTTTCATCTAAATATGTTACAACACCACAGTGAGCAAATTTAGAGCTTATGTTAGTTGATCCGTATATCAACTACCCAAACACACTTTTCTGCAGTTTGTAATTAACATTTTCAATAGATATTTTCTCTTCTTTTAACAAATCAAAGAATATGTCCGCACCTTATACTTAGTAAGTCAATTTTACCCGGAACACCAAATCAAGGGTCGGCCAGTTTTATATTCTCTGGAATTTTTTTGACTTTTATGTGTTCTGTGGGTACATTGGACACAATGTTTTGCACTTTAATGGTGTCTAAATTTGTTTCGAAAGGATCTATTAATGATTTTAAATGAAAATTAACTCTTTCTCTTATTTGTCTTGTTTTGACCAACTCCTTCAATAGTCATAGATTCTCTCCTGGAAGAAAGTTTTAATTTATTTTTCAGTTCTTTGGTTATAAGGTGAACTTGAAACCTACTATCTAATAAAGCACGTGCCTTTATAATTTTTCCATCAAGGCCTTTTATACCAACAACTGCTGTTGTTAGGAGGACATATTCACAATCACTCTTTATCTATCGTTTTTCGTATTTTTAATGGCTGTGCTTTTCGCTTTAGAAGATTCATCTTTGTGAAGCCATATATGATTGTTTCCTTTACAAGTGAGGCAACTTTCGCCTCTACATTCCTCTATATTGTGCCCTGTTTTAAGACATTTGGTGCATAGTTTGTTTTTCATTACTGCATTCCATTATGCATTTAAATTCTGCATTTTGAAATTTTAATGATGTCTTAGAGGCTTGTGCTGCTTCTAGTGCATTCCCTTCATGATTCAGAAACGAATTTAGTGAATTTAAGGTAGGTATTTCCTTAGGATTTTTAAGGCAATTTTTATACCTAAACCTTAAATTTATGTCTAATTTTTGCACAAGCGTATAGTTTAATAAAGCTTGTAACAAGTTATCTGAGACTTTCCAATGCTCGTGTACTTTCAGAAATTTTTTCTTGAAATTTTCGTAGACTAAAAGTAGTCTCAGTCATTACTACAAAATTTGTTTGAAATAACGCGTGGATCAATAAGTCCCGGGACTAAATAATAAAAACACATTTTTTTGGCAAAATTCGACTTTATTCATCAACATAGTCTCCTCTAAGAGTAACGCAATCAGTCCAGCGCTTCTCTAACATTTCAATACCTTTCTTATAGAACGATTTATGTATATTTGACCTCGAAATAAGCGTTCGTTTTGACGATGATTTCCTTGTTGGAGTAGAATCTCTTTCCTTGGAGCATTTTTTTGAGGTCTGCAAACAGCTAGTAGTCGCTGGGGGCCAGATCCGGTCAATACTAACGCAAAAAATCCGGTTTGTTCCGGCGAAGCAGCTTCAAACAGCACTCAGAATCAACGACTCGTTGCCGTTTTTGATCCACCGTGAGCAAACGCGGCACCCACTTTGACAACAGCTTCCTCATAGACAAATGTTCATGCAAATTAGTATACATACTGCCGTGTGATAAAGGTGTCAGCTATTTGACACAATTTCAATTTACGGGTTTTAGAAACGATTGGTGGACTTTTTTGATGGTTTCCGATGTGATTGTCTCATTTGGCCGGCCAGAGCGTTCAGGATCTTCAGTGTCTGTACGACCACGTTTAAGGTCAGTATACCACCGACAAATGATTGTTTTTGATGGAGCAGATTTTCCGTGGCACTTTTCAAGCCATTGCTGAGCTTGCACTGTGTTGTTCTTAATCAAAAAGCAATAATAAATCAACACATGAAACTGTTTCGAATCCATTGTTTTGAGAATGCAAGACAAGCGTCATTTAAATCACTTTAACTCGTGAGCCAAACATCAGAATTACATGAAATTTTGACAGGTATCTTTTGAAAATTGGTTCTTATGAAAAATCATACATAACTTTTGTTTGCAGCACCATATATGCGTCAGTCCTGGGCCTTATTTATCCACGTGTTAAGTATTTGCTAGTAACCTTTTATTAGTAATTTTTTCATTAAGAAGGTTACAGACAACTGAAAAATTTGTAGAGGTTGAAGGCAGATTTGCAATACAACTTGCAGCCGATCCTCTAAATTTAGGTTTTAAAATACACATTTTATACGTGTCTGAAACATTTTCAAAGACTAGGAGTTGCTCAAACAATTCTTTAGAAGTTTGCCACATAGAATTTACTTGTTAACTCATCATTTTCGTGCTGGCTAATAAATTCAGGCACAGTATCACGAGTTTTTTTTATAAGTCTCTCTATGCTGTCTAGAGAGCATATTTCGTTTATTTCGTAGTCTTCAAAAAACAGGATTTGGAAGGCATTCCCTTTTCCTGAGACCACTATTTATTTGAATTGTAGCGATCAACTGGCCTAACTTGGCGTACGCTGTCAAATAAAGCGTCCTTACCGTCCCTGCTACGTCATTTTTAATATAATTATCTTTTTTACCATTTTTTGTCCAAACTATCTTGGAGTTTTTCTAAAATTCCTAAATCTTCATTTATATCCGTACTCATGGACTTAAAATGAAGTTTTTGCAGTTCGTCTGCTAATTTAAATAATTGCATATGAATTAAATAAAAAATTAAAGATGTTATTAATTTAAATAATTGTATATGAATTAAATAAAAAAAAATTAAAGATCCTTGTTAGAATACGGATGTGGTTTACGCTGTATATTTGGGTATTATAAAATTTTGTTTTTTTATTCAATTCAATTCGTTTTTTATGTTCACTTGTGTGTTCTTAAAACTTAGAGGTCACCAAATGTAAATCACAACGCGAAGGGTTCGGTTATAAAATTGTACTCAGCTCTTGCCCAAAGCTCTTTTATTTATCGAATTTTTTATCCTAAGTCATGTATGCACCACATGCAGAGTGCACGTTAATACCATCATATTATATGAACATATGTCATAAATATGTAGCATGACACTTACCACCCATCTGATCCGTATTGAAACATTTTATGTACTTTGCTAATACTGTCCGCCGTAAGTGACCCAAAATGTAATTCATTGATTGTAAGATGAATCTTTCCACTTGTAACATATATCCTATTTATTCGCTTAGATTTTTCTTTGAATATTCTGTCATAAATTGTGCTCTTGTTACACTTACCTTCCTCAATATTTATGGGTTTTTCTTTTGTAACTGAGTGGTAGCTGTTATTATACCATTCTATAGCTTTGCTCATTTTATTTGTTATACTAGAGTTTTTATTTTCTATACCTAATACTCTAATTTTTTCTCCTAGTGTATTGTGTAGGCGTTCTACATCAGAATTGCCGGTGTGGTTATTTGGTTTAACGAGATGTAGTTCAATATTTTCGTTTCTGAGGAAATCTTTAACATTAATGCTTTTAAATTCGTTATCAGCAATAATTTTTTTAAAATGTCCTCTTTGCGACTTATATTGGTTTATTTTTTCGATTATAGTTTGGCTGGTCCTATCTTCAAGAAAAAATGCTGTGGCGAATTTAGAAAACCTGTCTATAAAAGTTAGAAAATTCGCTTTTGAATTAGTGTAGCAGTCCATGTGAATTATTTCTTTGCAATCTTTCGGTGTTAAATTAAATTTTGCTCTTATAGGTCGCCTATCATATTTGACTCTGTTGCATGTATCGCAGTTGTTTACGAATTTGTGTACCAGTTTTTTCAAATTTGGGAAGTAGATATGTCTTTTAACTCCTTCGTAGTTCTCCGATATTCCTGTGTGTCCTGTTTCAAACTTGTGATAATTTTGGATATGTCTGTAGGCTTCTTCTTCGCTATTTATATCTTTAGCGTGATATGAACATTTAACAAATTTAATGTTGTCGAATCCATCAAATAACTCGATGATTTTTTGTTGTAAATTATTATATTCATGATCGTTAACTTCGCTGTATATGCCAATTTTGCCTGAAGTGATATGTCTTCTGAGGATATCAGAAATATTGTTGTCGAGATCTACTGGTGTTACGTAAATTTTTTTATTGTTGTGTTTTATTTCGAACTCCAATTGTTTGCTATCTGTTAAAATTATCTGAATTTTAAACCGATTGACTATGGTGTCCAAAATGGGTATATGGTTGTTCAATTGCTCCTCCTGAGAGTGTATTGTATTTACATCGTTTTCGTCTAAAATATTTTCTAAAGATAGATTGCTACCTGTTTCCATAAAATTTATTAAATTGGTGTTATTATTGATTCTGCTAAGGAAATCTGCTACTTTGTTTTCCTTTCCTTTTATATAATTTACGTTCATGTTGTATTCTCCTAATTTTATTATCCATGTTTGTAGTCTAGGATTTATATCTTTACAATGAGCCTTCGTGTATAGCCATTTTAATGGTTGATGATCTGTTAATAAATCAAATTGGACGCCATATAAGTAAGGCAGGAAGTAGTTTGTGGCCCAAACGATTGCTAACAACTCCTTTTCTGTTGTAGAATATCTACGTTCGTGGTCGTTGAGTGTTCTACTCGCATAACATACAGGATGTTCGTTTTGTTGTAATACGGCACCGATTGCGAAATTGTTTGCATCAGTAGTTAATGTAAATTTCTTTTTGAAATCTGGATAACTTAGTACTGGAGCTTCTGTCATTATTTGTTTTAATTTTTGAAATGAGTTTATATATGTAGAGTCGTTAATATTAATTTTAACATTTTTCTTTAGAAAATGTGTCATAGGTTGTGCTACTTTCGCGTAGTCTTTTATAAATTTCCGATAGTATCCCGTAGCTCCTAGAAAAGACTTTATTTGTCTTGTTGTTTTTGGTAATTTTAGATCTTGTATTTTATTTATTTTCTCGAAATTCGGTTTAACTCCTTCAGGTGTTAAAACGTGGTCTACAAATTGTGTTTCTTTGGCACAAAAATTGCACTTGTCAAATTGTACCTTAAGGTTATGCTTCTTTAGTGCATTGAAAATTTTTGTTAGGCTTTGTATATGCTCTTCTAATGTTGTACTGAAAACGAGAATGTCATCCATGTATACTACGCATATTTTATTTATGTATTCTCTAAGAACACAATTCATCAGCCTTTGGAAGGTTGATGGAGCGTTTTTGAGACCGAATGGCATTCTAACGTATTCGTAATGACCAAAAGGGGTGGAAAACGCGGTTTTCTTTCTATCTTCCTCTTTTACTAAGATTTGGTGGAATCCTTTTGCGAGATCGAGTGTCGTAAAGTATACAGCTCTTCCTAATTTATCTAATATATTATCAATGTTTGGGATTGGGAATTTGTCATCGATTGTGATATCATTTAGTTTTCTGTAGTCTATCACGATCCGCCATTTCTTTGTTTAGGAGTTATCTGATTTTTTTGTACTATCCATAAAAGACTATTGTAAGGGGAATTACTATTTCTTATGATTCCTTGTTTTAACATTTCTTTAATTTGTTTAGTTATCTCTTCTTCGTGTATCTGTGGGTATCTGTAAATTTTCGAATATACTGGAGTGTCTGTCGTGGTCACTATCTCGTGTTCAATAGCTGATGTACTAGTAAGGTCATCTCCTTCTTTATAAAATAGGTTCTTGTAATTTTTTATTAACTTACTAACTAAAAATTTCTCTTCTTTATTTAGATTTGTTGTAAATTGCTCAATTTGTAAGTTCCTATTTTCCGTACTTTCTAATTGATAAATTTCATTAAAATTATATGGGCAAGAATTCATAAATTTTATCACTTCGTTATTAATTGTTAAGGTATCGTTTCTCATATCAATAACTGCTTGTAATGGTTTTAGTATGTTTTGCCCAACTCTGTTTTGCTTAAAGTTCGCGAAATGAAAGTGATTGTTCTTCCATTTTGCTCTAGGACTGCTCCTATTGCATCTTTGGAAGCATCGGTGGTTAGAGAGAATTCCTTTTTATAGTCTGGATATTGAAGAATCACATCTTCGGAAGTGAGTGCGGATTTAATTTTTCAAATGCTTCTTTTGCTTCGATATTAAGTGTAATGGGGACTTTTTTTGACATATTTTTCGAGATGCGACCTTCTTCGCCGTGGAGTAGGGTTGTTAATGGTTTTGCAAGTGAAGCATAACTTCTTATGAAGCGTCTATAGTATCCTGAAAGGCCGAGGAATGACCTCAAATCTTTAAGGTTTTTGGGGTATTGGAAATTGACTATTGATTGAACTTTGGTGGGATTGGTTGAGATGCCATCTGATGAAATAATAAAGCCTAAGAATTCCACTTTGGTTTTAAACAATTCACATTTATCAATCTGAACTTTCGTATTAGCTTTATTTAGGGTGTCAAAAATTGTATCAATGTGTTTTTGGTGGGACTCTATACCTTTGCTGAATATGATATTTTCCGTTGTTCACGGAAAAAGCTGTCTTCTCAACATCGGATTCCTTAAGATGAATCTGGTGGAAGCCACTCTTCAGATCGATTACAGAAAATATTTTGTTGTCTCCTAGTTGAGAAAGTACCTCGTTTATTTCCGGTATTGGATACCTATCTGACACGGTGACACTATTCAGTTTTCTGTAATCGATGACCATTCTATACTTTTTCTCTCCCGATGCGTCCTCTTTCATGGGGACTACCCACATCGGAGAGTTGTAGGGCGATCTGGATGGTCTTATTATGCCGTCTTCTGATAATTTATTTATCTGTTTATCTATTTCGTCCCTGAGGGAAAATGGGTAAGAGTAGGATTTCGAGTAAACTGGCGTTTCGGAGTTTGTTCTTATTTCGGCCACTACTTTGGTGGTGTAGGTCAGTCTTTCGTTAGGTTCGGAGAAAAAATGGCTATGTTTATGTTGAGTATTCATATGCGTGTCCCTAATTTGGATTGCGTTTACGTCCTGTGTTTTGTATTCTTTTAGATGAATTTTCGTGTGGTTTGCTATAATCATAAAATTATCCTTACTATTGATTATTGCGTTAATTTCTTTTATGCTGTCATTACCTAATATTCCGTGAAATGTGGTTAGGGTGGGTAGTAGGAAAAACTTTAATTGATTTTTGAGCTTGAAAAGATTTATATATGTGTGATGGGTGATCTTTATTTTGCCTCCTATCGAGTTTGCATGAAATGGGCTATTATTTTCTGTTATTTTCCTTGCTAAATGAGGCTGTATGTAGTTCTTGTTAGAACCTGTGTCTAGTAGTATTTTAAGAATTCTCCGCTCCTTGTTCTACATTCGAAGTAAGGAAGCGAAGAAGTTTTCATTCTAAAAAATGTATATCTGTTGGGTCTAGGATTTCGGGTTGGTTCTGATTGTAGTTGAGAGAGTCCTGGTCAAGAATATGGTGGTATGTTGGATCTTCAAGAGGGTTTGCAGAATTAGGGCCTTCCGGGTGTATCTGAGAGCAGTTTATATGGAAATTTCTTTGAACTTTGCGGGGTGGATTCGTAAAATTCGAACTTGGTCCTTCCTGTCGTTTTTAGGCATACTTGAAGTTCGGTCTATTGGCATAATTTATTGCGTTTGTTCTAATACTTTGGTCTATGTCCATTGGTTCCGGTTTTGGTAATGGTTTTTGCGCTAGAGGTCTTGGGGGTGAATTGTTGTAAGGATTATATTGTGGATTGTTATAGGTGTTATACTGTGGGCTGTTGAATGGTTGATAGGTGCGTTGCGCGAATTGTTGTGGGCGGTATGCGTTTGGCGAAAACGCTTGTTGTGTGCGTGGCATATATGCGAGCTCTGGGTGAAAATATTGTTGAGAGGGTTGTGTATAGACTTGTCTTTGGAAATGTTGATGTTGTGGCTTTGGGGGAAGTTGTGGTCTATCCATTCTGTAGGGTGTATTGTAATTGTCCGCGTGCGTGGTTCTAAAATTTTAATTTTCTAGCTTAATGCAAAGGTGCAGAGCTTCTGGCAGGTCGGCAGGTTCTTTCATACCAAGCAATTTGGAGAGGTCTCCTGAAAGTCCTCGTACGAATGTATCGAGGGCTTTCTCCCTATAGATTCGAGAAAGAATTTGTATTGATTCTTCACTCATCTCTATACAGGTGATTTTGTTAAGAATTAGTGACAGATGTGTGTATACTTGCGAATAGAAGCTTTGTGCCGATCGACGTCCTTGGATAATGCACGTCATTTGATATTCCAATGTACTTAAATCTCTTTTATCCGCGTAATGCGTTGTTAAGCATTTAGAGATCGCTGTCCAATTCAGCGGTGTGTTGTAAGATTCGAGTACCGCGTCGGCCTTACCAATTATTTTATTCCTAATTACGTTTAAGATTCCAAAATATTTTGGAGTGATTATCAAATTTTCATAGATTTTGAGGATGCGCTCAACGCTTTTCCTCCAACTGCTAAATTCGGTGGGGTTTCCGCTAAATTCTCTAAGTGACCTGACAACGTCTGGGATTTTGTCCATATCTGAAAGATTGTTCCTATAACGTTCGTGAATCGTTTCGTCCACTATGGGTGCTGGGATCAAGTCATTCTTAATTATACTTTGTATTATGTTTCGTCCATTTATGAGTAGTAATTGACCTAGTAGTTCTCTTACTTGATTTGCTAAATCGGGTTGTGCAGGATTTGCTACGTTGTGTGCAATTGGATTAGGTGAGGGTAGTACTGTGGCCTTATGAGATTATTTGGATTTGCCATTGTTTTCTTCCCTTTTACTTACTTGAGGATTACGAAATATTAAAAAAAAAAATTCTATTTATTATTTTATTTTCGCTAAAACTAATATTTCCTATTTTTTCGTTGTTAACCATGCTAGGAAAGGTAGCTTTTCTACTCTGGAGGGTCCTGGGAATCGCAGAGTTAAGCGTTGTTATAGGTTTTTATTTATTTTTAGTTACTGGCTGTACGAGCCTTTTGTTATTTAATTTATAATTTATAAATCTCTGGACGGTCCCTTTGGTGGTGAATCGCAGAGTTTTTATTTGTTATAAGCTGGAGGGTCCCCCCGAAGGTGGTGAATCGCAGCTTTAGTTTTTGTAAATTATTGCCTGCACAAGCCGTGTTTTATATTCTAAGATTTTAAATATGTACCTAAATCTAGTTTATTTGATCCGAACTATGTATTCGGAGAAACCAAAAGATGAAAGATATTGTCTTCTTATTTTATAACAATATCTAGTAGTGCTTATTTTTAGATAAATTTATTAATATAATATCTTTTTGGTTAAAGTTTATTAATGTGGTATTTATTTAGCCAAGTTTGTTAAATTTATTAAATTTGTCTCTTGTAAACTGAATTTAGAATTATATATTTACATTTGAAATGTAACGTGAGCATTTATTTATTTAAAACGAAGGTGTTCAAGAATATTTTTATTTTGTTTGGGTTATCGATTTACTTACATTAATAATATTTTGAGTCGCATATTAATTAAGGCTTCTGCTTTCCGGGCTGGCTGTCCTATGACGTCCTGTTTGGATTCGTTTATTATCCTACTGAGGGGCCTTTATTTCCCGTGATGCTGCCTTGTTGTGTTCCTCGGGTGGAGTGTTGTATTCTGGGTAGCACTTTCTGCTTTACCCGTGGTACTATAGCACTGTAGTATGTGGCACTGTAGAACTGTAGTTTATAGCACTCTTGTACGTAGCACTGTTGAACTGTTGTTTATAGCACTGTTGAGCTGTAGCACCGTTGAACTGTAGTATGTAGCACTGTTGAACTTTATGTGATATTGTTCAATTCAGGTAGCACTTCCTGCTTAACCTGTTGCACTATTACGTTATTGTTCAATTTAGGTAGCACTTTATGATTTACCTAGTTAATATATCCACGCGAAGGAAACACTTTCTTTTAGCTCGGGCGCCAATTATTCATCCTTCCACTTAAACGTGGAAAAAAACAAATTTTTTTGAAGTTTGATTATGTTTTATTGAATTCTACTTTTCGACTACTTATTACTAACAATTATATCTTACTTTATACCTATCAATAATTTATGGTCACATTGCACTTCAATGTGACCGTATAAAACTCGGCTGCGCTGTCGTTGTAACTCTGCTGTGGTGTTGTTGTTAATTTTCGCAATTTGTTATTTTGCGTTTCCTGTTGTTGAATTAATGCAGACATGTCGTCAGCAATATTGGTTTATTAATTTTATTTGAACTTTGTGTTTTTATTCGCTTGTGTTTTCGTGCTTGTATTATTGCTGTGTTAGCTAGATTTTGGTGTTAACCAATTTGGTGTTAACTTGTATATGTAAAGCAAACATATAAATACTAGTTCAATAAGTTATACACATGTCTTTTGTTATACAACAACCATAGAGTTTAGTTATACAATAAAGGAACGTTCTAATATGAGCGCTAACACGCAAAGTACAGAACTAAAAAAAATATATTTTTTGTATTTCTAATACGGAAGATTATTAATTGGCGCCCAACGAGGGGCTACACAACAAAAGGATTCAGATATGAAATCGTTACAGTGTAGTCAAAGGGATATAAATCTTATACGAAAACATAAAGGAATATAAATTTTATATTTTAAACAAATAAAGTGAAAATACAAGTGAATAAATAATGACACAAAACGAAATAACAGCTCTAAATGAAGTCGTACAGGACCTCCAGAGGAGACTGTTGCTAATGGAAACAAGGCAAGGAAATGGAGTCATACACGAATACCAGGATCAATTATGTTCATACAACAATCCTGGAGAAGTAGAACTAAATATATTTAAAACGTTACCAATTTTTAGTGGAGACTACCACAAATACCGAAATTGGTAGAAGATGGCTACAACATTAATGTCCTATATATCTAAATTTCAAGCATTTAATGTATGTAAATGCAGAAGCACTCATCATGGTTAGGAGTTAAATCACGGGGAAAGCAGCCCAGATATTAGTTAATAACAACACTAAACAAAACTTCAAAGCAATAATTGAAAGATTAGATGATTCATACGCAGACCAGAGACCACTCTACGTTCTAGAAGAGGAGATGATGAAGGTTCGACAGGAAAATCAACCTCTACACGTATATTACGACAGATTAAGTCAATTTCTGAACATCGTGTTATCAAAAATAGAAATGACGCACAAAAACGAATATGTAGCTGAAGCCTTACACAAGGAAGAGCAGTCTAAAGCTGTCCGAACGTTTATAACAGGATTAAAAAGCCTGACAACAAAAAATGCACTCTACTCCCGAGGATGCGAAAGTATTAATGAAGAATAGGGAATCGCACGCACGATGCAGCATGACTCGCAATACCAACAGTATGAGTATATTCCATGCATGAACATGACTGTACCCAGACACAACAATCCATTTCAACAGTCGCAGCAAACTCAACCACGTGCCGAACACATGGAAGGAGACCCGTCAACAGCACAATTCAGGCGATGCACACACTACATACCACAACAAGCCGAAGCCCAGAAACAGCAGTATCAACAAAGAAATTTTCAACAACCACAGCAACAAAGTCATGGAATATTTAGCGGCCAACGCCTAAACCAGTTTTTGAAGAGAATCAGAGATACAAATTCAGAAGTACATGGAAAAAAAGAAAGAGTCAACCAGCTCAACGACGACAACGACGTAGAAGATGTACAGTCCCTCTACAACGAACCAGCCACCGATGAAGAGGAAGCTGAACAGACCCATTTTTTTTTATAAAATACCACGGTCTTCCTACTTTAAGAAGAACTGCACCAAATGGTAAGTCCGTTTATATACTAATAGATAGGGGTGCTACACGCAGTTATGTAAAAAGTGAATATCCATACGCAAAGAAAATATTGTTAGATAAACCACTAAAAACTAGAACTTTACATGGAAGTTCAATAATTACACAAAAAAGGAAAATAAGTTTGTTAGGCCATGAAATCGAACTTCTAGATATTGATAAATATAAAGATTTCGATATGAGAGCTAAAGTTAATATGATGAATTATTCAATTAGTTTCTCAAAGAAAGAAAATAATTTAAGAAAAAATGTACTCAATTATACCATAGGTGACGAAACATACAAAAAAGAAATTGATAATTTATGAAAAATAATTATTGTGAAGAAATTTTACCATTTACAACTACTATAGAAGCAGAAATTAGAACAGAGGCCAAAGATCCTGTGCGCATACTTACGAAAACTAGAGTCCAAATTTCAATTCTATGACATCATAAACGAATTTACTCAATAACTGAATATAGACCATTAGAAGTATTTTTTGAAATAAGTAAGTATCCTGATATAACACATAAAATTTAAGAAAACTAAGAAAATATGTTGAGATACTACAATAAAAATAGGACTAATAGGACATACGTTCCAGGATAGATTGTCTTCGGAAAATCCAGTCTACGAGAGAAATATACAAAAAGATATTTAAAATATATTGTAAAAGAAGATCGTGAGGACACAATCCTAACAACCACGGGAAAGGTCATCTACAAGGACAACATACGACAAAATGCACAAACAACTGATAATAACGTTAATACTAGTAAAAATAATCCTAGCACAAGTAATAACATTGAGGATAAAAAATATATGTTAACTGAAACGGATCCTTCGTATTTATTCGAAAGTGAAGATTACTTATTTCATGTGACGAATTTAACAAAGGTATTAAAACCATACAGTGAAATTAAAAAAATGTTAGAACAAACAAAAAAAGATGCAGCAGATGAAATAATAATTAATAGAAATGGAATATTAAAGAATCAACTAACGCGACGAATCAAAAGGAGTATAGATTTCGTAGGATCAGCACTCAAAATCATAACGGGAGTACCCGACCGCTACGATTTAAAAGAAATCAAGACGGCCCTAAATGACATAATACATAAAGAACTTTTAGATTAACCGACAACAGTTAACTTTGCTAGAAATGAAAACTTTTATTCTGCAGCAATCAATACCGAAGAAATAGTAGAAATAGTTAGAAAAGAACAAGTTAATATTCCCGTAATTGATATATTAGAATATTTCACAAAATTAATGAAATATTTGTAGTAAATAGTATATAAATATCCTATAATAATAGAGAAATGTGAAATGTATGACACTAATGACTTACAAACATGGAAAACTTAACTTAGACGCAATGATTTCAATGTGTAAAGACAAATCACAAAGAATTAAAGATTGTAAAAAAATTTAAGCAAAAACATTTGTAGAAAAGGAAAATCAGATCAATGTACCATACCTTTAATGCATAACGAAGAAGCACACTGTAATGTTGTTGAAGAAAATAACAAACCAATAATAGAATTAAATAATGGTAATATTATCCTAAGCGGAACACAGGTATTAAATAATGAATCTATATCAGGAAATAATTTAATATGATTAACAGTTCCCACAACTATTGATGGAAAAACTTATAAAAACAAAAACGAACAAATTAAAAATATTTCAAAGCACAAGGCAAAGAGTAAATTAAAACACTTGAACTATTACAATCGGATACTGAATACGAATTTACCAATATTCAAAAATTACATAAATTAATAATTCCTTTTGAAGAACATCCTGTAAGAAATACACTAATAGCTATTGTGTCAGGATGTATTGTAATATTAATAATATACTGTACATTTAAGTTATACTCTTTATATACTAGAATCCAGTCCAATAAGATTCAGGAAAGAAATCGAATTCAATATGAAGCAGTACTCCGTACAACATGGAATGGAATATCTGATCAAGCAGTCAGGGACGACTTCTCTTTAAAGGAGGGGAGAGTTAATACTCATTCTGACAAGCATGACATCATCCGCAAATATCACGTCACCCGATTACGCACTCAGCGCATGGCCTTGGTACAAAGTCCAAACATCACGCCACATGCTAATCAGTAACAAATGTATATGTAAAGTAAACATATATTCACTAGTCCAATAAGTAATACACATGTTTTTGTTTTACAGCAACCATAGAGTTCAGTCATACAATATAGGAACGTTCTGATAAAAAATATACATTTTTTGTACTTCTAATACGGAAGGATATTAATTCGGACCCCAGACCTCTGTATGTTTTGCTCGAAGGAATGAAAAGAATACGAGGTTTGACAATTATATAATAAGACTGATTTTATTACCGCGCTTGTGGTAAACCTGTGAACTTGAAGGTCCCTTTCTCTTTTTTCGGCATCCCTCCCCTCTCCACTGATGTAAGCACCATTGCACTGGCTTGTTTAGTTCGCCTGCTGCGTCAAGTTGAGTAGACGTGTGTTTGTAGTACTCGTCACGAAAATGGAAAAACCAAGAGCAACGCGTTTTGATAAACTTTTGCGCAAGATTGGGCGTGGCAGCTTCAGAAACGTACGCTAAAATTGTAAGAGTGTATGGTGATAGTGCTCTTAGTCGTGCCTAGGTGTTTCGATGGCACAAAGAGTTAAGGAAGGGCGTGAAAGCGTGGAAGACGAGGCGTGGAGCCTGCCGCCCGAAAAAAGCTCACATGAACAAGTCGAAGGTGAAAACGATGATTATTGCCTTTTGCCCAGACATCGCTCGTAACTGGATCCTTCATCACGACAACGCGCCGTGCCAGTATTTGGCCTCTAAAGGGATCGCTGTGTTGCAACAGCCGCCTTATTTGCTCGACATGTTACCCTGTGACTTTTTGTTTTGTTTCCTAAAACAAAATCAGCGGTCAAAGAACCCATTTTGAGTCGATTACGGACATCCATGCGACCGTGACGAGGGTACTCGCGGACATCCCAGTCGAAGCGTTCCAGAAATCTTACGAAGCATGGAAAACGCGCTGAAATCGCTGTATAGCTGTCCAAGCGGACTACTTTAAACGGGATGGCAGAGTTGTAGAATAATTATCAAATATACGGCTTTTATGTAATCAGTCTCATTATTGAATTGTCATACCTCGTAAAGCAAGGAAAAAGGACTCTGGCAGAGTTCCATTCCGAAATTAGCAAGTCACTTAATCTTGCACTCACTGAAGTTGAGATGGATAATCATGGATCAGGAAATCTACCAGCTACGATAGAATATGCGAATCGGGAAGCTGTGAGGACATTCATTCTCGATCTGAACAGCAAATATACCAGCGACACCCTCTATAGTCACAATCCGAAGGACTTAGAAAGCCCTTACGCTATCGAAAGTACGATATACCACGACTATGTAAACTCACAATTCGACGTTTCACAATACAATACATCACGGTACCAAAACTCAAGCAGAAGACATTACGAGGAACCACAAAAGTACAGACCTAACGTGCAGGTGCAATACAGTCAGACTGCACCTAGGCAATAGCACCAACCAATGGACGTAGATTCATCACAACAACACCCGACATCCGCAAATCCCAATAGGAACCATTCCAAACCACAACAAACAGCTATAACCGTCAATTACAAGGACTACCTCCAAATAATCAATTTCGCGGAAGCTCTTAAAAAAGGGAACGAAATCCTTCATAATTCCAACGTACAACAGAAATTTCAACGTGTAAACCAGACACCCGACGAAGATTTACAATCGCTTACACAAGAATACGAGAACGATGATTACGAAACAGGCAGCGCTTTTTTAGGCACATGAACGATTTGCCATGTCTGCAACGCCACTGCAGGGATACAGGCAAACTTATTAACATCCTGATTGACACTGGAGCAACAAACTATTATACATAAGTATAAGTACAAAATGTAACTTTGATAAGTCTATTCAAATTAAACCTGTAAAAGTGAAAACTCTTCATGGTTACTCAATAACCAAATAAAAAAAGTAATTACATTGTTCGATCATAATCTCACATTTTTTGATAAAGACCCAAATGAAGTGCTACCATATACTACCACGGTACAAGCTACTATTAGAATGAAATCCGAAGATCCTATTTGGACCAAGCAATATCCGTACCCCATATCGGATAGCGATTTCATTAAAAACGAAATTAACAAACTTTTAGAAAATGAAATAATTCAAGCCAGCAAAAGTCCGTATAACTCTCCCATTTGGACAGTCGCAAAAAAAGGTACCGATGAATAAGGGAAACCTAAGCGCAGAATGGTCGTAAACTTTCAGAAACTAAACACTCAAACTGTTACAGATAGATACCCCATACCTGATGTGGCCATGACCATACAGAATTAAGGAAACGAAAAAGTATTTTAAACTCTAGACGTAGAGTCCGGCTTCCATAAGATCCTTATTAATAAATCAAATAGGGAAAAAACGGCTTTTAGTGTAAATGGAGCTAAGTACGAATTTCTTTGTATGCCCTTCGGATTGAAAAATGCCCCATCTATTTTTCAAAGATGCGTGGATAATATCCTTAACCATATATCGGGAAGTTCGCGTACGTCTATATAGACGATGTTCTATTAATCTTCTCTCCTGAAGAACATATCGAACACATCCGCATAATCATAAATGCGCTTCACCAGACCAATATGAAAATCTCTAACGAGAAGTCTCACTTTTTTATATATCGTCACTCTATAGAATCTTATATTCTCCTAAGAAAACAAAAATCGTATCAAAAGTTACCAAAGAAAATCAAAACCATAAACTGCTTAAAACACATTAAATAATCTACTTTCCCAATGACAA
Organism: Bactrocera correcta; assembly: GCA_027475135.1. Classification (NCBI taxonomy): domain Eukaryota; kingdom Metazoa; phylum Arthropoda; class Insecta; order Diptera; family Tephritidae; genus Bactrocera; species Bactrocera correcta. Next base: position 54,619,699 of record CM050322.1, read on the forward strand.
AACCAGCATGCTTAGAAACACATGAAAATAATAAATTTACTTGAAATGAACTGCAACAGAATTCATTGATTGAAATTTTACAATTCCAAATGATTTAACAACATGTGCTAGAAGGTAACATATTACAATTATTGAGATTTAACGATAACGACTACTTGATAGACGAGCAATCGCTATGCGAGGTATTATCAAAAGACGCAAGATCCTTATCATTTGTAGATAAAGAGCACTAATTTTTGATGATTGGGGTCATTAGCTTGGGATGTCCTCTCTGTGGTAGTAGGTCAAGATTCGTTAGTGGCCTATTACGTGTAGGGCTGGGGGCGACTTATCTCATTTAGCTCTATCGAGAAGCGTAAATCCTTGCAATTGAATGGAGAGTTGCCACTACGTTGCTGAGCAGAATTGTCAGCGATCTTGAACGCTTTTGGTGACACGTTGGCAGGGGAACGCCATTGATAGGGCGCAGGCCGGGCGCAGTAGTGCGTCAGTCCTGTTCCTTGCGGTGATCTACCCGTGCTTGGGGCAGCTGGCCGACCTACATCGCGTCATGGGGTCCTGTGCAGCAGCGTGTGGTTTTTTTTTTTTTTTTTTTTTTTTTATAGTAGGAGGAAGCATCGAAAGCCGGAGTGCGGGACTTTAATCCGCTAAACCTAACCTACTCCCAACTCAGGACTCTCCCACCGAACCACCTGATAAGGTATTACTTCATGGGAGTGACAAGACATTTTACGTCTCCTCTATAGCACAGACGGACTGACACCTGTTCTGCTGTATCTGTCTTAGTATTGTCATGATGGAAGTAGCCGCTTCATGAACAGCTTTCCACTTCTCAGCGGACTGACACATAAGTGTAGTCAAACTTTACACCGTTAAACTACAACCTAGTGCTGTTTCTAGCTTTCCCCTTATGGTTAGAAACCGAGGACAATGGAAGAACACGTGCTCAGAGTCTTCTATTGACTCCGTACACATCGAACAGTACGGACTGACGTCGTTTTGAAATTTATGTAGATAGCCTCTGAAACACCCATGCCCGCTTAGTATTTGGGTCAGGTGGAAATCCAGGTCCCCATGTTGTCTACTTATCCACGTATGGATGTCGGGTATAAGTCTGTGGGTCCACCGTCCTTTAGTTGAGGTTTGCCACCGTTGCTGCCAAATAGTTACGCTCTTTTTTCTCTCTTCTCTCTTTAGGATTTCTGTGATTGGCGTTGGAAGCTCGTATAATCTCGTGAGCTCGTCACCCTGGATGTCTATGGGCGGCATACCAGCTAGTACTTCAGATGCTTCGCTGGAAATAGTTCGGAAAGCACTTATTACTCTTATTGCTGAGAGTCTATGCACCGCATTTATTGGTTTGGCATACGCTTTTATGTTTAGTGCCTGTATCCATACTGGCGCTGCATATAGCATAACTGAGCTCATAGATTTTGCGATTAGAAGTCGGCGGCTTGAGCGCATACAGCCTCTATTTGCCATCATTTTTGATAAGGCGTTATAAATTTTATTTGCTTTATTTGCTATGTTTGCCAAATGCTGCTTGAATTTCAGTTTGGAGTCCAATGTTACCCCTAAATACTTTAGATGTGGTTGTGAAGTAATTACGCACTCTCCTATAGTGAGAGTTATTTTTTCCTCAATTTTCCTGGTGCTTATGAGCAATACCTCTGTTTTGTGCTCAGCTAGTTCCAAACTCTTGGAAGAAAACCATTGGCGTAGACCATTTATACATTCATTACATTTATTTCGCAGGTTATCGAGTTGTTTATCTACTGCTACCATTATAAGGTCGTCTGCGTATGCGATTAGCTTAACGTTTTTAGGCTGTGGATTTCTTAGCACCCCATCATAAACTAGATTCCATAAGAGAGGCCCTAAAACAGATCCTTGTGGTACTCCGCTTGTAACAGGGTAGCTCTTAATGCCTTCGGTGGTGTCGTATATCAGCTTTCTATTTTTAAAGTAACTCCTAACGATTTTTATGAGGTACTGAGGGGCGCGTATTCCATATAGGGCTTCGAATATATTTTCCCACTTGGCAGAGTTGAATGCATTTTTCACATCCAGGGTGATCAGCGCACAATATTTTTTTGTACCTCCTTTCCACCTTTTGCCACTTACTGCTTTTTTCGCAGTGTCAACAACTTCTTTCAGTGCATCGATAGTAGACCTCTGTTTTCTGAAGCCGTATTGTCTTTCTGATAGTCCGCCGGCTTCCTGGATTGCAATCTCCAAGCGGTTTCTTATTATGCTTTCGTACACTTTGCCCATTGTGTCGAGCATACACAGAGGTCGATACGAAGAAGGTTCATCTGGTGGTTTTTTGGGTTTTGGGATTAAGACCAGACGCTGGACTTTCCAGGGATCGGGGAACATCCCTTCTTTTATGCATGCATTGTACATTTTTGCAAAAAGAGTGGGCTTCGAAATTATGGCTACCTTTAGAGCTCTGTTTGGTATTCCGTCGATACCAGGCGCTTTGTTGTTATTGATTTTTTTGGCTATGGCCAATAGTTCTTCTTCTGTGACCAGTGGGGGTGATTCAGCAGTTTCGTTTCGTTGTTCAGCGTTAGTAATCGGTTCATGCGTCGGAAATAATGCCTCGACGACTTGACTTTAGAAACTTCTTATGGTTTTTAAAAGCTTCTTTGAGACGGTTTTCATTTTCGCCACTTTGATTCCGTTGTAGGCGACGTCGGGCTGAGTGACATAACTTTCTCAGCGTGGCAATTTCTTCATTCCACCAGTATACCGGCTTTCGATTGTTATTGTATCTCGTCCTGCGCATAGTTGCGTCGCATGCTGCAACTAGTTCCTTTTGCACAGCGGATACTAAGTGGGTGGCGTCTTCGCCTGGTGCTATTGCTGCACTCCAGACTGTTTCAAAAACGTCAGTGTCAAAATCTGTTTGCTTCCAGCTTCGTTTGTGTGTAGTGTTACTGCGTGGGGGTTCCTGGTCTCGCGTGAATAAAACTTCTGCGAAGATTGCCATATGGTCACTATTTGTGAACATATCTGACACCTTCCACTTAATGTGTCTGCTTAGTGCGTCATTTGCAAACATCAGGTCTATTACAGAGCCCTTATTTCCTTTTTGATAAGTATTTTTTGTTCCACTGTTCATTATTGTGAGGTTGGTTTGGCTCAGGAATTCTAAAACTAGGCGCCCACGGTGGTTTGAACTTCTGCTTCTCCAGGCAGTAGACCATGCGTTAAAATCGCCTGCCATTATTATCGGTGATTTTCCTCTGCTTTCTAATGACAGTTCCAGGAGGAAGTCTTCAAATTCTCTAACGGACGCACTGGGACGAGCATAGCAGCTAACGTAATAAATTCCCCCAATTTGCGCCCATGTAAAGCCATTTTTTGCTTCTCTGCAGCAAGATGTGAATGTTTGTCCATTGCAGGACCATATTGCTGCTTTGCCACTTCTGTCTGTAATCCAGGTGCTCTCTGAACGTTGGGAATATTGCTCACTCAGTAAGGCGACATCAATGTTGCTTTCTATTACGGTTTGTTGCAGCAGTGCTTCTGCTGCAGCGCAGTGGTTTAGGTTCAGCTGCAATATTCTCATTTCTCCATTGTCTTTAGCAGCTCGACATATTTGGGACAGGTCGTACTTAGAACCGAATGTTCTCCTTTGCAAAGCATGCAACTCGGTGTGTTAGTGCATGCTTTTGCAACATGTCTCGCGCTTCCACAGCGTGTGCAAAGAGAGGACCTGTCGATCAGACTGCAACATTTACGCGCCATGTGGCCTGGATGGAAGCATCTGTAACAACGGGAAACAAGGGAGTACTCCCGGAGGCGACAGACCGACCACCCAATCTTTACTTTGCCAACTTTAAGGGCAGTCTTGGCATCTTGGGCACGCAGGGATATAAGGGCTATTTGAGTGCCGCTTCTTGTTTTCCTCATATTTTTAACATTTGCTGCCGCTATGTTTTGTATTCCGCACTCTTTTTGTAATGCGAAACAAATTTCTTCTGGAGTAGTTATTTCATCCAGATCTTTACACATTATAGTACAGCGTGTGGTGTGGTCTGCCACACGTGTGGCATAAATCGGCAGAAACATACTCCTGCGTCTCATGCGTGTGCGACAGGCAGTTGAGGCAGTGCTCATGTGCCTGCGCAACACGCTGGCGTTGTGTCGGTGTTAGCTGCCTAAAGAGTCCATAATGCTGGAGTCGATGTTTCCGGCGACATAGCGGGCATCGGATGCGACGCGACTCGACTTGAACGGATGGCGTTGATGGGGCTGCTCGTGAGCCACTACCAGAAGCGGCAGTCAAAACAGTAGCAGTGGTTGGGCGGGGCGGAGGAGTAGGCCCAGTACGTGCCCCGTTGGTTGCCGACCGAACAGTTGGTGTTGGGATTGTAGGCATGTCCACGTCCATCTTGAAAAAATTGTATTTGAATATACATGGTAATATATAAATGGAATGTGTGATTATGCCACGTTATGTGGCATGACTGAGTCGTCGTATTGACCGACCATTTTTCTGTAATTTTTATTGTCATTTTTAACGGATTGTTGCGGGTTGCGGTTTTATTGATTTATTTTCATTTGTGTTTCGGCATTATGTTCGGATTATTTAGTATCGGATTTTCGCTATTATCCGCGGTTGCTAGACAGCATAATTTAACCAGCGGTCTAGTTAGTATTCCGCTTTGAGTACGGAAATCAACTACCCGGATGTGGCCGTCTGAGCCATAATGGAGCTTTCCTATATGGCCAAGTCGCCACTCGGCAGGTGGGAGACAATCGTCATTAATCAGTACACAATCTCCAAGCTTTGGCGCTTTTTCTGATGTTTTCCATCGATACCTCTTGTGGAGGCCCTTTAAATAGTCTTAATTTCATCTACGACTGAAATTATGATGGAGAATTTTAATTCTCTCCCATCGATTTAATAAGGATAGCGACTCCCCGCCTGGCTCAGGTGTGACCAGAATGGGTACTCCTTTGAGAAAGTGCCCTGGTGTTAGAGCTGTGAGATCGGAGGGATCTTGCGAGAGTGTTGTTAGTGGCCGTGAATTGAGAACGGCTTCAATGTGAATTAATAGTGTTGTAAATTCTTCGTAATTAAATTTGTAGTTTCCAGCTACCTTTTTTAAGTGGGATTTGAAGCTTTTTACAGCTGATTTCCATAAACCACCCATATGAGGAGCTTTTGGGGGGATAAATTGCCAATTAATGCCTTGGGGAGCGTACTTTTGTACAATCTCAGGGGAGACTTGTTTAATAAAGTCCACAAACTGTTTTGCTGTGGCTCTTTGACCTCCGATAAAGGTTTTTCCATTGTCGCTCATAAGTTTGAACAGAAAACCGCGTCGTCCGACGAAGCGAGCAAATGCCGCAAGAAAAGCCTCTTTTGTCAGATTAGTAGTTAAGTGATAGTGAAAGGCAGAGCGAAGTTGCAGCGTTCCGGTGGAAGTGCTGCAATAATCTGCGTCCTCATCTTCTGTTTATGCATAGTGCAGATCTTGCACATGAAAATGCACTTTTTTATTTGAGGCTTTTGCCGGGGAATATAGAACTCTTGGCGGATTATATATTGCATTAGGCGATCCTCCGCGTGCAACATTAGTATATGTATATACTTGAGTAGCAATGTTGCAAGTCGAGACTTCTCTGGTAGTATTAGAAGATGTCGTTCGTTATATGTCAGGCTTGAGTTAGCAAGCCGACCATTAGCACGAAGCAGACCTTTCGTATCCAGAAATGGATTTAGTACTAAGAGTGAGCTCTTTTTGTCAACCGGCTTCGATTCTCTTAGTAGTGACATCTCGCAGCTGAAGTGGCGCGACTGAGTATAAGTGATAAGAGCGACCTTTGCCTTTTCTAGGGCTAGGTGTGTCAATGTATCGCCTTGGGGATTACTGTGCTTATTCCCTTAATTCTAAGTTTGAGCCGCTCTTTGAAGTTGAGCATGTAAGCGATTACCCTGAGGGCTCGAGGCTATGATGAAAATCGCTCAAGGATGTAGGTATCATGTCGTGAGAAAAGAGTCGATTTTTCGACTTTCGAGGGCAATTATATTGCGTATGGGCATTCGTGGCCAGGAATCGGGGGATTCTATTAACCATTAAGGGCCATTCCACCAAAGAGTGGTGGTTGCAAGGTGCAGAGGCTAGCATCCCCTTGTACCTAGGTCAGCAGGATTGTCAGCACTGGCCCCGTGTCGCCAAGTGGCTGATCGCACTAGGTCAAGAAATACACGTCTTCCATGCATATGGAGGTTTTTCTAACCAGGCTAATACAATTTCGGAATCAGACCAGAGATACAATTTATATTCGGTCATATTTAGATGCGTTTGCACCATGGATACTAGTTTGGCTAGTAGTAGCGCACCACATAGTTCCAGTCGTGGCAGACTTATTGTTTTTAGCGGAGCCACCTTTGCTTTGGCTACCAGTAGGTGACTGGTGGTCGCTGTGTCAGATTGTGTGCGCACATAGATGGTGGCACAATATGCCTTTTCCGAGGCATCACAGAAGCCATGTAGTTCGACTTTGTGCTCTGGGGCATAATTTATCCATCGTGGGATTTGTATCTGTGAAATATCATTCAGATTACCCGCGAACTGGGACCACTTTTTAAACGAAGTGGTTTCACTTGTTCATCCCAGTCAGTTCCGTCAAACCACAATTCTTGTATTAGAACTTTTGCTTGTATCATAATTGGCGAAAGCCATCCTGCGGGGTCGAAAACTTTTGCAACCGAGAATAAAATTTGCGTCTTTGTTATAGCTGATAGTGCGGATATTGACTCAATAGTGTATGAAAACTGGTTAGATATCGCATTCCATTGTATCGCCAAAGTTTTTGTTGTGCTTTCCTTTCGAATTTAAGGAAATTAGTGTCTAAAAGATTTCCTTTAGGTATGTCTTTTAAAATATTAGGGTGGTTCGCCGTTATCTTTTTCAACGGAAACCCTGCTGTATTGAGCGCTTGTGTCACTTGTGCTAGTGACTCGTATGCCTGTGAAAGATTGTGGCTTCCAGACAGAATGTCGTCTACATACGTTTGTGTCTTCAACACTTGTGTTGCCAGAGGAAATTCTGACTTTGTTTCTTCTGCCAGTTCGTGGAGTGTACGAATGGCGAGGTATGGGGCACAGTTTACGCCAAAGGTAAATGTTTTTAATTTAAAGTCGCGTAGTGGATTATTGGGAGATTTTCGGAAAATAATTCGCTGAAAATTTTGATCATCTCTATGTACGACTATTTGTCGATACATTTTCTCAACATCCCCATTGAAAACGTATTTGTATATATGCCAATTTAGTATGAGGGGCATTGAATCTGGCTGAAGCGTGGGTCCCGTAAATAAAATGTCATTTAGGGAATTCCTCGAACTTGATGCTTTTGATGCAGTAAAGACAACTCTTACCTTCGTGGTTTTTTTGTCTGGCTTTATTACTGCATGATGTGGCAGGTAAAAGGAATTGTATTTACCTTTTATAATTTTTTCGCCAGGGCTGACTTCCTCTATGTGGTCTAAATGGAGGTATTCTTCTAAAACCCTATCGTATTCTGGTTTTAGCTCGCCTTTTTCAAGTAGGTTTTTTTCCATACTTATAAACTATTGGATAGCAGAGGTACGAGAACGAACTAAGGCGTTTGTGTGGAAATTCTGGCTTTAGTGGTAGTCGTACGACGTACCGGCCATTATCTACTCCAGTACTTGTGGATTTGTAAAAATCCTCACAATATCGATCTTCTGGGGTTGTGATTGATATGGGGGGAAGTTCTTCTAACTCCCAAAATTTCTTTAGTTGAGTATTGAGGTAATCGTTTGAGATTTCCTCAACTTGAGTTGTCATTGTTGTGAGTGGTTCCGCAACTGGTCCGCTTAGGACCCATCCGAAAATGGTATTTTGCGCCAGAAGTGTTTTGGTGTTTTTCTCAATACATTCGAGTATTATCTGTGGTATGAGATCGCTGCCTAATGGAATATCTATTTGAGCGGGAGTGTAGGGAAATAAGGGTAATGGGACAGATTTTGCTTGAGTTTTGTACTACTCTTCCGCCCATTCCCGTAATTTCAAAATTAGCTAGTTTTGTTGGCAGTTGTAGCCTACTTTGTGCCCTTGACGCTATAAACGATCGTTGAGATTCTTGGTCTATTAAGGCCCTAAGTTTAAAGATTTCTCCTCTGTGCTCGATGGAGACCACTGCTGTGGGTAATAATACACTGCTTTGGTTTTCGCTGTGTAGCGCCTGAGTTTTTAAAGCCTTTGAGCAGCATGGTGCTTCTTGGCAATTTTCTGAAATTTGTAAGTCGGGATTTTCTGTTGCAACTAATCCCGCAGCTCTCTTAACATTGGCGTTATTTTGAGCGCAGCTGGAAAAACTTGTAATGTGAAGCATTGAGTTTTGTCGTTTATGGAAATAAACGCAATTAAATTTGCTTTCGCAATCTTTGAGCGCATGCCCATGTGATAAACAGTTGGTACAAAGTTTTTTTGTTCTTACGAAATTGTTTCTTTCGTTAATGTTTAGTTTTTTAAATTTCTTGCCTTGATTTCAGCCTGTGCCCTCCTTTACTCAGTACGCATGACGTATGTTTATTTTGTTCGGATGTGAACGCTTGTGTTTTGAAAAAAAACTACGATTTAAGTTGTTGTTGTTACTCGCTTGGGGTCTAATGAAGCTTCGATTTAGGTCGTGTTGCACGGTCTTAGTTCTGACCATTTTTTTATCCACCCTTTCCGCAATTTCATATTGGGTAGATAAAAAATCGTTCATTTGTTGCCATGTTGGACACTTTCTTCGTGATGAGAGCGATTGCTCTCACAGAAGTAACGATTTTTCTGGTAATTCGGATGTGCATATATTTACCAGAATGGGGTCCCAATTGTCTGTGGGAATATTCTGTGTCGCTAGAACCGACAAGCAATTTGAAACAGTGGATTGAAGTTTTATAAATTCTTCACTTGTTTCCTTCTGAATTTTTGGTAAATTCATTAATATTGTGACTTGTTTGTCGACTAATATTCTTTCGTTCTCATAACGAGCTTTTAGAGCTTCCCAAGCATAATTGAAATTTTCGTCATTAAGAGCGAACTGTTTGACTAATACCCCTGCTTGACCTTTTGTTTTGTATCGGAGATGATACAATTTTTGTGCATTAGATAATTTCGGGTGGTTTATGTAAATGGCTGTGAACATGTCCCGGAAGGACGGCCATTGTTCATAACCACCATGAAAAATTTCAGTGTCACATGCGGGCACCGTGAGTTGGATGCCTGAACTCGCCTCTTGGCTTTGAACTTGTGGCAGCTCTACTCTCGGTTGTGGAGTAGGTGCAATTGCTTTAATTAATTTCAATTGATCGGAGGTCAAAGCTTTCGTCTCTTCGTACCGCTCTAAGCAGTTTTCATATTTGGAGTATGCTGAAGATTTGAAATTTTTAGGTAGATCTGATTCGTCAGATTCTACAATTGCGTCATACGCAGCTTGGAGACGTGTCAAGAAATTGTCCAGATTTTTTTTTTTTTTGTTTTCAAATACCGATTCAGAATTATCTTGAATCGGTGAAGATGAAAATCGAGTGCAGTATCGAATTAGACTGTCACTGTCAGCAATAACCTTATTATATTAAATGTCTTTCATCTTTTTTGCTTTGTAGCACCTTGCTTTGAGCGTGCAGCATCAGCAGGTGTACATGGGCTCTTTTCTTCTGAAATAATGTTTTGTACTTTTAAATATTGTATTAATTTAGGTTCCTTAGAATCTCCATTCATTTAGATAATATGATAAAATTGAAAATATGAGAAAAAGAATTCTCTCAGTGTACTAAGTACGCGAGAAATCTTTAAGATAAAAAGTTTTTTTTTTTTGTTGTATACACAAATAACGCGTATTTCGTTTTACTTATTTCCGGTGCTTATGTATTTAGCTACTAGTTTATTCTTGTTTTTGTTTTTTATTTTATTTAATGTTTCGTACTCGTTAGCAAATACTTGCGTCTACGAGCGATAATGCAAAAAGGAAAAAAAGGTTGATGACCTTTGTATATAAGTTTGCACAATATGTGCGTGTTTATGTGCATACGTAAGATGCTAAAATTTATTTTTTTGTTTTGTTTGCAATCCTGTTTGCTTGTGCTTTAACAAGAACAAGGGATATTGCTGGACCAGAGAAACTAAAAACATAGAGAAGGTGCAAATCGAAATCTGTATGATGGTTCGATTGCGCGGCTAACAGAGCTGATAGATTTTTATTAGGGAATTCGCCGTGCTCGCTGTTATTTAGCATAATTGAGCACGTGGAGTGTCAGAAAAATATGTAAATGACTGAAAATATATAAAGAGAATTTGCTTCGTAGAAAAATATAGAAAATATACAAAGGCACACAGAGAATGTAAAAAAGCATTCTCTGAGTGACATATGTATGCATATATTGTATTATATGACCATTGTCACATATGCGTGATTTTCACATATGCATGCTTATATTGAATTAATGAACCATTGATTGATTACTTTGTGTTATAAGAACCATTGTTTTCCGAAAAATGTGATGAAATTAAATAAAAAATAATTTTAAATAAATTATTATTTCAAAAATTATATTAATTTCGTCTATTATAAGATGAACTTAAATGTGCTCACATAAACACTTCCATTCATTCCTTTAATTTCTTCAAAAAAATTAATGACCTTTAGAAATATCCATATTTCGTTGTCATTTCCATATTTCTATGGCATATACATTAGAGTGGGTCAATTTGTATGGAGCAAAAAAAATGCACCAAGCGGTTATCAAAATCGTAAACTACGATGAATTCTAAGAAAATTTGCCCAAGAAACCATGGCTCTAAAATCAAAACGGAGCCTCCGGTTTTTAACGAGAAACTTTTCATTTTGTTTTTTTTTTTTTCAATAAATGAAAAAAAAGAAGTTCCAGAGATTTACATACATATGCACTCAAAAGTGGGCGGTGACATGCCAAAATTTTCATATTGTCGAATTTCTGGCTGCAATACAACACCGAATACCAAACTCAAGATGTTTCCCTTCAACAGTTATTAAAATTTCCGATCTTTAGTGTTTTCAAAAATTACCGTTATATGGTAGGTGGGCGTGGTTATTATCCGATTTCGATCATTTTCCAGATATCTCTTAAGTAGGCATTGTGTAATATGTATACCAAATTTGAACGAAATTGGTGGGGTGGATCAAGAGATATGCATATGAACTCATAAGTGGGCAGTGCCACGCCCCCTATAAAAAATTTCTGTACTTTCGAATTTTCTGCTTAAATACAACATCACATACCAAATTTGAGCAAATTAGCTTCGATAGCTACAAAACAAGCAAACAATCGACAGTGGAATAGGAATTGGATTTTTTTTTACAAAATACAATATACGAAATTTTCTCGCTAAAAACCGGAGGCTCGATTTTCATTTTAGACCCATGGTTTCTTGGGCAAATTTTCTTAGAATTCATCGTAGTTTACGATTTTGATAACCGCTTTGTCAAGAAAAAAATTGACCCACTCTAATATACATTCATATATTATTTCTTTGGCACATTTGCCTGTATGTTTACAACATCCAATAATGGCCGTCTTTTGGCATCTATGTTGCCACGGGCAACCAAGGTCAAGGTGCTGGTAGAAAATCGGAGTTTTGCCGAAAAAAATAAAGTAATGGCCGCCGATTGTCACCCCTTGCCGCTGTAGCAGTTTCGCCAACAAACTAGCGTAAATATGTATGCATATGTATGAGCATGCATACATATCGACGCTGATTTTTGCGAGAAGCACCAGAAATTTGTTCAAATTATGATTTTTAGCTTTTGCCATCGTCGCGAAAAGACGACTTGTAGGCAAAGGCATGCTCGGGGAGATGTTACGGCCTCTGTTTATATGAATGAAGCGAGGTTTATGAATGAATTCCTTTTTGGTGTAAAATTCACTACACTTGTTCTTCGCCAATTTGGCTGCCGTATTGACTTGTGAAGATCAATTTTTTGTTGGTGACATATTCATGTGTGTACGCATATGTATGTGTGTATGCTTGTGCATTATTTGTTCGACATATAAGTATAAGTATAGAAATATGTTTTTGTAGAACATTTGCTTTCGCAAACATACAGACAAATGTGCAAACGACATAATATATGTATGATTGTTTCGCATTTTGCTTCTACGCCAGTCAAATTTCTATACAAAAATCGGCTGAAATGTGTGAGAAAATAAACTGGACAACCAAGGCAAATAATTCTTAAAAAATTTATTGATAAATAAATATAAATGAAAATACATGTACATTTATTTTAATTTATTAAAAAACTTGTTTTAATTTATTTCAACTCATTTAAATTTATTAAAAAACTTATTTTATTTTATGAAAAACTGAAATGAAAAATAGAAAGAAAATTCATTTTATTAGAAATAAACATAAAAAAGAATATAATTTTAATTAAACACGATTTTCAGAATTTGTCTACCCACAACCACAAATTCTCACACAACCTAATCAATAAAGATTAGGTCTTTTTCACCAGCTTTTTTCAAAGCTTGGCTCACGTGTTCATACTACCTACTTACTAAGTTAATAAATACTAAAACTAACTACAAACTAACAATAACTAATACTAAAACTACTACTACAAACTATTTACAACTTAATCTACCCTGAAAGAAAAAGAAGAACATTATTAGTTTGTGAAGAAGCTGAAATGAGAGAAAAAAGAAGGAAAAAATGTGTTAGTTATTTCAATAATATATTTTGCGTTGGATGTATTTCTTTTACCTTTGATCCAACGAAAGTCACTAGAAAAATTAAATATTCCCTGCAATCTATCGTGCCAGTTTCTTTAATTTTTGTTTTTTATTGTAGTCCCTCGCCCTTACTTCATTTTTGTAAAGCTCTTCCTGCTGGTGTGCTAGCCATTTTGCGTTTTTGAACAGTAAAACTGTTATTAAAAAGTCCAAAAATTGGTGCCTATATTCGAGGCAATCTCCTGCCTCGGTATACCACTCTGGGTATTTCTGTTGTGTAATTGCAGTAATCTGGGCTAAAATCATAGATTTTATACCCACTCTGCAAGAATTTGCTATAAAGAGCTCATTTGGAGGCGGCTTATTTCAAATACTCTATCGTCCGGATTAACCAGCCTTAGATCATTGTCTCCTTTGTAATTTTTCGACCTTATAAGGGCTTCCGATGAGTCTTGTAATGATAAATCCTTCATTTGCATTAATAAGGCACATTTCTCGCACTTTAGTCGACAAAAAACCTTTTGGTATACCGCATACCCAGTATAATAACGACGAACCTGTTTTTCTGCTACTTCTTCTGTCTCAGCAAATTGCTCATCTGGAATACAAATTTGTTCCACGGCAAGTTGCTCAGATTTCTTTAAGGTCGTCGTCCTGGCCAATATTCCAATCTAGATTGATGTCATCGTCTTCTTCGCAATTGCTGCCTGTTTGCGAGAAGTTCCGTCGCAATATATGCATAGACAATAGTCTTGCTACAATATATTGTATTTCATGTGCGGATGGATGATTGTTTGCTCCCAAACTTGCGCGAATTCTATAAAAAAAAGTTTTCCAGGGCATCCTGGTTCATTCTCCCTAAGAGTATAAATTATATATTCGAATACTCCGCGAATATATCGCCGCTCAATGCAATCATTGCATTTATGGTAAATACGAAGGAATCCAGCCACAATATTTGGACGTTGGGCTTTTTTATATTTTTCAAGTACTGGATGTGCTCTTTTAACCTGTTTATTTTATCAATACAATCTCTCTGTATTGGCCGTCTATGCAGATTTGGATTGTAAATCGTTTTACAATCCAGTTCGTCGAACAGGTCATTCATCCTTTTAACCAGCAGCTGGGTGGCTTTGGCACATTTTTTCAAATGCTCATCGGAGCCCAATAAATTTTGCTTTACTTCCATATCTATAGCCGCGGCGACCGAATTGCTGAATACTTGCGTAGCTCTAGACACCGACATCTTTTCTAAATTGGAGGGGTAAACATGCGAATACGTTAATTTAGGGCACATTTTAAAATTAACGTTGGCCTGGTCGATCGCAAATATCTTTCGGACTACTTTAAACGAAGCCAGTCCATCTTGCGTCTCGGTGTCGTATTTAATTATCATATTGCGCATGCATTTTATTAAATGGCAATAGTCGAACATAAAATAAATTTTGTTTTGATTGTGGTAGAAAAAGGGTTTTCCATATGAATACCATATGAATACATAATATATTTGGCGCAATTATCGACACTTGTCAATTGGGCCAATATACATAAAAGTAGGGGAAAGAAGGATGGTTACTTTCATTGGTGTGTAAAGCTCAATACTTCTTTACATATGATATACATATACAAAGAACATATAAGAAGATTTTTACTTAATATGTAAATATTTATTCGATTTTGGCGCAATTATTGACACTTGTCCTAATATACAAAATTGGGCCAAAACGAAACAATGAAATACATAATTACTTTTGCATGTCAATATAGAAATGCCGACGGCAAAACGCAAAGGCATATATTGCACATACATACAAGCGTGGTTAAAAGCAAAAATTGAAGCATAAGAAATTGAAATGCCGACGGCAAAACGAAATTGCTTACATTTGTACATTGCGTATGTATCATGAAAATATCTTCATCATGTTTAGGTTAATCTTTTATACATATATTCAAAATGACTTATTATAAAATAAGATCAAATTAACATGAAATAATTTGAAAAATAATAAATCAAAAATAAAAAAGTCTACATACATATTTCCATACAAAATAGAACAATCATATTTCCTATTTGTAGTAATAAGTACTATGTGTATGATAATACATCCTAACTTTAAGTTATTCTAATTATACTTATGTTATATATAAAGAAGTAAACCATTGACGGGTTAATTTAAATATACATAAAAGAGTAAACCGTTGAAGGGTTAATGTAGATATATCCCGTTAACTTAAGATTCGTTTTCAGTTATTGTTGATTCTCTTAAGAAGTTCATTTATATTCATGTAAACCAGTGTTGTCCAACGTGACTGTGTGCACATTATGCTTGTGTTGGTTATTCTAGCGTCAACTGAGCGCTATACAGTTGCGCGATAGTGTTTTCACAGACACTTGTCGCGACATGTTGGTGCGAGGTGTCTGGCACTGTCCGTGCGCTGTTGTGCGCATAGGCCGTGGACAACGCTGATGTGAACACATGCTTGGTTGTCATTGTGTTGACATACACATATTCATGTTGCACAAGTTCATGTGTCCATTTTAAAAGATATACATATAAGTAAATACATAGCGTGTAAGCAGAGAAAATTGTATGTATGTTAGAATAAGTATGTGTAACCGTTCTTCGGTGACAAAGCGAAGCACAGTACAGTTTGAGAAATAAAAGCGTAAGGACGTGCTATCCTAAAATCTCAGAAGTGGGATTTGCCCAACTAAAATTTTTTTTAAAACAATTTATGTAAATGTGAAAAAACAAAAAGAAGCGAACAATTTTATGAGACAATTTATGTAAAGTGCGTGTACAATTTAAAGATTTAAACAAAAAAAATTATGAAAAAAAAACAAAAAGAAGCGAACAATTTTATGAGACAATTTATGTAAAGTGTGTGTACAATTCAAAGATTTAAACAAAAAAGTTAACAGTTTTAAGATGGATAATGTGGCAGACCATACAGTTGCACAATTGCGTGCTTGGCTCCGACGTCTTGAATTACCATCGAGTGGTAATAAAAGTTCTTTAGTGTTGCGGTTGCAAGAGGTTCCTGCAAGTGAACGTGGCGAGTGTCCAAGTGGTGCAGAAGTTGAAGAAATTTTGCTCCCAATATTTGAAGATCAACAGACTGTACCAGGTACGGACGACGTTGCTGCTGCGCAGGTGGAAGATGGTAGCACCATACAACAAGTCGAAGAGCAGCCAGTGAAAATCGTAGCAGACGCAGGTCCGACAGACGTTGAATTGCTGAAGCGAGAGACAAATTTATTGAGACGTGAAAAAGATTTGCTGGAGCGGGAGAATGCAATGCTACAGCGAATGATGCTTGGTGGTGAAACATTCAGCCACCCGCAATCGAATCAAGCAACAATTTCACTCGACTTGATAAAAAATCTTATACCCGAGTACGAAGGTGGCGTTAATTTCAATTTGTGGGCGGCACAGTTCAAAAGCGTCACCAGTGCCTACACTATAAATGAAGGCGAGTCGCGCATTATATTTCTTAACAAGCTGAAAGGCAAAGCACAACAATGGTTATATGGCAACCCCGATTTCGCAACTCAACAAGTAGATGAGCTCATCAGTCAAATGAATCAAGTGTTTGGTTCAGGTGAAAACAAAGTGGTGTTGCGGCGAAAATTTGAGACCAGGAAGTGGAAGTCGGGCGAGCGGTTTATTGAATATTTCAACGATAAGGTGGTATTGGCAAACCAACTACAGCTGGGAGAAGTGGAGTTGGTCGAATACATAATCGACGGCATACCTGATTATCGGCTACGCAACCAAGCGTATATGCAGTGCTACACAACAAAGGCTCAATTACTTCAAGCGTTTTCCAAAATTGAAACTGGGCCAAAACCGATTGCGCCGGCTCAGTCGCAGATTCAAGAAAGAAGATGTTACAACTGCAGTAGTCGCGGACACCTAGCAGCAGAATGCCGTAAACCAAAACGAGAGATGGGTACGTGTTATGGGTGTGGCAGTCAAAATCATCAAATAGCAACATGTCCAGAGAAGAAAACTGTCCACGCAGTTAATGAATATGTAAGATTATTTCATTTTGTTATAAAAGATTATACAAATATTTTATTTTCTCTAGAATGTCTGATCGACTCAGGTAGCCCAATCAGCTTCATAAAAAAATCATGCGTCCCAGAAAATTTGAAATTGGTGTTTTTATCAAATGAGAATAATGTTTATTTTGGTTTAAATAATACGAGAATTGTAACTTATGGAAAGTTTTTGTGTTGTATTACAATAAACAACGAATTGTTTGAATTAAATTTTGTAGTAGTTGATGATTGCACCATGTATTATGAGGCTGTGTTGGGAAGAGATTTTTTGAGAATTTGTAATTTTAAGTTATTCAGAGCTGAAAAGAAAAATTGTTGTGATGTAGATATGACAAAAAGTCGGCACGACGTTAAAACCGAACTAAAGTATAAATGTAAAAAAGATAGTCACGGTAACGAAGATATATATTTAAAGAATATATATGTAAACGACAAAGACAATGTGAAAGAAAACTGTAAAATGATAATTAAAGATTTAAGTCAAGTGACTAAAAATTGCAAAGAAGAAAATTTTGAGAAACAACTTTTATTGATGGCTAACGTTGTTAATGAAGAATTAAATGTCAAAATTGGCTCGAATATAAACTATAACGATATCGAAAAATTTAATGAAATTTTAAGCAAATATTATATAAAACCAAAGTGCGCGGCTGAACCTAAAATTAAAAGCGAGATGAAGTTGGTCGTTGACAATGTAAAGCCTTTCAACTGTCCTCCAAGACGTTTGTCCTATTCGGAAAAAAATGATTTACAAAAATTGTTGGATGAGTTTTTGGAAAAGAAAATAATTAGGCCAAGTGAGTCAGAATATGTGTCACCAATTGTACTAGTGCGTAAAAAGACAGGCGACATTAGAATGTGTGTTGACTATCGGTCACTTAATAAGGTCACAGCAAAGGACAATTACCCTATTCCCTTGATAGATGACCTGTTAGATAGAGTAGCAAATAAAAAGTTGTTCACAAAACTCGATCTAAAGAACGGATTTTTCCATGTATTTATGGAAGAGAATTCAATTAAATATACTTCGTTCATAACACCTTTAGGGCAATTCGAATTTTTGCGAATGCCATTTGGGTTAAAAAATGCACCGTCTGCATTTCAACGTTTTGTAAATAAGATTTTTCTAGATATGGTGAAAGAAAATAAAGTGATAATATATTTAGATGACATAAAGATAGCTACAGAAACTGCGGAGGAACATTTAGAAATATTAGTAGAAGTTTTCAAAAGGTTGGTCGAGAACAAGTTGGAGTTACGAATTGATAAGTGTGAATTTTTGCTACAAGAAGTAAAATATTTAGGGTACACCATTTCACAGCTAGGGGTTAAAGCGGATGAAAAGGGTTTAGAGGCGATTAAAAATTTTCCAATTCCAACTAAAGTTCATTCTGTACAAATTTTTTTGGGTTTGTGTTCCTATTTCAGACGATTTGTAAAGAATTTTTCGATTATTGCTAAACCGTTGTATGATTTAACTCGTAAGGACAACAAATTTCAGTTTGGGGCTAAAGAGCTACAAAGTTTTGAAGAACTCAAACAAAAGTTATTGGAAGCACCGATATTAGCGATTTATGATCCCTTGGATGAAACAGAACTACATTGTGATGCAAGTGCAGTAGGGTTTGGTTCAATTCTGATGCAAAAGAAAGAAGACGGGAAAATGCATCCCATATTTTATTTTTCTAAAAGAACAAGTGACACGGAAGCGAAATACCATAGCTTTGAACTAGAAACGTTATCCATAATCTATGCACTCAAACGATTTAGGGTTTACCTTCAAGGGTTAAAATTTAAAATAATTACTGATTGTAATTCATTAACTATGACACTAAATAAAAAAGAATTGAATCCTAGAATAGCGAGGTGGGCACTAGAGCTTCAAAATTATGATTACAGTTTAGAGCACAGATCAGGTACACGCATGCAACATGTTGACGCTTTAAGTCGCAGTAATGATATTTTACTGGTGGAGTCCAACACTTTTGAAGAAAATTTAATCATATGTCAGGCAAAAGATGAGAAATTAAAGGAACTGCGAGGCATTTTACAAAAATCTGAACATAATTTATACGAAATGAGGAATGGGGTTATATATCGAAAAGTAAATGGCGGAAGGATCCTTTTTTGTGTTCCTGAAGCAATGGAAAGGCATGTATTATTTAAGTATCACGATGAAATGGGTCACATAGGTGTTCATAAAACAGTGGATCTTATTTCAAAACATTATTGGTTTGCTAAGATGAGAGAAAAAGCAGCTAGCCACATACAAAATTGCTTAAAATGTATAGTTTTTTCGTCAAAACACGGGAAAGAAGAGGGTTTCTTGCATAATATTCCCAAAAGCGAAAATCCGTTTGAAATTATACATGTAGATCATTACGGTCCTGTAGATAATTCGAGACTTAAGAAGCACATTCCTGTAGTAATAGACGCCTGTACAAAATTTACTCGCTTATATACTACAAAAACAACTAATGCAAAGGAAGTGATTACGTCACTCAAAGATTACTTTCGAGCGTATAGTAGACCAAAAGTAGTAATTTCTGACAGGGGTAGTTGTTTCACGTCAAACGAATTTACAAACTTTTTAGAAGAGGAAAACGTTCAACATATAAAGATAGCTACTGGTTCTCCACAGGCTAATGGACAGGTAGAAAGAGTGAACCGAAGCCTAGGTCCGATGATAGCCAAGCTATGTGACACAGAAAAAGGAATTTATTGGGATAATGTGATTGAAACTGTTGAATATGTGCTAAATAATAGCATTCATAGAACAATTAAACAATACCCTAGTGTAATGCTGTTTGGTAGTAAGCAACGAGGAAAGGGTGCAGATCTGCTAGGAGAAAATTTAATAAAAGACAAGGAAAATCAAATACAACAAAGTCACAACGAAATACGGTCACAAGCCACAGAAAACGAAAAGCGATTACAGTCCTATAACGAGGATTATGTAAATAAAAAACGACGGACAGCGCACAAGTACAATCCAGGTGATTACGTTATGATAAAAAATTTTGACTCAACGGCGGGAGTGTCTAGAAAGTTATTGCCAAAATTTAAGGGGCCGTATAAAATTTCAAAAATTTTATGTAACGACAGATATGTATTGGAGGATGTTGAAGGTTTTCAGCAGTCTAGAATTCCTTATAAGGGAGTTTGGGCTGTTGGAAACATACGACCTTGGTTTGGCTTATACACTAAGACATAAATGCGCTTGAGATCAGGAGATCTCATGGTCAGGACGGCCGAATTGTAGTAATAAGTACTATGTGTATGATAATACATCCTAACTTTAAGTTATTCTAATTATACTTATGTTATATATAAAGAAGTAAACCATTGACGGGTTAATTTAAATATACATAAAAGAGTAAACCGTTGAAGGGTTAATGTAGATATATCCCGTTAACTTAAGATTCGTTTTCAGTTATTGTTGATTCTCTTAAGAAGTTCATTTGTATTCATGTAAACCAGTGTTGTCCAACGTGACTGTGTGCACATTATGCTTGTGTTGGTTATTCTAGCGTCAACTGAGCGCTAAATTCTGCTTTGCTTGCCTACCAAGTTGAATACAGTTGCGCGATAGTGTTTTCACAGACACTTGTCGCGACATGTTGGTGCGAGGTGTCTGGCACTGTCCGTGCGCTGTTGTGCGCATAGGCCGTGGACAACGCTGATGTGAACACATGCTTGGTTGTCATTGTGTTGACATACACATATTCATGTTGCACAAGTTCATGTGTCCATTTTAAAAGATATACATATAAGTAACTACATAGCGTGTAAGCAGAGAAAATTGTATGTATGTTAGAATAAGTATGTGTAACCGTTCTTCGGCGACAAAGCGAAGCACAGTACAGTTTGAGAAATAAAAGCGTAAGGACGTGCTATCCTAAATATTGAATATCTAAGAAATCATTTCTCTTCAATATTAGATAGGATTCATACAAAATTGTACTCATCATAATTATGTGTACAATCAATATTCAATTGCCGACGGCAAAATGCAAAAGCATACACATACATACTTATTTGCATACATTGCAATTCCCAAGTTGAAAAATTGAAGCATGAAAATATAACAAAGTTGGGAGATCATAAGGAGCAGCAAGCAAATTAATTCCCGTATCGCGGGAATTTGTAAAAAAATATATATATTTTCTTTCTGCCAACGCGCAGAGAAAATAAAACTCGTGGTATCGACTGGATTGCCGGAGACAAAATCTAACATTTATTTACCAGTTACTCTTATTTATACATTTGCTTATTCAAAGTATACATTTGCTTATTATTTACTTAAAGTTATCGAAAGAGTCAAATTACAATAATTTCATATTCAGCAGTTATTCTAATGAGAGCGGAAAAAGTATATCAAATTCTATTTATGTTTATGAGACCACCCAACTACAAAGTGTAAAGATTCAATTATGTTTACAGTTATAGTTAAGTGGCTGTGTGGAGGCTGTTATTAACTCCCCCCTTCCTAAGATGAATCGTCCCCGATTCACTATTATTTTGAGTTAATTTATATATTCGATCTAAAAGAGCATTATATGGGATTTCTTGAAATTGCGCATTTTCGATTGGTTTGGGAATTGCGCGAGATTTTTTTAACTTTGATATTAAGTAAGATATGAAAATTATTCCCAAGATTAAAATTATATACCAAAAATATGAATGTACTGTTATGTTCTTGTTCCGTTCTGCTAAAATATTTATATTGTCTAATTTTAACAGTTTATTGGTTGTTTCAAAATAATGTAATATTTCAAAAATATTAATGTGGTTATTTTTATAATAATTCCAAATTTTTACTTCAATGTTTTCATAAGATTAATTATTTATTACAGTATAATTTACAAATGTTATTAAATATGTTCCATTTAATGTTTGATTATCTACAATATTTTTTCCTAAAACTAATATCGCTCCTGGTTTTATTTCTTCTATTTTCAAATTTTTCTCTTTTAGTTTTTTACATTTTCCTTGTTTTTTATTTAAAATTTCTGACAAACATGTGATTTTCTTATTTAGTTTACAATAGGTTTTTGAAATTTCTGTTTTACAATTCTGAACATTAAAAAATTTATTATTACAGTTTATTATGTTCTGGTCAATAATAAGCTTACCATCTAATTGAGCTATGGCTCTTACATCGCAGTACTTACATGTTAGTTCTATTTTAGGATATTTAATATAAATTATTATTATGTTTCCTTTTTGGGCTATTTTAAATTTAGAGATGTCCATTAAATCTATTATAGTCATAATACCGTGTTGGTAATATGTTATGTTTTTCAATTCATCATAATGTAAAATTGTTGGATTTAAAATTCCAATTTTACCAAAAGTTATTGTATTTATTAAATTTTGCAGTTCATGTATAATATATTGGTTTCGTTTTCTTATTATTTTCCTATTTATGGTATCGCCTTTAATATTATTTATTGTTTCAGTTAATTCTGTTATTATTTTAAAAATTTCTGAATTTGTTGTAAATTGCTTATTGTTATTTATTATCAGTTCGTCCAATTTATTATTAATTTTTACAATGTCGTCATGGTCCGGTGTACCAGCTATCCATTTCCAAAGAGTTCCTAATACATTTGTACGCCTTTTTTGCCGAAAATTAGTTTGTTTTAATTGTTCTAATAAAGTTTTTATTATCAAAATTTCAGATTCTGTTTCCTGTGTAATAATTCCTAAGCTATCGTGATTTTGTTCGTTAATACTGTAAAAATTTCTATTTTCGTCTGCTATTATATTTTCAAAATAAGATAAATTAGTAATGTGGAATAGGTCCCCGTATTCTTCATAAATGGAAACATCTCCATTTTCGATAAGTACGTAGTCTTGTCGAGTATAGTCTATAACATCAGCGGTTGCTGAGCTGATTAGTGCAGTCAAAATTAAAATGATCATATTGGAAACCTATAAAATTATGATTTTATATTATCTTTATGAATAATTCTATTTCTATTATTAATAATTATTTTATTCTCTAAATTTTCCTTAACTTGCTGTTTTTTATATCTAGGTTCTAATTTATTTCTCTCTCCTATTATTTTCTCGTAAATGATTTGGGCGGGATGATATTGCTTATCTGACCTATGTTTATTATGAAACGTTAGCATTTTCTCCTGTGCTTGCTTTAAAGTTGTTGGCAAATTTTCATGGTTTATTTTATTATAAAGTACTTCATTTGGTTTAAAATTTGTTACTGAATGTATTGTTGAATTGTATTTTTGTGCTGCTCTAAGTATTGTTTCTAAATTACTGACAATATTGTATTCTTCTTTTATACATCTAGCTTTTTCAATTATTGTTGAATGGACTCTTTCCACTTGTCCATTAGTTGTGCTATGACGTGGATCACAAAAGTAAATTTCGATATTTAACCTTTGCATTAAGGATTTAAATGTTGGTGTGGTAAAGCTTGGTTCATTATCTAAAGTAATTTGTTTTACATCTGTGAAAGTTTGAAGTAAATCTAAAACCTTTTCTTCGATATTTGACTTGTCTTCTATATGTTTTAATATTAAAAATTCTGAATAAGCGTCTACACAAGTGATAAATTTTAGTTTCTGAGCGTAAAAAATGTCTAAATGGAGCTGCTCTCCTTCTTTCTCTGGAATTGGGGCTTTACCTATTGGTATTTTCTTAGGATGGCGATCACTTTTATTTCTATTGCATATTATACAATTTCGAATGTATTCTTTCATTCTTTTCCTCATTTCGGGCCAATAATACAATTTCTCTATTTGTTTAAGATTTTCATTATAGCTTTGATGAGCTCTATTATGGGTTTGTTCTATTAATTCGGACTGATCTTCTCTATTAATAATATCCATTGGAAAAAGTTTGGTAAATACAAATTTGTTTTGAAAAGTTTGTTGTAGAGTTTCTTGGATTTCGTGCAAGTCTTCAACAGTGCAGTAAATCGCTGTCACTAACTTTGGTTTAATATATTCTTTCAAAATTGTCATAAAATTTTCTTCTGTGTCATGCCTTTTATTCCCAAAGGATTCGATTACCTCATGAATAGTGAACCTATTTTTACTTAGTATAATTTGCTGTTTAAACTGATTTAATGGTTTTTGTGTTTCCTGTATTTGATTGTTTTCGCTACTTTGTGCCGAGTGCTCTGAATCTTCCAAATCGTTTGATAAATGGTTTAACTGAAGACGGGAAAGTGCGTCTGCTACTATATTGGTTGTGTACCAACCCGGTAACAAATTTGGGAGAGAGTTCTTCTATAATTGCGTGCCATCTTTTCATTTTTGAACTTTCGGAACTCTTTACCGAATAATAATTGTCATTACCACCATTCGTTTCTGAGCCGCTTTCACCAAATATTGAATAGTTATCGTTCATGTTGCCGGTAAATTCATCGGCTGGCGTTGTAGAACTTTTTCTTTCAACAATATATTTTTTATTTAATATGCCGGTATTATCATCGGCTGGCGTTGTAGAACTTCTTTGTTCCACAATAAATTTTTTATTTAGTTTGCCGGTATTATCATCGGCTGGCGTTGTAGAACTTCTTTGTTCGACAATAAATTTTTTTAATATAATATTGCCGGTAGTTGCTTCGGCTGGTTTTACGGAATCTTTATGTTCCTTAATTTTTTTATTTATACCGATATTTACCTCGGTTAAATGTGCAGAATCTTTTTGTTCCTCGATTTCTAAGTTTTCTCCTTTTTTATTTTCAAAATAAATGTTCATACTGTTTGCTTCATTTTTATTATTATTTTTTTCCATATAATTTATTTTCCTATTGGACACGTCGATAAGTGCCTCAATTTTTTTAAGGAAATTGTATCCTAAAAGGAGATCCGATTCTAAACCTTCTATTTCGTAGAAAATTTCTTCGACCCCAAATATGGTTATTATATGGTCATACTTTTTTATGGAATAGCCGTTCACGGTTTTTATCCGTTTATAAATGGCTAGTTCATTTTTGTTATTATAAACCTCAGGCTTAATGTAGCAAGAGGTTGCTCCTGTATCGACTAGAGCTTTTAAACTTTTCTTTATTTTTGAGTCGTAGAGCTTTAGATAGGGGAGTTCATCCCCTCTTTGCCTAAAAAATGACTTTCATTCATGTTGTTTATCCTCTGGGTTTTCTCCTGTGGGCGAAAGCTATAATTGCTTTCCCTTGGTCGTTTTATTCCTTGGATGTTTTTATTTGAAATATACCTATTTGGTTGGTCTATATTGGCTTGATGGCTTGTACTGGCCAATGGTTTTCCAAAATTTTGGTATTTATGGCTATTGTTTAGTTGGGGCTTTGGGTAATTTTCCCTTCGGTATGATCTAGACATAGATGGATCTATATCCATTGGTTCTGATTTTGGCATGTTGCTCCTCTGATGAAACCGTAAATTATCACTTGGATAAAACTGTTTAACTCTTGTTCTTTCATTTGCAAAATTTTGTGCAAATCGAGCTCTCTGATTATTGGACTCTAATTCCTGAGCTTTGGCCAATGCGTCGGGCAAATCTTCCGGACAGTGGGAAAATATAATATCTCTTATTAGAGCGTTAAGCCCTATTATAAATATTCTAAGAGCCTGGTCTCTATTCTTTTTGTTCAATTATTTTGTTATTGGTGCGGCCACTCCAGAAGTCATAATGGTTTTATTAATCATCAACGTTAGTTTTTTGTTAACTAAATTATAATATTCAATGACCGTCATTGAGCCTTGTCGTAGAACACTCATTTCTTGTTCTATGATATGTATTGGACGTTTGTCCGAATACGCAAAATCGAGACGCGCAATTATCGCGTCAAAATTTAACACAGTACCATGGTTGGTTAATGTGTCATTTGCTTCTAGTGTAATTTTATTACGCAAAATCGTAAGGGCTACAAAGTACTTTCGGCTACCTCTTACATATAGGCTCATAACGTTATGTGCGGCTTCGCGCCAGCTAACATAAGCGTTTATCCTTCCTGAAAATTCTGGTAAGGATTTTATAACATCTAGTGACTCATGACACTGAATGTTGTCATTTATTATTTCCGTCTGAAAATCTGTTACTCTGTGTGTTTCAATTTCAACTTGATTTTTTTATCTGTCACATTTCTTGCCTTATTGTAATATTGCTTTCCGCAATTAGGCGCGTAATTAAATCTACCGTTAATCCTGCCTCATTAATCATGATTAATTATTATTATTTTTTTAGTTTAGAGAAATAATATTTCTTATTATTTTATACTTGTATAATCTCTTCTAGGAAGAGATGCTCTTCTATTCTGGAGGGTCCTTTTATGTAGGATTCGCAGAATTGAGCTAAGTTATGGGGGTCTTTTTATTTTGTTATGTGGCTGGTCGAGCCTTAATTTATATTTGTATTTTATCGCAGTAATCGCAGAGTTTTTTTTTATTTATTTTAAGCTGGAGGGTCCCCCCGAAGGTGGTGAATCGCAGCTTTAATTTATTTTATTATTGGTTGCACAAACTAGAAATTATGTTTTATTTTTTTCTGGGGCACTTTTTCTCTTCGTGATCCCCACCGCAATTTTTACAATAGTATAATCTAATATACTTAGGTTTAATTTGGGTGTTCCCCATAAATATATATATATATATATATATGATTTTAACATATTAATTTTAATTTCAACTTACAAATATGTATATTCCGTCGCTGTCTCGTTCGAAATTTCGGCTGATGATGCTGATAATAGTTGCTTTAGATACAGTAGACTGGTCAATTCCATGAAAAATCGCACTAGGCTCGTTGTTGAAGCTAAGGGGTCATATGTATATTTGACGATGAGTGGTCTCCCTCCAAAATCCCTTTATTTTCTTGCTGTTCTCTGCTTCTGTTGCTTTTGTTGCCGCTATTTATTGTTCTTGTTGTTTGATAATTATTTCTGCTACTGTTGTTGCCTCCGTTACTTAGGTTTTTTTGCACTTTAAAGTCACTTCTATCATGTACGATATTCCTGCTGCGTCTTTGATAAAGTCGTATTTTTTTTATACAACTTTATCTTTATACTTCTTCGTAATGTTCAGTTCTTTGATTTTTTCAAAAATATTTACTTTTCTTTAAAAGTTCTTTTAAGCTTTAACTTCTACTTTGCGCCTTCGCTATATCACAATTCGCTGAATTTCCGTTTAGAGTTAAGTTGTTGAATTGCTTGCTGCTGCACTGCAGTATTTGTGTTTGGCTTCCAATGCCGATATTTTAAAAAATTATTAAATTAACTTTTTGTAGTTTGAAATCACAGCACTTGATTCTGCTTTTACTTTAACTCTATTTGGCTTTTTCTTTACTTTTTTATTTGTTAAGTTATCACTTTAATGGCGTTGGTCCGTTTCAGCTTGTTTTAAACAACGTTTTATTAAGATGGCAATTTTTTGTTTGTTTAAATTTTAGTTTGAAATTACAGAGTTCCTTCTTCTTAATTTTCTTCCTCTTCTTCTACAAATAGGTCGAGCCAAACTATTTTTCTCTTTTTACTTTTCTTTAGGCACTTTTTGATTTCGTGCCCCACGTTGGGCGCCAATTAATTCCCGTATCGCGGGAATTTGTAAAAAAATATATATATTTTCTTTCTGCCAACGCGCAGAGAAAATAAAACTCGTGGTATCGACTGGATTGCCAGAGACAAAATCTAACATTTATTTACCAGTTACTCTTATTTATACATTTGCTTATTCAAAGTATACATTTGCTTATTACTTACTTAAAGTTATCGAAAGAGTCAAATTACAATAATTTCATATTCAGCAGTTATTCTAATGAGAACGGAAAAAGTATATCAAATTCTATTTATGTTTATGAGGCCACCCAACTACAAAGTGTAAAGATTCAATTATGTTTACAGTTATAGTTAAGTGGCTGTGTGGAGGCTGTCATTAACTTGCATATGTTTATGTCTTCATATTCATATTCAATGCATGCATATGTTTACATATGTCTTCATATTCATATTCATGCATACATATATTTATGTCTCTGCATATTCTTGCGTATGTGAGACAGAGAACATCATGTATTTTGTACACATTTTTCGGTGTCAAAATGAAACAAAATATAAACAAGCAAAACGAAATTCTTCGTTGCGAGTCTCCTCATATTTTCTGCTTCGACATGTACATATATGCCGTCATCATATGCCGTGAATACATATTCTCTTCATATTCTCGCTAAGAATATGTGAGAGAATGGTAAAAAATGTTAAAATTGAGGGCGAAATCAGACTCACAATGTTAACGAATCCGGCGAATTCCCTAATAAAAATCTATCAAATGTTCGCAGTCGAACCTGCACCTTCTCTCTACTTTTAGTTTCTCTGGCTGCCGATTTGGTCTTTGAATATAAGTATGTGTGTGTGTACACTTGAAGATGGCAATACCATGGAAAACGACAACTTTGAATTATTTTGGTGTTCATGGGAGCAGAGTCCCATATTTTTGAATACTGATTCTTATGTAAAATTTAACCAGGAATCGAATGGAAAAGTCAATTTTGAAAAAAAGGTTGGTGGAAAAGCACAAAAAACCGGATTTTTGAGAAAATAATGTTTTTTTTTTTTGAATTTTGCGCGACAACTTTGCATTTTTTTTACGGTTCATGGGATGAGAGTCCCATATTTTTGAACACTGATTCTTATGTAAAATTTAACGAGGAATCGAATGGAAAGGTCAATTTTGAAAAATAGTTGGGGAAAAGCACAAAAAACCGGGTTTTTGGAAAACAATGTTTTTTTTTTTTTGATTTTGGAAATTTTTTTTTGATATTGAAAATATTTTTATCAAAAAGCTGAGATTTTTTTACATAAAATTGGATAACTTAAAACCATGTCGCCAATTGACGGAATGGCCCATACATATGTATATGTGAATGCCCCACTTTTCCTTTTTATAATGTATTTTTTGCTTGATTTTTTTTTTATGTGTAAATATTATATATATCGTCGGCTTAATGTGTAAATAAAAAATAAATAAAACAAAAAAAACTGAATAAAAATTGAAGTTCAAAATTTTTTGTTTATTTTTCTAACGCAGTTTTGTCAATTGTGATATTTCATTTAAGTACAAAAAAAAATTTAACAAAAAATTTAATGAGCGCCTTTATATAGGCCGTTTTTGGACTTTAGCACATTTTCTGGAGTTATTTGCACTTGGATGTATTGGGCTTAGCACATTTTCGAACAAGAAATATTGCAGTTTTTTTAGCAAATGGCGTATTTTATTATCACAAAAAAATATTATACAGTCTTACTTCGTTGCTGTCGTTTAAAGGAATACATAAGTACTTAAATGGAAAATCTTTGTTTAAGCCTTAAACTTTAAGGTATCACAAAAATTTAATATATCAGTTCAGTCTTAATTCATTGCTGTTTGGAAATTATAAATTAAGCAAAACAAAAAAATATATTAAAAAATAAGAAGATATCACTCATGTGGTAGGTCGTCATAATATTGATGGTAGTCTCTTGGCAAAGAAGTTTTTAAATATTGCAAATCTGCGTATTTTCTTGCTGTTAATTTTCTTTTTTCTTGGTGAAGCTGTGGCAAATTAGACCAATCCGTTGGCACAACACTTCTGTCCACTCTTTGTTGTAAATAGCTCCATGGCTCGGGAAAACGCAATTTATAAAATATTTCCCTTTCCGGTGTGTATTTAATCGCACGAATATCGGTGACTTTTGATTCACCCTTTCCGCGACCAGGACGAACTGTTTTTAAAAATTGTATGCCCTTGAAACATTTGAAAAAAGTATGATCCAAATGCTCTACCATATAAGGTGTAGGTTTCTTTCGAGCATTCTGACATATTTGAATATACTCTGCTGGTACATTAACGATTCGGTGTTTAATAACACGCTCGATAACTGAATGTACGCTGTCAGCTTCCATTTGGGTGTGCCCCGTTTCTAGTATTTTTTGCTCAATTATTACGCCTTGTTTAATAGATGTATTGAGCAAAGTGTTACTCATAGAAACATTCCTATTCTGGTACGTACATCCATCACTATAAAGAATAATTTTCGTAGCAGCTGCATTCTCGGTATGATTTGGAATTATTTTATTCTCGATGAAGTACACCTAAATGCTAGCAAATTCTTCGGCAGATAATCCACCTTCTATTTCGTTCCACATGAAGCAATAAGCATCATGATTTATCAAATTGTGGACTTGCAACTTCGTGCGGTAATAAAGGCTGCTTACTTGGGTTTTTGGTGCCATTAAGACCGCTTCCAGATCAATAGTAAACACGAAGGTTTCTTCGATTTTGTCCTTTTGTTTCTCTTCCCTAGCTTCATGTTTTTTTGCCTGGTGAAGATTGTAGACGTCATCCAAAATATCTCCCACAGTATGTCGCGCACAGATTTCACACTGATCTTTTTTAGGGAAGAATAGACCAAGCTTTTGATCCGTAAAGGCGTTATAAAATGCTGAAATAGAGAGTGGGGGTTTTCCATGTGCATTACACCAATCCACTACGTAAAATTCGAAGAGTTGTTTTTTTGACGACCATTCTGGCAAAAGATATTTTTTTTGAGTTGTTGCACGGCAGTAATGTGATTCCATGGTTGGCAGAGAATTGAAAAACGAATTTAGAGATTCACGTGCAATGCTACAATTTTGTTGTGGTGCGTTCTGTGTAGTGTTTCTTGAAATCGTAGGCTGCTTAATACGTCTGCCAATGCTAAGAGTGTTCAAGAAGAATTTTCTGCAAACTTTAACACTTTTTTGCTCGACTCTTACATGGTATTGAAATGTTCGACTCCTTCTGCTCTTGTGTTTATCTTTACGATTTCGCATTCTTGAAGGAGTTGTTACTTGAATCAATGTATTTACATAAGTCTTTTTCTCTTTCCAGTCCATTTGCCAGAATTGTTTAAACAATGCTTGTCTTTGGTCTTCAGTAATTTTTGCACAGTGGAGAGCAGCAGAACTAATGGCTTTTTTACAGCTACAGATAAAGTTTCCCATTTTCTCTCTGTTTTTTATTTTTTGTTGCGAACCAAGCTGGATTAACCATTTTTCCTCTTCTTTTGCCCGTTTGTGACTTGGAAGGAAGGTCAAGTGATTCATCCGAATCGCTATTAAAGCCATAAGGCACCAGTCCTAAAACTCCATCATCTGCGTCATTGCCATAATCGCTGCAATGCTCATTACTGCTTTTATCACTATCCATTGAATTGAAATTCATCAAAACATCTAAGCGAAGTTTCGAATAACACAGCAGCTATGCCGTGTTACCTAGCAAAAAAGACAAAGCACCTTGTCATGTGGACTTAGCCCGCGCGATTTGACAGTTGCGAACTTAGCACTTTTGCACACCACTGCCCAAAATAGCTTTAAAATAAAGTAAACAATTTTTTTTTTGTAGCTGATGTGTTTTATATTTATCTATCGAATCTCTTCAAAATATCATTTTTGACCATAAGTGGACTTAGCACCTAAGCACGTTAAGCCGACGATATGTATCTGTCACGGCACCTTTTTTATATATTTTTTCTTGAAATAGAAAACATTTTTTTGTATATGTAAATTAATATGTATATGCCACCGCACCTTTAATTTTTTGTTTATGTCACTTTAATTATTTTGCCGCTTGAATCTTTTTTTTTTTCAAATAGTGCCTTTCTTTGCGGCTCGAAGGAAGGTTTAAAGCAGCACTGTTTAAGTAGCTGCTCACTTTACTTTTGTCTTTTGACACTTACCACGTCCACTTCTTTAACTAAAACACCCGGTTAATGTGTAAATTAAATTTATTCAATTTGGGTTTACTTAGACCTTTTAATGATTACAATTGTAGTACAGTAATTACAATATTTTGATTTGATATTTTACGAAATTGTAGGAGGTGATTTTATTTTATAAATGTGCGGAACTATTTTCTTATCTCATTTAGCCAGGCCGTAAATTGATATACTTCAATGAATCCACGAACATGGATAACGTGACATATTACAATCATCAACGACAACTCAGAGAAATATACACAATCAACACAGCGAAATACTTGAAGTACTCCATATCCTTTCTTCAAACTCAATTTACAAATTCAGCAATATCCAAACACTCTCAACATTTTTGATACCTAGTGCAGAAAATCCAGTACATTTTACGTTCTTCATCATAATGGGATTCCTTACTTTAGTAGTCACCGCTTACGCTCGAAATGAATCGTCTTCAACAACAACAATTTTTAGCAAAATAGCGGGGAAGCTCGGTTTTTAAGAAGGAGGGGAGTTAACGACATAGCCTCACTCCGGGTCACACACACACACTCACATACATCTTATCTGTTAATATACACCTTAAACAAAGACGAACCAGAGAACTTAAAGCATAGAGAATGTGCAAATTGAATTCTGTATGATGGTTCAATTCGGCGGCTAACACAGCTGATAGAATCAAAGTACGGAATTCACCATTCTCGCTGCTATTTAGCAGAATTAAGGACGTACAGTGGCAGAAATATAAATAAATTCATGCGAGATAAATAAAGAGAAATGCTTCTAAGAAAATATACAAAGTAAAACTGATAATGTAAAAAAGCATTCTCTGAGTCACATATGCATGCTTATTTTGTTTTATATCAACCATTGTCACATATTCGTGATTATTTTGTATTATAATATATGAACCATTGTTTTTCGAAAAATGGTAAAAATTTTATATTATAAAATTAAATAAAAAAGACGTGTGACATTCGGGGACTGCCACGGTAAAGATATTGCATAGCATTTTGTATCAACTTATGCAATTATAATTATTAAGCTATTCGATGTAAGGAATTCGCCGCATTTGTTAACATTGTAGGCCGGAATTCGCCACACAATTTTAACATTTTTTACAATTCTCTTACATATTCTAACCGAGAATATGAAGAGAAATAAATATATATATTTAAATATATTTATTTATGTCGCGCTCATTGTATTCAGCATTTGTGTGATGATAGAAAATCCAAGCTGTGCCGAAAAAAATAAACGAATGGCCGCCAGTTGTCACCGCTTCCCTTGCCCCTGTAGCAGCTTCGCCTACAAACTTGCGTAAATATGTATGCACATTTATGAGCCTCCATACATATCGACGCAGATTTTTGCGAGCCACGGAAAAATACTTATTTTAGAATTGACAAATATTGTAAATCGACAAGAGCTATATTGCCACTTTTCTCACTTCTTTCTGTGAAGAATCATCACAACGTTGTCCAGTTTATGATTTTTAGCTTTTGCCATCGTCGCGAAAAGACACTTGTAGGCAAAGGCATGCTCGGGGAGATGTTACGGCGTCTGTTTGTATGAATGAAGCGAGGTCGCTTGTGGCATATTCGCCTGCGTTTATGAATGAAATTGTTTTTTTTTGTAAGATTTACTACATTTGGGCTTCGCCAATTCGGCTGCCATATTGATTTGCATGCTTATGCTATTTGAGCAGTTGTTGTTTTTGTAGAACAATGCTTCAATTTTTTGTTGGTGACATATTCACATATGTACGCATATGTTTGTATGCTTGTGCATTATTTGTTCGGCAATGTATACAAATATATGTACATAAGTTAACGCCAAATACGTTAACAGTGCCAAAGGCACCTCACTTCCGCTCCCAAGCTTTTGCTAACGCAGCACACGCGCCAACGTTCTGGCAGCGATCAGAAGGGAGTTCTAGGAATCCGATCACCAGGCAAGACAGGTGACCGGATTAGTTAAGGCTAGTTTAAGGTTACATTTAAGTTTGATAATTGTAATCATTTCAGTCTGTTTCTAGACTTCAATAAAAACGGCCAGAGCTCGTGCTCTGACCAAAATAAAAAATAAATTTTTTTATTATTTCCCGCGTAGGGGAAATTAACTGGCGCCCGAGCAGGGACCGTTCGCGAAAAAAGTTTACGCGGCCGGTTAAAGAGTCCTCTAAAAAAAAGGACAATTAAAATATAAAGTGCTAGTGCAATCTGGTGAAAAGTTGAAGTTAGAAATTTCAGCATTTGCAATAGCTGAAAAATAAATGAAATTTTTTTTACAAAGTTGAACTAACTCAAGCTAAATAAATAATATTTAGACAGAATTAAGCAGTTATTCAATCGCAATTATCGAAGCGCAGTGCAAAAAAAATTTAAACAAATTATTGATGAAAACAGTACGCTCACAATAAAGTGTATTTTTGCATACATTGAGCGCGAACGCAGAGCAAACAGAAAGTTATAAGCGAAAATTTAAAAGTGCATAAAAGTAATTCAGAAACTAACGGCAGTTAGAAAATTATAAAAGTGAAACAAAAATCGCTGAACGCTAAGAAATTTATAAGAAAGACAGTGAATGAAAATATTTAAGCTTGTAATTTAAAAATTCACAAAGGGAAAACCAAAAGTTTTAATACCGTTTGATGTGCTTCCTAGTACATGTGCAAATATTGCCGCAATGAGTTCGTGTATCTAACTAAGGCAGAAACAAAAAGAAACCGGTAACTGTAAATCATCAAAAGTGCTTGTGTGTGCAGAAATAAAGCCGATCTGCCGAAACCCAATCGCAATATTGGCGAAAAATAGCAAGCAGAATATCCACAAGAAGACTCCTCAACCCACGCTTGGAAGAGGACGACGAGGAGCGTGCGACTAGGAAGATCCCAAGTAGCCAGCAGGAGGAAAGGGAGCAATCTCCAGCGTCACCTCGTCATGCTTCACAGGATTTTTACGTAGCTATACATTTTTATTTATACCACATATACAATATTATAAGTAAGGAGATATTTTTTGTATTAGAAAGAAAGAGATACTAGTATTAAGAAGATCAAATAAAAACAAAATTATAACCAACGGCTTGTACAGCCAATAACAGAAATCTAACAATATTTTATAATACAGCTTAATTCTGCGATTCCTACGGGACCCTCCAGAAGAGAAAAGCGCCCTTTCCTGGAAAGGGTAAAAATAAAAACAAATAAAAAATAAAAAAAGAGGTATAAAAATAAACATAAAATGTCGAACCCCAATAATTTGATACGCCCGCCTGTTCTGCAGGGCACGACAGCAGGTGCTCAAGAGGGCCCCTCGACCTCAGAGGCCGCCCATAGAGTAGGATTAGGAGCCAATCAGGACCAATTGACTGCAGCAGTCATGGGTGTGGTCCAAAATATTTTTCAAGCGCACGGCAAGCGTCTTGTGCAAAACGCACTAAATCCAAATTCTAATTTTGCCGATTTCTCCGATCAAGGAATCGACCCGGTATATAGGAATAACCGACCGAGAGTTCTCAGGTCAACCAGGAGAGTTTAACTCGTGGAAGAAATCCGTGGACAGGATTCTCCAAATTTACGAACCCATTAGGGGAACACCTAAATATTATGGAATATTAAGCGTTATTCGCAACAAAATAGTAGGGAACGCGGATATTGCCCTTGAATCGTATAATACTCCTCTAGAATGGAGAGCCATTTCAAAGTGTTTAACTCTACATTACGCCGATAAGAGGGATCTAGGAACGTTAGAGTACCAAATGATCTCTATGGTACAGGGTAACAGTAAGGTACAGGACTTTTACCAAAGAGTATACTCACACTTGTCACTAATACTAAATAAGATAGGATGAATGGACGTAAGTGACGAATCACTACACCTACTGACGCAGACCTACCGTGAAAAAGCGCTAGATACGTTTATTAGAGGTCTTAGAGGCGACCTACCCCGCCTTCTCAGTATGAGGGAACCCGCAGACTTACCACAGGCACTTCACTTGTGCCTCAAGCTGGAAAATCAGAATTTCCGTTCACATTATGCACATTATACGCAGAATGCTCCAAGAACCTTTAATGCCTATCCACCAGCTGTGCCACCAAGAAGGAACACCCAACCTTCAGCATTCTACCCAGAGCTGGCCTACATGCCACAAGCTCATAGTTATGCCCCCCAGCCGAGAGCATATAATCCCCTAGAAAAGCCATTTAACTCAGCCCAACAGACGTATAGACACAACCAAAATATTAGTAACACTTCTCAGCAACAAGCTGCTCCACCACGCCCGTTCGGACCGAAGCCTGAACCCAGGCCAGAACCAATGGACGTTGACCAATCACTTCACTCCAGAAGAGTTAATTACATGAACAGGCCACGACAGAATGACTATACTGGCAAAAGGCCACCCCAAACACTTGGACCGCAGAATAAAAAGGCCCATCTGACTCATTTCATTAACCCAGCACCGATACTTTACGACGAACAAATCGATGCTAACTGCGACTCAGAAATTGAACTACCAGGAGAAATGCCTGACGTGCATTTTTTAGCTTAACGAGCTCTTCGCTTCCCTACTTACAGACTAAAGCGAAGAGTGGTGAAATTCTTAAATTTCTAATTGACACGGGGTCAAGCAGGAATTACGTACACCCCCGACTGGCATTAAAACGAATAAAGAACGATACCCCATTTTTTGCCAAATCCATCGCAGGAAACGTACAAATCGAAGAACATACTTACATAAATTTTTTTAACATGGATACAAATTTCAAATTTTATTTGCTACCCTCATTAAAGACATTCGACGGAATTATAGGGAATGACTCACTTCGACAAATGGGAGCAATAATTTATACGAAACAGAGTTTCATAAAATTCGAAAACGGGAAAAAAGTTGCATTAAGACAACTTTCTTGCCCCACAGTTAACACGATAAACATAGAGGATAAGCATATGAGCCTTACCCAGACGGAAGGTACGAGTAAATTTCCAGGATTATTTTCGGAACCAGAAGAAAAGCTAACATACACTACCAGAGTTGTTGGCGAAATCCGAACAAAAACCGACGCACCGGTCTATACAAGATTTTACCCCTACCCCGTCGCCCTGAAAACAGAGGTCGACTCCCAAATAAAGAAATTGTTAGATGACGGTATCATAAGACCGTCTAGATCCCCATACAATTCCCCGGTTTGGATCGTGCCGAAAAAATCAGATTCGGCAGGGAACAAACAATACAGGGTAGTCATAGATTACCGTAAACTTAACGCGCTGACAATAGCGGACAGATATCCGATACCGGAAATTAACGAAGTGCTAACACAATTAGGAGAAAAGAAGTATTTCTCCGTGCTCGACCTTAAAAGCGGATTCCATCAGATCCCACTAAGAGAATGTGATATTGAGAAAACGGCATTCTCAATTAAAAACGGTAAATACGAATTTACCCGATTGCCTTTTGGGCTAAAAAACGCGCCGTCCATTTTTCAAAGGACACTAGATGATATATTGAGCGAACATATCAGCAAAATATGCTATGTATATATAGACGACATCATCATCTTCAGCGAAACAGAGGGCGAACACCTCGACCATATTAATAAAATTTTTAAAACTCTAAACGCTGCAAATATGAAAGTGCAGCTCGATAAATGCAAATTTTTTCAAAAATCCGTAGAATTTTTGGGGTTCATAATCTCCCCAGACGGCATAAAAACAAATCCAGAAAAGGTTGAAGCAATACGGAAAATGCCACACCCTAAAACAATTAAAGAGCTCCGCTCATTTTTAGGCCTAGCAGGCTATTATCGTCGATTCGTGCGAGACTTCGCCAAAATCGCCAAACCGCTAACAACACTCCTAAGAGGGGAGGAAGGCAGGATGAGCAAAAATAAATCTGCAAAAATCCAAATTAAGTTGGACATTGATGCCATCGAGGCATTTAATAAAATAAAAGAAAGCTTGGTCTCCAAAGACCTAATGCTAGCATATCCCAATTTCGAGGAAGAATTTTCATTAACGACAGACGCCTCAAGTCATGCCATAGGCGCAGTCTTGGCACAGAAAGACAAACCCATAACGTTCTTATCAAGAACCTTAAATAAAGCTGAAGAAAATTATGCAGCTAATGAGAAAGAAATGCTCGCCATCATATGGGCATTGAACTCGCTCAGAAATTACCTATACGGTACGGCCAAAGTGCATATTTATACTGATCATCAACCCTTAACATACGCCTTGAGCAACAAAAATAATAACTCTAAAATGAAGCGCTGGAAAGCAATATTGGAAGAATATAACTATGAGTTACACTACACACCAGGTAAATCTAATGTCGTCGCAGACGCCTTGTCGAGACCCTCACAAGTAAATTCTCTAACAGTAACTCAACATAGCGACGAAAGCTCAAGCCACAATTTAATTTATAGCGTGGAAACCCCAATTAATGCGTTTAAGAATCAAATTTTTTTAACCACTGATCAGATCCGTAGTTACCAATTTAAAATTGTATTCCCTACCTACCATAGTCATTTAATTACGGAACCAAGTTACACCCAAAACAACCTAATTAGCCTCCTTAAGAGATACCTTAATCCCTCCGTCGTAAACTGTATTAAAACAGATGAACGGACACAAGGGTTAATACAGCAATTATACCCACTCCATTTTAGTAAATACAAAGTAAGATTCTCACAGACTCAGGTGGACGACATAACCAATGAAGAAGAACAGCAAAACATAATAATTCGAACACACATGCGAGCACATAGGAATAGCATAGAAAATAAAGGTCAAATACTAGAAAGATATTACTTCCCATCAATGGGAAGGAAAATAAAAGAAGTCATTAGCAAATGCATTACCTGTAAAGAAAATAAATACGATAGACACCCCACAAAACCCTTACTCCAGCCCACACCGATACCAAAATTCCCAGGGCAAATCGTACATTTGGATATCTTTATAACTAACAAGGAACTAGTCCTAACTGCACTAGACAAATTTTCGAAATACGCAATTGCGAAACCCATCAAATCCAGAGCAACGGAGGACATAAAACAACCGTTGAGAGACATTCTATACTCCTTCGTACCCGAAAAAGTTATTATAGACAATGAAAAATCTTTTAATTCCGACTCAATTAATTTCATGATCGAAAATGAATTCGGCATAGAAATCTTCCGAACACCCCCATATACAAGCTGCTCAAATGGACAAGTCGAGCGCTTCCATTCAACTTTGCAAGAGATAATGCGTTGCCTTCAAAAGGAAAAAAATACAAACTCATTCCGTGAACTGCTCGAAAAATCCGTTAAAGAATATAATTTTACCATCCATTCAACAATAAATAGGAAACCAATTGAAGCCTTTTTTGGTAGAAGGATCAATAGCGATCCAAACTTAATCAATAAAGAAAGAGA
Source organism: Bactrocera correcta (assembly GCA_027475135.1). Classification (NCBI taxonomy): domain Eukaryota; kingdom Metazoa; phylum Arthropoda; class Insecta; order Diptera; family Tephritidae; genus Bactrocera; species Bactrocera correcta. Next base: position 54,658,651 of record CM050322.1, read on the forward strand.
GGAAATTGCAGGACGACTGTTAAAAAAACAGAACGAAGACTTAAGCTACCACAATAGGAAAAGATCACATCCCAAGGAATACCGCGTAGGAGACGTTGTATACATTAAGGTCGACAGACGAATCGGGAATAAGCTATCCCCTAGATACAGAAAAGAAATTGTAGCCGAAAATTATAATACTACTATAAAGACAAAAACTGGTAGAATAGCCCACAAAAACAATATCCGACAATAAACACCGACATTTCTTTTCCCTTTAGAACCCTTCCATGGGTGATATCATGCACCGCCGACTTAAAATTCATAGACTATTCCTCATCCTACGTAGTTACTGTCAGTGACGGCGAAGCCAAGATACAGGACGGGACATTCAAGATTGTACACGTAATAAATCTCAATAGTTACGACGACTTTATACAAAACATGCGCACTTACGTTGACAAAAATATACCCAAAAACAACATGTTTTACAATATAATCGACCACGAACTAGGACAAGCAGACGAAGTACTTAAAGAAATTAAGCCCCAGAACAATAGGAAGAAAAGAGCTATCAATGCAATTGGGACGGCATGGAAGTACCTCGCCGGAAGTCCGGACAATGAGGACCTTCAAACTATCAATCTAAACCTGCACGAACTAACCGAAAATAGTAATAAGCAAGTTATAATAAATGAAGCGCTAGGGAAAAAGATTAACCATCTAATAAATACTACAAACGAAATTGTAAACTCCATAAGAAAAGATGACCATTTTGAAACGGATATAGCCCTAAGCATAGGAAATAGAATAAGATTAGTTAAGGAGGAGTTAGTAAATGTTAAATACGCTCTACAATGGGCAAAAGAAAATGTAATAAATTCAATACTACTAAATAAAATCGAAATAAGTACGGCAATGGAAAAACTCGAAGAAGAAAACATGCCTTTCGCAAACACGGAAGAAGCATTAGAATTTGCAACAGTTAATGTAATGTATAACGAGACGATGTTATTATACATCATCAAAATACCAATAACAGGCAGGGAAACTTACAAAAACATTATAATTAAACCGGTAAAGAAAGCTAATGGAATTGTAAACTTAAATTTTGATCGAATTATAACAAATGGAACAGAAATATTTGGAATTAAAGAAAAATGTCAATTTTCCAATCAAATCAGTAAATGCAGAAGAAATCAAATAATTAATATAAGTAACAGCACATGTATACCTAATTTGATTAAAAGCCTAGATTCTTCATGCAAAATTAGTAATAACCAACACGTACCCACTGTAGAAGAAATATCACCGGGTATAATTTTATTAAATAATTTTAATGGAACAATAAATACTATTACCGAAAACTATACTGTTGCCGGAACGTACTTAATAAAATTTCATAATATATCTCTTAAGATAAATAATCAAAAATTTTATAGTTTGGAAGCCTCTCAACTGTTCGCTATACCCTTTATATTACAGCCAACCCCATCCGAAAGCGAACGCATTGATATATTGTCAATGGAAGCTCTACACGAGCTACATCTTAATAACACCAAAAGCATCGCGCTCTTAAAAAAAGATTCTTTTATAAGCAAAACTTCGATGCTGTCACTAAGCAGCATCATAATAATCCTTCTCATATTTTCAAAATTCATCCCGAGAATCCAAAGGAAAGCGGAAATACCCAAGGTTGAAATTCCAACCGTAAATATTAGGCATATAACAAACTCTGCTGAGGCCATCGGCCTACCACCTAAAAATTTTAGAATCAATGACCTACCATATTTTTGAACGATCGAGGACGGTCGCATTTAAGAGGGGAGGAGTTAACGCCAAATACGTTAACAGTGCCAGAGGCACCTCACTTCCGTTCTCAAGCTTTTGCTGACGCAGCACACGCGCCGACGTTTGCTTGCAACACCCAAACTTCACTTCCGCTCCCAAGCTTTTGCTAACGCAGCACACGCGCCAACGTTCTGGCAGCGATCAGAAGGGAGTTCTAGGAATCCGATCACCAGGCAAGACAGGTGACCGGATTAGTTAAGGCTAGTTTAAGGTTACATTTAAGTTTGATAATTGTAATCATTTCAGTCTGTTTCTAGACTTCAATAAAAACGGCCAAAGCTCGTGCTCTGACCAAAATAAAAAATAAATTTTTTTATTATTTCCCGCGTAGGGGAAATTAACTCATATAAGTATATATGAATGTATGAACATGCAGATCAATACGCGCACATGTAATATATTGATAAGTGATAAAGCCATGATTTGAATTTCTGAACGCGCACATGCGTATACGTGCATTCATATGAGCATGTGCAGATACATAAGATTAATATGATGGAATATGTACATACAGACATATGTATATATTTTTGTGATAAATTTAACTTCTATTAGTAAGAAATATAATACAAAAATATTTATAGTATCCATTATTTTGTAAATATTCCCTGATTGCCCATACATGCTATGGCATCATATGCCGTACATACTTACATTATTTCTCTTCATACTCACTGGTGAAGTATGTGAGAGAACTGTTAAAAATATTAACATTTCACATCGTGAATTCTGTGGTTGTGAGGTGAAATTCCGTATCACAATCTTATAAAATGTTCGACAACGAAGCTGCACCTTCTCTATACTTTACATTCTCTGGTTTAGCACTTGACTCTTTGCCAAAACCAGACAACGTCTATCATAGGAAGGTTTCAAATATCGTAACTTTTCGAAGGAGTACTCAGCAGAGATGAAGAGTCTCATCGCAGACAAATTATGAGTTTCGCCGCAGACAAATTATGAGCGAGTTTCACCACATTTAACCTCGATTGAGGGGTTTTTAGAGTCTATGAGAAATAACATGTATATGTTAGTAAAAGAGAACCAGGGCAATATACATACATGTGGTATGCAGGTGATTTTTGGTTGGCGGAAAAGTTCCTGTATGCTACATATGACTTTTTCTAAAGCTGATATACATATATGTATGTTTTACGGGGGAAATTGCGCCAAAATGAAAGTTAAAAAAAATTTTTCCTAAAAAAATGTCCGTTTTAAAACGAAATTTTGTTTTGTTATTTGATGAAATATCAATAAAGTCCGACCTAACTTATAATAGAGTTAGGGATGTTATTGATGGGTTTGTGGATCATGGGGAAGGCTAACGTGAGATGATTATAGGTAGTAAGTGTTGTTTTTTTATGATAAAAGGGTCATGTTCCAATTGCAAATATGTGCTTTCGTACTACATTTCCAAGTCGGGAATTGCTCCGTCTGAACTGAAAGAAATTTTTTAGCAAAAACATCGCATCACTAAAGTCAATAGAGCTTAACGTAAAGGCTTTAGTCTGCGATCAAGGGCCTTCAAATACTTCACTTTTCAATTTGTTAAAAATTACTGAAGAAAACTCCTTCTATATGCACGAAGGTTTAAAAATATTTTGTTTATATGACTATTGCCACCTTTTTAAGTCCGTCCGTAATACATTTATGAAATATATTATTTCAACTCCAAATGGAATAGCCAGCTTCAAGGTTATACAAAAACTTTACTCTATCGATCAGAGCAATACGCATTTTAAAATATGCCCAAAACTTACAGAGAGACTTATCCCAGCGTGTTTGAAAAAATGTCCGTGAAACGTGCAACTCAAGTTCTGAGCAATTCGGTTGCTGCTGGCATTGAAATGGCATATAGCCAAAGATTATTTGGCTCCGACGAATATTTATTAAAATGTGCACTCAGCTATTTATTTAAAAAATTTTTTTTTTTTTATTTTGTTCATACATTGCAACTAGTTCAAATAAAATACAGGACTAACAAGCAACTTGAATATGACTTAAACATTTAATTACAAAATCACAAAACTACTATAAGAGTATTGGCTAATTTAAAAGATCGCTGGGTTTAAGGCGTTTGAGTCGTCTTGGTGGACCATCTCCAGAAGTTAACATAGCTACTTCTTCGTTACAGTGCTGTAGCAATCTTGCACTATGTGCTGTTGCAATTTTTGATATTTCTGCATTAACCGAGTTTACGCCTAGATCACGCTCTATATCAGCACATCTACAATACCAAGGCGCTTTGACAATTAGTCTTAGTACTTTGTTTTGGAATTGTTGGATGACTTTCTTATTGTTTGCGTTAGTACATCCCCAGAGTTGTGCACCATAGCTCCATATCGGTCGGATTATTTGTTTATAGATAAGTAACTTATTTTCGATGGATAACACTGATTTGTTACCGATTAACCAATTGTAATTTTTGAGTCGCATGTCCAGCTCCTTACGTTTGTTTTTTACATGAACTTTCCACCGTGGCTTAGTGTCAAGCGTCATTCCTAAGTATTTAGCGGAATTAAAGTACGGTATTCGAGCACCGTCTATGAAAACTGGTAAGTACTGTATCTTGTTGTATGTGAAAACAATGTGTACAGACTTAGCTTCATTCAGCTTTATCTGTCATTTCTTTGCCCATTATACGACTTTATTTACAGCTTTTTGGAGATTATTAGTGGACTCGTGTTCACTACTACCAACAGCAAGCAACGCGGTATCATCTGCGAATGTGGCTGTTGTATAATTGCAGTCTATTGGCAGGTCGTGCGTGAATAGAATATAAAGAAGAGGGCCCAACACACTACCTTGTGGAACTCCTGCTTTTATTTCCCTAAGATCAGAATATTTGTCCCCTTGTTTAACGTGAAAGTAGCGATCAGATAAATACGATTTTATGATATCATAATACTGTCTCGGTAAAATTAGTTTCAAACGCTTTTGCAACATCCAAAAACACGGCAGAACAGAATTTTTTTCCTCAAAGGCTTTTTCAATAACGTGTGTTATCCTGTGGATTTGATCAATCGTAGAATGGTTGGCTCGAAACCCAAATTGATGCGCTGGAATTATGGTTTTTCGTTCAATGATTTTATTGATACGTTTTATGAGAATTTTCTCAAATAGCTTCGATATTATCGGAAGAAGATCATATCCTGGTTTTCCTGGCTTTGGAATCATGATAATTTCAGCAATTTTCCAATAAGTTGGCACGTATTTAAGATGAAAAGCTGCGTTAATAATGTTGGTAATTTTTACTACACTTATTTGAGGAAGCTGTTTTAGAACCTCGGCAGTAATCAGGTCGTAACCGGGGGATTTTTTGTTTTTAAGGTTTTTGATTTCCTCACTTAGGTCACTGCTCGTGCAACATGGAATTTTTTCGTTCTCTTTACTGAAAGCAGTAGGATAATCAACGTGTGTTTCATATGGGGAGAATATTTTTGCTAAATAATCCGAAAATACTTCTGCTTTTTTTGAATCGTCTCTGGCCCAGATATCAGCACTTATTTTAATGGGACATACTTGAGTTTTTGGTGTTTGTAGTCTTTTACAGCTTTTCCAAAGAGAGTAGTCGGAATTTTTTCCATTGCTTAGGGAACGAAGATATTTTGTGAAACTTTCATTTTTGAACCTCTTAATTTTCCGATTAAGATCTTTAGAGACTTTATTTAAAATAGATTTATCAGCTGGGCAACGAGTTTGATGCCACTTATGTCGTAGCTTTCTCTTTAATTTAATAGTTTCCCTTATATTATTAGGATATTGAGAGTTTACAGCAATTTCCTTTAATTCCGGTGTACTTTTCCAAGCTGCGTGTTGTATACTTGTTGTAAAGTGTAAAATTTCAGATTCCATCTGGTCTATATTTAATATAGAGTCATATTTACTTTCGTAACATTCCATCATTGTTCTAAAATTTTCCCAGTCTGTACGTTTATTGTATAAGGCCGCTGTTTTTGGGAATGATCCGAGTTAAGATCATAACCCTGATGGATCGACAAATAATTCCGGGATATTTTACCAACAATGAAAAAATCTATCAGGTCTGGAATCTTTTGATTATCTGATGGCCAATATGATGGTAAGTTCGTCGAGAATGCGTAACTTCCGGTTGACTGCAGTGCTTTATAGAGTTCTCTCCCCTTTGTAGTCGTAAGCCTTGAGCCCCAGAGCGTGTTCTTTGCGTTGAAATCTCCACCCATTATGAATCTATACCTGTGTCTGTTTATTAAGTTTTGGTACTCTTTAAATTGGATTTGATGCCTTGGAGGACTGTACACAGAGGTAAGTGAGAGTGGACTTTTAACTCCGTAAAGAGTCACTATTGTAGCTTGAAACTTATCAGTTGAAAGGTTTTCTTCCTCAAAATGTTTGATTATACTTTTGATTAGAATTGCGCTTCCGCCACGGGCGCAATTGCTAGGATGAATTGTATGGTAAGTTTCATAATTTTTAATTTTAAAATAGGTTTGTGACGTAAAATGTGTCTCCATACCATACATACGTCAACATTTTCTGAGTTCAGTACAATTTCGATTTCATTCTTATGTTTGATTAATCCATTTGAGTTCCATAGAAGAATTTTTATAGATTTAGACATCTTTGGTATTAAAAAGATATTTTTCAAGCTTGCTTAAGCGATTTTGTAGAGAAGTGTTGAATTCCTCTTGTTTATTAAGTTTCTGTAAGATCTGTGATAAAATGCTGTTATTGGATATACGAGTATTATCATTATTATTTGTTTTTAGAACATGAGCAAAAGTAAATTTTTTTGATGTTTCAGTTGTATTTTTCGGATCTTCTTATTGTTGATGTTCAGTGTTTTTTGTTCTAAAGTTAAAAAATGAATGATCTTTTCGATGATCTAGACTGTAAGAATTTTGTTTCCAAAAATCCTCTAAAATATCCGTTATAAAAGAATGACTCCGGGAAGTTCCAACGCCTCTACGATTAATTAAAATATTTTGAAACAATCAAGCTTCCAGTCAAGTTAGGTGTATTGGTGGGTTTTGTTCCACAATAAGTGGAATGATTCAGTTGAGCGAAGAGCTATTTAGGGATCAAGAGGAATTGAGTTACATATTCCTTGCGAAAAGATCAAGATGCGTAGAAGAATTTTTTTTTTAAAGAGTCCGTGCTTGTCAGGGTATGAATACCCATCCCTCTGCCAATGAGATACAATATAATGTAGGTAGATTAATTTCGATGAAAATTTTACGGCAAAATTTTCAAGATAAGGGGGCTTATTGTGAGGATGATGACGAGATAAATTTGGATTGGAACCTAGGTCCCGAAGATCGTCATCTAGATGTACAGGGAAACGAACAGGAATCAGAGCATTTCGACCTGGAATCATTCACTATTCCAGACGAAAATTTTGTTGAAGAGGACGACAAAGTTGACGTCCAGATCAAGCGGTATTACACTGGCTATTAAGGTGGGTCGATTCCGGACTTTTTTCGATTCGGGATTTCTAATAGTGCGGAAAATTTGCCTTAGTACTTCCTGATTCCAATGCAATTTTTTGTTTTGCGATCGGATTGCATCTTCAATCCCAACTCCGGCCTTGAAATTTCGGAAATTCGCCTAAAATCGTGAAATTGTCTACCTAGCGCCTGAAATACGCATCTCATGGCAAAATGTATGAAACAAAATTTATTTGTCACGTTATTTGCTACCGAAATGGTATATTTGATCATGGCCGTAGGACGAACCGTTCCCGAGATACGAGTGAATTAGATTGTGATACGGAATTTCACCTCACAATCACAGAATTCACGATGTGAAATGTTAATATTTTTAACAGTTCTCTCACATACTCCACCAGTGAGTATGAAGAGAAATAATATAAGTATGTACGGCATATGATGCCATAGCATATATGGGCAATCAGGGAATATTGAAGAAAAATAAGTTCTTTGATATTCCATTTTTAACAGCTAAAAATGTGTACAAATACAGCTCTCTCACATACTCAAGAATATGAAGAGATATATGTACATATGTATGTATGCATGCTCCTTATGATACTCCTAGTAAGTATGTATGTACATATGCTTTTGTGTTTTGCCGTCGGCATTTCCATATTGGCATGTAAAAATAATTATGATATGAGGTATGAATGCATACATAATAATATTAAAGTCAATTTGGACTTGCATATTTAATAATTTTATTTGGTTTTTACAAAATAATGTATACTATAAATATTTTTGTATTCTATTTCTTACTAATAGAAGTTAAATTTATCACAAAAATATATACATATGTATGTATGTACATATTCTATCATATTAATCTTATGTATCTGCACATGCTCATATGAATGCACGTATACGCATGTGCGCGTTCAGAAATTCAAATCATGGTTTTATCATTTATCAATATATTACATGTGCGCGCATTGATCTGCATGTTCATACATTCATATATACTTATATGTACATATATTTGTATACATTGCCGAACAAATAATGCACAAGCATACAAACATATGCGTACACATGTGAATATGCCACCAACAAAAAATTGAAGCATTGTTCTACAAAAACAACAACTGCTCAAAACGCATAAGCATGCAAATCAATATGACAGCCGAATTGGCGAAGCCCAAATGTAGTAAATTTTACAAATAAAAAATTTCATTCATAAACGCAGGCGCATATGCCACAAGCGACCTCGCTTCATTCATACAAACAGACGCCGAAACATCTCCCCGAGCATGCCTTTGCCTACAAGTGTCTTTTCGCGACGATGGCAAAAGCTAAAAGTCATAAACTGAACAACTTTCTGATGATTCTTCACAGAAAGAAGTGAGAAAAGTGGCAATATAGCTGTTGTCGATTTACAATATTTGTCAATTCTAAATAAGTATTTTTCCGTGGCTCGCAAAAATCTGCGTCGATATGTATGGAGGCTCATACATGTGCATACATATTTGCGCAAGTTTGTAGGAGAAGCTACTACAGGGGCAAGGGAAGCGGTGACAACTGGCGGCCATTCGTTTATTTTTTTCGGCACAGCTTGGATTTTCTATCATCACACAAATGCTGAACACAATGAGCGCGACAGACTACAAACGACAGCTGTCAAATATTAGAATACACACGTTTTTAGGGACACAGTTATTGAGGCAGCTGCACAACTATATAACTGTGTCCTTAAGAACGTGTGGATTTTAATATTTGACAGAACATTCTGTCGCGCTCAATGTGTTCAGCACATGACTCTTTGACAAAACACTAGTTTCGGCCATTGGTTGATCGTGACAGCGGAGATGCAAAAGATGCGTGCGACATTTGTTATGATGAATGTATGTACATATGTATGTAGCTCGCATTTGCTTTCGTAAACATACAGACAAATGTGCCATAGAAATAACATACGTATATACATATATGTATGCCATAGAAATTCTATTGGTGCAAATATGGAAATGATAACGAAATAATGCGAATATGCATATATCATGAAGGTCATCGATTTACTTTGAAGAAATGAAGTTCATTTGATAGATCTTCATTTTGTAATAGTCGAAATAAATATAACTTTTTTGAAAAAATTTAAAAATTAAAAAATATAATTAAATTCTTTTTTACCTAATTTAACACGATTTTGTAAAAAAATTAAAATTTTTATAATTTTTCTGAAAAAATGGTTCATATGATACAAGATAATTACGCATATGTGACAATGGTTTATATAATACAATATAAGCATGCATATGTGGCTCAGAGAATGCTTTTTTACATTCTCTGTGTGACTTTGTATATTTTTCTACAAAACATTTTTCTCTTTATTCATTCTCGCATGAATTCAGTCGTTTTACATATGTTTCTGCCTTTGAAAGTACTCATTTCTGCTAAATAGCAGCGGAATGGTGAAATTCCGTGTCACAATCTTATAAGTTCTGTTAGCCATCCAATCGAACATCATATAGATTTCGATTTGCGCCTTCTCTATGTTTTAAGTTCTCTGTCTCAGCTAACCTGTATTGGTCACCCGGAACCCACCGGGGGAGGTGGCTGCTCTTCGGGTTCCTCCCAAGCCCAACCCAACCAACCAACCATATGTCAGGCTTGTTTTAGTCTGAATCTGTGTCAAATTTATGGATGAAATCAGATTTTGTACTAAACTTTGGCACTTGTTGCCTAGATTTCAGTGTAGAGCTTATAAAACGATCACGAGATTGGGGGCCAATAACTTCGGAAGATGCCTCTGTCACCAGTTTGACGGTTCTCTCGGCTGCCACGGTGTGAGAGGGGAATTCACTTAATTTCCATACCTCTGCAGTGTCTCCCGACAGCCCTTTTATGAGTTCTTCGTTAGAAAGTGAACAAAGAACTGGTGGAAGAGTCAAGGTAATAGTCTTCAAATTAATCATATCGTAATAATTATTAGCTTTTAAATCCATCTCTAGCACTTTATTACATTTAACCCTTCCATTTACAGTGTCAGACTCTGCTTCTCTGGCTGCCAGAAGACGGTCAGGGGCCAACTTTCTGACTTCTATTCGTTCGTCAGTCATCATACTAAAGAGAATGTTTTCTGGAATAGCAAAGAAAGCATTCTGCTGAATGGATGAATCGACAACCTTGCGCAGTTTAGCAGTTAAGATCTCGACCTTTGAATTGAAGCATGGAGATGGCGCGAGCCATCTTTGATTGAACTGTTGAATCTTATTGAGAAGCACAAAGGTGAGTAAACTGTAAGTATGTACTAGACCAAAATCTTTATTTCCTTTGTTGGTTTGTCAGTAGAAATGTATAATCTCAGAATTCTATTTGCACAGGTGAGCCAGCGAGATTTGAACATGTTACCTGGATGCATCGACGCTAAGTCTGAGGAACATTGACCGGAAATAACAGCTTCTGATATTTTATAGAGATAAGCTTGGTCTATGCAAAGTTGGGTTGGATTAATAACCTCAGAAGGTAATTGGCAGAATAGAAAACTTTCAAATTTGACAACAGGCAACTTCTCACAATCAGGAAGCAGTTTACCTATGTCGCCAGAGAATGTATTTGGACTCTTTGAGACACCATCTATGTGTTCGAAAAGAGCACGAAATGGAAGTTCGTTGAAATGTAGAAGACAAACAACCCACTGTAATGGCCCCCCTATTCTTTCTTCCAGTTTCCGAATGATTTCATCTTTCCAACCTGTGTTCGTCCTGGTGCCATCAGCACCGACAACTTCTAGATGTTCCACATCAACTGACTTGTCTTGTAAATGTTGCCATATAGCTTGCGTCTCATCCTCAGGTGACCAGGAAGGAGAGGTGACGTGGCCAAACTTATGACAACCAGGTTCCGCTATAAGAGAAATATGTTCCTCTTTGACAGTGTCGCGGTAGTACTTTTCACCTTCGCTGACTTGTGTAAGTGTATTGTGTTTCCGGCCGTCAAAATACAGCCCATATACATAGTCAATACTTTCGGTGTCTTGGAGCTTAACTCCAACACTTTTATTTTACCGACTAATCTTGCATTTGTCACTGACAAAATAGCCTGATCATTTGTTATCAAACCTGATGAAACAATCAAGGCCGCTGCTCTATCACTTACTACAAATCTTTGGGCAGCTAAAGCAGTGTGTTCTAATACTAGTGTGTTTTGTTTGGTTTTAGAAGATGGAAGAGAAAATTCATCATCAGCATCGCTTTTGGAAGAATCCATGTGCGACGCACCTACATTGTTATCGTGTGTATGAGAGTCTTGCTGATCTGAATGGTAACGTGTTCTAGCTGATACTTTTCTGGTAAGAGTTGATGTTGAATGACGTTTTGAAAGCTTTTCTTTACGTTCTGTTTTCTTTGTAATCTTTTTTGTTTCAGGTAGATCGACACTTCCAATGCGACCAATTCTCCTGGCTCTCTGGTCCAAGAGAAATGGTTGTTCATTGATAGGAACTTTCCTTTCCTCTGGACAAGTGCAAGAGGAAAAATAAATGCATTTACAAGCAGCGATGTCAAATAATTTTCCGGCAGAAGAGACAAAGTCGTCTCTTTTAGAGCTCAAACCTATTGCGTTCCTTAAAAACATTTGTTTAAGAATCAAAAATTTCTTATGGTATGTGGTGAGCATTTGTACAATTCTTGTGTGTGAAACTATCGGAATAGATGACTTTTTGAAAGTATTTTCAACCCTTTTTGTATCTATTTCTGTAACCTCTTTACTCCTAGGTTCATAGTTATCGCTTCGGAGTCGCCCTATACGAAATCTTTCAAACTGATAACACAAAAGAACATCCTGGTAAGTAGGAACCTGGGACTCAGAGAGATTAAATAGATTCTGTCTAAGTTTAAATTACGATACAGATATTTTGAGTTCTGTGTTCTGTTGAGAGAATATAAGTGATAGCACTCGGCGAAATCAACGACAAGAGTGAAGGAACTCGATGAAAAAATATTTATGTGGAGACCAGTCCGAACGTGTCGTATGGCGCAGGGAAATAAATGTAAGTGATAGAACTCGGGGAAATCACCGACAAGAGTGAAGGAACGCGATAATAAAATACTTGTTTGGAGACCTATGCGAAGGTGTCCTTTGTCGTAGGTGAATGAATGTGAGTGATAGCACTCGGCGAAATCAACGTCAAGAAGTGTGGCCGCAAGCCGATTTTCACCTTGCCCAGCGGCGCGCCGCCTTTTCACTCGTATCTCGGGAACGGCTCGTCCTACGGCCATGATCGCGTATACAATTTCGGTAGCAAATGACGTGACAAATAACTTTTGTTTTATGCATTTTGCCATGAGATGCCTATTTCAGGCGCTAGGTAGACAATTTCTCGATTTTAGGCGAATTTCCGAAATTTCAAAGCTGGATTTGAAGATGCAATCCGATCTTAAAACAATAAGTTGCATTGGAATCAGGAAGTACTAAGGCAACATTTCCGCACTATTAGAAATCCCGAATCGAAAAAAGTCCGGAATCGACCCACCCTACTGGCTATGGTATTTACCAAAAAATTCTGTGTAAAATCCATTGCGAAAAATGCACCAAAGCAATGACGAAGACACAAAGCGATTTAACGCTGTATTCGGATGCCCTAATCAGAGCTAAAAATTATAAGGATGACGGCGACTTAGGGCTAGTCAATCCTAGTGATAGGGTTTTCGAAGTGTGTCGACTGTAGATGATGTGGTACGTCAAGCTCTTTAACAAATATGCTCATTATGTAAATGTTCGTAGTCTGATGTTGTCCGCCATAATACAAAAAACGGAAAATATTTTTCGTAAATGGTTTGATACAACCAATGCATGTTTCGCCCATAAAATGAAACTATTAGAGTATTAAGAGATTGTTCTGTTATATAAAAATTCAAAATGGTTTGAAAAGTAAAAAATAAATAGGGAACGACATCGGAAGGCTCGATGCTAAATTAAGAAAACTTAAGTAAGTTGCAAGCCAGAATGCCTTGAATAAGAACATCTTACTTTTGGGTTAGTAGTGAATTAATAAAATAAATATTTACATTTTATAATGTTTTGCATTCTATCATTTCCAGGTTTTTCTATTTGCAGTGTTTTTTTCTACTCTCAGTTTTCTTTTATTATTATATTTTCAGGATAATTTTTTTTCTTTTTCAAAAGCATGCCAACTGAGCCTAGCTTTTTAAACACAAATATTGCACTTTATTTAGGATTGAGGAAGATTGATGTGCAACACAAGGAGAGCGACAAACTTAAAGCGACATCTGTGAAATATTAAACTACACATGTTCTTAAGGACACAATTATTTTGACAGCTGCACGGCTGCAAAACTCTTTCCATAAGACCGTGTGTATTTTAATAGATGTTGGAGGATGGAGTCATGTGTAGAAGTTCACGCAAGTGAGGAAAGTTCTCTGATCGCCATTCACTTGGGAGTGGCCAGAAACGATTCTTTTACATATGACTCAAGCAGCTCACGACTTCCGGTCTTTGACCAAGTATCCTCTGGGTAGCCTAAGAACATCCGTTTGAAGGCGAGCTAAAGTGAGAAGGCGAAACATTCCCTACTTAGGGTTGTGCGCTGGGTTTGGGACCCGCCACGTAAAAAAACACCCCCAGTGAATAGTCATAAACAGCCTCGGATGAGAGACCCCCCTTTTGATGACGACCATGGCAAACGAATTAAGGACTATGATTTGAGGGCATGCACCTGGAATGTCCGGTCCCTTAATTGGGAAAGTGCCGCTGCCCAGCTGGTAGATGTCCTCGTAAAGATAAAGGCTGACATCACCGCCGTCCAAGAAATGCGATGGACGGGACAAGGACAGAGACGAGTAGGTCCTTGTGACATTTACTACAGTGGCCATATAAAGGAGTGAAAGTTTGTTGTTGGATTTGTGGTGGGAGAGAGACTCCGTCGCCGAGTACTATCCTTCACTCCGGAGAATGAACGTCTAGAAACAATCCGCATCAAAGCGAGGTTCTTCAACATATCGCTGATTTGCGCCCACGCCCCGACGGAAGAGACGGACGATGTGACCAAAGATGCCTTTTATGAGTGCTTGGAGCGCACTTATGAGAGATGCTCCCGCCACGATGTCAAAATCGTGCTTGGCGACTTCAATGCCAGGGTGGGCGAAGAAGGTATCTTTGGCACTACGGTCGCTAAATTCAGCCTCCACGAGGAAATATCCCCAAATGGGCTGAGGCTGATCGACTTAGCCGGGGCCCGAAATATGGTTATCTGTAGTACTAGATTCCAGCATAAGAAGATACATCAAGCTGCCTGGCTGTCTCCGGATCGAAAAACCACCAACCAGATCGATCATGTTGTGATAGACGAAAGACACGTCTCCAGTGGTTTAGATGTGCGTGCGCTACGAGGTCCTAACATCGACTCGGACCACTATATTGTTGCAGCCAAAATTCGCACCCGCCTCTGTTCAGCAAAAACCGCACGCCAACAAACACAAGGATGGTTCGACGTCGAGAAGCTGCAATCACAACAGACAGCCGAACGTTTTTCTACTTGGCTTGCACTCCTGCTCTCTGAGAGCACTCGCCAACAACTCAGTATATGGGAACTGTAGGACGGCATTTCAAACTCCTTACGTACAGCTGCAACCGAAATCATTGGTTTTCGGAAGGTGCAAAAGAACAGCTGGTACGACGAGGAGTGTCGTGTCGCAGCGGAGAGAAAACAGGCTGCCTACCTCGCAACGTTACGATCGACCACAACACGTGCGGGATGGGATAGCTACCGAGAGTTGAAGAGGGAAGCGAAACGCATTTGTAGACAGAAAAAGAAAGAGGCCGAAATGCGTGAGTACGAAGAGCTTGATAAGCTGGCCGACAGGGGTAATGCTCGAAAATTCTACGAAAAGATGTGGCGGCTTACAGAAGGTTTCAAGACCGGAGCATACTCTTGTAGAACCCCCCAAGGTGATCTAGCCACCGATGCCCAGAGCATACTTAAATTATGGAGGGAACACTTCTCCAGCCTGCAGAATGGCAGTGAACGCACAACACCAGGAGAAAGCGAAGCCGATACCCCAATCGATGACGATGGAGCAGACGTTCCATTGCCGGACCATGAAGAAGTTCGAATAGCAATTGCCCGCCTGAAAAACAACAAAGCGGCAGGGGCCGATGGATTGCCGGCCGAGCTATTCAAACACGGCGGCAAAGAGCTGATAAGGTGCATGCATCAGCTTCTTTGCAAAATATAGTCAGACGAAAGTATGCCCAACGATTGGAATTTAAGTGTGCTATGCCCAATCCACGAAAAAGGAGACCCCACAATCTGCGCCAACTACCGTGGGATTAGCCTCCTCAACATCGCATATAAGGTTCTGTCGAGCGTATTGTGTGAAAGATTAAAGCCCACCGTCAACAAACTGATTGGACCTTATCAGTGTGGCTTTAGACCTGGTAAATCAACAACCGACCAGATATTCACCATGCGCCAAATCTTGGAAAAGACCCGTGAAAGAAGAATCGACACACACCACCTCTTCGTCGATTTCAAAGCTGCTTTCGACAGCACGAAAAGGAGCTGCCGTTATGCCGCGATGTCTGAATTTGGTATCCCCGCAAAACTAATACGGCTGTGTAAGCTGACGTTGAGCAACACAAAAAGCTCCGTCAGAATCGGGAAGGACCTCTCCGAGCCGTTCGATACCAAACGAGGTTTCAGACAAGGCGATTCCCTATCGTGCGACTTTTTCAACCTGCTTCTGGAGAAAATAGTTTGAGCTGCAGAACTCAACAGAGAAGGTACCATCTTCTATAAGAGTGTACAACTGCTGGCGTATGCCGATGATATTGATATCTTCTGCTTTCTCCAGACTGGACAAGGAAGCAAAAGAAATGGGTCTGGCAGTGAACGAGGGCAAGACGAAATATCTCCTGTCATCAAACAAACAGTCGTCGCACTCGCAACTTGGCACTCACGTCACTGTTGACAGTCATAACTTTGAAGTTGTAGATAATTTCGTCTATTTTGGAACCAGCGTAAACACCACCAACAATGTCAGCCTAGAAATCCAACGCAGGATAACTCTTGCCAACAGGTGCTACTTCGGACTAAGTAGGCAATTGAGAAGCAAAGTCCTCTCTCGACAAACAAAAACCAAACTCTATAAGTCGCTCATAATTCCCGTCCTGCTATATGGTGCAGAGGCTTGGACGATGTCAACAACGGATGAGTCGACGTTGCGAGTTTTCGAGAGAAAGGTTCTGCGAAAGATTTATGGTCCTTTACGCGTTGGCCACGGCGAATATCGCATTCGATGGAACGATGATCTGTACGAGATATACGACGACATTGACATAGTTCAGCTAATTAAAAGACAGCGGCTACGCTGGCTAGGTCATATTGTCCGGTTGGATGAAAACACTCCAGCTCTGAAAGTATTCGACGCAGTACCCGCCGCGGGAAGCAGAGGAAGAGGAAGACCTCCACTCCGTTGGAAGGACCAAGTGGAGAAGGACCTGGCCTCGCTTGGAATATCCAATTGGCGCCACGTAGCGAAGAGAAGAAACGACTGGCGCGCTGTTGTCGACTCGGCTATAATCGCGTAAGCGGTGTTTACGCCAGTAAAGAAGAAGAAGCTTGAAGTTTGTCGCTCTCTTGGTGTTCAGCACATCAATTTCAGCATACGCATAATGTTTGCAAATTTGGCTACATGCCACATATGTATGTAAATATGTACACACATGTCTACATACCAAATTTTTATGTATACATGTACATTCAGTGCTTCATGCAAAATCTACGTTGACATGGACAACCCGAACACGGAAAAGCCGAAAAAATAAGCGAACGATCGGCGATTGTCACCGCTTCCCTTGCCGCTCTAACAGCTTTACCACGAACTTGTGTAAATATATATGAACTTGTATGAGCGTGCATACATCTCGACTCAGATTTTTGCGAGGACGGAAAATATTTTAGAATTGACAAATATAAATCGACAAGAGCTATGTTGCCACACTTCTTTCTGTGAAGAAACATCAGAAAGTTGTTCAATGTATGATTTTTAGCTTTTGCCATCGTCGCGGAAATACGCTTGTAGGCAAAGGCATGCTCGGGGAGATGTAGTGGTGATTGTTTTCATGAATGAAGCGAGTTTGCCTGTTGAAAGTGCGCTTGCGTTCATCAGTGGAAAAGTTGTTGTTGTGTGTTTCTCTACAAATTTGGGCATCGACTATTTGGCTGCCATGCCTATTGTCTTGTGACGCTGCTGATGCTACTTGAAACGATTGTTGTAGAACAATATTTGTAAGTTTTGCGGGTGAAATTTCTACATGCGAACGCAATTATGTATGTATGTTGTGTATAGATTATTCGTGTGGGAATGTCGTACGCACATATCTACATGTGTACGCATATAAGTATCCCTAGAACACACACCCAGATAATACCACGTAAACACACACCCGGCATACGTTTATACCTGGGACCTTATTTTGCGTTTTTTTAATGCTTATTCAACGGATTTCTATGATTTTGTTTTTAAAATGTATATTCTAATATATAGCAAGTATTTTGTCTTTTGTTTCATTCGAATTTTTTTACTGGTTCCAGCGATATGGGCAAATAAAGTCAAGACATGCGACAGTGGATTTTTGTTTTTTTTTGTTGTCCTGATAAATGCAAAACAAAATAATATTATTTATAATAACATACTTGTAAAGTAACAACGAATACACATTTTGGTTTTTATTTTATTGAAATATTCTACCTGGTTCAAAAGATATGTGCAAAAAGGTCGCGCAAGGTGTGGGTACGTAGGTAGCAAATACATTGGTATAACTGGTTTTTGTGTTTTATATGCAGCTGCAAGGGTTCTTTTCACACAAGGTGTTGTTATAAATGCTGCCTGTTGATATTTTCATTATTGTTTTGGTGCTCAAAAGTGTAAGAAGTGAAAATATAAATGAAAATAAATATAACTGAAACTATAAATAACTGGATACGAAATGACTTCAAGAAGAAACGAATATTTATCAAGTGCAGCATATAGAAGGTAAAAAATGTAAAATAAGCAACAATGTAAACATATACTAATTCTTTTTATTATGCAGGCTAACTGAGGAACAGCGAGAATCATATATACAATCTTTATTTGATGAAATTTGTGACGATGATGCTCCCTATGACTTTGACTCAGAAGATGAAGAAGAAATTCAAATCAATGACATTGAAATTGCTAATGACGAGGTTGAAGTTTCGTAAAAACCGTAGAGGTATTACCTGATTATGCGGACTATGAGGATGATGAAGAAGACGATGAAGAAGTAGAAGAAAATAATGAATTACCTGCTAGTGCCGAAAAATTTGTTGCACGTGATGGTACTGAGTGGATAAAAGAACCAAATGTAAGTCGTCAGGTACTCAGACAAAATACTATAAGAGAACATTCTGGACCAGCTAGATGCCCTGAACGTTGATATGGCTAATATAATTATGCGCCACACAAATAAGTTAGCAAAAGAAACTTATAATGCTTACAACAATGCGCATCCAAACACAACTCCTAAGTCATGGACGCCTGTGTCAATAACAGAGCTGTATGCATTTTTTGGCATACTTATTATGACTGGTGCGAACCATAGATAGGAGAACATGTTCGAGATTTATGGAGCGTCAAAAACTATCCCTTACATCGCGCCACAATGGGAGTCAACCGTTTCTGTTCGATATTGCGGTTCTAAGATTTGACGATAAAAGCACTCGTGCAACACGCTTACTAACTGATAAAGCAGCACCGATCAGTGAGTTGTGGACGATGATGAACAATAATCTTGCTGCATATTACAAGCCCAGCTCATGCTTGACGATTGATGAACAATTATTTCCTTACCGTCGACGCACACGGTTTACGCAGTACATACCGTCAAAACCTGCTAAATATGGTGTCAAGGTTGGTGGATTTGCGAAGCCACAAATGCATATCCACTGAATGGACAAATATATACTGGCCAAGTAGAGACTGGTAGGGAAATAAACCAAGGCGAAGGAGTGGTGAAGGATTTGTCTGCCAAATACCAAGGAAGTGGCCGAAGCATTACAATGGACAATTTGTTTAGGACCTCGCCAGTTGCAGAACGCTTCTCACCTGGAAACTCACGACCGTTGGAACTTTGCGCAAAACCAAATCATATATTCCTCAAGAAATGAAGCAGAACAAAAACAGGACAATTGATTCAACGACATTTGGCTTCAAAAATAATGTGACAATGTGCTCTTATGTTCCCAAAAAAATAAAGCAGTAATTTTGCTTTCGACCATGCATAATGATGCTGAAATGGCTGACAGTGGGAAACCTGAAATAATTGAATAATATAATCGTCCCAAAGGTGATGTTGATCAAATGGACCAAATGTTTGCGGAATATCCAACACAAAGACAAACAAAACGACGGCCACTGGCCATGTTCTTCAACATGTTGGACATTATAGCTCTTGCAGCCTACATTGTCTACGATTTGAATAACCCTATGTTGCTCTGGAGAACAAACAACAAGCGTAAGCAGATCCTGCACAGCTTGGCTGAAGCAGTTTGTATGGCCGTTATTGAAGCCAGAGCCATAAATCGTCAAGTGACGCGAAATTTTTCGACTAAAATTGCTATTGAAGCATATTTCAACCGACCGGTGGAATCAATGGTGTCAACAGCAGCATCAACATCCGCCGCAGCGCGCACGCCAAAACCTGTGTCCGGATCTTGCTATTTATGTTACGAACAAGAGGAAAAACGCCGTCGAAAAACAAGAAAGCTGTGCGCCAAATGTAAGAAGCCAATGTGTCTTGAACATCCGGTCACATCAACAAATTGCTCTATTTGCCATGATTTTCCTTAGATATAAGATGCATTATAATTTTTATAATAAAAGTCAATAATATAATGTGTGAAATGAATATTTTTAATTTTTCAAATAAAAAAATAATATAAAAAATGTTTTCTTTTTATTATTATGAGGATTTTTACTATTGGGGTACAAACGTATCCCGGGTGTGTGTTTACGTATAAAATGTCTTTGGAAGGCTGTAGCTCCTGAACCAATGCACAGTGGGGTAAATGGTGCTCAAAATGGAGATTAATTCCCACAAGGCTTCTAGTTATGGAAAAGTTATTTTTTTAGTTAATTAATCATAAAGAACTAAGAAAATAATGCAATTCGAGTTTTTTGATTGTTTTTTTTTTATATCTTAAAAAACAAAAATATGCTGAACATCGGTTTTCTAAATTTTTAATTTTTTTAAGCTTCAAATTTTATTTAAAATATATAAACTGTTTCTTCATCACTATAATCATATTCATGATCATTGTCGTCTACGCTTGAATTTTTATCATCGCCTTCATCATCATCGTCATCATCAACTTCATTATTATTGCCACTCTCTATCGCGATCAACTCTAATGCTTCTTCGGGTAAATCCTACACTTTTTTTTTGTAATTTTCTTGTGGTTGATATAACGGGGTCAGAACTGATTAAAAGTCTGTTAAATATGTCTTCATTTGCTTTTTTTCTGCTGCATTTGCGAGAAAAATGTTCTCTAAAATTCTTAAAATCTTTGTTTCGAGCTTCCTGAGCTTCTTCTGATAATTGTCCGATTGGCAACATAGCGTACGATATTATCTCTGGTCCATGGATAAAATATTTGTGAAGTCGTTAGAATTCCCAAAGCCAGGTTTCGGTTGGTCAACAATCAGACCAATTTTATCTTTAAATTCTTTTTGAATCCGTGCTTTATTTTCCTGAAGCTCTAAAACTCATTTGTGCAGCATAAGCTAATAAAGGCAAAGGCACACTATCTCTTAAAAATTTACTTTTTTTTTGCTTCGTTTTCTCATTTGATTCTTCAAATGAAAGTTCTTTGCGGCCACGTTTCATTCCTTGTGAATGGGTGAAACCTATCGAAGAATCCAGCCAACTTTGGTTTATTCTAAGGAAACGCTCTTCATGCCTATTGGCTCTGCTCCAACGAATTTTAAATTGACTAATAAAGGTTTTTATCCTGTCATCAAACTCTTTTATAAATTCATCAGATGGCTCAATACGCTTTTTCAATTGCTCTTTTAAAAATTCAAATTTTTCATTAAATTTATCACAGCCAGAGTTTTTCATTATGTCATAAAGACTTTGACGAGGAACCCAAATTACATTAGAACTGGTTCCTATAAGGAAGATAATAATATTTTCATCCTCTTTAAATGTAGTCAATGTCGGTATCGGTTTTACCATGTTAGTTAAATATACATCACTATTGTTATTTCTCTCGACTGCACATGACATACAAACATACTAATGATAAATAAAAATTGCGCGGGAAAAAACAATGTCGGTTATCATGATTTTACATATACCCTAAACCTTAGATAAGAACCTTATCCCATATTAATTAATTATTACAAAATGTAAGAAATCAATATTTTATTTCAAAAATGTATGTGATGATGTTTATTATTATACAAATGTAAGTAAAACGCGAATTTTAGACTATTCCGGAATATGTTCTTATGCATTAAAACTGCCGCTTATCGTAACGTAGGGTGTGAACAAAGCAAACAGGCATCCACTGAACAACAAAAACAATAACAAACCTTTTTTTGCAATTGCTGTATTTGTTCTTCTTCTGCCTTGAGAAATTCGTGTATATTTGAGCAGGTAGTTCGCATAAAGAAATGCATATACTGAGAAAGTGCGCAGTATTGGCGCAACTTTTTTTTTTACAAAAAGAAACTACAGCAGCCATAGATTATAGGAATGAAACAAGATTTGCTTTACCCCGCTTAACTCACAACTATATGTCTGCATATAAGGTCGAAATCCCAATATTTTAAGGCTTTCGCCCAAAAAAAAATTAAAATACTTAGAGACACGTAAAAACACAAATGAAATATTTTTGTATTTACTAAATTACCTGAACAAGAAGGCTCCATTACAATTTTCTCAAGATTTGTCCAGATAAAGAAAATAAAAAACTTCGAAAAATGAAAAAAATCACGTATATCACTGTGCGCATACAAAAAGAAATAAACTTGCATTTTTCAGAGAATATTACAAGAAAACTGTACATTTTTTGCCAAATATTTGTTCAGTTAGTGATGTAGAATTTTATCTACTTTTGTTTGATACCAAAAATTTACTTGTACCTTGAATTTTGATTTTTGAATTAATCTCCAAAATCGACACATTTTACCCCAATGTGCAATGGTCCGATCTTTTACAAATTTTGAATTTGAACTCAAAACTATATAATCTTCCTAGATCCAAAGCGGTATAGAGGTATAGCGGTTCAAAAGTTACAACACTCCAAAGTTTAAAGTGTATACATTTGTACCCGGAAGTGTGTTCAAGGGGTATGCATGATGCTATTTCAAACGATTGTTGTTTTTGTAAAGCAACTTTTGTACATATCTACATACATGTGAACGCATAGAAGTATGTACATATGTTGTGTATGCGTTATTTGTGTGTCAGTGTCATACGCACATATGTTTAAGGCGAGATGTAAAAAACTCATCAAAAGACACTGTTGCCCTTACAACAGTAGTGTGGGACTTTAACCCACTAAAAAAAACATCTCAGTAACGACACAAAGCTTTGGTGAATTGCCCTGCGGAACTACCGATTAAGTAAGCCTAAGCTAAGCCTATTGACTATAACATCTCAGAGATTTTCGAACTGGTTTTGGCTGTTTGCCTCGCTATATCGCAGTCGCTCTAGTCTTCGCTGCTCTTGGATAACCATAGCGGCCCAGTGCTTAACATGGTTCCACACATCCTTTGACCGCAGCATGTGTGGCCCTATGTTATCTGGCATTATTCTTTTAGAGATTTCCGTTTCTAAAAATCTCCTATCCTCCTCATATTTTGGGCAATGGAAAAAGATATGTTTGGCATTCTCTTTTCCATAACCACAGGATGAGCATATTTCTACCTCATCATGGCCATATTTATGGAGATATTCTCTAAAACAGCCATGACCACTTAATAGCTGCGTCAAGTAAAAATCAACGTCGCCATGCTTTCTGCTAACCCAGGTTTCCACCTTTTCAATCAACCTGTACGTCCATCGTCCTTTGGGCGTTGAGTCCCACATACATTGCCATTCTTTCAGACTCTGCTGTCTTTCTTCCTCGCGCTCTCTAGCTGTTAGAGGCTTGCCGTTACTTCGGCTTTTATTGTACACCCTCTTTAGCTCACTAGCCATTATTTCAGGTGGTATTATGCCTGCAATCACTCCTGCGGCTTCGTGAGACACCGTACGGAAGGCGCTGGCAACTCGAAGTGCACTTAACCGAAATAAGGACCTTACCGGTTTCGCATACGTTTTTTATTTTAGGGCATTAGCCCACACTGGTGCTGCATACATGACTATTGACTGAGTTACTTTTGCCAATAATAGCCCTTGGCTCTGACTTGGCCCGCCTGTATTAGCCATTACTCGACTCAAAGCTGTGTTAACTCGCGCCGCTTTTTCACAAGCCTTCTCTATATTTGTTTTGTAATTCATCCTCGTGTCAATTATTACGCCTAAGTATTTTAGGAAAGTCTGCGACGTTATTTTATGCCCGTCAATGTCCAAGGTGACGACTTCCACTTTCTTCCTGCTAGATATGAGCACTGCTTCAGTTTTCTGTCCTGCCAGTTGAAGATTTGCTGTTGTTAGCCATCTCTTTATTTTTTTGTGCAATATTGCTGCATAGGTCATCGATTTGATGCAGTTCCTTTGCCACGATTGTCACCGCTATATCATCCGCATATCCTATTATTTCCACTTCCTTCGTTGTTGGAAGTCGAAGGATTCCATCATAGAGGATGTTCCATAGGAGTGGTCCTAGCACCGATCCTTGTGGTACTCCACCAGTAACTGCATACCGCTTTACCCCTTCATCCGTATCATACAGCAGTACTCGGTTCGAAAGGTAGCTACTTATGATACGCAGAAGGAACGTTGGCGTTTTAAGGGCCTCTAGTGCTTTCATTATGTGGGCCCAACTAGCGGAGTTGAATGCATTTTTAATGTCCAACGTAACAACTGCACAGTATTTTTTGGAGCCGTACATCCCCCTGGTTCCCTCGATGGCTTTGTCTGCAATTTCGGTAACCTTTTTGATTGCGTCAATTGTCGAGCGTCTTCTGCGAAAGCCGTACTGCCTGTCAGATAAGCCCTTTACTACTTCCAGCCGATCACTTATTATCCGTTCGAGGATTTTACCCATAGTATCGATCATACAGAGGGGCCTGTATGAACTTGGGTCTCCTGGCGGCTTATTTGGTTTGGGTAGCAGAACCAAACGCTGTACTTTCCATTTATTAGGGAAAACTCCATCCCTCAGGCACTTATTAAATAACTCCGTAAAATATTTGGGTTTGACTTTGACGGCAGTTTTTAAAGCCCTATTTGGAATGCCATCCAAACCAGGTGCTTTTGCGTTACCAAAGCGTTCCGAAGCTTTCATGACTTCATTGTCATCCACTGGCAGAAAGACTGGAGGCTCTACGCTATCTAGGTCTACTGTTTGCGTTTGTTGTTTTGGAAACAGAGTCTCTACTATCTCCTTAAGTAGTATAGGGCAGGTCGGCATTTGTCCTTTGTCACCTCTAATTTTAGTCATTACCACTTTATACGCTCCATCCCATGGATTTTCTTCCGCTTTATCGCAGAATTCTTTAAAGCACGCAGCTTTGCTTTTCTTGATTGCTGCTCTAAGCTCTTTCCGTCTTGTTTTAAACGTTTCGCGCAGTCGCTCAAATTACAGAGTTCCTCTACTTCTTTGATATCTCCGCCGAATTTTGTTGCAGTCACTTCTTAAAACAGCAATTTCACCATTCCACCAATGTACTGGCATTCGGCTGTGGTTATACTTTTTTCTTACCATAGCAGCATCGCAAGCTCTGCTAACATTGTCAGTCAATAGTTTTGCTTGTTCATTCGCGTCATTTGAATTGCTTAATTTTTCGTCCATCATTATCTTAAATAAGTCTTCATCTATTGATTCGTCTTTCCATCCTATACTTTGAGCTTTTTTTGGCCACCCAGTTCTCTTTTGGCATTTATTACTATTGCAAATGTCTATCATTATCGCTTGGTGGTCACTATGTGTGTATATATCGCACATATGTATTTATGTATGTATGTACATATGAGCAGCGCGCACATGTTATTATTGATAAGTCATAATATGAAGCGAACATAAACACATACATACTAATGCAGGGTCATCATACATATGAATATAACTTTTGAATGATAAAATGTACGATTAATGTACATTTATCACTATTGTAATATATTTCATTTTTTTAATAATATTATGATAGTTTGTTATAAACATACATATGTTATGAAGTATACATATGTACATATAAGTATGATTTGATATATTCAAAAAATAATTATAAAATAGGTTTTATTTTCACATTAACTACGAATATTGCTTTGAAAAAGTAATTTAATTGAAATGTATTCAAATTGCACATGTTTTCATTAATAAGCACAAAAAGAATTCATACGATTACACATATTTGCATATAAACGAGAAATATAAGCACAAGAGCGAACGTACGTCTGTTAGGGCAATATATAATTTTGAGCATAATTTTTATTTCACGCTCAGCTCTGTTCAAGCTAAAATGTTAAAATTTCTCCTCCTGAGCTGGCAGTGGTGAAACTCTTCCATCTCGACCGAGTTAGCGAAAAATATTTTTACGTTCTTCGCGCCGTGAACCTTCTCTACGATAGACGTTCTCTGGACAAAACACAACTTTCGGCCATTGGTTGACCGTGACAACGGAAATGTGAAAAAAGCGTGCGACACTTGTTATTATGAATGTACATATGTACATATGTATATGGCTCGCATTTGCTTTCGTAAACATACAGACAAATGTGTCAAAGAAGTAATATAAGTTAACACCAGAAATGTTGCCAATAAATCAATAACTGCCGACGTCAACTATCTCCCAATAGGAAATATTCCAGACGTTTAGTCAGCAGAAAAAAACAATTGGGAACAACATCCGCCATGCGCCGCATAAGCGAACGTTAACCAAAAGTGCTGACGCAAGTAGATTTAAGCAATATTAAGAGTTAGTTAGTTGTTAATTTGGATTCAACCAATAAAGGTCGTTTTGACCATAAAATGTATTTTTTTTTGTCTTTGTAATCAATAGGTCGTTAATTGGCGCCCGAGCCTAAAATATACGGAACGAGAAGTTTCGGTAAAAAGGCACCATATGCAGTGCTAAACGGGAAGCAACTCGAAATAGTTATCCGGTACGGGAAGTTTCGGTAAAAAGGCACCATAAGTAATGCTAAATAAGGAGCAATCCCAACGAATAATTAAAACCTCAAATAGGCACCATAAGTAGTGCCAAAGAGAAAGCAGCTGAATTTAAACTCCTTACCCACGCTTGAGAAAGAAAGGTGAGCAACTTGGAGCAAGACGGTGATCCAGTAGTATCCAGAGGGAAAAAAGGACCAAATCATCATTGCCAGCCGCCATGAAGCTGATCATAATGTAAGAAATGGGTTAGCATTGTAAAAATTTGTAGAAACCAAAATAAATTAAAAGAATTCAAAAGTTTAAAAGAGTGAATATATATGTATTTCCATTTATTATCCTTTAACTTTTAAAATTGTGAAAGTTTTAAAAAGATTCAAGTGAATTGTTATACAAAAGAAATATATTTTTCTCTTCCTCTAACGAAAACTAGTAAAAGTTAAATTTATATTAAGCAAATTTAGCAATAATACAAAATCGTTCATAATATAAACAAATCAAATAAAATAAGGCTTGTACAGCCTATAAAAAATATTTTTAATAACAAAATAACATTAATTATCTCTGCGATTCCGTAGCCAACTCAGGAGCTGACCGGTCCCTCTAGAGTATAAATAACTCGTTTCTAGAAAGGATAACATAAATTTTCTTTAAAACAAAGTAAATAACTCAATCATATAAGGACCGCTCCAAAAATGGCTAACCCAAAAAACCTGATTAGGCCATCATTTCTAGGGAATGCTGCTCCCACTGCTACAGCAGGACCTTCGGCTCCGGCTAACCAAATTTCGCCAAACATAATTAAAAGTATGGTAGCCCAAGCCCTAGAAACGAATGGACCACACTTAGTTCAAAGTGTCCTTAATAACACAACAAATCCCATAGTAACCGATCAGACAATAGACGTACAATTTCAGAATAACATGAGCGAGATAGATAAAATACCAGATGTAGTACGCTCATTACGAGAATTTTCAGGAAACGCTTCAGAGTTTAGCTAATGGAAAAAAGCGTAGAACGCATTTTGAGGATAAACGAACCCTCAAAATGAACTCCACGCTATTTCGGTATTTTAAATGTAATACGAAACAAAATAATCGGAAAGGCAGATATTGCACTAGAGTCCTACAACACACCATTGGACTGGACAGCAATCTCTCGCTTTTTAACTACGCATTACGCCGACAAACGGGACATAGGTACGCTATAATAACAAATGACATGCCTTATATAAGGTAGACTGACAGTGAACAAATTCTACCAAAAGGTATACGCACATTTATCACTCATATTAAACAAAATAGGCTGTATGGAAGTTGGAGAAGAAGCAGTACAGTTGTTGACAGAAAATTATCGTTCAAAGGCCCTCGATACTTTTGTCAGAGGACTTTCTGGCGATCTACCTAGGCTTCTCGGTATTAAAGGATCAAAGAGCTTACCTGAAGCCCTACACCTATGCCAAAAATTCAAAAAACAGAATTTTAGAGCCTACCACGCAAATAATCAATCTTTTAACACGCCGTCAACATCTCAACAACAGGGCTTTACCCAACAAAATTCACGACAACATTTTGCCCAACCAAGATACTCCAAACCACAAAACCAACAAGTTTCACAGACAAAATTCCATCCTGAACTAGCTTATCTACCGAACCTTTGACAAATCCTAACCCATACAACTATCAACGCACACAACAAAATTATTACCCACCTAATATCCAGAAATCTATAAACCAGAACCCAAATCAATATAACCAGCAATATAACCAACAAACCCATACTCCACCAAGACCTCCTAAACCACAACAACCCATGGACGTAGACGTGAGCCTGCGGACAAACGCGATTAATTATGCAAACAGGCCAAACCCTAAAATTATTGGTAAGCGACCTGTAAGTGCATCTAATAAAAATGAAAGTTAACCTAAAGTGCAAAGAAATTTTCAATTGAATTCAACCCCAGATCTATATAATGAACAGAATTACCAAGACTATCAGGACAACGAATATAATCACGACTATAACTCAACACAGGACGATGGAAATGAACAATCTTTAGACCCGACAGACGTACATTTTTAAGATTAAACAGTTCTTCGTTGTCATATTTCAGAAGCAAAACGAAGTGCGGACAAATCTTAAAAATATTGGTTGATACTGGTTCAAACAAGAATTATATTCAATCAGGTTTAGTAAAAAATCCCAAAGAAAATGATAACCCTTTTTATGCAAATACCGTAGGTGGTAAAATGAAAATTACGCACCACGCACTTCTAAATCTTTTCAATATCAAAGAATGCAATTTAAAATTTTTCCTACTACCAACTCTCACCACTTTTCATGCCATACTAGGAAACGATAGTTTAAAACAACTTTCAGCAATAATCTACACTGAAGATAATTTTATGGTCGTAGCAAACAAACATAACATCCAACTCCGACAATACACAGCACAGGATGCACACTCAATACAAATACGTGACGAACATATAAATGAATTAGAAAAAATCGAAATTATACGACTTGTACAAAACCATGGAATTTATTTTCAGACCCGAATGAGAAATTGACGTATACAACAAAAGTAGTAGCCGATATACGTACAAATTCAGATACACCCATTTATTCCAAATCATATCACTATCCTATTAGTCTTAAACAGGAAGTAGGGAAACAAATAAATAAATTATTAGAAAACGGCATCATCAGAGGTGGGGTGTCATAAAGCCATAGGACAAAAAGCCATAATGCCTTTATGTCTCAATTCAAACGGATATAAAGCCATAATTTTGATATGACCTTAAGTCTCATATCAAGTTTAGTGGAATGGGACATAAAGTCATTATGGTTTCATGTCCCATGTGATGTTTTGCGTTACAAATGCTTTATTTCACTTAATTTCTAGGCTCCAGGAATTAAAGCTCCAAACATTTTGTAAGAGGAAACATTAATAGTTTTCCACTATAATTATCCCTTTTACAGAATGTCTACTTCTGTAAAATAAAATAAAAAAAAGCAATAAATAAGTCCTTCTCATAGCAATAATAATAATCTGCATTATTATATTTGTATTTATATTTATAAATTTGCTGTTCTTGTGATTAAAATTTAGCATCCCCGGATTTCGGGGATAAAATGGGTATCATTGGAAAGGTGACATTCACCAGATCACGAAAATATAGTTGCCGCTGACTTATAGTTTTAGAGATATTTGCATTTAAAGTTGAAAAATTGACAACTTTTACATTGATAATTTGTATATTGTGAATAACTTTTTCACATATATTATGCAATTTTCACTTACTAACACTTAACTATAACGTTTCTGTATATTATTTTTTTTAATGTTTGTTGTCGCCGGCGCTTCAAAAAAAAAAAAAAAACATAACCATGGCAGCACCACGGCAACTATATGTATATACTTTCGTAATTTGGAGAACGTCACCTTTCCAGTGATACCCATTTTATTCCCGAAATCCGGGGATGCTATTCTAAATCCCAGCCGTTCTTTTTCTACGTATAGCAACTTGCTATTCTTCTTAAAGCCGGATATCATATTATATTCAAAAATATTTTTATTTTTCCACTTGCAATGTCGGAATTTGATTGATTGCCAACAACATTTTGGCAGACAAATGCATTTTTGACATAAAACAGGGCGACATGAAACAAAAAATGCATTTTTTACATGAAATAGGGTGACATGCGATCATTATCAAAGATATGGCTTTATGTCTCATTTTCGGGAGATAAATTATGGCGGTAAATCCCATTTCATTGAGACATAAGGGCATATGGAACTTGACGCCATATGGCTTTATGTCCTATTGCTTTATGACACCCCACCATCATCAGACAATCACGATCACCATATAATTCCCCAATATTGGTCGTCCCGAAGAAAGACGACGCATCAGGTGAAAAAAAATTCAGACTGGTAATCGATTACAGGAAACTGAATACTACGGTTACAATTGCAGACAGGTACCCGATATCAGAGATACATGAGGTACTGTCCCAACTAGGAGAAAACCGAATATTGTCAGTAATCGATTTAAAAAGTGGCTTCCATCAAATTCCTCTTAAGGAATCTGATGTGGAAAAGACAGCTTTTTCAGTGAACAACGGAAAATATGAGTTCACCAGACTTCCCTTTGGCTTGAAGAACGCCCCTGCCATTTTCCAACGGACGCTAGACGATATCCTACGACATCACATAGGCAAAATATGTTATGTATATAAAGACAACATAATAATATTTAGCAAAGACGAAGAAACACATTCCCAAAACATAGACACAATTTTCAATACTTTAAATAATGCTAACATGAAAGTACAAATCGATAAATGCGAATTTTTCAAAAAACAGGTCGAGTTCCTAGGATTTGTAGTTTCCTCCGATGGAATCTCTACAAACCCATCAAAAGTACAATCAATAGTAAATTTTCCTTACCCTCTTACTCTCAAAGACTTGCGATCTTTCTTAGGCTTATCCGGATATTATAGAAGATTTATCAAGGATTATGCCAAGCTCACAAAGCCACTCACGTCCTTACTTTGAGGCGAAGAAAACAGGATGTCAAAAAATATCTCAAAGAAAACTCACATACATCTGAATGAGGAAGCTAAGGCAGCGTTTAATAAAATCAAGGCTGCTTTGACTTCAAAGGACGCCATTTTACAATACCCTGACTACAAAAAAGAATTTGACCTAACTCCAGATGCTTCCAAATACGCAATAGGCGCTGTTTTGGAACAAAATGGTAAACATTCATATCAAGGACATTGAGCAAAACCGAGGAGAATTATGCAGTAAACGAAAAGGAAATGCTTACCATAATTTGGGCACTAAATTCCTTTAGATATTATCTGTATGGCACGGCAAAAGTAGTAATCCATACTGATCATCAACCTCTCACGTACGCTCTGAGCAACAAAACTAACAATTCAAAGTTAAAGCGCTGGAAAGCAATACTCGGGGAATATAATTATGAAATTAAATATAAACTCGAAAAATCCAATGTGGTAGCAGATACACTATCCAGACCTTTCGAAATTAATTCCTTACCAGTTGCCACACATTCAGACGAAAGCTCATCTCACAATCTAATCCCAGCTGCAGAGGTACCTATAAATGCTTTTAAAAACCAACCTTAGATCTCAGTAGGACACGAAGAGAGTTATCAGTTCAACATACCGTTCCAAACGTACCATAGACATATAATCACAAAACCCAATTTTTCTCGGGAAAGCCTAATTTCACTTTTAAAACATTGCCTAAATCCTTCAGTGATAAATGGCATATTTACCTCTGAAGAGATAATGGGAAAAATGCAGGAAATATACCCACTTCATTTTTGTAATTATAAAATCCGATATACCCAAACAAAGGTAGAAGACATACCAAACGAGGACACACAAACTGAAGAGATACTAAAAGAACACAAACGAGCGCACAGAAATAGGTAAGAAAATAAAAACAACTCATACAAAAGTTTTACTTTCCTAAGATGAGAGTAAAAATAGCAAATTTAATAAAGCAATGCAAAATTTGTAAAGAGAACACATACGACCGCCATCCTAATAAACCACAACTACACGAAACCCCAATTTCTAAATATCCTGGTAAAATAGTCCAATACAGAAAAAAAACTGGTACTCACTGCAGTGGATAAATTCTCGAAATATGCTCATGTTAGGATAATAGAATCAAAAGCAATAGAAGATATCATGGAACCATTGCGACAAATACTCTTCGCTTTCGGTGTACCTAAAACAATAGTCATAGACAACGAGAAATCTCTAAATTCATCTTCAATACAATTTATGGTCGAAGATCAACTTGGTATTAGAATTTTTAAAACACCCCCTTACGCGAGCAAAGTTAACGGACAGGCAGAAAGATTTCATTCTACCCTATTTGAAATTATGCGTTGTCTTCAAACTGAACATACTCATCGCCCTTTCAGGAACTCCTAGACCTTTGCACACACTCTGCTACAGGGAAACGACCAATAGAAACATTTTTTGGTAGACGCATTTGAATAGACCCAGAGCAATATGAGAAAGCAAGACAAGAAAATATCATAACTCTTAAGAAAAGACAAGCAAAAGATTTCACAATAAAACACGAAAGCCAACGAAAACCTACTCTCCTGGAGAAATAATATACATATGTTATTATTATTAGTATGTTAGAATAAACAAGCGATTAGGATCTAAGCTCACAACTAGATAAAAAAAAGAAGTTGTGAAAGAGGATAAATTCAGTGTAGTAATCACGGAGAAAGGACGAACGGTATACAAAAGCAACATTAAAACCTAGTTTTATTACCCCTTTTTTTCTCTTTTTCTTCCTCTTCCAGATTTTTCGTAAATCTGGTGTACGCAGACTTCCAAATAATAGACTACACCAACTCGCAGTTAGCAACATTTAACGTATAGAATAATACATAAAGTCGACCTGGATGTATGCCAGAAAACATTGAATGAAATAAGCAGCATCATTAAGATTAAGATCACTGAAGAAAATCCCCTCCTTCCTATTCTCATTAACGAACTAAACTTCACACAGACTTATTTAAACAGACTTAAACCAAGGAGATTTAAAAAATCAATAGATTCACTAGGGACATGGATCGCTGGAAATCCCGACCACGACGACCTAGTAATTCTAGAAAATCAACTTAACAATATATTGGAAAACAACAATAAACAAGTAATAATTAACAAAGTAATTTTTCACAGAATTAACAATATCACCACAATATCAAATAAAATAATAAAAACTTTACAAGCAAACGAAGAAATAAAACACCATTTGGCTCTTGAAATGAAATATAAATTAAAAATTATTAAAGAGGAAACGCAATGCATTGGGCAAAGGCCGGCATCGTAAATTTATATATTTTGTCAAATGATGAACTTAGATTAATAAAATCTGTATTTGAAAATAATAATTTTACATTAAATAATATGGAAAACTCACTAGAACTAGCAAATATAAAAGTCGCCTCAAACAATATAATGTTACTTTATATAGTCGGAATACCCTTAACAAATGAGGATATTTCCGAATCAATTTTGATAAAACCAATAAAAATTAAGAAAAATAAATCCCATATGAGGATATAGTTACTTGTAATAATAATAAAGTCTTTGGCGTTAAGAATAAATGTAAGGAACATAATAATATAAGAATTTGTAGCCGTAGGAATTTAATAGATATTAGTAACACTACTTGCGTCCCTCGACTACTTCGAAGCGAACCAGCGGAATGCACTATAATAAACAATCAGCACATCCCATCAGTAGAGAATATCTCACCTGGCATCGTACTACTAAATCAGTACAATGGCACAAGATGGCAAAAGATAAATCTTACTGGATCGTACGCAGTACAATATCACAATTCTACAGTTAGCATTGACGAACAAAAATATACCTTCAGCGAAACGTTAAGCAACAAACCACTACCCGCAATTCTGCAACCAAATCTCCCTTCAAATAGAGAAGAAGAAATCCTAAGTTTGGAAATGTTGAAAGAACTCCACATGAACAACGCCAAACACCGAAAAGCACTACATATAACCCACAGAGCAGCTTTAATCACGAATTTATCTCTTTCAATCATCAGTCTGATATTCGTAGCGGTAATAGTCATCGCATTAGTTCTAAGGGAACTTTTCAAAAGCAAACTGGTAGAACGGTCAAGTTATAACGTAAACGTAAACGTGAGTGACCCTAAAGAGTTCACAACATCCGAAACACCACAGTTAACACAGTCAATAACGCTAGTAAGCCAAATGCAGTAACCCAGTAGGGGGTGGAGGAGTTAACACCAGAAATGTTGTCAATAAATCAATAACTGCCGACGTCAATTATCTCCCAATAGGAAATACATATTCCAGTCGTTTAGTCAGCAGAAACAAAGAATTGCGAACAACATCCGCCATGCGCCGCATAAGCGAACGTTAACCAAAAGTGCTGACGCAAGTAGATTTAAGCAATATTAAGAATATGTTTAATTGTAAATTAGTTAGTTGTTAATATGGATTCAACCAATAAAGGTCATTTTGACCATAAAATGTATTTTTTTCGACTTTATATGTACATATGCATGTGTCATAGAGCGTGAGGTTTTTTCGTTACGGAATTTCTGGTTTCGGTCCCCGCGCTCAGAAGCCCGCGATAGAAGCTATGCAATAGCTTAAAAATAATTTTAAATAAATTAAATTATTATTTAAATAATTACATTAATTTCGACTATTATAAAATGAAGATGTGGCAAACGAACTTAAATCTTCTCATGTAAACACGTCTTGGGTCATTCCTTTCATTTCTTCAAAGAAAATTAATGACCTTTATGAAATATGCATATTCTCATTATTTCGTTATCATTTCCATATTCGTAGCAACAGAATTTCTCTGGCATATACAAATATATGTATATTATTTATTTGGCGCATTTGTCTGTATGTTTACGAAAGCAAATGCGAGCCACATACATACGTACATACATTCATAATAACAAATGTCGCACGCATCTTTCGCATCTCCGTTGCCACGGACAATCAATGGCCGAAACTCACGTTTTGTCAAAGAGTCACGCCCGGAACACATAGAGCGGGGCAGACTGCAAGCGACATCTGAATTTGATATTAAAATACATACATTCTCATGGACACAGTTATTTAAACAGCTGCACTACTACGCTCTATGTGTTCAGCACATCAATCTATCGAAGCATTGACGCGACTACAAAGCGCCACAATATTGTGTTAGTAGAAAATCCGAGCTGTGCCGAAAGAAACTAACAAACGATCACCGCTTGTTACCGCTTCCCTTGCTGCTGGAACAGCTTCGCCAACAAGCAAGCGTAAATATGTATGCGTATATACGAAAATTATTTTAGAATTGACAAATATTATATATCGACATTAACTATGTTACCACTTTTTCCTTAGAACAAACACCAGAAAGTTGTTCAATTTATAATTTTTAGCTTTTGCCATCGTCGCGAAGATGCTTGTACGCAAAGGTATGCTCGGGGCGATGTTACGGCGTTTGTTTTTATGAATGAAGCGATGTCGCTTGTGGAACTTACGCCTGCGTTTATGAATGAAATCGGTTTTGTTGTAAAATTTACTACATTTGGGCTTCGCCAATTCGGCTGCCATATTGACTTGTGAAGCGTCTGCTATTTAGACAATTGTCGTTTTTGTAGAAAAATGCTTCAATTTTCTGTTGGTGGCATATTCACATGTGTACGCATATATGTATATGGGGTATTCCATACCAAATCGACCACTTTTGAACCCGACCCCTTTAGATTTTGCTGAAACTTAGCCATCCTTTTCTACCCTTTGAAAAACATTTTTGAGAATTTTTTCAAAATTTTTTGACCAATTTTAAAAAAGTTATGAATTTTGCAATTTTTTGCTAAAAAATGGCTTTCTTTATTTTCAAATAGCCATAACTTTTGTAGAAATTGACTTTTGGGGACCATTTTTTTTTTTTAAATTTTTGTTTTTGAATGAACTTTTCGAAAAAATACAGGAAAAAAATTAAACACGATAAATTATATAAAATAATCGGTTTTTTTAAGTAAAATCGTTATTTTTTTTTTTTTGAATTTCGCCATTTTTTTTTTTTTTTTTTTTTCAAAAAAAAACTTCAATTAATTTAACAACTATCCCTGCTAATCCCGGAGTGGGCCGATTTTTTTAATTTTTTTTTTATTTATTTAAAAACATGAAAAATGAAAAAAAAAATTTTCCCGTAAACTTTATTTTTATCATATAAAAAATATAATTTAACGATTTTATGATATAATATTTACAATTTATAGACTTAATTTACGAATATAATCACCAAGATTCAAATTTTTTTGGTAAGATTTCAATCTGGCCATCGGTCGTTTCCAATTGATAAACGTCAAAACCTACTGAACTCCATTAGCTGTCAAAGTTCAATAGGTTTTGACGTCTAGCAATTGTTCTCTCACTTCCAGTGAGAGAAGAGTTGAACATACTGTCTAAAACATAACCTGTAAATTGCTGTTAATCTTTTGTGCGATCAAGTGTCTAGTGAAAGATTGTTGATATTACATTTGCTAAATAAATAAATAATTATTATAGTTTATGAATACTATTTTGATTTGATGTTATTTGAAAAGCTAATTGTTTTATTCTATTAATCTAAATTGATTGGAAGAATTTTATGAGGATATTATGGCATCAATAAAGCAATTCGATCGATGTTGTAATCCATTTAAGTTGGAATCACATTTAAGAAAAGTAGGTTTACGTGCAGCAACTGACATTATGAAAGTAAGTTTAGGAAAAAATTTGTAAAATATTCAAACGCCAGAGAAAAAATTAATAAATATTTTTTTGTATTGTTTCTGTGAAATCATTGGATATTAGCACTATTAATCATAAAACTTAGTCATTATATTCGTAAATTAAGTCTATAAATTGTAAATATTATATCATAAAATCGTTAAATTATATTTTTTATATGATAAAAATAAAGTTTACGGGAAATTTTTTTTTTCATTTTTCATTTTTTTAAATAAATAAAAAAAATATTTAAAAAAATCGGCCCACTCCGGGATTAGCAGGGATAGTTGTTAAATTAATTGAAGTTTTTTTTGAAAAAAAAAAAAAAAAAAACAAAAATGGCGAAATTAAAAAAAAAAATTACGATTTTACTTAAAAAACGATTATTTTATATAATTTATCGTGTTAAATTTTTTTCCTGTATTTTTTCGAAAAGTTCATTCAAAAACAAAAATTTAAAAAAAAAATGGTCCCCAAAAGTCAATTTCTACAAAAGTTATGGCTATTTGAAAATAAAGAAGCCATTTTTTAGCAAAAAATTGCAAAATTCATAACTTTTTTAAAATTGGTCAAAAAATTTTGAAAAAATTCTCAAAAATGTTTTTCAAAGGGTAGAAAAGGATGGCTAAGTTTCAGCAAAATCTAAAGGGGTCGGGTTCAAAAGTGGTCGATTTGGTATGGAATACCCCATATCTATGTTTGTATGCCTGTGCATTATTTGTTCGGAAGTGTATACAAATATATTTACATATAAGTATATATGAATGTATGACCAATCAGATTAATGCGCGCTCATGTAATATGTACATATATTGATATATGTATTGCTTATTATGAAAAAATGAAATAAAATTATTTAATATTTAAGTCCAACTGTAAATAGTTCTATTCATGCATTCATACAAAATTATACTCATATCATAATTATTTTTACATGCCAATATGGAAATGCTGACAGCAAACGCAAAAGCATACATATGTACATATTTGCATACATTGCGAAAGCAAAAATGGAAGCACGGAAATGTTAATTTCACAATGCTGTTGTTGGGAGTATCATAAGGAGCATTCATACATAATATATATTTATGTCTCTTCATATTCTTGGGTATGTGAGACAGAGAACATAAAAAAATGTCTTTATGTTCTCTGTGTGAGAGGTGTGTTTTGTAAACATTTTTCGCTGTTAAAAATGGAATTAAATATAAACAAGCAAAACGAAATTCGCATACATTCTCTGCTTGGGCATTTATGTATACCATTTCATCATATGCCGAAAATACATATACTGTAAAGATGTTAGCATTTCACAGCGCGAATTTGTGCTTGTGAGGTGAATTCCGTACTATAAATCTAACAAATGTTCGCTGTCGACCTGCATCTTCTCTATACTTTATATCCTCTGGACGAACTATGTAAACCGATGGAACTTGTTTTGAGATGCCCTACCAGTTGAACAATAGAAAGGAACTATTATTACAATACCAACCAATCATGCATCATCTAGAAATACATTCCCGACATATAAACAACAAACATTTGGCAATGGAATAATCCACAAGATAACAGATATCGAATTACAACAAAGAAGTTGCAAGCAGATAACTGCAGCCGCACTTCACTAGTATAAATAGCTGTAAGAACTTATATTAAAATTAGTACTTAAGAATATCAATAAAGGCACGCATTTCGGCGTAGAAATAAAATTGTTTTCCTAAACACATAACGTGAGAACGATATAAACTCACGCAAACTGCTGTTGGACCAAAATCATAAAAAAAAAAACAAAACG
This sequence comes from Bactrocera correcta, assembly GCA_027475135.1. Classification (NCBI taxonomy): domain Eukaryota; kingdom Metazoa; phylum Arthropoda; class Insecta; order Diptera; family Tephritidae; genus Bactrocera; species Bactrocera correcta. The sequence continues at coordinate 54,697,349 of CM050322.1, forward strand.
CAAACAAGTATCGCGAACTCGCGAAAATAGAAATACAAAAGTACTAGTGTGTTACTCAAAGCGTACGGTAGCAATTAGAAACGCGCTAAGCAATTAAAGGCAAAGTAAATAAAAGGTTGAAAAAACGCTACGTCTAAAAAGAGACACAGAAGCAAAAAAATCTCAGCGCCCCTTAGAAAAATATTGAAAAAATTTCGAGTGTGTGCTTGTGCCACCGATTGCCAATCGAACGCGCCACGTCTAAGCAGATTACGGGCGAACAACAAGCAAACGTATGCGTTATAAAAATTAAAAAAAAAAATTAAAACAAAAAACAATAAGAGCAAATAATGTATAAAGTGATTTCAAAATTTGAATTTAAGAAATAAAACTGAAAGTGAACATTTATCAAAATTTCAAAGAATAAAAGAAAGTGTGCGGATCCATAAGATATTCCCATAGAAAATGCTGAAAGCCCTAAAAACAGAAGAATCAAAAAATTTCTGTAAATCAGAAATTTCGTTAAAAACATCTTATTTCGCCTAAGCCTCGCGCACGGCCACCAACGACGACCGTCGCACAACCAACCGCCAAAATTCTACTCATAAAGCAACAGCAGCAGCAAAGACAACAATAACAGCAGCAGAAGCAGCAACAACATAAAATTAGTTGTAAGTTAGGCCTATATTTATTAATTAAATGGGAAATAATCCCAATAATATTAAGTATGAAAAATTGTTTCACATTGAGTATTCTCAAAAGTGCCCTTATTTAAGAAAAAACTAAACAAAATAAATTCTTACATATATATTAAATATATTTAAATAAGAGATTTAACCATATTTTTGTGAGTATTGCTATATATGCTGTTTCATGAAACTCACAAATATATAAAAAAGCAAACTCGAAAGCGAACAAGATAACTTTACAATTTTTCAAAATGGCAGTCAATAATTTTACTGTAGACGATATAGCTAGATTAATAGCTACACAAACCGCAAATTTAAGAACTGAGATAGCGCAGTTGAGTAATATAAGTAAAACTCTAACAAATGCGGTATATGCAACTGAGTATAAAACTCAAGAAATTAGTGATTTCATAACATGTGACGAAAATGTAGACATAATAAAGTCTTTGCCATAATTCTCCGGTAAATCTTATGTCAGCTGGAGGGAAGCTGCAAAGAATTCGATGAGCCTATATACTGAAGGTAGTAGAAGGTATTTTGGAGCACTAACTGTCCTCCGAAATAAGATTGCAGGTGATGCCAATGATACTTTAACTAATCATGGCACAGTTTTGAATCTAGAAGCAATATTTGAAAGGTTAGATTTTAGTTACGCCGACAGTAGTCTAATTCAAGAGATGAGCGTTATGAGACAAGGATCGATATCCTTAATTGATTATTATAATGAAGCTGTTGCGTCAAGCGACAAATTTATTCCTAAAATTAAATAATAAATGCATTGTAAAATATTGAATTATAAAAATTATAAAATATTGAGTTATTAAAAATTAAATTAAGAAAATCTATTATAAAATACTTACCTTAATAATGCATTCATAATACCAATCTATTACTTACCTTAATACTTACCACAATCTGCTACAATATTTAACGAACGTTGAGAATGATTATACTTACCCTTATTTAATACATATTTATATTACCACTAGTTTAAGCCGTTAGTTTTAAGATTTAGGCTTAGCAATTAGATGAAGAAATAAAGAACTTCTCTTGTAATTTGAACGGGAAACGGTACGCACGCATTTTAATTTTTCGGCTTAACTTTACTTTTCGAAACAGGCAATTGGTGATTTTTTTTAATCGTGCATCCCAGTTATAGTAATTTTCGTATCTTAAAAACTCTTGAGAAATTTTTCATAACGTCCGAGCAGGGACAAGTGCGTAATTAAAAAGTTAAAACTAAAATACATTTAAAAAGTATAGAACAAGTGCATTAATTAATATTTCAAACAAATTAACTTTGTTTAGTTTCTTTCGGATCTCGGTTTTCGGTGTTCGGCTTTCGGCGAAGTGAAATTGGTGAACAAATATAAAATATATATAACACTAGTGTTATATGTATATTTAAACATATCAAAAAAAAAACTGAAAAAGCACAATATATACAAACATAAAAGACAAAAAGTTATACGTACGTACAAGTATGTACATACAAATTCATTCCCGCAACGAGGGAATTTAAAAAAAAATATATACAATGGATTGTCAAAACAGTCTTGCGGTAATTTTATTGAATCTTAGGTGGTCCATTCGGAAAGTCCAATTTTGGGCAACTTTTTCGAGCATTTCGGCCGGAATAGCCCGAATTTCTTCGGAAATGTTGTCTTCCAAAGCTGGAATAGTTGCTGGCTTATTTCTGTAGACTTTAGACTTGACGTAGCCCCACAAAAAATAGTCTAAAGGCGTTAAATCGCATGATCTTGGTGGCCAACTTACGGGTCCATTTCTTGAGATGAATTGTTGTCCGAAGTTTTCCCTCAAAATGGCAATAGAATCGCGAGCTGTGTGGCATGTAGCGCCATCTTGTTGAAACCACATGTCAACCAAGTTCAGTTCTTCCATTTTTGGCAACAAAAAGTTTGTTAGCATCGAACGATAGCGATCGCCATTCACCGTAACGTTGCGTCCAACAGCATCTTTGAAAAAATACGGTCCAATGATTCCACCAGCGTACAAACCACACCAAACAGTGCATTTTTCGGGATGCATGGGCAGTTCTTGAACGGCTTCTGGTTGCTCTTCACCCCAAATGCGGCAATTTTGCTTATTTACGTAGCCATTCAACCAGAAATGAGCCTCATCGCTGAACAAAATTTGTCGATAAAAAAGCGGATTTTCTGCCAACTTTTCTAGGGCCCATTCACTGAAAATTCGACGTTGTGGCAGATCGTTCGGCTTCAGTTCTTGCACGAGCTGTATTTTATACGGTTTTACACCAAGATCTTTGCGTAAAATCTTCCATGTGGTCGAATAACACAAACCCAATTGCTGCGAACGGCGACGAATCGACATTTCACGGTCTTCAGCCACACTCTCAGAAACAGACGCAATATTCTCTTCTGTACGCACTGTACGCATTCGTGTGGTTGGTTTAATGTCCAATAAAGTAAACTGAGTGCGAAACTTGGTCACAATCGCATTAATTGTTTGCTCACTTGGTCGATTATGTAGACCATAAATCGGACGTAAAGCGCGAAACACATTTCGAACCGAACACTGATTTTGGTAATAAAATTCAATGATTTGCAAGCGTTGCTCGTTAGTAAGTCTATTCATGATGAAATGTCAAAGCATACTGAGCATCTTTCTCTTTGACACCATGTCTGAAATCCCACGTAATCTGTCAAATACTAATGCATGAAAATCCTAACCTCAAAAAAATCACCCGTTACATACAAATTAATTCCCGCAACGAGGGAATTAAAAAAAAAAATATACAATGGATTGTCAAAAACGTCTTGCGGTATTTTTATTGAATCAATTCGTGTGGCACCCATACATCGAGCTTCTTAGTGACTCCAAGGTTCTTCAAATGGTTTATAAGGGTTTGATGACTACTATGCCGGTCTCTTTCGACCAATTCAGCGATTTTATCGCAATTTTCGACGACAGGCCTTCCGGAGCGAGGCGCATCTTCGACCATCTCTACACCAGAACAAAAACGTTGAAACCATCGTTGGGCGTTGGAAATGGAAACTGTATCGGGTCCATTAAGTAGTACTGTAAAATATGCCGCATTTTCTCTTTATTTTGCTATATGTTTGCGACGCTATAACTTACGAACGACTTAAAAGAAACGACAATCAATAAAACATGTGTTAGCGTGTGAAATGAGCTTTCCAAAAAGGTATAGCATGACCCGATGCGACGAATAAAACTAGAACTACGCGCTTTCAGCGCCAACTAGCGAAAATACCGCAAGACTTTTTTGACAACCTAATATATATATTACATCCGCGAACGCGCGGATGAAATGAGATCACGTGTGGATTTTGTGGATTGCCAAATACAAATCAAATCTTTATTTCTGAAGTACTAATATATAAACATTTTGGTTTTATTTACTTAAAGTTAAAGCTGAAGAATAAGCATCAGCTTGATTGAATCCAGAACAAAGAGTTTATTACAATTTTAGCTGTGACAGCGAATTCCAGCAGAACGTTAAGCGTTTTGTTTTCTTTACGATTGTTATTGTTATGCCTTCTTGTTTTGATAATAATGGATTATTGAATTCAGAACGGAAAAAGCATATTGAATTTTTAAATAATCAAAAACTTTAATTATATTTCTAATTTATGAGGCTGTGTAATTGAAAAGTGCAAAGATTCAATTTTATTTATTTATTTATTTTATTTTATAATCATTCACACAATAAAATATTTATTATATAAATACATGAAGTCGCAGCACTGGCTACTAGGCCTTCAGCCGCCTTATTAATAGCTTAGGTACTATAATTGTGTTAGTTAGTTGTTAGTGTGTTAGTTGTATTTTAGTAAATTTCTATCTTTCAAAAATTTATATGTAATCATTAAGTTTTTATCTGAGGGATCTTTTAATGCTTGTGCTAAGTCAATTTGTCAAAGTAGTGTGTTGTTGAGTGGATTACTGGACAGTCTGCTAGTATGTGTTGAATTGATACGGAGTTGTCACAAAAAGGGCAATTGGAACGGGATTTTCCCATAAGTATATGCGAGTGGATTAGGATGGTGTGTCCGATCCTGAGGCGAGTGTATGCTTTGATGGCGCTTATTTTCGTGGTGGGCCCATACAAGGTTGGTATTCTGTCTGGGTTGATGATGGCGTAACTATGGGTGAGTAGTTTCCAAGCATTTAAGTTTTCTTCGAGCCTTTTGTGTTTGATGAAGTTGCGTATGTCTTGTTTCGAAAGATAGTTGAAAGTAAGAGCCGGTATGTTTTTGACACTTTTGGCAGCGGCGTCAGCGAGGTGATTGCCAGTTATTCCCACGTGGTCCGGAATCCACATTATTTTGATTTTCTCGGAGCGCTGGTCACGGCGTCTCTGATTTTTCTAATTATCGGATTGTAATTTGATAACGACTTAATGGCTGAGATGGAAGACTTGCTGTCGGTGCAAATGAGGTATTTACCGTTGTGGTTTTTTGCATGCTCGACCGCCTTCAATATGTCAGATTCCTCTGCTGAGAAAACCGAACACATATGAGGAAGAAGCCAGTTTCAGATTGTATTACCTGTGTTCGTGACCACGGAAAAGGAAGTGTATTCGGATGACTTAGATCCGTCTGTGAAGATCAACTTCCAGCCATTTTTTTCGTATTCATGCTCCATTTCAAAAAACGTTTTTTTGAAAGCATCGTTTGGTGTGTTCTGTTTGGACAGCTTGGATAGTTTGTTGGGGAGTGATTCACACGGGATTAGCCAATGAGGATGAAGGGTCTTTACTTTATTCCCCACAGACAGTGGAAGAGCATTTTTTTTGCAGAGATAACGCATTTTGTTATTGCTGAAAGAAATCTTGGTAGCCTGGTACGCCTCAGCGAAGAAGCAAAGGCTTTGGTTAGCGATGAGCTTGTGCTTTCAACCGCTTTTGATAGCAGTCGGTGGGTTGCGTCTTCAATCCTATTTTGTACACTTGGTAGACCTGACTCCGCAAGAATGATTTCAATTGGTGATGTTGGAAAAACTCTGAGGCTACGGCGTATCGCGCAGTGGTATGGGGCAGATATAAGCTTGATGTTGTTCTTCGAACTTCGTCCGTAAAGCGGAAGCGCATAGTCGATCTTTGAAAGAAGAAGTGATCTGACAACACTGATGAGCGTATTTGGATGTCTTAACGAGTATTTTGACGAAAGATATTTTACAATGTTTAATCTTGATTGCAAAGAGTTCCTAATGTACTTAAAATGCGAATTAAAATTATACTAAGAGTCAAAAACCAATCCTAGAATTTTTAATTCTTTTGTACATTCTATGTTAGTGTTGTTAAAGCAAAGTTTTATTCCGCTGCAATTTGTTTTTCTGCATATATGGAGGATATGCGTTTTTTCTAGTGATAGCTGTGCACCGGAAACTAGCGACCATTCAGAGAATTCATTAAGGATATTGGGAAAGTATGTTCGGATGCGTTGAGGTCGGAACGGTTGGTGTAAATTACGACATCGTCTGCATACATTTGGCGCTCGATTCCTTTGTGCGTGTTTATTATTCGACTTATCTCATCAAAGGCAGTGATGAAGACAAATATTGAAAGTGGCAAACCTTGCGGCGTTCCGTTTGAGAGTGGAAGTGTGGAGGAAAAGCATCCATTAACATTTACTTACATTTTCCATTAACATTTACTTTCAATTTACGGTTAGTGAGAAAGCTTTTAACGAAATTCAAAATTTTCGGACCGATCTTCCAGTTTTTTAATTGCCGCAGCACAATGTGGGCGCCGATTTTATCAAAGGCTTTGTGGAAGTCTAAGGATAATATAGATAAATGATTCCTACTGGACAGAGCGTTGCAGATGGAGTGGTCGAGTTGGAGTAATACATCTAACGTGCCTTGGCTTCTTTTATAACCGACTTGATTGACTGGTGTCATCAACTCATTCCGCTGGGCGTACCACGACAGCCGGTTCGCAATTATTTTTTCGAAAAGTTTGCCTGAGCATGGTAGGAGAGATATTGGTCTATAGCTGTCGATATCTGTTGATTCTTTATTGGGCTTAAGAATAGGGATTATGCCCGATGTCTTCCAAAATTGGGGATAAATACCGGTGTCCAGTATTTTATTGTAAAGTTTGACGATTCGTTGCTTGAGCTCAATTGGCATGTTTTTGATCATAGGGTAAGATATTTTATCTAAACCGGGGGTTTTGCCGCTTACTCAAACTCATCTAATTGAACACTGGAATCGACTTGTTTTGCTGAGGGTGACATAGATGGAGACATGAAGGCGAGTGCTGAGTGCTGAAATTGTTGTCAGAACTGTTGTTGGAAAAATGGTTGACAAATTTTTCTGCGATATCTATTGGGTTGTTTAAGTGACCTGAAGGCAAATTTAAGCACCTGATTGGTGACGTGGTGGGCGAACCAGCTAACTTTTTGAGGTCAGCCCAGATTTGTCTCGGATTGGAAGAAGGATTGATTTTGAGCGTAAAATCTTCGAGACATTTGCGCTTTGCTTGTTTGACGGATCGACGAAAGTAGGCGTTGGCTTTTTTGAAGCAAATGAGTTTTTCTAGTGTGCGGCATGGTTTGTAGTCATATCACACAGTTTGTTTTTTTGTTCTTAAAGAAGCTAATTGTCTATTCTAGCAAGGGATATTTTTAGAAATTTTTGAATGATTATTTTGGGGAATGGAATCATTTGCTGCTGAGCGAATAATTTTCGTTATTCGAGCGGTTTCTTGGTTGGGTTTTTGAAGCAAATAAGTTTTTCTAGTGTGCGGCATCATATGTGGTCATATCACGCAGTTTGTTTTTTTGTTCTTAAAGAAGCTAATTGTCTATTCTACCAAGGGATATTTTTAGAAATTTTTGAATGATTAGTTTGGGGAATGGAATCATTTGCTGCTGAGCGAATAACTTTCGTTATTCGAGCGGTTTCTTGGTTGGGATTTACTGCTGTTGGACTTTTATCACATTGAGCTCTGCAGAGAGTTTGTAATTTTACCCAGTCAGCGTGATCGGCTTTGAAAATAGTTTTTGGTTTATGTGGTTTTGGTGGCATTAGTTTATTGGTCCCAAGTGTAGTTTTAGTATTATGGGGAAGTAGTAACTTCCATGTAAGTAGTCTAGTATGTTCCATTCACATTTGGCGGCGAGCGTATCTGTACACAAAGTAGCGTCAACATGAGAAAAAGTTGAGAAAGTTGAAAAATGGGTAGCTGAGCCATTGTTTAAGGAGATTAAGTTTGAGGAAAGGATTACGTTTTCTATATGTTTTCCCCTGGAGTTTACTGTCGTTGAACCCCATATCGGGCTCCATGCATTCAAGTCACCGGCCAAAATTATTGGGGAAGGAAATTGACTGGTTATTTGCATGATATCGTTTGTGGTGAAGTGTTGGTCAGATGGAATATATAAGCATATTACGTGAATTCTTTGTGTTAGAAACATTTCAATCGATAGCACAGCTAAGTTTGACTGGATATGTTTTACTTTGTGTGGAATGTCCCTTCTTAGTAAAACTCCAATGCCTTGTTTATTGGTTTTGTTATGTGGAAGGTTGTGGAATATACCAACGTATTGTTTGGGGTTATGAGCAGTCTGTTTGTAAGCGACACATATCGCTCGTTTAAGAGTATTATTGATGGTGCGTAATTTTTAATTAAGAGCTGGAGTTCGTTGTAATTGTTAATGTAGCCATTTAGGTTCCATTGCATTATCAACACATGTTAGCGCTTAGATTAAAGATAACTAGAAAGATTGAAGAAGGGAGAAGATGAGAAAGCTTAAGAGAGAATGAGATATCAACTAGAATGAGTTGTCAGCTTGGCTTAGTGTCAACTGTTGAAAGCTCACTCAAGTGATTATTGAGAATCTTTGCTCTATTCAACTTCGTTATTTTTTGTGTTATTTTGTTCATTTTGTTTGGAATGTTGGTGTATTGTGGGTGAATCAGAATCATGCATATAGCTATTGTGGAATGCCGTTGAGTTGGATGGATTATTGTTCGCGGTTGGATATTTATTGATGGAATTTAGAGTGCTGAAAATTAGGGAAGATGTTGTTGGACTGAGAGAGGTAAGACCAATTGCGAAGTTATTGTTTATGGGAATATCGTTGTTATTTATTGTCGGTGGAGAGTTGTGTTCACTTATCCATTCCTAAGGAGTGGAGATAGATGCTGAGCAGTTTTCTGTGTACTGATTATTTTCTTTATTTGGGATATGGTTGATGTTTGTATTATTTGAGGTTGAGTACGGTGTAATTTTAGTTGCTGTTTTTAGTGCATTAGCAAATGATTCAGTTAAGGTGTTGGTTGGAAGAGTGTCTTTCTACTTTTTAACAGCATCTCGCATGCTGCATTTTTCCAAGATTTTCATTTTCAGTATATCTTTTGCTTGCTGAAACTTAGGACAAGAGTTGGCGGAGGACGGGTGATCCCCGGAGCAGTTCATACACATCGTACGCTGGCAGTTTTCAGGGAAGTGTATTGAAAGACTGCAAATAACGCACATTGGAGAATTTCGGCAGTGTTTGGCGGTGTGTCCCAATTTCTGGCACGATTTGCATCGCATTGGACTTGGAACATAAGGGCGCACAGAGGTCATTATCCATTCGATGTCAATTTTTGTAGGAAGAGAATAAGAGTTAAGAGAGATAAGCATTACTCCAGTGTATTTTTCTACAAACTCGTTTGAATTTGTAGATAGAGGACACTGCATATGACTTTAGGTCTTCAATTATTTCATCTTTCGGAACGTCTATGAGGAATGGTGCATAGATCGTACCTTTATTGGAGTTAAGGTGTTCATGATAGGTCGCTCTGACTGATCCAATTGAGGGAAGATGTTTGGTTTTTATAAATTTCTCAACAATGAGTTTGTTATTTACCAGAATAAGTAGGCTTCCATCACGCAATTCACTGATTTTGTTAATGTTTTTGCTTATGGTTAAAATAGAAGTTTCGTCAGATTTTAGCACAATAAATTTTGGATCGTCTTTTTTGTAGGTGGAAGAGTTGGAAAAATTTCCGACAGTTTTTGGTTCGCTTTTTTACGCTTAGGTTGGGGACTCTGGGCATGCAGAGCAAACCTATTGTCCCCGAAATGGGTAGCCATTTTGATCAAAGAATACTCACAATTCTGTGATTAAGTTTTTCTTACTCACTTACATATATGTTAGTCGGTGACTGAGATTCAATTTTACTTACAGTTATGGTAAGGTTTCTATGCAGAGGCTATCGTTAACTCCCCCCTTCCTAATAAAATCGTCCCTCGTCGTCGTTCACTATTATTTTGAGTTAATTTATATATTTGGTCTAAAAGAGCATTATAAGTGATTTCTTGAAATTGCGCATTTTCGATTGGTTTGGGAATTTCGCGAGATTGTTTTTTAATTTTAGTATTAAGTAAGTTATGAAAATTATTCCCAAGATTAAAAACTTTGTATTTTAATGCTTCCATAAGATTGATTATATATTACTGTATAATTTTCAAAGGCTATTAAATATTTGGTTGTCAAAAAAGTCTTGCGGTATTTTCGCTAGTTGGCGTTGAAAGCGCGTAGTTCTAGTTCTATTCGTCGAATCGGGTCATGCTACACCTGTTTGGAAAGCTCATTTCACGCGCTAACATGTGTTTGATTGATTGTCGTTTCTTTTTTTTTCGTGAGCTATAGCGTCGCAAACATGGAGCAAAATGAAGAGAAAATACGGTATATTTTACAGTACTACTACGATAAAGGCAAAAATGCATCTCAAGCCGCCAATAAAATTTGTGCAGTTTCCATTTTCACCGCACAACGATGGTTTCAACGTCTTCGTTCTGGTGTAGAGGTGGTCAAAGATGCGCCACGCTCAGGAAGGCCTGTCATCCAAAATTGCGATAAAATCGCCGAATTGGTCGAAAGAGACCGGCATAGTAGTCATCAAGCCGTTATAAACCATTTGAAGAAGCTTGGAGTCACTAAGAAGCTTGATGTATGGGTGCCAGACGAGTTGATTCAATAAAAATACCGCAAGACTTTTTTGACAACCCATTATGTTTCAATTAATGTTTGATTATCTACAATATTTTTCCCTAAAACTAATATCGCTCCTGATTTAATTTCTTCAATTTGTAAGTTTGTTTAAAATTTCTGACACACATGTGCTTTTTTTATTTAGTTTACAATAGGTTTTTGAAATTTCTGTTTTATAGTTCTGAATATTAAAAAATTTATTATTACAGTAAGTGGTATGGCTCTTACATCATAGTACTTACACGTTAGTTCTATTTTAGGGTATTTTATATAAATTATAATTTTGTCTCCTTTTTGGGCTGTTTTAAATTTAGAAATGTTTATTAACTATGTTATAGTCTTTATGCCGTGTTGGTAATATGTAATGTTTTTAGTTTATCATAATGTAAAATTGTTGGATTTAAAATTCCAATTTTACCAAAAGTTATTGTATTTATTAAGTTTTGCAGTTCATGTATATCATATTGATTTCGTTTTCTTTTAATTTTGTGTCACTTAGTTCTGTTATTATTTTATCTGTTTTTTTGTAATTGTCCTAAAAAAGTCTCTATAAGTCCTATTTCAGGTTGCCCTTCTAAATTTTTTATATCAAATACATAATTTTTGTTAACTTCTAAGATATTGTACTTCATTTTACCATAATAATAACTTTTATCTGATATTAACGGGTGATTTTTTTGAGGTTAGGATTTTCATGCAGTAGTATTTGACAGATCACGTGGGATGTCAGACATGGTGTCAAAGAGAAAGATGCTCAGTATGCTTTGACATTTCATCATGAATAGACTTACTAACGAGCAACGCTTGCAAATCATTGAATTTTATTACCAAAATCAGTGTTCGGTTCGAAATGTGTTTCGCGTCCGTGTCCGATGAGCGATGAGGCTCATTTCTGGTTGAATGGCTACGTAAATAAGCAAAATTGCCGCATTTGGGGTGAAGAGCAACCAGAAGCCGTTCAAGAACTGCCCATGCATCCCGAAAAATGCACTGTTTGGTGTGGTTTGTACGCTGGTGGAATCATTGGACCGTATTTTTTCAAAGATGCTGTTGGACGCAACGTTACGGTGAATGGCGATCGCTATCGTTCGATGCTAACAAACTTTTTGTTGCCAAAAATGGAAGAACTGAACTTGGTTGACATGTGGTTTCAACAAGATGGCGCTACATGCCACACAGCTCGCGATTCTATTGCCATTTTGAGGGAAAACTTCGGACAACAATTCATCTCAAGAAATGGACCCGTAAGTTGGCCACCAAGATCATGCGATTTAACGCCTTTAGACTATTTTTTGTGGGGCTACGTCAAGTCTAAAGTCTACAGAAATAAGCCAGCAACTATTCCAGCTTTGGAAGACAACATTTCCGAAGAAATTCGGGCTATTCCGGCCGAAATGCTCGAAAAAGTTGCCCAAAATTGGACTTTCCGAATGGACCACCTAAGACGCAGCCGCGGTCAACATTTAAAAGAAATTATCTTCAAAAAGTAAATGTCATGAACCAATCTAACGTTTCAAATAAAGAACCGATGAGATTTTGCAAATTTTATGCGTTTTTTTTTTAAAAAAAGTTATCAAGCTCTTAAAAAATCACCCGTTATTATCTCTTCAAAATATGTTAAATTAGTTATGTGAAAAACTCCCCATAGTCATTATATAAACCCACATTTTCGTCCTGTGTTAATACGTAATTTTCTCTCGTGAAGTCCCTAATACCTACTTTTGCTATTGTTAGCAGTATTAAAATTATTATTGTCATAATTTTCTGAAAATGTATATAAGTATTCGTTTAGGACTTTATATTATTCTTTTCTCTGATTAATTGCAACCTTATTTTCTAAATCCTCTTTTACAACCTGTTTTTTTATATCTGGGATTCAGCATATTTCTTTATCCTATTATGTTTTCATTAATTATTTCCCAAGGGTGAAATAGGAAGCTTGTCTCATTGCCTTTATACATTTATGTAATTTTTTCTTTTATTTTTGTTTTAAGTTAAGTTAATCTTTCATCCTGATTTTCAGTATCTAACTTTTTGGAATTCTTTTCCGAATAATAATCATTACCGTTATTAACTTCTGAGCCTCTTTCACCCAATATCGAATAGTTATCATTAATGTTGCCGGAAAGTTCATCGGCTGGTATCGTAGAACATTTGTGTTCCACAATTATAATTACTATTTTTATTCTGGTGGTATAAATCCTCAGCTGGCATTTTAGGACCTTTTTGTCCTAAAATAATTTCTTTAAATAAAATATTACCCGTAAAATCTTCGGCTGGCTTTGTCGAACTTTTTCGTTCCACAATATTTTCTTTATAATTACTTTTTTCATTACGCTGGTACAAATCGTCAGCTGGCGTTTTAGGATCTTTTTGTCCCAAAATAAATTTTTTTAGTATAATATTGCCGGTAAAATCTTCGGCTGGCGGTGTAGAACTTGTTTGTTCCACAATTTTAACATTTCTTTCATTTTTACCGATACTTTTCTCGGTTAGTTTTTTGGAAGCTTCTTGTTCCTTAGTTTTGTCTTCAAAATAAATATTCATACTTCTGTTTTCATTTTCTGAGTTATTTTTTACCATATAATTAATTTTCCCATTGGACACGTCGATAAGTGCCTCAATCTTTTTAAGGAAATTGTATCCCAAAAGGAGATCCGATTCTAATCCCTCAATTTCGTAGAAGATTTCTTCGACTCCAAATAAGGTAATCATGTGGTAAAATTTGATTATGGAATGCCTTATGCTATAGCTCAATGTAGCATGAGGTTGCTTCCGTATCAACTAGAGCTTTTAAGTTTTTACTTTATTTTGAGTCGTGTAATTTGAGATAGGGGAGTTCGTCCCTCTTCGCCTAAAAAATGGCTCTCGTTCATATTACTAATTCTATGCTATTATTACTTTCTCTATGCCGCTTTACCCCATGTGATTCCTGATTTTGCTCCCTATTGGCCTGAAAGTTTACATTCGTTTGCATAGGTTTTACATTTTGATTAAAATTGCTATTTCTTTGTTGTTGCTTTGTTGTGCTTTGTTGTCCCCTAATATTAAAATCTCTATTGTAAAGTCTGGATACAGATGGATCTATATCCATAGCAGTTGATTTCGGAAAATTATAATATGTATTGTTATTGGGAGGGTTGTTCCTTTGAGGAAATCTTCAGTTATTGTTTGTGTACGTTGGCTTCACCCTGTTTCTGTCATATATGAAGTTTTGGGCAAACCGGGGTCTTTGGTTATTTGATTCGATTTCCTGAGCTTTTGCTAAAGCGTCAGGTAAATCTTGTGGGCTTAGAGAGAATATTATGCCTCGTAATGGGGGGTTTAGTCGTGTTATAAAGATTCTTAAGGCATGTTCCCTGCTCTTTTTGTTCAATTCTTTTGTCAGGTCTGCGTTGTTTCCGTGTGTCATAATTGTTTTGTTTATTAATAGCGTCAACATTTTGTTGACGAGGTTGTAGTATTCTACAACCAACATTGCACCCTGCCTTAAGATGCTTAATTCTTGTTCGATTATATGTATTGGACGTTTGTCGCGTATGCAAAGTCTAGACGAGATAGAATTGCATCGAGATTTAGGACTGTTCCATGGTTTGTTAATACATCATTTGCATCATGCGTTATTTTATTTGTAAGTATTGTGAGTGCGGCAAAGTATTTTCTACTGCCCCTCACGTATAGGCTCATAGCGTTAAGCGCTGCCTCTCTCCAACTAACATATGAATTCAACTTACCAGTAAATTCAGTTACGAATTTAACTACATCTAATGATTCTTGACGGGCTATATTATCGTCTATCGTCTGTGTTAGAAAATTGGTTGCACTAGTGGTGTTGACTACTATTTATGAGCATAATTGCTCTACTTCCTCACGTAATGCTATATTGCTGTCAGCAATAAGGCGAGTTATTAGGTCTACGGTCAAAGCGTCACCGTTAGTCATTTTGTCTAATGTTAAGTTTCTGGTCTTTTTGTTAATTGTTTTTTACTTTATCCCTTCCAGGAAGAAGTGCTTTTTTATGCTGGAGGGTCTGGAGTTCAGAATCGTAGAATTAAGCTTTATTATAAACCGGAGGGTCTCCTTGCGGTGGTGAATCGCGGTTTCAATATATTTTTGTTATGTGGCTGGTCGAGCTTAATTATTATTTTATTGAAAAAATTTATTGGTTGGATTAATTTTTTTATAACTCTCTGGAGAGTCCCTTGGGTGGTGAATCGCAGCTTTTAATTATGTATTTTTTGGTTGTACAAACCATTTAGTTATAGTCTTTATTTCTTTATTTTTTTAGTTTAGGACATTTCCTAGTATCGTGATCGCCCTTACAAAAGTCGCAGTATGGCAGTTTTTTACATTTAATACTTGGGCTGTTTCTAATATATATTCTAAATATAATTAATTTTAATTTAAACTTACAAATGTATTCTCTCGCTGTCTTTGTTATAATTCCTGCTAATGATGCTGTTGTTACCGTTGTTTCTGCCGCTGTTGACACATCCGCTGATGTTGCTACCACTGCTGCTTGGTTATTTTAGCAATTTAAGTCACTTTTTATTTTTTAAGGTTTCGTATTTTGTTGATTAGTTATGTTTTAATTAATTATTTTAATTACTATTTTTTGAATCAATTTAAAAAAATTTAAAATTTCTTGTTTTTGTTATCCTGTGATTGTCACTTCGTTGCTTGTTTTTACTCACACAGTTATTTTTTTAGTGCAAATTTTTTCACTTACACTTTTTTGGTCACTGTTACTTTTAGTTATTTTTTGTGAAAGTTTTTCGCTTACACTTTTTTCGGTCACTGTTATTTTTTCAATAAATTATTAAAAATAAAAATTTCTTTTTTAACTTAACTTTTTAGTAGGCACTTTAACTTTAATTTTTTAAACTCGTTCCAAACTATTTTTAATGACAACTTTTTATAAATTTTACTATACTAGGCACTTTTCGACTCGTGCCCCACGTTGGGCGGCAATTTATTCTCGCAACGAGGGAATTTAAAAAAAAAATACTCGTATATATTTTACATCCGCGAACGCGCGGATAAAATGAGAACACGTGTGGTTCTTGTGGATTGCCAAATACAAATAAAATCTTTTTATTTCAAGTACTAATATTTATACATTTTGGTATTATTATCTTAAAGCTAAAGCTGAAGTGTAAGCATCAGCATGATTGAATCCAGAACAAAGAGTTAATTACAATTTTAGCTGTGAGAGCAAATTGTTTTCTTTACGATTGTTATTGTTATGCCTTCTTGTGAGGGCGAGCGATAGTTTTGATAATAATGAAGTATTGGCTTCAGAACGGAAAAAGCATATCAAATTCTTAAATAATCAAAAATGTTAATTATATTTCTAATTTATGAGACAGTGTAATTGCAAAGTGCAAAGATTCAAGTTTATTTACTGTTATGGTAAGGTTTCAATGCGGATGCTATCGTTAACTTACATATGTAATGTGAAGTCAGTGAAGTTTTATGTACAGCGGCAAATCTTTAAAAAAGTGAAAAAAACAGGAAAATGAATACTAAAAATATAAATACAAATTACATATATGTATACATACGTGATAAAGAGTGTGTGCAAAAACTTGCCTTTGCTACCAAATTTAAAAAAAAAAAACAAAAAGAATAACAAGAAATAAAGGAAGAAGAAACGTGTGCAGTGTAGTTGCTGGAATGAAAAACATATAAATACATGTTAACAAATTAAAGAGAGTGAAGTGCATAGTCAACTGAAAAAGAAACAAGCAATAAATACATACAAATATATTGTGTGCATAAGGAAGCGAAGGCTGTGTTAACACACCAACAGTGAATTACTAAATATTTCTACCAAAGTGATTGAACAGTTTCGTGACAAAAATAATAACTATTAAAGTGTCAGTCTAACGCTAATGTACAAAAAAAAAACGCTAAAACCGTAAGTGCCACTAAGTGTCCGTTGTGTCAAAAGTGCCGTTTCCAGTGCCGCAATAGAGGAAGACATAACACAACGTTTTCATCTCCAGTACTGCTACATCTCCACCAACGTCTACGTCGCCACCAACCGCCGCTACATTCTGGGCAAAAAGGAAGTGAGCGCCGGAAAACAGCCGACCCACCAGGTAACGAGTGCCGAATATTGAAAGTGGTACAAACAAATGAAAATTCAAATAAACAACAAAAATCACACTTTCAGTTTTTGGCTCTTCCTTTTTTCACTATATTAACATACTTACATACATATATAACAATATATACATATATTATATAAGTTATCGGGCTTTTTGTTATAGCACCGAAAAAAAGGGTTTTTATTTTAGTTGGGTCCGTATGACCTTCTTTATTAAACTTTTAATTGCAACTCATCTACATTTTCTGTCTTAAGCTAAAAGTAACCTTAGTCTACCTGTCCCGTAACTTGCAATTCTGTGGAATTGCACCTTTGCGGCTCGTGGCGGATGTTCGCTTCCTGTTGTTGACGAAAATATTATTGTCAGCTATAACTTTATTTCTGATTGCGAAATATTAGCTCAGCTATATTTGTTATTAAAATATTAGCGTCAGCTATAATTATGAACATGTTTCGTGTTAACTCTTCCGCCGTCAAAAACAAACGTCCCCGTTTGTTCACTGCATTTGATCTGTCAGAGTTATTGACTCTTCTAGAGTTGGTATTTCAGGTGTTTTGACTTCATTATGATCGTTCAGATTAACATTTACATGGTAATTTGATAGCTCTGTTATACTTGCTTTGCGTTTATTTTTTAGACTCAAAATGGTGATAATTACGATTATGCACATCATGCAGATGATTATGAGCGAAAAATTGGTAATTAAAGCTGCAGTGTGGGCTATTTTTAATTTTTCCAGATGATGTGTGTTGTTCAGATGAAGCTCCTTCATCATCTCCAAACTTAAAATTTCTTCTTCTTGAAATGATGGTTTATTTGATTGTAAAATTGCTGCTAACGGTTTGCTGGTAAATTTTTCGTTAAATGAGTATGTTTGGCTTTCTATCCACACCGTGGAATTATGGTATTCTACTGCATATGATCCGGAAAGATGTACACTTTTGCTGTCAATTTTTACTGTACCGTCATATTGGTTTAGTAATATAATACCAGGTGATATATTTTCTACCGATGGTATGTGCTGATTATTTATTAAAATGCATTCTGCTGGTTTGCTCTTTAGTAGACGAGGGATACAGGTAGTGTTGCTTATGTCTATAATATTTTTGTTATTACATATTTTTATACTATTATATTCTTTACATTTGTTCCTTATACCAAATATTTTTTTATTCTTACACGCTATTACATTTTCAAATGGAATCTTATTTATATTCCTTTTTATTTTTATTGTTATCATAATTGATTCACAAAGATCTTTATTAGATAACGGTATTCCAATAATGTATAGTAACATAGTTTCATTTGATGCAAGTTTAACATTTGCTAATTCGATAGATTCTTCAATATTATTTAGTGTAAAGTTATTTTGCCCTAGTGTATATTTTAATATATTTAATTCTTCATTTGACAATATATAAGAATTAACTATGCCGGCTTTTGCCCAATGTATTGCATAGTCTATAATAATTATCTCATCTTTTATTATATTTAACTTATATTTAATTTCAATAGCAATATTTTGTTGTACAACTTCATTTGTTTGTACTTCTTTTAAAATTTTATTTGATATTGTAGAAATATTATTTATTCTGTCGAAAATTAATTTATTGATTGTTATTTGTTTCGTTATTATTTTCAATTATATTGTTAATATGATTTTCTAGTATTATTAAGTCGTCGTGGTCAGGATTTCCCGCAATCCATTTCCAGACTGTTCCTAATTCGTTTACTGACTTCCTAAATCTCTTTGGTTTTAGTCTATTTAAGTATGTCTGTGTCAGTTTTAGTTCATTAATGAGGATAGGAAGGAGTGGGTTTTCTTCTTTAACTTTAGTTCTAATTGAATTACTTAAATTGTTTAGTGCGTTGTGGTATTAGTCTATGTCCACTTTGTGTATCAGTCGGAATGTTCCTGTTTGAATTTTTACTGGTCCTGTACTAAATGTGGCTAGTTGTGAGTTTGTATAGTCTATTATCCTAAAGTCAGCGTACACCAAATGTACGAAAAATCTGAAAAATTAAAATAAAGAATGATATGTAGCTAGGTCCTGATATTGCTTTTGTGTACTGTTCGTCCTTTTTCTGTGATTACGACACTGGATTTGTCTTCTTTTACAATTTCTTTTCTATATATTGCTGTTAGTTTCGAGCCTGTTCATTTATTTATTTTAACATATATTATTTCTCCTGGGGCGTAGGTTTTTATTGGATTTCTAGTTTTATTGTGAATTTCTAAGTCTTTCATCTGTTGTTTTCTTAGTGTCTCGATATTTTCTCGTCTTGAGTTTTCATGTTGCTGTGGGTCTATTGAAACGCGTCTTGCAAAAAAAGTTTCTATTGGTCTTTTTCTGGTTGTAGAATGTATTGAGTAACTATATTCGTAGGTGCAACGATCCAAAAGTTCTTGAAATGAGCGGTGGGTGCATTCGGTTTTAAGACAACGCATACTTTCAGAAAGTGTGGAGTGAAATCTTTCGACTTGTCCATTGACTTTGCTATCGTAGGGGGGTGTTTTAAAAATGTTAATACCAAGTTGGCCTTCGACCATAAATTGTATTGAGGCTGGGTTTAAAGATTTTTCATTATCTATAACTATAGTTTTCGGTACACCGAAGGAAAAAAGTATTTGTCGCAAGGGTTCTCTGATATCCTCTATTGCTTTTGATTCTATTAATCTAACTTGGGCGTATTTCGAAAATTTGTCTACTGCGGTAAGTACACGATTTTTCTCTGTACTGTATATATCAATATGAACTATTTCTCCGGGATATTGTGGAATAGGGGTTTCAAGTAAATGTGGTTTATTAGGATGACGATCGTATTTGTTTTCTTTACATATTTTGCATTGTTTAATTATTGCTTCTATTTTTGCTTTCATTTTTGGAAAATAATATTTTTGTATGAGTTGAATTTTCGTCTCGGTTTCTATGTGCGCGTTTATGTTCTTTTAATATTGTTTCGTTTTGAATGTCCTCGTTCGTAATGTCATCAACTTTCATCTGAGTATATCGAATTTTATAATTGGAAAAATGGATTGGGTATATTTGTTGAATTATTCCCATTATTTCTTCGGAAGTAAATATGCCATTTATCACCGAAGGGTTTAAGTAACGTTTAAAGAGTGAAATTGGGTTTTCTGAGGAAAATGTTTGTTTAATTATTACATGTCTATGGTATGTAGGGAATGGTATTTTAAATAGGTAACTATCTTCGTCTTCTAAAGAGATCCAAAGTTGGTTTTTGAAAACATTTATGGGTACTTCTACGGCTGGAATTAGATTGTGAGATGAGCTGTCATCTGAATGTGTGGCTACTGATAAAGAATTTATTTCGAATGGTCTTGAAAGTGTATCTGCTACTATGTTGGCTTTACCAGGTTTATATCTTAATTCGTAATTATATTCTTCGAGTATGGCTTTCCACCGTTTTAATTTAGAGTTATTGTTTTTATTGCTTAAGGCGTGTGTGAGAGGTTGATGGTCTGTATGGATTACTACTTTTGCCGTTCCATAGGGATAATTTCTAAAAGTATTTAATGCCCAAATAATAGCAAGCATTTCTTTTTCATTAACTGCATAATTTTCTTCAGTTTTACTTAATATCCTAGATATAAAGGCTATGGGTTTTCCATTCTGTTCTAAGACAGCGTCTATGGCATATTTGGAAGCATCTGTTGTTAAATCGAACTCTTTTTTATAATCAGGATATTGTAAAATGACGTCTTTCGATGTCAATGTGGATTTTATTTTATTAAATGCTGCTTTAGCGTCATTGTTTAATTGGATTTGGATTTTTTTGGAAACATTTTTTGACATTCTACCTTCTTCACCACGAAGTAGAGTTGTGAGGGGTTTAGCTAATTTTGCATAATCTTTTATGAAACGTCTATAGTCCTAGAAATGATCTAAGGTCTTTAAGTGTTTTGGGGTATGGAAAATCTACAATACTTTTTACTTTAGATGGGTTTGTGGAAATACCAGCAGAAGAAATTATGCATCCTAAAAATTATACTTTGTTTTTATAGAATTCGCATTTGTCTGCTTGTACTTTCATATTAGCTTTACGGAGTGTATCAAAAATTTTGTCGATATGCTCTGAATGAGATTTTTCATCTTTGCTAAATATTATTATGCCGTCTATATAGACATAACATATTTTTCCTATATATTGTCTCAGAATATCGTCTAATGTACGTTGAAATATGGATGGGGCGTTCTTCAGTCATTTTATGGAAACCGCTTTTTAAGTCGATTACTGAAAATATTCGATTTTCTCCTAATTGTGATAGTACTTCGTTTATCTCTGGTATTGGGTATCTGTCAGCAGTTGTAACTGTGTTTAGTTTTCTCTAATCAATAACTAATCTGAATTTTTTTCGCCTGATGCATCGTCGTTTTTGGGTACAACCCATATTGGTGAATTGTATGGTGATCTTGATTTTCTGATAATACCGTCCTCTAATAGTTTATTTATTTGTTTTTCTACTTCTTGTTTTAAACTGGCAGGATATGGGTATGATTTTGAATAAATAGGTGTATCTGAATTTGTTCTTATTTCCGCTACTACTTTTGTTGTGTACGTTAGTTTTTCATTAGGCTCTGAAAATATGTTTCGGTATTTTTGTACAAGTTGTTTAATTTCATTTTTTTCTGAAGTATTCATATGTTCGTCACGGATTTGAATGGAATGAACATCTTGGGCTCTATATAGATGGAGTTGAATTTTACGTTTGTTTGCTACGATCATGAAGTTTTCTTTAGTATGTATTATTGCTGATAGTTCCTTTAAACTATCATTTCCAAGAATTGCGTGAAAAGTTGTAAGAGTGGGTAACAAAAAAATTTTAATTTGCATTCTTCAATACTAAAAAGATTTAGAAAAGTGTGATGGGTAATATGTATTTTTCCACCGATTGAATTTGCGTAAAAAGGATTATTGTTTTCTTTGGGATTTGGTACTAAATTTGATTGAATATAGTTTTTATTGGAACCTGTATCGACTAGGATTTTTAAAATTTCTCCACTCTTCGTTTTGCAGTTGAAATAAGGTAACGAAGAGCTGTTTAATCTAAAAAATGTACATCTGTCAGGTCTAGTGATTGTTCGTTTTCGTCGGTTTGTGTTGTATCGGAAAAGTCATAGTTGTGTTCGTTGTTTTGGTAGTCATTGTTGTATTGATAATTTTGTTCGCTGTAAGGTTCAAAGTCTGAGTTTACATGAAAAATCCTTTGACTTTTTGGTTGCAGATCATTTTTGTTTGAAAAATTTGATGGTCGTTTGACTGTGAATTTGGGATTTGGTCTATTGGCGTAATTGATACCATTTGTTCTTAAGCTAACGTCTACGTCCATTGGTTGAGGTGGTTTTGGTGGTCTTGGGGGATTTTTTGGTGGTTGATTAACTGGGTTTTGATTATGAAAACCATGTTGTTGGTTTACTGGATTTTGGGGATACCGTTGTTGACCATAAGGATTAATTATTTGATTTGGTTTTGGTATAAAAGCTAACTCGGGATGGAATTTGGTTTGAGGAAGTTGTCGATTAAGATTTGGAAAAAAATTCTGTTGTTGGAATTGTTATCTAGGAAATTGATTGTTAGCGTGATTTGCCCTAAAGTTTTAATTTTCTAACTTCAGGCAAAGGTGAAGAGCTTCTGGTAGGCTTTTTGGTTCTCTGATGCCGAGAAGCCTAGGAAGGTCACTCGAAAGTCCTCTGACAAACGTGTCAAGGGCTTTAGCACGGTAGTTTTCCGTAAGAAGATGTATTGCTTCCTCTCCTACTTCCATACAACCAATTTTGTTGAGGATTAATGATAGGTGCGAATACACTTTCTGGTAAAATTCGTTAATCGTTAGTCTTCCCTGAATAAGACAAGTCATTTGATACTCTAAAGTACCAAAGTCTCTTTTGTCTGCATAATGGGTAGTTAGACAACGAGATATTACAGTCCAATCTAAAGGCGTATTATACGACTCTAGTGCTATATCTGCTTTCCCTATAATTTTGTTTCTAATTACATTTAAAATTCCGAAATATCTTGGTGTGCCTTTCGAGGGTTCATATATCCTCAGAATCCGCTCGACAGTCTTTTTCCAGGAGGTAAACTCTGAAGCGTTTCCTGAAAATTCTCGTAGTGATCGCACTACGTCGGGAATTTTGTCCATTTCGTTCATGTTGTCTCTGTATCTTTCGTCTATAGTTTGATCCCTAATGTTCTGGTTCGTACCATTATTCAAAATACTTTGTATTATGCTTTGTCCATCCGTCTGTAACATCTGAGTTACAACGTTTTTAGCTAAATGTGCCAATTCTGGCGAAATTTGGGTGCCAGAACCGGAAGGTCCTATTGGTGCAACGGGAGTTGTATTCCCTAGCACTGATGGTCTGATTAGATTATTTGGGTTAGACATTTTCTTTAAAATAAGTATATAAATATTTTTCCTTTATTAATCTCTGGAGGGTCCCTTTTACAGGAAAGTCGCAGAGTTATTTTACTTTTATTAGAACCGGAGGGTCCCTTTTGGTGGTGAATCGCAGAGAATTTTGTCCTGGAGGGTCCCCCCGTAGGTGGTGAATCGCAGCTTTGTATTATTGGAACTCTTAAAACTTTCTTTAAATTATTTACTTTGTTTTCCAAAAAAATTTTTTAAATATTTCTAAATTATTAATATTTCTCTTATAAGTTTCTTTTTTTTCAAAAAATTTGTTTATATATTTCTTAAATATTAATTTTCAAAAAATGTTCTTTTCCTTTTTTTTATATTCTTAATTATTAAATTTAAATAGCTTAACTTATTCCTTACATAGATATCAGCTTCCCTTCCATGGCCGGTGACCGTGCAGTTGTCCTTTTTCCTTTCGGTACTTGGGCGCACTCTTTCACTCCTTCGATGCCAGAAAGTCAGTTCCGCTGCTTGCTTTTTGTACTGCTTATGGTAATTTTGTTGAATTGTTTAACACATTGCTCGGGCTTTTTGCACTTTTCAGTACTACATATGGTACTGTTTTGTTGAGTTGCTTAACACATTGCTCGGGCTTTTTGCACTTTTCAGTACTACATATGGTACTGTTTTGTTGAGTTGCTTAACACATTGCTCGGGCGCCAGTTATCGGGCTTTTTGTTATAGCACCGAAAAAAAGGGTTTTTATTTTAGTTGGGTCCGTATGACCTTCTTTATTAAACTTTTAATTGCAACTCATTTACATTTTCTGTCTTAAGCTAAAAGTAACCTTAGTCTACCTGTCCCGTAACTTGCAATTCTGTGGAATTGCACCTTTGCGGCTCGTGGCGGATGTTCGCTTCCTGTTGTTGACGAAAATATTATTCTCAGCTATAACTTTATTTCTGATTGCGAAATATTAGCTCAGCTATATATAAAATATTAGCGTCAGCTATAATTATGAACATGTTTCGTGTTAACTTATATTATACAATTGATATACATATTTCAACTCCACGTATGTTTATATTTTAACGTATAAATTTGAAGTGAATCTAAGGGATTTTGGGATTTCGCGGTAGCCCTTTATTTTGAAATAAAAGTGAAAAAATTATTAATTGCAAAATTAAATTATTTCGTTTTCTCGCAATTTCGCGTTTGCAATTATCGGTCGTTTTTTCGCAACTTTTGTCGATTTTTGTCCGGACAATTTCTGATTAAATAACTTTTTTGTGTGTACTTGGGAATCGATATTTTTTTTTTCGTTTTCGTGACCGATTCCAAATATATTTGATGCCAACTTTTATTGCTATTGGTTTGGCTTTCGTATATTTTGGGAATCGACATTTATTTTTTCGTTTTATTATCGATTCTTAATATATCTGTTGCCAACCGTTATAGTCTTTTTTCAGAAATTTAATTTAAACAAGCAAAAATGAGCAAGCTAAAGCCAACTATCGCAAACCTGTCTCCAAGTAAGGAGTTGACGGACTGAAAATCATTAAGACGTCAAAGAACGGTTGCGAAAAGTAGTATTTTGCGCATTAAAATGGGCCAGATCCAATAGAATTGGAATGTCGTCTAGATATATTATATTAAATTCACATAGTGAAAAATTAATGAAATGCCAATCAAAGATTGAAGAAATTGATGAAGACGACATGGCCCGAGGGGAGTTAGAGGACATAATCGTTGAAACGAAGTCTATAATTAAGCCACCCTAAATCGACGATACCAGCAGCAATCAGCGGAAGGAGCATCACACTAGGACGAAGCCCATACCTACAAGCAATGCAAGTCATGGAAAACAACAACATATGAACAGGACCAAATCGGCGCTAGTTGCAGCAAATACAGGGCAGCCTCTTTGTCAGCAGTGCACATACAAGGACCACCATTTGACTGCCTGCCCCACCTTCAAGGCGCTTCCGGTGCAGCAGAGGTTCGAGTTCGTGAAATCGGTGCCCTTATGCATAAATTGTTTGCATAAGGGTCACACGGTCTCTAAGTGTAGAGCGGATCGAAGTTGTGTGTGCAATCGATTGCATCACACACTGTTGCACCAATATCCAGTCTCTTTCCCCGCTGCACCTCATCAGTAACAATCCACCACACTGCCGTGCATACTGCGAGTATGCCGGATCAGGTAATGTTGGCAACAGCAGTAATTTTAGTGAGGACCAGCTGTGGAGATTACCTGCCTGCGAGAGCTTTGCTGGACTCAGGCTGCCAGGTCAACTTTATGACGGAGGACTTGGCACAGAAGTTGCAGATTCGACGTCAGCACAAAACCTTAAGTGTAAAGGGAATTGTCAAATCGTGGTTAAGTAATTATGAATTTTCGGCGGAATTCTAGGTAATGCAATGCATTTCGGCAAATCATCCATACCATAACATCAGTGCTAGTGGCTGGAAAATCCCGCACAATATTGAATTGGCGGACCCAGAATTCCAAAAATCTAAAAAAATGAAAAAAGTGGATATCCTTTTGAGTGCTGAAACATTTTTCGATCTTTTCGGTATTGGCCAAATTAAAAATGGTCAAAACCAGCCAACTTTTCAGAAAACCCTTTTAGGATGGATTGTGTCTGGCAAATACGCCAGTAATATAAGTTCTCCTCCCAGATTACATAGTACATTATGCCAAGAAGACTTCACGTCAATAGATTCAGTAGTCCAAAAATTTTGGGCTCTATAAGAACTACCTTCGGATTCTAATGGCATTAAATTCACATAAGAGCAACAAGAGTGTGAAAAATTTTACGTAAATACAACTCAAGTATTGCCTTCAGGACGGCTTCAAGTCAGAATGCCTTTGAAAGCTGACCGTAAGTTACTCGGTCACTCCTATGAAACCGCAGTTCGGCGGTTTCAGTCCCTGGAGAGAAAGACATTAAAAGATCCAGAACTTCGTATCTGGCCTTTATGAACGAATATAGAGCATTGGGTCCCATGAGCCCAACGAACAATAAGATCCCGAGTGAGCCACACTACTTCATTCTGCATCAATGCGTTTTAAGGCCCGAGAGCATAACAACAGAATTACGTGTTGTCTTTGATGCTTCGAGTCGATCTTCAACTCAAATAGCGTTGAATGAACTTTTGATAGTAGGCCCAACCATCCAAGAAGAATTATATTCAATATTCAAGAAGACAGAAATTGTCAACTTATTGTATGGAGAGAGCATCCTTCAGAGCAAATTAAAATTTTTCGTTTTAACACCGTAACATACGGCACTGCGCCTGCTCCATTTATTGCAACATGGTGTTTGCAAATGCTCAGTGATGCCAATGAAATGAAATATCCATCCATCAAAAGAGACTTTTATGTTGTTGATTTACTAACAGAGTCCGAAAATTTTGAGCCTCTAGATCTTTTGAAAGGTGAGCTAATTCAAATACTAAACACGGCCGGATTCACCTTAACGAAATGGTTTTCAAACCACCCCAAATTTTTCGACAGTGATTGCACTGAAAAGTCATTATGCTTCAATGACAAAAGTTCCACTAAAACGTTAGGAATCCATTGGTTGCTGAAAGAGGATTTGTTTCGATTTGTTTTAGATGACAATTTTAATGATCTGCGAGCCACTAAACAAAACATATTGTCAATTTTGTTCGCCTTTTTGATCCTCTTGGATTACTTGCCCCACTAATTACCAAAGCAAAAATCTTATTGCAAGAGCTTTGGATCCAAAAACAAGATTGGGATGAGTCGATTCCATTGCGCCTTGACACTAGCAAGCAGAACTTTAAAGCCAACATAATGCAGCTCTCATCGATAAGCATTTACGTAAACGTTGAGTCGAGTGCCATCTGCCACATACATGGCTTCTCCGACGCCTCAATAAGGGCGTACGGATGCTGCATATACATACGATGTCAATCTGTTAGTGGCATTAAATGTATGCTGCTTACTGCAAAATCAAGAGTGGTTCCGCTGAAGACCAAATCTTTTCCGCGTCTTGAGCTCTCGGCAGCCCATCTTCTTTCGAAATTATGGTCAAGAGTAGCGCATATGTTGAGTCGACATTTCGAAAATATTACACTTTGGACAGACTCTGAAATCGTTTTACATTGGATTAAAACACATCCATCCTCACTACAAACCTTCGTCGCAAACAGAGTGTCCGAAATCTAAGAGTTGACTTTCAAAGTACATTGGCGACGTGTGCCAACGAACAAAATCCTGCGGATCAAGTGTAACGTGGACGAATTGAATAATTCAATATGGTTTGACGGTTCACAGTTCCTCCTAGAAGACCCTGCATTATGGCCACTTAATAACCACTTCCAGCTCTCACCAGGAGACGAAGCAGTAGGGGAAGAAAATTACATTTACATTAATTTCGACTGCTGAGAAAAATTCAATATTGGACCTCATTGAAAAGTTCTCTTCTCATAAAAAATTGCTTCGTGTGGTCGAATATATATTACGATGGATCAGGCGACCACCAAAATCCTCCAAGGGACAAGATCTGACTTCAGAAGAGCTAAACTTGAGTTTTCTAAAAATTGCACAGGTGGTCCAACATTCAGAATTTTCGGATGTTATCCAAAAATTGCATAAAGGTACCACGTTACCTGCAAACTTGCAAAAACTCAACCCGTTTTTGCATGAGTACTCAGATATGTCGCTGTCAATCAAATTAATCCGAGTAGGAGGTCGCTTATTAAATGCACCTCTCCCATACGATGCCAAATTTCCGCTTTTATTAAATAAAACTTCGCACTTCGTTATAACGTATTTACGGTTCCTGCACATTCGAAATCACCACGCTGGGGCTAAAGCGTTGGTTGCGCTTCTTCGAGAACGTATGTGGCTAATTAATGCCCGAGAAGCTTGCAGTAGAACCGTAAGAAACTGTTATACCACCACGGGCGCCGCACTTTGGCGGGTTATGGGAAGCCGCGGTGAAGTCCACCAAGCATCAAGTCGTTCGCGTAATCGGCAACGCGCTACTGACCGCAGAGGAACTGTCAACCCTACTTTCAGAAGTGGAGGTCATCCTCAATTCTCGGCCCCTAACACCGTTGAGCCAAGACCCCAACGATGGCGAGGCACTAACCCCAGTGCATCTGCTGATAGGGTGCTCACTGCGAGCATTTCCTCCAAAGCAAGTGTCAGTGGACCCAGTTCGTTGTTGCGAGAGATGGCAACTCGTTTTCTGTCTCAAGTAACAGTTCTGGCGGCAGTGGTCCAAAGTATACCTGACGGGACTTCAGGAACGCAACAAGTGGCTGCATCCCACTCGCAATCTGCAGCTCAACGACCTCGTCTTCGTCCACGAGGACAACGTGCCGCCACAAGAGTGGATACTCGGAAGCGTCGTCACAACCGTCGAAGGGCAAGCCGGCAAGGTGCGATTCGCAGACGTGGCGACGAAGGCGAGCACAATTAAGCGTCCCATCCTGATCCTATCAAGGTGGCCGGTGTTGCGTCAAGCGACAAATTTATATCTAAAATAAAAATAATTATAAAAATTATAAAATATTGAATTAGTAAAAATTAAATTAAGAAAATCTATTATAAAATACTTACCTTAATAATGCATTCATAATACCAATATATTACATACCTTAATACTTAACACAATCTGTCACATTATTTAACGAAAGTTGAGAATGATTATATTATACTTACCCCTATTTAATACATATTTATATTACCACTAGTTTAAGCCGTTAGTTTTAAGATTTAGGATTAGCAATTAGATTTAGAAATAAAGAACTTCTCTCGCAATTTGAACGTGAAACAGTACGTACGCATTTTACTTTGTCGGCTGAACTTTACTTTTCGGAACAGGCAATTGGTGATTTTTTATTTTTTAATCGCGCATCCCAGTTAAAGTAATTTTCGTATCTTAAAATTTCTTGAGAAATTTTCCAGAAGTCGATCAGAAATTGACATTACTAATAAGTAAAACTATAATGACGCACGGCACCAATTCAGATATTACAAAACAATTAAATATCAAGAATCGAGAAACCGCGTTAAGAACTTTTATAACTGGTTTAAATTACCCCCTAAACCACCAAATACTACTTACATTAACACCTACCGATTTGCCAAATGCTCTTGCTGAAGCACAAGTACTTTATTCAAATCAAATATGATCACAATTTGCTTTTCAATTTACTAAAAACGACCATGAAATTGGTTCACGAAACCTGCCTTAAGCTAACCGAAGATATCCGAATTTTCAGAATAACTTAAGGTACCCCTAAACGAATAATAATTCATACCAATTGTATTCCAATCACCCAGGTCCTATGGAAGTGGATCAATCAATCCCAGTAATAAATACACAGTCATGTGCAAAAAAGCCAACCACATGTTAGGAGTAACAGGCATAGTTGGCAGACCAATTACACTGACCAACAAAATTTTGTAACAAAAAAAGTAAGCAGTACTTTTAAAATATCTACCTAACCCCTCTACAAAATCATACGTATATTGATTTGATTAGGTCTAGTTTCCGTGTTCCTGTACTTATCAGTAAAGTTTAATATTAATCGTCTTTTCCTTATTATTCTCTAATTCAGTGCTTTATTTTTCTGAAAAGTGGCTGTATTTTGTGTTTGCTGGCTGTATTTTGTGTTTGCTAAGTGGAGTGATTCTTAAGAAATGTCAAGAAAGTGTAAAAATGATCCTGACAAGTTCTGTTACATTTGTGGTGAAATAACTTTTGTATCTCAACGAAGAAATTTAACACCTTTAATAAAAAAATTGTATGAAAGTTATTTCGGTTTTCCTGTTGGACAGCAAGATAAAGTGTGGGTTCCACACATCTGTTGTGTTACGTGTGTAGGACTTCTTACGGGTTGGGAAAAAAGGTCTCGATCTATGCCTTTCGGAATTCCGATGATTTGGATGGAGCCGACAGACCATTCAACTAATTGTTACTTTTGTCTGACTAATACAAAAGGCATTACAATTAAAACAAAAAAACAAATTAAGTATCCTGATGTGTCATCTGCTAAAAAACCAATTCCTCACAGTGAAGAACTACCTATACCAAAACCACCTCAGCGCTCTGATCTTTCAACTGAATCAGAGGAAACAGATAATATAAGTACTGATCCTGATTTTCAAATTGCTTCTTCATCTATCTGTCTCCAGGAAGAAACACCACACCTACTATCTCAAGGAGATCTTAATGATTTAGTTCGTGATTTACACTTGTCTAAACAACAAGGTGAACTTTTAGGATCTCGATTAAAAGGATGGAATTTATTGCAACCAAACACAAAAATAACTTTTTTTCGGCATCGAGATGAAGAGTTAAAAAGCTTTTTTTCACAAGATAATGATTTGATATTTTGTAACAGTGTCTGTGATGTTATGAATATTTTGGGAACACAACACAAAGTTGAAGAGTGGCGTTTATTTATTGATTCTTCAAAAACAAGCTTAAAGGCAGTTTTGTTACATAATGGCAACAATCTTCCCTCCGTACCGGTAGGTTATGGTGCTAACATGAAAGAATCCTATGAAACAATGAAATTTATCTTAGAAAAGATTCAGTATGACGAACATAAATGGAAAATTTGCGGAGATTTAAAAGTTGTTGCGCTTTTATTAGGATTGCAACTTGGGTATACAAAATTTTGTTGTTTTCTTTGTGAATGGGACAGTGGATAGGAAGAACCATTACGTGAAGAAAAATTGGTGCAAAAGACGATCTCTTACTCCAGGAATAAAAAATGTGAAACATTCTCCATTAGTACAACCTGAAGATATATTTTTACCACCTCTCCATATAAAACTTGGTCTGATGAAAAACTTTGTTAAAGCAATAGATAAAAATGGCGCTGGATTTCAATATCTAAAAGAAAAATTCCCTAAAATCAGTGACGCCAAGATTAAAGAGGGCGACTGATAAAAGATGATATATTTAAAAACCAGCTCAATGATCTGGAAAAACCAGCTTGGGAATCATTTATAAAAATCACTGAAAATTTTCTTTGAAATTACCGATCAAATGACTATAAAACTATTGTTGAGGAACTTCTAGAGAATTATAAAGCATTAGGCTGCAATATGTCCTTAAAAATACATTTTTTACATTCACATTTAGACTTTTTTCCTCCAAACTTGGGTGCCGTTAGTGATGAACACGGGGAACGATTCCACCAAGACATTTATAATATAGAAAAACGATACCAGGGAAAATGGAGTCCAACTATGCTGGCTGATTATTGCTGGGGATTACAGAGGGACGTTCCTGACGCGAAATACAGGAGAAAACTATAATGAAGTATTTATTTTAATATTATAACACTGAAAGTAATTTAATTTTTGTTAAAATAAGTTGTAATTTAATAAAAGTGAAAAAAATCATATTACAATAAAACTATTCGTATCTGAAATTTTAAACTACTAATTCTACTCTACTTGGCCTTATTCCTAACAGAATCAGCCAAAATTTTTCTTGTTCCACAGAAAAAATTTTTTTTGTTGATCAGTGTTATCGGTCAACAAATATAGTGATGTAAGCCTCCATA
Organism: Bactrocera correcta; assembly: GCA_027475135.1. NCBI lineage: Eukaryota > Metazoa > Arthropoda > Insecta > Diptera > Tephritidae > Bactrocera > Bactrocera correcta. The sequence continues at coordinate 54,729,075 of CM050322.1, forward strand.
TCCCCTATATAATACATATGTATATAGTAATGTAAGAACCCATTTACATATAACTAATACTACCTTAGTTTTAAGAGAAATTAGAGTATTAAGAGAACTTATCGTGACAGCATAATATTTAATAATAAGAGAAATTAGAATAAGCTCTATGTTATTTATGCTTAGTGATAATATAAGATAATATAATAAAACCAGTTCTGAATGTGACACTGAAGATCGTGTTTCATTTTAAAGATTATAAATGGCGACGAGGAAAACTTCTTATTAAGAATAATATTTTTGATCAGAGTCAAATTTTAAAATTCTTAATATATATATTTATAAATACGTAAATTTTTTTAAATAAATAGACTTTTGTGTTTGAATAAAAGTTAAAAAAAAAAAACAAAAAAAAGAAGAAAACAATTGTACCAGTGCTCAAACAAAAAAAAAAAAAGAAAAAAAAAACAACAAAAACCAACGCGAAACGCAACACCCTAAAATAATTTAAAACAAAAATAATATGTGAGAAACATTTCTAATTAGCCGCTGAGCAAAAATTTAGTTCTTTAAATCAAACAATCTTTTCGTAAATCGTGCTGAGCAAAACAATTAAAGCACTAAATAAGCAAAGGAGTAGTATATTTTATAAAAGAATAGCAATTACAAAATAAAAAACGTATTAATAATAAAATAAATAAAAAAAAAAAAAAATCCGAACTAAATAAGGAAAAGTATAAAACGTGCACATTCGAAAATAAGAGGATTAGAGGAACTCATCGAAAAACACAAACAATTAACTGGCTGCAACGGTTCTTGTGTCCTCTATGAAGGTCAGATAGTCGCGGTTAAAAGCGGATGACTATGAATTTGCGACCTCTGTGAAGGTGAAAGGAACTTTAAATCTCTTTGAAACGGTGCCTATATTATCCAACACGTTTCAAAAGAGAAACACAACAACAAAACTTTTCAGTGCAGCAGAGAAAACATAAAACAAAAGAGAAGTCAATATTTGGCGAAACTAAAATAACAACAACTGCAATCAACTGGAGCTTAATACAGCAGCAACAAACGTCCAGCAAGGCAGCAAGAGTAACAGCAAAAACACAGGATTTACAAACATATACATAAGTATACATATATATATATATATATGTAAATATATTTTATTTTATTTATTAGTACTTTCTCTCGTTTCTTCTTTTAACAATATATTAGTTTCCCTTTTACACACACATAAATTGAATTAAATATTTAGCTATGGAAGCGTTACAAATAAGTAGATTTAACCTAGTTTTAAGTTGCATAAAAAATATCGAAAGTTTTGACGGCAATGATACTAATCAGTTGCCAGATTATATAGATCAGGTTGAAAATATTCTCCCATCTATTCTAGAATTTGATAATACTAATCAAAATATACTTTTTGGGTATATTAAAAACAAATGTGTTGGCAAAACTAGGGAAGCCATACACAGACACTCTAACGTAAATTCGTGGCACATTTTGAAAGAAATTTTAACAAAAAATTTTGGCGAAAAATACAGTAGTAATGACTTAATGGACGAATTAAAAACTTGCAGATTACATGGAACAATTGAAAATTATTATTTTAAAATAAATAAACTGGCAAACAGAATACATAATAGAAATTTAACTCATGGCGACACTACTTATACGACTGAAGAAGTAAACAGAATTTCACTTAAGACTTTTAGGGACCATCTTCCTGAACCAACACGTACTATGATATTCGCCAGAGATCCTGAAACATTAGAAGACGCATTTAAAATTATATTAGATGCAAAGCACCAAAATTATACACAGTTTGGACCTGCAAAAAGAGACTATTTGAAAACAAATATAAAAACTAACTTTAGCAATAATTCTAATAACCAAAACAATTTCTTTCAAAGGAAATCGTTTAATTTTACAAATATGAGTAATAAACATAATCAGCATTTTCAGACCCAACAAAATTTTCCATATCAAAATGCACATTATTCTAATACAAATTATAATCCATGTAATGATAACCTAGGAAATTCAAATTTTACTAGTCAAACGAAGCGGACCAATTACTCATAAAACACAAATAGAAATAAACCAAATTCCAATAATAATAATTATGATTACCAATTTAGACAGCCGATTTTAAGAAGTCAAAATCCACCTAATATGAGAAACAATAATCAACAAGACGATCCAATGGAAATAGGAAATTCGAACGTAAATTTTCCAATAGCAGGCAATCAAAACTTCCATATATAATAATTAATAATCCTATAAAAAAATTAAAATTTATAATTGATACTGGTGCTGAATTCAGTATAATTAACCCTGGTATATGTCATCCGAATTTGAAGCAAAATGTAAACGTAGTAGCAAAAGCATTAGGTAGAGAGATAATAATTACAAAACTTTGCAAATTTCCCATATTTCGTGAATTTAATATAAAAGATTATAATTGCGAATTTTTAGAATACGCGTTCAATGAAAATTTTGATGGACTCATAGGCAATAATATTTTACAAAATTTAAACTGCATAATAAATATACCTTGTAGACAATTAATTACAAGTAATGCTGTAATAACAATGTGTTTATCTAAAGAGGAAGAAGATTTTATGAATTAGCTTATAAAGATAACTGCTTTTATAATTGCGAAATTGAAAAACCTGATATATTATCTCAAATCCAAACAGATCATCTCGAAAACTATGAAAAGGAAAAATTAACTAATATAATTAAAAAGTATAAACAGGTATTTTACAACAAGAACGATAATTTAACTTTTATCAATGAAATAAAGCATAGAATTCTAACGAAGCATGATATGCCAGTGTATTCCAAATTATATAGGTACCCTGAAGTACATAAAGCAGAAGTTAATGACCAGATTGAAAATATGTTAAAACAAAACATAATTAGGCATTCAATTAGTCCATATAATAGCCCAATATGGATAGTTCCAAAAAAATTAGATTCTTCCAATGAACAAAAATGGCGTATAGTAATTGACTATCGAAAGTTAAACGATATTACTGTTGAAGACAGATTTCCTATGCCAAATATTGACGACATATTTGACAAACTAGGAAAGTGTTTATATTTCTCTACTCTTGATCTAGCCAAGGGATTTCATCAGATAGAAGTACATCCCGATGACATTTCAAAAACAGCTTTTTCTACAGCCACTGGGCATTATGAGTTTGTGCGTATGCCATTTGGGCTTCGTAATGCGCCGGCTACTTTCCAACGTATGATTAACCATGTATTGAAAGAATACATTGGTTCAATCTGCTTAGTTTATTTAGATGACGTTCTGATTTTTTCAACTAGTATAGAAGAACATTTAGAAGCAATAGACAAAATTTTGAAAAGCTTGGGTCAAGCCAATTTGAAATTATAAGTTGACAAGTGTAAATTCCTCTCAAAAGAAACTGAGTTTTTGGGTCATTTAGTAACTGCTGAAGGCATTAAACCAAACCCTAAGAAACTTGAAACCATAGAAAAAATACTATTACCTAAAACACAAAAAGAAATAAAATCATTTTTGGGTATAACTGGGTTTTACAGACGATTTATTAAAGATATCTCCAAAATAGCTCACCATCTCATTAAATACCTCAAACAAGGAATAAAAGTTAATACTTGTGATAAAGATTATATAGCGGCTTTTGAAAAATTAAAAATATTGCTTAAAAATGATCCTATTCTTATTCATCCTGATTTTAATAAAACTTTTACGCTTGTTACTGATGCCAGTAATTTTGCATTAGGAGCCGCACTTATGCAAGGAAATAAAGCTGTTTCTTTTGCCAGCCGTACTTTAAACGGTCACGAAAAAAATTACAGCACAATTGAAAAGGAGTTATTAGCCATAGTGTGGGCAACGAAATATTTTCGCCCATATCTTTTCGGTCGTAGGTTTGTAATCAAAACATACCACCGTCCATTAGTTTGGCTTCACAATATAAAAGAACCAAATGCTAAAATCCAAAGATGGAAAATTAAGCTAAATGAGTTCGATTTTGATATTAGTTAAATATATAAAAGGAAAAGAAAACGTAATCGCAGACGGCCTAAGTAGGTTAAATTATGAATCATTAAATAATGAAATAGTAATTAATCTAAATGAATTATTCGATGAAGATGTTAACACAGTACATAGCGCAGAAAGCGATGGTACTGACTACATTAAAATAACCGAACAACCAATTAATTTATTTAAAAATCAATTATTTATTCAAAATTCAAATACGAATTCTTGTTCAACAAAAATTATGTTCAAAACTAAAATTCGACACTGCTTAAAAGTAATAAACAATGATGCCCTTTTGGATTTCCTGCGAGAAAAACTACCTACGAAAGGACTTGCAGTAGTTTATTGCCAAAATATTGAATTATACAAAGAATTCCAATCTTTGTATATTAAATATTTTGCGAGAAACAAAAGCTTAAAGGTGTTAAAAGCACATTCAATCTTAGAAGATATAATTGATAGAGAAAAGCTTTTACAATTAATACAAAATACGCACATTAAAATTAATCATAGAGGTATTAACGAAGTTTATGAAGAATTGAGAAGAGTTTACTACTACCCTAAGTTGCAGAAAGAAATACAAAAATACATTAACAGTTGCGAAATATGTAAACTTTCGAAATTCGATAGGACCCCAATAAAGCATAGCTTTAACATTACATCTACACCAGAAAGGCACAATGATATCGTTCATTTTGATATATGGTATCCACAACGCGGCACGATGTATCTTACAAGCATAGATAAACTTACGAAATACGCAACTGCTTACAACCTGGAAGACAGGACCTGGGTATCGATACTGAAGGCTCTCAAGCAGAGAATACAATATTTAGGTAAACCAAAGTTAATGGTTTTCGACAATGAGCTAGATACTGCTGTAGTTAGGGAATTTTTAAAGGACCAACAGATAAACTTCCACACAACAACAGCTTATTTGAAAACTGGTAATGCGGACGTAGAAAGATTACATGGTACTCTAAACGAACACATTCGACTTTTCAATGCAGATCCTAATAATAAAGATGATATCATGGAAAATGTATATAAAGCAATAGTAGCATACAACAACACTATTCATAGTACTACCAAATATCGACCAATAGATCTTTTAAATAATATAATTTCACAAGAAGATATATCTAAACTTACCAAAATGGTACATGAGAGAAAATCTAAGAGAATAAATGTGTTAAACCAAAAAACTAATAGGGTAGAAACGGACAGTTTTGCAAACAACATTGTAAATAATAATAGAGTAAGCAAATCAAAACCTAAATATAAAAAAATTTTAAATTTTAAGCAAGAAGGAAATTACTTAGTATCCAATAATAAACAATTTAAAAAAATATATAAAACGCAAGTAAAACGAAATATCTAAATAAAGTTTAGAGAAACATTAAACTTATTTAAATATTGGATATTTTTTGAATACGCAGGGACTGCTTATTCTGGCCGCGGAGGAGTGATGTAAGCCTCCATATCCCCTATATAATACATATGTATATAGTAATGTAAGAACCCATTTACATATAACTAATACTACCTTAGTTTTAAGAGAAATTAGAGTATTAAGAGAACTTATCGTGACAGCATAATATTTAATAATAAGAGAAATTAGAATAAGCTCTATGTTATTTATGCTTAGTGATAATATAAGATAATATAATAAAACCAGTTCTGAATGTGACACTGAAGATCGTGTTTCATTTTAAAGAATATAAATATATACCAAAAAGATCAATTGAAAGTACACAAATAAGCCCACAACCTCAACCAAAAATTCAACGAATTAATAATGTTAGTGAGAACCATTTTTTAAGGTAAACTCCGATTTGCCGTATGTTATTAAAACCGATACAAAAACTGGGCAAATTTTTAGAATTCTCATAGATACGAGGACAACCAGCTCATATATACGGGTTGGAATTAATAATAATAAAAACATTTTAGTAATTAAGAAGAAGTTTAGAACCATTCATGGTTCGACCGTAATAAAACATTTTCATAATATTAATCTGTTTGGTATACAGGAACGTTTTTTGAAATTAACAATTTAGAGAGCGATCTTTTAATTGGAATTAATTTCCTAAATAAAATGGAAGCGACAATTGATATTCCAAATAGAAAATTTATTTATGGGGATAATAAAACAGAGAAAATAAATTTTCTCAATGATTTACTTATACTACACCCCTTGGAACAAAAAAGTCCTGAGGCCGCCGTCAATGATGATATTAGCGAAAATAATACTAAGGACAGAAAAATTAATGAAGCAAATGCTCACAACACTTTGAAAATAAATAATGTTGAAATTTCTAACGAAGTTGCTGGTACGCATAACCATAATAATATTAAAACGAAAGATATCAACATTCCATTGCTAAGAGAGGATGTTATTAAAATAATAAATAAAGTTCATCAAAACGTGAACATGGATTTACCTTTTAATAGAAATTAGAACTGAGGAGGACAAACCTTTATGGTCCAAGCAATATTCTTATTCTATATCTGCAAATAATTTTGTTAATAAGGAAAGCGAAAGTTTATAAGAGATTATACGACATGGTAAAAAAAAAAAGTATAATTGTAACGTTTAGGTCGTTCCAAAAAAAGGAATAAATGAAGATGGTAGTCCGAAATTAAGACTAGTCATTGACTGTTAAATAATTAATGAAAAAACAATAACCGACAGGTACCCAATACCTAATCCCGAGGTGATACTTTTTAATTTGGGAGAATCAAAATACTTTTCCACAATAGATTTAGAGTCTGGACTTCATCAGATATTGATGGAAGAAAACGATATAGAAAAACAGCATTTTCTGTAAATAACGAAAAATATGAATACCTTAAAAATGCTCCAAGTATATTTCAGAGAGCAATGAATAATATTTTACAGACATTTATAGGAAAATTTTGTCACGTATATGTTGACGACATAATAATATATTCAAAAACTCTAAAGGAACATATATCTCATTTGAAATATATAGAACAAACCCTCGAAGAAGCCCATATGAAAATATCTATAAAAAAATCAAAATTTATATAAACCGAGGTTGAATTTTGAGTATACGTTGTATCCCATAAAGTTATAAATCCCATAAAGTTATAAAAAGTAGAAACAATAAAAAATTACCCATATCCCAAGACGTTACGACAACTTAGAGGATTTTTGGGAATACTATAGGAAATTTATAGGAAATTAGTAATAGGAAATAGCTAAACCACTAACAAAACACTTAAAGGAAGAAAATGGTAAAATATCGCAGCATATGTCCAAAAAAACAATTATTAATCTTGATCAAGAAGGAATTTTTGCTTGTGAAACCTTAAAAAGAAAGTTACAAGAACATGTTGAATTAGCTCAACCAAACTTTGTGGAAAAATTAATTTTAACTACTGATGCATCTAATGTTGCTGTAGGTGCAGATTTATCCCAAGAAAGAAGACCAATAACATTTATTTCAAAGGCACTTAACTCTACCGAGCAAAATTACGCAACAAACGAAAACGTATTATTCGCCATAGCTTGGGCATTAAAGACATTATGCCATTATCTTTATGCAGTAAAAAATTTATAAATTCATACGGATCATCAACTATTAGCATTTCCAATGTCCAAAAAAAAATCCAAATGTTAAAATGAAAAGATGGCGAGCTTTTATTGAGGAGTTTTCTCCAAAAACAATTTATAAACCGGGAACAACAAATGTAGTTGCTGACGCATTATCAAGACAAGTATTAAATAATTTAACTAGTTCATGTGAGTCGAGTGACTCAAGTGATTCACTAATAGAAACCCAACATTCCGCAGAAAGTAGCGATGAGTACCAAATTCATGAAACAAAAAACCTTTGAATCATTTTAAGCAACATATAGTAATCGATAATGCAGCAAGAATTACTGTCTTAGAGACTATTTCTTCTTTTGATAATAAACGTTTTTTAATTGAATATGACAGACCAGAAAATATAAGTGGTATTTTTTAAAAAGAATATATGAATCCAAAAGTAGATACAGGAATATTATGCACACCTGAAGTGCTATATGCAATAAAAAACATTTTGAAGGAGACATCTCCCAGGATAAAGTTTCTATATACTAAACTACTCCCTAATGATATATGCAATAAAGAAGATCAAGGATCGATAGTTGTGCAAACACATAATAGAGCACATAGAAATTATAGGGAATATTTGGCACAAATTAGGCAGCAATATTATTGGCCTTTAATAATAAAACAATTTAAACAGTATGCAAAAAATTGTACCATATGTAATAGTAAGACATAGAAAGACATCCGAAACTAATTCCAATAGAGGAAGCACCAATACCAAAAACAGAGGGAGAACAACTCTATATACGAGGTGTGTTCAAAGAGTATCGCGAATCGTAACTGACAGTTTTCTTCGATTGCCGGGGCGTGGTGCATCATAAGTTCCTGCCACAGGGAAGAACGGTCAATAAGGAATATTACCTGCAAGTTATGCGCAATTTGCGGCAAGCAATCCGCCAGAAACGCCTGGATTTGTGGAAGAACAAAAATTGGCGTTGGCAAAACGATAACGCCCCTGCTCACACACATCGTTGCTTGTGTGCGACTTTTTGGACAAAAACAACACACTAATGATGCCGCAGCCACCGTATTCCCCAGATCTGGCCCCCTGTGACTTTTTCTTATTCCTTAAACTGAAGAGGCCCATGAAAGGACGACGTTACGCTTCTCAAAGACGGCATCGAAGGAGGAGCTGAAGAAGATAAAAAAAATGATTATTTGAAGTGCCTCGAAGATTGGAAAAACCGTTGGCACAAGTGTATAATATCTCATGGGGATTACTTTGAAGGCGACAAAATAGATAATCATGAATAAATTATTAATTTTTGGAAAAACACAAAATTCGCGATACTTTTTTAACACACCTCGTAGATATTTTTTTAGCACAAAAGCTTAAATTTCTTACATGTATAGATTCATATTCAAAATTTCTAATCGTAAAACATATAGAAGACAAATCAAATTTAGAAGAAAAAGTTTTGGAACTGTTACAAACATTTCCAAATGTTAAAAGTATAGTTATTGATAATGAACCGGGCTTAACTACGATACAGTTCAAGTCTTTAATGGAAAGAATAAATGTACAAATTTATTATTGTACACCACGCCACAGTACAAGTAATGGCCAAAGAGAAGAGGGAAAGAAACAAATTAAGCCCCAAATACAAAAAACAAGTAGTACTAGAAGATTTAGGAAATATAATTAAAATACAAAACAGAAACAGAATAATTCATAAAGATAATATTAAATCTTAAAACTCTTTAGGTTCACATTGTTATACATCATCATAATTTATACGGCGATTCCATTCATCACAGCTCAAATCGAAATCATGGATCTCAATCACGGGAATGGATATTTCCTTCTGAACCTAGAACAAGTAAAGTTGGTTGAAAGATACGACAGAATTACATATCTTATCAATACAACATGTATAAAGCAATAGTTGAAAATTTATAGGAGATGGCACTCAAAGAAAAAGAACCGAATCCGCTTGTAATGGCTAAAATTAAGCGAATTAGAACTCAGATATATACACTCACGCCACATCATAGAATTGAGAAAAGGGGATTAGTTAATATTATAGGGACAGGTCTTAAATATATTTATGGCGTCTTGGACGACGAAGACCGTCAAGAAATAGAAGGCAAATTAGAAATAAATACAATCAATGCCCACAATGCAATTGAACAAATCAATGTTCAGAAAAACATTAATGAAAAATTTAACTACCAAATTAAAGCTATTAGTGATAATACTAACAATCACTACAGGAAATTGTTTCAAAATATTAACGCAGTTAGCTCAGAATTAAATAAAATAGCAAAAGAATGGTGGACGAACAAACTGTTAGGGAATTTAATGTATGAGACATAAGAATAAAAGAGATCATAATGACAAGTCAAAATAATCTCGTAAGTAGAGATATTATTTCACATGACGATACTTTAAAATTGAATATAACTTTTGAAAAATTGCGTAAGATCAAAATTGTAATTATCACTCAAAACGAAAATATTGTTATTTTAGTGGAGATTCCTAGTTTTACCAATATACGTTCAACCTATACCGAATATAAATCAAGCAGAATTAAAGATACAAGAAAAAGAGATTTTATGTCTAAATGATGTCACATATAAAAAGACTGTCATAAAAAAAGAATTAGAAGAATACAAAGACGAATGCATCGAATATTTATTTAGGAGTCACAATAAGATGAATTGTAAATATAAGTATAGTAACCAATCAAAAGTAATTGAAATGGATACAAACCATATTTACGGAATCAATGTAAAAAATAAAACCATTTATCATAACTGTAATTCTAACAACTTTACTCTTAACGGTAATTATTTAATACGATTTTAAAAAGGCAATGAGCAAGCCCAACCTATAGATCAAATGATGGAAAGGATCAAGCACTATCCCTCTTTGAATCGTGACGCTTCAACTTAGAGGGGGGGAGTTAATACCACTAGTTCATATTACATGAACATATTCTTTATCTGTCATGAATATGTAACATGACACTTACGACCCATATGGTCCGTATTGAAACATTATATGTATGTACTTTGCTAATACTGTCCGCCTTTAATTGCCGCGTATAATCGTGCTTATGTGTAACCGAAAACTCTTTTAAGTTAAATAAGAGTTGTTTTATTTTTGTGTCGAGTTATGTAATTCACTAGTATTCAATTTAATTTCGATTTAATTAGTAGTTATTGTACAAAAACTCACCTTATAGGCCACTCACACGTTTTTTTTATAAGGAAAAATGCACTAATTCCACAAATCGTTATAAACTTATATTTTCACTTAAGGGTGTTATTCTAAAATGAATTTCAATTTAATAGACAGTAGTCTTAAAACCGTTAAATATATCTTATATATATATACACAATGATGAAAGTTATGAAAATTAGTTTTAATATAAAATGAAAACTTTAACTATATAAATGCGGGTAGCGAACGGGAACCGGGATGCTGAGAGGCTGCGAAAAGCGATGTTGCTTGGACGACGTCGTATCAACGAAAGGTGCGCGAGCTGCTTTCTCTATTCCTTTTGTTATAATTAGACTGCAGAATGTCATCGCGTTTGGGTGCATGTGCGTGTATGTATGTGTGTTAATGTGTGGTGTTCGCTCGCGTGATGAGGTGATTAGTCGATTCGGTGTGATGAATTGATGCAGATGTGATGCGACGTCGCTACTCATTTAGCCAGTTATTAACCGCAAAAACAAATAATTTTTTTTGTATATATTTGTATATGTGCGTATATATATTTATGGTTCTTTTATTTTATTATGTGCAAATGAGAGATCGTTTTAGAGATCACTGCGCTTTGTACATATGCGAGTATGTATATGTATATGTAAGTGTATTGTACAAATTATAATGAACTGTACGCCGCTTAAAAACGTACTGATGTTGCGATCAGTATTAAATTTTTGACGATTTTATTAAATCTAGTTTTGTTTAAAATGTACCCGGGGTATATTTTTTACCAGATGTGTTTCCGCGTGTGTTTGTATGTATGTACTTACATATAATTCGTGTACTTACATACATACATATTTTTGTATATTCACCGTACGGATAAGCCGCGAAAAGAAAATTAGCACACTTGACGTGTGTATATATATGTATGTACAGTTGTGTTCACGAAAACAACAGTGCGACAGCACATAACACTCCAAACATTTTGCTGACATGTTATATCTTGTAAATTGAACACTTCTATAATGTTTTCGTAGAACAGAATGTTGTTAACAAAAACAAAAAAACAACAAAATCCCGTTGCGTTTGCGTTGCTTTCTTTATGATATATTTCAATATTTGCACCAAAAGTCTCTTGTTCATTAAAATCGTAGTGCTTAACGGGAATAGTTGAAAAAAATGAATTTTTTTTTTTTTAATTTTAACTGCCAATTGTGTGATATAAATTTATTTAAATCGCTCTTTATTTCTTGTTTAGTGGGTTGAAAAAAAACATTTCTAAATCGAAAAGCGAGAGTTAATAATTAAGTTAAGAGATCAGGGCAAGACATAAAACGAAATCATCAAAAAAAATTAAAAATGAATTGAATCTCACGATCAGGGCTGTCACAAATAGCCGAAGGCTAATAGGAGCTAATTTACATGCAAGGAGTCCGAGAAAAGTACCCCTTTTGACGAAGATGCACGTCAATGCAAGAATAAAAATCGGCAAAGACCATATGTATTGGCCCGCCGAAAAGTGGCGCAATATTTTATTTACGAATGAGATCAAATTTGTTTTGTTTGATGGTATAGGCTCCAGGCAGCGTCTTCGTTGTCCCCCAAACACAGAATACCACCCAAGGTACACCACAAAGATAGTTAAGTATGGTGGGCTAAAGACTATGGTATGGGCTTGTTTCTCGTCTGCTGGCATGGCCCATTCTCTTTGATCAGTGGCATTATGGACCAAGCAGTGTACATTAATACATTGAAAGATGTAATGCTACCGTATGTTAGTTGGAAAATGTCGTTAAAATAGACATTTCAGCAGGATAATGATGTTAAACAGAACAGCAAACTAGCTAAGCAGTGGTTTGCATCTGAAAACATCAACGTGATGCCATGGCCAGCACAATCTCCGGACCTAAACCCGATCTAAAACTTATGGGACGATGTCAAGAAAAGCGTAACAACAGCAAAACTATCGAAAAGCACAGAGCTTTGGTAAGTGTTTTAGGAGGCATGGCTTCAAATCTCTGTGAAACGTTGTAGGGACCTTATTGATTCCATGCCACCCGGATGCCTAGCCGTTATAAACAACAACGGACTTACAACAAAATGTTAGACTTTAGGAAACATATTAAATATGAATTATTTACTGTGACTTTCATATTTTCAGTTTTATCGTCTTTTTTATTATTTTAATTTAATTACTGTATGTAAAATAAAAAATCTTTTTGGTAGATAAAACAGTAAATATATCACACGTTAATTAAAAATCAATTTTTTTTATAACTTTCTGATCAAATATTGTTCTTAACATGTGATTTGACCGTTAAATAGTTAGTAGCCACCGGCACTTTTATTTTCGTGAACACAGCTGTATATAAGTGAATATATAGAGTTTCCTCTTATATGTTTTTAGATTGTGATATGTATAAAATATTGTACGTTTTATAAATATATGTTGGATATATGTATATAAAATTTTATTTACACATATGTATGTATGTATGTTTTTAAGTTTAAATATTTTCTCTCTTTTATCTGCTTACGATTGCCTTTAGCTTATTTTAAGCAGTCCTGCTATACTTTACTTAGTATAAGAGGTACCGCTGGAAATTGGAGCAAGTAAATACTGTGAGAACCAAATATCTGTACAGAATTTAGTCCACACACGCCACTTCTAGAAACCCAAGAAAATTGTGAAACCAGACATGCATATGAGATATCAACAAGGATGCATATGCAGCGGGAAAACCACGCCACGCAAACAATACAATGGGAAAACCACGGAGACGGAGAAATCAGACAAGCAGATGAAACAACAACAAGCATGCATACACAGCGGCTAAACCACGTCACTCCCAGCAATGTACGCCATTCCAGAAACATACCCCATCCCAGCAACACACGCCACCCCAACGCAACATGTTGAGAATCTGGTAGCACGCAGCACAGGCTTGGTGGGGAGTTAGATGGCCGATGATCAGTCAGTTTGCACGGGACTGTGACAGCGTACACACGTTCAGCATAGACTGTATCCTTTAGCTAGTCTAGAGGACTTGTGAACGCGGTATGTTAAGGGTGAGCCTGGTAGTGAGTTCATCCTCTGAAAGTGGTTAAACAAGACATCACCAGCGTATCAGAGGAGCATCAACGTGTACGCCAGGACATCATCATCGAAGCGTACCAGAGCGCCGGCAGAGATAGCCGAGTGTAGTCGTCGTAGCAGAGGAGCGTCAACGTGTACGCCAGAACACCGTCATTGAAGCCTACACGACTGCCGGCAGAAGTAGCCGAGCTTAGTCGTCGTAGCACGCGAGTGTCAACGTGTACGCAAGACACCGTTATTGAAGCCTACGCGAGCACCGGCAGAAGTAGCCGAGAGTGATCGTCGTGGTACAGAGCAGCAAGTCGTTTAGCACCCAGGAGCGCAGCAGAGCGGGAAACGGTGTTGCCCTAACGGACCCTACTGAATCGCTACCCTGGCAGCACTTTTTTGGGCAACGACATTACCACGCGGTAGACAATTTTTTGTAACTTTAATTCAAATTATAAGATCAAGCAAAATAAAGTACGATTCGCAGAAGAGCCTCAATGTTTACAAATTTATTGTAACGAACCCTGGACTCGGCGAGTATACCTCAGCAAGTTATACTTGTAAGAAGCAGGGGCAGTAAAAAGCTTCGTTACAATTGGCGCCCGAGCAAGAACCCTGCGGATCATATAATATCAGGAAATTATTTAGCATGGAAATGGCAGACCTCATGTGGCTAAACATCGTGTCCAAGGAGCAACTAATCTCCTTCCCGCAGAGTATGGGAGTTGGCCACATAGACACCACGAGGGAGATTCGTAAGCGCATAACTACACTGGCAGCCAAGGCGTCCGAAGACCCCAAAATACAGGAAAAAATTAAAAAAATGGAATCTGCATGCAAAACAAGTGAGATCGCTTCACGAAACGAAAGTGATCAGAAGACAAAATTCCCACCTGATCAAGACAGAGCGACCGCGAGCAATTTCACGGAATCATCACGGCTACAGCCGCCACCAATATACAGGTTACTTCAACAGAACCACATTGTCACATTCGCACCCATCATCCACCAGGTGGGCGAGACCCATTAACGTTCGTTGAGCGATTGGAAGAGCTCTCCGAAGTGTACATGATAAATGTGGACATCTTTTCGATAACTATGCCCGAATTAATGTGCAGTACCGCTCTCCAATGGTATCGAAACAATAATGAACATTGGGAGAGTTAGACAACTTTCAAAAAGGACTTTCTGAGCTTCTTTTTACCAGTACGTTACTGAAGACTACGAATGGATATATGAAGGACAACGACGAGGAGTAGAGCCACCTCGACGCGAGATGACGAGACACAGCATGACCACAAGGTGAGAAATGTAAGTGGGCCGTCACTACGTCCACCACAACACTAGACGTTTCCCCAACATAACACTACGGTAGATGCGCATCGCCAGCAACCATCTATGAGCAGAGTCTTTAGGCCGGGGAAATATATGCTTGAGATGTGGCCAGGAAGGTCACTATGCTAGGAGATGCCGCAATCACAAGTAGTTATTTTGCAGGGAGTGTGGACGAGCGGATGTGCTAACCAAATAACGTTGTCATCAACGGGAAACAACCAAGGGTTTCACAGAAAACAAGGCGCGGTGGACACACGGCACTCAGCGTCGAACCACCAATAATAATGCATCAGGAACGCGGTCGGCTATACGCCTTAATCATGTTTGGCGGAGAGTTGGCGGAAGCCATTATTAACACTGACGCCTCGAAAACTTTCATATCACCACGAGTTGCAGACTGTATGGACGCAACCGGGAATGGTAAGAAGGTGATCGTAGCTATCGAAATACATATGGCCTATGGCACCACCAGCAAGATTTTCGAGATGCCCGGAGCCATTGATGACGTCATACTCGGATGGGATACATAGGGGAACATGGATGCCATAGTATTCTGCGGAGGTCACCAGGTAGTGCTGAAAGCGTCAGATGCTCAGCAGTCAACGGCCTTCCGCATAATGTCATCCGAAACCGTAAGCAACGTGACTCTAACTACGCCAGACAGACGCCTGCTAATGCGCAGGATAAAGAGAAAAAGAAAACGGAATCTTAAGTGCAAGAGGGTCAATCGGACCGAGACTTCATCGACCGCCAACCAGAGAAACGAAGCGGCCCGCATACGTAACTTCTTAGACGTTGAACTTCGAAATTCAAAAGCATGAGTGGAGTGACGACCGTGACTGAGCATAAAATCACTATGACCGACGACCAGCCCATCAAGCAACGATATTCTCCGCGGAAACCAGCGATGCAGGCCATTATAAACGCCGAGATTAGCGAGATGCTGTTGAAGGGATGTATCAAGCCGTCTCGCAGCCCACACAGCACGCCGATTGTATTGGCATGGAAGAAGAACGGTAAGTGGCGTTCATGCGTGGATTATCGGCAACTCAACGCTCGATCTGTACCCGACGCATACCCCTTACCTAGAATACAACACATACTTGACAAGTTACGAAGAGCAAGGTACATTAGTAATTTGGACCTCAAGACGGCCGCTGACAGATACTTTTGGAACAAGGCAGCCGCCCATATACAGCTTTCACTGTACCTGTGCGTGGCCTATTTAGGTCACGTGATCAATGACAAAGGTATCCACACCGATCCCGAGAAAGTTGCAGAAATCCAGGAGCTGAAGCACCCAACTAACGTGAAAGAAGTACGTCAATATCTTAGGATAGCCTCCTGGAATCGCCGCTTTGTGCCCGTATTCGCGATCATGAGACTGCCGCTCACAGCTCTCTTGAAGAAAGGGAAACACTGGAAATATGGATCTGAACAACAATCAGTATTTGAAAGCATCAAGCGAAAGTTAACGGAGGCTCCTGTCCTCGTATGTCCAGATTTCAGCCAGACATTCACTTTGCAGGCAGACGCTAGCAACATCAGCCTTGGTTCTGAGCTGTTACAGAATCTGGAAGGAGGCGAACGCGTAATAGCCCACGCCAGCGGAAAATTGAATAAGGCAGAAAAAAACCATTCAGCTACCGAAACGGAGTGTCTCGCCATAGTCTGGGGAATTCGGAAAATGAGACCCTACCTAGAGGGATATCGATTCAAAGTGATAACCGATCATATGTCACTGAAGAGGTTGAACTCCATAGAAAGCCCTTCCTGTCGTACAGCACGATGGGCTTTAGAATTACAGCAGCAATACAATGTTTCGTTGCTTTTAGCCACCACTTACCTCGGCACAAAATATTTCGACAAAATATTTGATTAAATTGTTTTCTTGTTTTATTCAATGCAACTTCAACGTTGATGTAGTAAAGGTAAGTAATATGTAGGTAATATGGTACAATATATACGGAATGTGTAAATGACTTTGCGCGACGCGTACGCCCGGGAGAGATCGACGAAAGAAAGGGAAGCTCGTCCTCTGGAGCGGTCGGTTTTGATGGTTGGGTAGTGTAGAGTTGTAATGTACTGTCCACATGTATGGTATATAGTATATTCGTGTGTATTATTGTGTGGTGTCTTCATTTGGAATGTCTACATGTGTGGTGTCTTCAAATGTGGATCGCGTTAGTGAGGTGTGTTGTCGCGTGACCGTTCAGCGCCATGTGTAGAGAGGGGATAGTTAATAGTGTTGATGTAACTGTATCATATAAAATACTGTTTAAATGGATTAAACATCTACCCACTCCTAACCAAACACAGCTACATCACAGCCGATGACACCACAACAACACCAGTACAACTAACCGTACATGTTCCTACTCAACAAAAAGGAGGGACATCGGGATGGCATATACAATTCGTTCTACATAATTCGTCACCCACTCATCGCTTATACACATTCGATCTGAATAATCTTGCGCGCGGAGTTCAACATTTAATTCGACCAAGATCCTGCACATCATCTAATTTTTATCTGGATACTGTTCACCTGTTCGATAATATCTTTGCAGTTAGCCAATCATTTCTTACATTTTTATTGTTAAATGTGAAGTATCAAATTAACCCTTTTAATTAATTTAAATTGTATTAAAAAACGAGATCAGTTTCTTAGAATAAATTAAAAGGTTTAAATTACCAAAAAAGTAAACCAACCGGAAACAATTCGGAGAGGAATAAAGGAATTTTACCAAATGCACATATGCACATACTTATATACAGCCACATTATCTCAAAAAATCCTTACTGGAAAACACAATGAACGTATTATGTCTTTTATTTATTTGATACAAGCTGACCCCGCAGCCGTTATCCTGTGTGAAAATATGCGTTTTGAAATGAAAAGGAAGTTAAATTTATCATTTCATTTTTGTTTTTTCAATGCAACAACAACATTATTTGGTTTCTGTTCCGGTGTACAGAAAAGATGGTTTTCCAACTTGTGAGCATGCCACGTATATCTAACCGTGTGAAAAACATAACATATCCAAATTTATGCTACTATGCGAATATCCTTGTGTCCTGTCATCTCAAATGCAATTTTCACTGGAAACGGAATACGTTTGAACTGAAATGGCAAATCGATATAACTTAAAGGAATTCGTAGAATCAAGCATTCTGCCCCTTGTATTCGATAGGTGCGTCACAATCAGTCAGGTCTCATTACACAGTTACGACGCATGCAGATTGTGAAAGATAATAACGACAGATCCAACTTTGAGACGCAAATGGTGCGGTGGCATACCAAGCCTCTCCAGAGAATTTAGAAATCCCACTGGACAATTCCCTTCATCGTTTTCATAGTCAAGACGAACCATCGATTTTTATTAGCGCAAGTCTCCCGGAATTTGACTTTGAAATATTGGTATTTTTGGCAGCTAACATTGCGCGTACACTTAAGGAATCGTAGTTACGATAATTTGGCCAATGTCCGAACATTCGTGATGAGTTATCTTTCGTGAGTTGATAAACGGCAGATGGAATTGATATCAAACCACCGGAAGAATCAACCGGAATTGATCCATTTCCAATTTTTAGCGAAGACGATGTATAAAGTCTTCGGCAATTTCATTTTAGTTCGTACCGCATAATAGACACGGATTTGAAGGCTGATATGTCGAAATGATTATCGCGAAAAGTGTGCGAATTTTCATTTGCTTTCCAGTGATTATCATTTTTCAGCAATTGTAATTGCTGGCTTGCTTCTCAAAAAGTTGCACACACAGTACGCAATGAAGTTGAACCGCGAACATTTATTAATAGCAACCGAAGGTAGAAACAATAGTTGTTTTTCGGGTGGATTGTGTAAATTCGACCCAATGCATTAGTTGATAACACATCTACTGGTTGGCCTTGCTTTCTGCGTAATTATTTCTTCAACGATGCATTCGGTGCTTCTACTGGCTGTACTGTATTCTCTGGGTTAAAATACACTCTTTGGCCTTCTCCAAATTAACTGCGTGACGCACAACAGTCGGAAAAGGTTCATGAATTGCAAAAATAAATATCCCATAAAGCGCTTGAGTGCAGTTCACGTGTTGGCCATATCGTTCAAGACCAATAACTGCCATGTTGCTTCCTTTGGTGACGTACTTACAAACGTATTTTATCGTTTTCACCAAACTGCAATACTCAATATTTATGACTTTTGAAAGTGAATTAGACATTAATGGTGAATATAGTACGATTCATGTGTTGTCAACTTCGATATTCATTCTTCTTGAATTGAATGCTGAGAGAAAAGCACATGGATAGTGTTTCGTGCATTTATTGTCAGATATACAAACCAAAAAGGGATTGTAGTGGATGCAAGGTCCATGAACCATATTGGTTTCCACCACGTATAACTGGATCTTTCTCCGGATCAGGAATTTCTGCAGAAATAGTTTCATCAATTTGATCTGGTGTAACCATCATCCACCATCCACCATCCAAAGAAGAATGTGTGCGTGCGGCAAACCTCTCTTTTGCCAATCAAAAGAATACATCTAGTATCTAACAGCACCACATATACGTTGCTTCAAGATAAAGTCCATCAAACATCATAGCTGTTGTTTGAAAAGTCGTGGTGTGACATCGTGACGATCGCTTGCTAATTGACCGTAATATACGTACCGTAATACCGCACTATGGCATCGCATCCTCGGAGTTCTCGGTCATGTGCCTTGGGCTGCTAATGTAAGTTGAACGCCGACCGTAGCAAATTTCAATCTGTAATTTATCACTTTGTGTGCAACACACACTACGTTTTCACTGAATAATTTTCAAAAATTTTTGAAGCAAACGACAAAT
Source organism: Bactrocera correcta (assembly GCA_027475135.1). Lineage (NCBI taxonomy): Eukaryota > Metazoa > Arthropoda > Insecta > Diptera > Tephritidae > Bactrocera > Bactrocera correcta. The sequence goes on from CM050322.1 coordinate 54,749,149, forward strand.
TTGAACGATTCAAATAATTGAAAAACAAAACAAAAAAAAATTGAAAAAAAAAAAAATTTGTATGGAAACCATTAACTTTTTGGAATTCCTTCCCCGATCAACACAGAACATTCTCTGAAAATTTCATTAAGATTGGTTGAGTCGTTCCCTTAGCGTTACTAATAAACCAACATTCATTCGTTTGTATGGAAAGAAGAAAAGGGCTGTTTTCAGGCGGTTTCCGGCAATTATTCGAATTTTTCTTTGAACCTCAGCGAACATTTAGAAAAAAGAATTGGTCAAATTGGTTCAGGCGTTGTTGAGTTATGCGCTTACCAACACATTTTGCGATTCATTTTTATATATAAGATAAGCCTAAAGCCAATAAAATTTTACCAAACACGATAAAAGCCGAAATAGCGTTAAGAGTAATTTATGTATAAATCAAAATATACATGTATAAAAATATACTCAAAACACACGAAATTTCCAAAAATAAAGAAAAATTCAAATATTTACTTTGAAAAATTTCCGGGAGTACCCCTTATGCTTAGAAAGTAATAAGCAGGACTGCAGTGCGGTTTACTTACGTACGAACATACTATACATACATACATAAGAGCAGAGGAAAATAACTTTTTTTCAACTCCGTTTCGCGCTCTCCTTCTATTCCAAAATATAGAAGCGTACCTTATGTTTACGCGCGGCATACAATCTGCTTCTCATTATATGCCATAAACTGGGTACGGAATTATTAAAAATATGAATGTTTATTAGCTTTCAAAAAAATGTGATCGTAATTTTCCGCAAATAGCTAAACCTGTTCCGTTAAGGTGAAACTCACAAAATACGTTTATTGGAAATAATACAAAAAAATCAAATTTACAAAATACATACATACACACAAGTTTGTGAACACAACCATACAAAAAGTAATGAAAACGTGACATTTTTTATTTTTTTAATTTAATTTCATTTACACTATAATTGAAATCAATATTGTATTTTATTATTTTTTTTAATTGAAACACGAAGTTTAGTCGGTGTATCACTTTAAAAACAATAAATTTGGCTGCTTTTTTATAAATAGAGAAAAACTAAATTGTGTCTTACTCATTAAACGTAATAAATTGGAAACTATAAATATAATTAGATAATATAATTAAGTTTACTTCTGCTTACTAAAAACATGCAAAAAGCCAAACAGAAAAAAAATCCCAAACGAACGAAACATTCCGAAAAAAAAATTTAACAAATTATTTTACATATGCCTCAAGCACCTCATTATTTTCGATCTTAGACTAAGTATCCTTTGGGTAGCCAACGAACATCCGTTTGAAAGCGAGCTAAAGTAAGAAAATGACACAACCCCGCTGAGTTACGGAGCCGCATGTAGAAAACGCCCACAATGAACAGTCACAAACAGCCTCAGATGAGAGACCCCGCTTTTGATGACGACCATGGAAAATGAAATAAGGATTACGACTTGAGGGCATGCACCTGGAATGTCCGGTCCCTTACTTGGGAATGTGCCGCTGCCCAGCTGGTTAATGTCCTCGTGAAAATAAAGGCTGTCATTGCCGCCGTCCAAGAAATGCGATGGACGGGACAAGCACTGAGACGAGTAAGTCCTTGTGGCATTTACTACAGTGGTCATATAAAGGAGGGCAAGTTCTGTGTGAAATTCGTGGTTGGGGAGAGACTCCGTCGCCGAGTTCTACCGTTCAACCCGATAGATGAACGCCTAGCCACAATCCGCAGCAAAGCGTGGTTCTTCAACATAATGCCCAAGCCCCATAGAAAAAGAAGGACGATGTGACCAAACATGCCTTCTATGAGCGCTAGGAGCGCACCCATGAGATCAGCCCCCGCCACAATGTCAAAATCGTGCTAGGCGACTCTAACGTCAGAGTGGGAAAAGAAGGCATCTTTGGCAGAAAAGTTGATAAATTCAACTTTCACGATGAAACATTACCAATGGGTTTAGGCTGATTGACTTCGCCGGGTCCCGAAATAATGGTTACCTGTAGTAGTGGATTTCAGCATAAGAAAATCCGTCAAGCCACCTGGCTGTCTCCGGATCGAAAAGCAACCAACCAGATCGATCATGTTGTGATAGATGGAAGACACGTCTCCAGTATTCCAGACGTGGTCCTAACATCGACTCGGACCACTATCTTGTTGCAACCAAGATTCGCTTCCGCCTCTGTGCAGCAAAAAACGCATGTCAACAAACACAAGGAAGGTTCGACGTCGAGAAGCTGCAATCACAACAGCCAGTCGAACGATTTTCTATTCGACTTGCACACCTGTTCTCTGAGAGCACTCGTCAACAACTCAGTATAAAGGAACTATGGGACGGCATTTATAGGTCCTTATATACACTGCAACCGAAAACATTAGTTTCCCGAAAGTGTAAAAGAACAGCTGGTTCGACGAGAAGCCCTGTGCGAGAAGTAAAGTCCTCTTTCCACGAACAAAAACCAAACTCTATAAGTCACCCATTATTCCCGTCCTGCCATATGGTGCAGAGGCATGGACGATGACAACATATGATGATGACTTTTAATTCGCTGAATCATGTTAATGTCGTCATGCTACATATATCTCACACAGCTCATCGTTTCATGGAATGCGATATTCGCCGTGGCTAATGCGCAAAGGACCATAAATTTTTCGCAGAACTTTTATCTCGAAAACTCGCAATGTCGACACATTAGTTGTTGTCATCGTCCAAGCCTCTGCACCATATAACAGGAGGGGAATTATGAGTGACTTATAAAGTTTGGTTTTCGTTCGTCGAGAGAGGACTTTACTTTTCAGTTGCCTACTACGTCGAAAGTAGCACCTGTTTGCAAGAGTAATCCTGCGTTGGATTTTCAGGCTGACATTGTTGGTGGTGGTAATACTGGTTCCTAAATAGACGAAATTAGCTACGACTTCAAAGTTAGGACCGTCAACAGTGACGTCAGAGCCAAGTCGCGAGTGACTGTTTGTTTGATGAAAGGAGATATTTTGTCTTGCCCTCGTTCATTGCCAGACCCATCTGCTTTGCTTCCTTGTCCAGTCTGGAGAAAGCAGAAATAACGGCGCGGATGTTGAAGCCGATGATATCAATATCATCCGCATACGCCAGCAGCTATACACTCTTATAAAAGATTGTACCTGCTCGATTAAGCTCTGCAGCTCGAATTATTTTCTCCAGCAGCAGGTTGGAGAAGTCGCACGATAGTCAGTCAATTGGGTTTTTTTATGTGGCGGGTCCCAAACGCAGCGCACAACCCTATGTAGGGGATGTTGCGTCTTCTCAATTTATCTCGCCTTCAAACGGATGTTCTTAGGCTACCCAGAGGATACTTGGTCAAAGACCGGAAGTCATGAGCTGCTTGAGCCATATGTAAAAGAATCGTTTCTGTCCACTCCAAGGTGAATGGTGATCAGAGAACTTTCCTCACTTGCGTGAACTTCTACACATGACTCTATCTTCCGAGCCACAAATTCTCGATCAATTAGAGTCCGGTACGTCGTAAGCCTACTACTCAAGCCACCATTTTCCATTACTCTCATTTCCTCTGATTATAAACACATACAACTTTTCGGCCCCCGCTTTCGTTAATAATGAAAAAAATTTATGAACAAATCTTAGAGCGGTGGCGGGCTACTACATGCCAAATTAGTGCATACGCACTAAAATATTAGCTATTTAACAGACCTAACCTCGGGGTATGTTTTTAAAGTAGCACCTATTCTGTCCAGGCGTGGAATTGTACAACTTAATATGCCTTAAAGAAATTGTTAATAACCGCCAGTAAAAGTAAAATATCAATTCACGCCGAAATATATTCAACAAGTGTAATATAATACTAGGCGAAATATTTGCCAAGGGAGTCCAGGAATTTAAATGAGTTAAGCATCCACGTATTCTACCCGGGAAAAAGTGGGCCACTCTAACCAAACATAGCTCGATACACCACAGCCGATGACACCACAACAACGCCAGCACAATTTGCCATACCTGTTCCCACTCAACAAAAAGGAGGGACATCGGGATGATCGGAAAAATCCTTCGCGCGGAGTTCAACATTTAATTCGACCGAGATCCTGCACATTTTCTAATTTTAATCTGGATACTGTTCATCTGTTCGATAATATCTTTGCATTTAGCGAATGCCTTTACATACATATCTTACATTTTTGTTGTTAAATGTGAAATTTTAAAATTAACCCTTTTAATTAAATTATATTGTATTCAAAAAACAATATAAGTTTTCTTGTTCCCATTTAAATAAATATATTTAACCATGATCGATGGTGCGGTTGTAAATATTTTTTTTTTTTTTTGTTTCAAAATATTTTTATTTATTGAATCTGCTTTTTGATTTGAAAGCCTAATAATATGTAATAAAAATCTTAAACCTATTTAAAAACTAGACAGGCTCAAGGAAGTTATTGTTTTGGTGATACATTTCTCCTCAGTAGGCGGGCATATCTCTTCTTTTAAGGCGTGTTTGATCGCAGGAATGTACCAAAGCATTAGCCAAAGGGTTTGGGTGATCACGGAGTTTAGATGTATATTTTATTCTTAAATATTAAAAATACAAGTTTGCATGCCCAAATAAAGCTTTTGAATGTATTATACTCGTACATATAGTGTTTAGCATTTCTCCAAAGTACATATTGGCGCGTTGTTTAAGAAAATAAAAAATACAAGTATTTAAATCAAATGAAAGAATGCAAGAATGATGCTTAGTGAAGTGGGTCTTTTAGTAGATAGACTTAAAACTGGGTACGGAACATCGAATATCGGCAATACCACTTGTCGTGTTTTTTTTAATGTTGAAATGTGGGTAAGAATTAATTCTGTGAATTTAAAATTAATAAAAAATTATAGTTTAAATTTAAGAATGTTACTTTGTGCAAAAAAAATAAATTAACAGTTTTTTCGGGAACTTTTGAAAGGGACATAAGAAATTTACTTTAAATATTACTCATGATGTTATATGACAATGACTGTTCACAAAACATTTATTCATTGATATGATATTGTAAACTATTGCACTTTTCCTATTGGGTTTTTTTTTAAGGACGCACTAGAAGTCAGGTATAAAATGTTTCGAAAATTTCGCTTAGAAGATAAGAGAAAGCACTTAAATCACTCACTTATTACTTACAACATACATGCAAAAAAGCACATCACTGTGATATTAATATATTTATAGAATTAAAAGCAAAGAGGAAAATATGGAAGACACAGGAAATGAAAATAACTCAGCAATTACTGACGAGCAGTTTATAGTCCAGTCAAAAAAGGCTATATTATGACTCAAGTTCTCAAAATTTTCTACAAAAAAGATCGCTTTAAAGATATCTTGAATTTAGACCGCAGGAAAGTCGTATTTTCGACTATATGCACACATTTTCGCGCCGCCTCTGAGTGTATACTACGGCGCTTTTTTTTTTTTAAATGGTTACCCCAGTAATGTATACAGCACAATATATTTTGAAACAAGCGTTGATAAACAGAAGCAGATGTTTGACGAAGACAAGATAACTGCACTCTCTTTTTGTTTTTTGTATTTTATTTTACTGAATTTTTGTGTAAATTTAATATTGTATTGTAATAAATCAGCACAGTTTCTTATTATTTTCATTAACTTGTTATTACTTTATTTATTGTAACTTTCAAAACAGGTATATCATTTATATAGGGGTTGCACGTATCTTACGTGTCCGGTGTGTTAAATTAAAATCAAATATTTTTGCATGTGGTAAGCGAGTCCGAAGTCTAATATTAACGAAATTATATTTTTTTATTTTCAAAGATAACAGACGTTACAAACTAAATTTTAATAAAACTTTAGTCCTTTTATTTTTTCCGCCCACCAGCGGAATGTGTACCATATTTTGAACTTCTTCTTTTTACGATAAATAAGGTGCCTATACTGAATTTTCGCCAACTCTACTGACGAGCCCGCGATACTGCACTGCTTGCAGAAAACTAGTGGGTTCAGTAAATAATTTAATTTCCGCAACTTAAGGGGGTATACCAGTGTAACGTGCGACTTTCGTGAATGTTTTTGAAAGAAAGTACTCAATTGAATGTTTCGAACTTCTTTGAACGTAATAAAGTATATTTTCAGCTATATTTTAAGATGTTTTTTGTTTACAAAATTTGAAAAATAACGGAGATATGTGTTGTCTTCAGAGGTGCGAAAAAAGTGCCCCAACTGCAACATGATTCCGGCCGAATGAGTAGCTGAAACAAAAAAAGATTAAGCAATTTTATTAAACTTAAAGGTATTTTCTACGCAGTGACCTACGGTCATTGAAAAAATATCAAAATTAACAAAATGGCGGGATTTAAAAAAAAAAATCGTTCTTTTAGGTAAAAAAATGGGCGTTTTTTTAATGCCAAATTGACAAGTTTCAACCAATTAAAAAGATCATAGGTATTCAATGTATTCAACATCAGTTTTAATTTGAAACGATCGGTTAATTTCTCGTTGAGTTATGATGTCAGCAATTTTGAAAAATATCGTTTCGAGAAAAACACGTTTAAACTTTCACTCATATATGTTTGTATGTACCTCCGAGTGGTCGCTCTTTGGAACGCTGCCATCCAAAAACTATTCAAAATACGACCTTGCTGATTTCACAGAACATTTTGGAAATATAAACTATCGAAAAAGCAAACAAAAAAATGTTTGAAAGAGTTTCAGTAGTATAGCCCCTTGCACGTGCATGTCCGTCAGTTGTGATGTGAGATGGGGTTGATGCATTGTGGTGTCATTAAGGCACGATATTTACAATACGAATTTGCCTTGATTTTATTGATGTTTATGTTTTTCTGAGAACTTATTTCACAGATATTATTTTAGTTCCCTTTAGTTACCTTTTAGTTAAAACTGCCCCTAGTTGAGCGCCAATTAAGTAATTTTATAATTGCGTATTTTAACATTATTTATTAATAGAGCTGTCCAAAGTCTCCCTTGCCAATTAAAACTGAACTACTGATATCTTTATTCTAGTTACCAAAAGCGGATCATAAGCTTCGCAATTGTATTGTAGCGGCATCCAAAATATGCTGTGCTTGTCGGCTATTCAATGATATCCGCTTATTTGTTTACTGATGGTGTTATATTTTATGTCAGAAATCTAGAGATTATTGACTTTAGCTAATTCGATTGCTATTAGTGTCGTATTTCATGTCAACAAACTCAAGACCGTTGATTTTAGTTAACTTATGTAATTATGTAAATATATAATCTTAGTCTAACCCAATTTTACTCGTACAAACAACCGTTAAATGAACAAAACTATTGTAATCTGTAGCAACGTGTTACAAGAGAATAAAAAATTATTCACTTGTGGGCAGAAAAGATTCTTTTACATATGGCTCAAGCAGCTCCCGATTTCAAGTCTTTGACCAAGTATCCTCTGGGTACAAGAGAATAAAAAATTAAAAACTCTCTTAAAGCACTATAAAGTAGACTGCGAAAACAAGTGTTAAGGGGTTAGGGGTAGTCAGAAGCACGAAAAAATGAGAATTTTCATTATGTTGCTATTAAATCGTGTTATTTTACAAAAGTAGTAATATGGCATTATTATAGAATGTGTTGACTTGAAGTCACGAAATTTAAAAAAAAAAAATTAATTTCCAAAGTTATACTAGTTTGGGTTGACCCTGTACCAAACAAAGGTACTTGCGGTGACAACCGTAAGTCCTTGGAGATTCATCTAAAATCAATGGGACAAAAAAAATTACTTTTATAAATAGATAATCCTGGGCCTGATCGAAAGGTTTTTTTTTTTTTTCAAAAGTAACAAAATGACGGCCATGGGAAATTTTTTTTCTAAATTTTTGCGAAATAATCTAACTGTTGATTGATTGGTCTTAAAAAATCGTAATTTTTAAAACAAAAAAAATCTTTCGATCAGCCCCGAGCTTATTATGTATTCTAAAAGCTATATAAATTTTATTAAAATCTGCTAAGCGATTTTCGAGTTCCAAAAACATAGTTTTGAGAAAAACGCATTTAAAGTTTCACACTAGCGCTTTGAAGTGCCTGAGCTCTCTTTGTTATTTGTCGAATAACTCAAAAAATAATTGTCGGATCAACGTGACGGTTTTCAGAGAATATTTTTAAGATATTACACTTAACGAAAATGCAAAAAAAAAATAATTTTTTGAAAATTCTGACTACCCCTTACCCCTTAATACATGAATATTGACAATAATGATTGAGTAAAAAACAACTGTAATATTGTAAAAAGCATGGAATGTTTTGCACCATATTTGTCGTACAAATATATCGAGTATAACATGCTTTCAGTTGATACTAAAAATTATTATATAATTCACTTTTTAGTTAAATGTGCTTTAAAAGTGATTTTCATCTATATTTATTTTATTTACAGTTACAATAAGTGATTTCTAGCTTACTACCCGACCCCTTAGTGTAAAGTGTTTTATTTAGTTTGCGTACTCGACGCTGTCACTTAGCAATAGTTTAACTAAAACATCAATGTAATCTAATAATGTTAGTAAAAGGAATATTGAACTCAGTTTCCATTATTATTCCTAAATTGAGTCATCGACAAGCCAAGAAAGTGATCGGAAGTGTTGACTACAAAAAACACTCTCTCGCATCTCTCGTGCACACCTTGATAATATAATTCGTGTTTACTCATGTTACTTCTTTTTGTTAAAAATAAAGCAAAAAAAAAACACAAAACCGAAAAAACACACAAACATAAAAATGGCTCCTGGGCCGCTGGATAAATAATCCAACAAATTTTGTTATCAGAGGATGTCAATTCTCTAAAAAAATTTCGGATTGACTTGCAAGCCAAAAGCTTTCCCAAATTACAAAATTAATTAAAACAGTGAAAAATTCCAAATATTTGGTGATCTCTTCAACCGATACTGCCAAAAGACCATTTGCAATTAAAAAAAGGACATGAATCTATTTCTAAAGAAATCGATTCCATTTCGAAACTTAGAGATGGAAGCATCTTAATTTTAGCAAACTATGCTTAATCGACTGAAAAATTTTTAAAATCAAATGGTCTTTGTGGTACGTGTGCAATAGCAGTGAAACTTCTCGTTAGTTAAACTCAGTGAAAGGTGTCGCTTTCGAAAAAAATCTTGTCCAAGTGGAGGAAAAAGAACTTATTATACAAGTTCACCAAACTAGCTAAAGAAAAAGCAATTCATACTGGCAGATTTTAACTACCAAGTGACTAGATATAGCATGGTGTAAACTAAAAATGAAACCATACATACCCATACATATTTAGATGCAAGACCTGCAAAATACTTGGTAATACCCAAAAATGGATGGGAGAGGCGCGTCCAAAATATAAAGAACAACACGTTATACAAGTAGTGAACATACATAACTGTACCCTTTTCTCAAATAATTAACCAATCTGCTTACAAACAAACAAAATAAACAGAAACCGAAGACATAACCTTTAAAAATAACAAAGTACAACAAAGGCATCAGCTCTTACAGTCCATCACCAATCAATCTTCTCAAGAGCAATTGATCTCACTTCTCACTCGCTACACATCTCATATTAACGATACCCGAAATACCATCAACTTCAACAATCACTGATCACAGCTACATACGAGTTCGAAGATATCTCTGATAACATTTAACAGCTGAATTAGTAAGAGTAATAATTATTCAATTTGTACTCTCTATATATTATATATGACTCTCAACTTACTACAATGGAATTGTAAAGGTTACCACACATAATAAATACACAGAAATAGAAATTTTGTTAAAATACTATTCTCCACAAGCGCCAAACCTTACTGCCCAAAGCAATATGATGGATACTTTTTTAATTTACATCACAATGTAACTTCTAAGCAGAGTTGTGCTATATTAGTGCATAAGTCTATTCAACATCAAATGTTATTATACAGCTGTGCAAATCAAATTTTCCCATGTTATAACAATTTTTTGTATTTATATTCTCCCCCAACAACCTATAACCGTAGCTGACCTTTTTAGCCTAACCAACAACGTAAATACTCCGATAATAATGTTAGGCGATTTCAATGGCTGGAGCCCTTTATAGGTTAGTCATGAAATTAGGAATTACATTTTCAACACATGGTACCTTCACCAATGTAGATCTATCACTCTTCTAGCCACAGTATCTTCCTCATGCCTGCTGGGATGTTATAGATGATCTTCACAATAGTAACCACTTTTCTAAACAATGTACCTTCAATTTTCTATCCCATTCGGAGAAGATACCTTCTTGAATTCAATTATGACCGTGCAGATTGGCGAAAGTTTCAAAATATTGCAACACAAAATCATTATTAGTTTAACTCAATATTAACAAAGAAGAAGCACAAATTCAAAAGACCCTAAGAAAGGCTGAGAATGGATCTATTCCAAAAACCAAACCTAGAAATACTAAACAAAGGGTTCCATGGTGGAATCCCAATCTTAATTCATTAAGGCAGGCAAAACAAGACGCATGGAAAAAATATACATAGGCAAGGGAAAATCATAAAATATCATATAAATTACAAATGCCTACTTCTTCCGACAAAAAAAAATATAGCCATAACCTAAGCCTTTGAAGATCTCACAAAAACTATCAATCCATTCTTTCCAACAAGGTACATTTGGAAAAAAATTCACCTTCTCTCCGGTATTTACGAGCTCTTTGGCATCAAATAAATCTCGGTTAATAACAACAGCGTGTCACTTCCAAAAGACGTTGCCCTTGAATTCGCTCAATTTTATTCTTCTAATTCTGACTCATCAAGCTTCCCTATTGAATTCCAAATAGAAAAAATACAACTCTTAACGCAGAAATTAATTTTTCTTCGAATAAGTACACAAATTTTTTGGAAACAAATTTTACAATTGAGGAGTTTGAAGCATGTTTGAGGAAGACCAGAGGTACAGTTCCAGGTCACGATAAAATAACTTACATAATGATTGCCCCTATAGAAATAAAAAACTACTACTATATAAACGGTCATACGAAAATAACATTATTCCACAGAACTTTAAAGTAGCGACAGTCATACCCATACTTAAACCAAGCAAATATGAGATCTCCATCCCTATTACCTTGCTTAGGGAAATTACAAAAAAAAAATGATAGGAAACAGACTCACGTATTATCTCAATTCCTCTAAATTAATTTCCCAATATCAAGTTGGTTTTACAAAAGGATCCAGCACAACAGATGCTCTGCTATATATTGACCATCTTACAAGTAAAAATTTATCAATAAGAAACCATGTGTATATATAATATTAGCAATAGGTTTCCAAAGCGCATTCGATAATATAGGAGCTCATATTGTAATAAAAAATCTTGTGGAATAGAAACAAATAGGAAACTTCGTGAAAGGATTAATAATGTTTTTTATACATTATTCCCTCTGTCAAACGGAATCCCTCAAGGGTCTCCATTGTCAGTAGTCCTCTTCTTGATTGCTTTTGAAGATATCGCCACAATCCTAAAATAACAAGAAAACATCCAATTCTGATCGAAAAGATCGAAATGATATCCAATCCATCTTCCTACATACATTAAATAGCATCCATATCTCGCCAAGAAGATCTCGCGCCAAACTTTCTTTTTACAAAAATGTAAGAATTTGCATTCCTGCAGAAAACATAATTGCAGGAAAATCAGTGGTGAATTCAATAACGTTGCAATAGAAAATACCCATAATATTAAGATATATGGTTGTATTTTGATAAAAGGGCCTTTCGGACAACTCAAAAATCTGCCAGCCAAAGGTGGCTTTCTTTCATTAGTATATCGTGTCGCTCATATTAGAACACGTTCCGTTAATATAATATGTTCTAATAATAACTCATACTTGGATAAGAAAATCAAGATATTTAAAACTCCAGAGATGGGGTTGGAGTCATGTGTAGAAGTTCAGGCAAGTGAAGAAAGTTCTCTGAACGCCATTCACTTGTGGGCAGAAACGATTCCTTTACATATGGCTCAAGCAGCTCTCGACTTCAAGTCTTTGACAAAGAATCCTCTGGGTAGGGTTAAAAAAATCCCTTTGAAGGCGAGTTAAAATGAAAAGGCGAAACATGAAAAGGAACAACAAGCCTCGTATGAGTGACCCCCCTTTTCATGACGAATATGGCAAACGAATTAAAGACTATGATTTTAAGGCAGTCACCTGGAATATCCGGTCCCTTAATTGGGAAGGTGATGCGATGGACGGGACAAGGACTGAGACGGGTAGGTCCTTGTGACTTTTATTACAGTGGCCGTATAAAGAAGTGCAAACTTGGCGTGGGATTTGTGGTGAGAGAGAGACTCCGTCGCCGAGTACTATCATTCACCCCGGTGGATGAACGTCTAGCCACAATCCGCATCAAAGCAAAGTTTTGCAACATATCGCTGATCTGAGCCCACGCCCCGACGGAAGAGAAGGACGATACGACCAAAGATACCTTCTATGAGCGGTTGGAGCGAATCTCTGAGAGCTGCCCCGGTCACGATATCAAAATCTTCAAATGGGTTGAGGGTGATCGACTTCGCCGGGGCCCGAAATATGGTTACTTGTTGTACTAGACTCCATCATAGGAAAATCCATCAAGCCACCTCGCTGTCTCCAGATCGAAAAGCCACCAACAAGATCGATCATGTTGTGATAGACGGAAGGCGCTTATCTAGTGTGTTGCGCTCCGAGGTCCTAACACCGACAATTCGGTATAAGGGAACTGTGGGTTAGCATTTCAAGCTCCTTACGTACAGCTGCAACCGAAACCATTGGTTTTCGGAAAATGCAAAAAAATAGCTGCTACTATGAAGAATGCGTGTTGCAGCGGAGAGAAAACAGACAGCCTACCTCGCAACGTTCCGATCGACCACAACACGTGCGGGATGGGATAGATACCGAGAGTTGAAGAGGGAAGAGGAAACACTTCTCCAGACTGCTGAATGACAGTGAACGCACAACGCCACGAGAAGTCGAACCCGATTCCCCAATCGATGACAAAGGAGCAGACGATCCACTGCCCTACCATGAAGAAGTTCGAATAGCAATTACCCGTCAGAACAACCACAAAGCGGCGGGGACCGATGGATTGCCGGCCGAGCTACCCAAACACGGCGGCGAATAACTGATGAGGAGCATGCATCAGCTTCTTTGCAAAATATGGCATGACCAATGATTGGAATTTAAGTGAGCTCTGCCTAATCCACAAAAAGAGAGATCCCACAATCTGCGCCAACTTACGTGGAGTAAGCCTCCTAAAAATCGCGTATACGGTTCCATCGAGTGTATTGTGCGGAAGATTAAAGCCCATCGTCTACAAACTGATTGGACCTTATCAGTGTGGCTTTAGACCTGGCAAATTAACAACCAACCAGATATTCACCATGCGCCAAATTGAGGAAAACTTCCGTGAAAGGAGAATTGACATACACCACCTCTTTGCCGATTACAAATCTGCTTTCGACAGCACGAAAAGGAGCTGCCTTTATGACGCGATGTCTGATATCCCCACAAAACTAACACGGCTGTGCAAACTGACGTTGAGCAACAGCAAAAGCTCCGTCAGGATCGGGAAGTCCCCTTCGAGCCGTTCGATACCAAACGAGGTTTCATACAAGGCGACTCCATATCGTGCGACTTCTTCAACTTGCTGCCGGAGAAAATAATCTGAACTTAATCGAGCAGGTACAATCTTTTATAAGAGTGTACAGCTGCTGGCGTATGCCGCTGATATTGATATCCTCAGCCTTAACACCCGCGCCGTTATTTCTGCTTTCTCCAGACTGGACAAGGAAGCAAAGCAGATGGGTCTGGCAGTGAACGAGGTCAAGACGAAATATCTCCTGTCATCAAACAAACAGTCGTCGCACTCTCGACTTGGCTCTCACGTCACTGTTGACATTCATAACTTTGAAGTCGTAGATAGTTTCGTATATTTGGAAACCAGAATAAACACCACCATCAAAGTCCGCCTGGAAATCCAACGCAAGATAAGTCTTGCGAACGAGTGCTACTTCGGACTGAGTAGGCAATTGAGAAGTAAAGTTCTCTCTCAACGAACAAAAACCAAACTTTGTAAGTCACTCATAGTTCCCGACCTTCTACATAGTGCAGAGGCTTGGGCGCTGCGCTTTGGCCGCGGCGAATATCACATTCGATGGAACTATGAATTATACGAGATATACGACGACTTTGACATAGTTCAGCGAATTGAAAGATAGCGGCTACGCTGGCTAGGTCATGTTGTCCGAATGGACGTAAACACTCCAGCTCTGAAAGTATTCGACGGCCGGGGGAAGCAGAGGAAGAGGATGACCTCCACTCCGTTGGAAGGACCAAGAGGAGAAGGACCTGGCTACGCTTGCAATGTCCAATTGGCGCCACGTAGCGAAAAGGAGAAACGACTGGCGCGCTGTTGTTGACTCGGCTATAATCGCGTAAGCGATTTCTACGCCAATTAGGAAGAAGAAAACCCCAAAAATCACCATATTTATAGAATCAGGTATTGTGGAGATGTTCTATATGATAAAGCAAACACCGAAATGGGTAATCAAAAGCTCTAGAAAACATATGGGGGAGTGATATGTTGGTTAATTGCGCTTAATTTTATCTGTTTTATGCACAGTGATATATTGTTATGAGTGAAATATGTTATGTAATTTTCATTGATATAACTTAAATATTGGTTGACACTTCCATTATAAAGTCACCTAGAAGTTGGAAAATCTTTAGATTAGGTATAGAAGTACTCAAGAAAGTAGTGACCCAGTTCAAACCATTTTTTTAATACGGATAAATATTATTTTCAGGAGAAGATTCTGTCTGAATTTCCTTTGTATATCTCACACAATGACCGATATTTTCGGTCAAAAGTCAACATAGATACTGGAGTCCACACATTCGGTGCAATTGGCCTTGAACAGTTTTAGTTGGATTTGGTCAAAAGTTGGCATACTTTAAGAGAATTACTACCGTAAAATTTTATTCCGTTATATTTATTTCATCTTGATTTGTGTGTTGTAAAGTGAAAGGATTAAATGGAATTTTAAATTGTGTTATATGGGAGGAAATCCGATTTCGGAGTATGAGAAGAATGCGGCATACTAAATTTAGCCGAAATCGGTTGGTCGAGTCCCGAGATATGGGACTTCATCAAAAAGTTGGCGGTGCCACGCCCTTCTTTACACGCACTGCCCCGGATTTAAAATTTGATTTGGTTAATAGATATGCAAATTGAACTTATTGGAGCGCGGAGCCACATTAAATTTTCAAACTTTCTTACACACAGGTGCCATTTTCTACTGCGATCCCCTGTGCCAAATAACAGGTTTTTTATCTTAAATTTGTACTTAGTTATGATGTTTTATAGGTTTTTGGTTAAAGGCGATTTGTGGGCATTGCAGTGGTCTGATTACGCCTCTTATTTACGAGCTCTTATTTTTTTGTTTTAAGGAACTTGCGACCAAGCTTCATCAAAATACTTGTTTTACTCAAGTACAGCTCGCACGGATGGACGGACAGTCAGACAGTCACCCGGATTTTAATGCTTCCAGTTATTCTGATCATTAATGTATATAACTATATGTATAAACCTATATCTTAATCGATAAGTTTTAGGTGATACGTATAACCGTTAGATGAACAAAACTATAAAACACTGTAGCAAAGAACAAAAATTAAGTAATTTTAAAACAACCAAGCAGAGTTCAATGATTGGAAAAGTACATAGAATAGAGTACTTTAGATGTTCGAGCTTCTAAGAATAATGTTATGAACACTGTCATTCGTAGTTAGTACCGGTTAGTATTATACGGTGTACTGACATGTCTACGATTGTGGATACTCTGCTGCCGGGAAGATGGATTGCAAAATTATATATACATCAAAATATATTATTGCATATAAACCTATAAAAATATAAGCCAAAAGGCCAAAAATGAAAGGAATGGTCAAACAAATTTATACATACATTTTGCACTTCTTAATCAAAATATGTAAAAATTGTTGAAAAAATGAAAAAACCACGTTTTGCCAAAACTTTCGCATATTATCAATTCCACATTTGGGTAAAAAAATATAATTCCTCCAAATTTTCTTTATAAAAAAACTATCACGCATATGTGACATGACATTTTTATTTTCTATTTAACCTTCCATTTTTCTTGTTTCGTCGACGATCCTCTGTAAGTATATATTAATTTTTTACAAATTTTTATTTAGTATGATAAACAAAATTAAATTTGCACCTTCTCATTAAAATCTACTAAAAGAACAGTAACGAAAGGGCTAAGTTCGGGAGTAACCGGATGCCATATACTCTTGCAACTTGTAAGAATCAAAAGAATTCCTTCAGTAGCTAGCAAAACTTTATATTAAAACAAGCAAGAAAGGGCTAAGTTTGGGTGCAAGCGAACATTTTATATTTTTACACCTTGCAGGAATCAAAACCAGAGAATTATTTATCGGATTCCACCAATTTTTAATACCCAGAATTACTAATACAGGAAAAGGGTCCTATCTGAATTTCTATTCCGTATAAGTATCTCACACATTAACCGATGTTTTCGATCAAAAGTCAACTATAGGTACTGGGGTCCACATATACGGTACCTAGGGTCTTGAACAGTTATGGTTGGATTTGCAAATTTTTCTGTCATAAGGTGGCATACACTAAAGGTATTATCCTTGCAAAATTTAATCCTATTATATTATTCGCTTCAACATTTGTGTGCTGGAAAGTAAAAGAATCAAATGGATATTATAATTGTTTTATATGGGAAGTAGGCGTATTTATTGTTTGCTTTCAATTATTATCACAAAGTGACATAGGAATAAGAAAATAATGCCACGTTCCAAATTTTGTCGAAATCGGTCTGTCGAGTCCCGAGATATGAGATTTCACCAAAAAGTTAGCGGTGCCATCGTCCAATTTTTACTCCTATAAGGACTTGTCAAACTATACCGGCGGCAAACTTTTACGTTTCTGAAGCATTTCGTCTTCTTTACGGCCGTAGACACCGCTTACGCGAGTAACAGACAGCGCGCCAGTCGTTTCTTCTTTTCGCTACGTGGCGCCAATTGGATATTCCAAGCGAATCCAGGTCCTTCTCCACTTGGACATTCCAACGGAGAGGAGGTCTTCCTTCTATGTCAATGTCATCGTAAAGGACCATAAATCTTTCCCAGAACTCATGCCCATGATATCAATGTCATCGGCATACGCCAGCAGCTGTACACTCTTATAAAATATTGCACCTGCTCGATTAAGTTCTGCAGCTCGAACTATTTTCTCCAGCAGCAGATTGAAGAAGTCGCACGATAGGGAGTCGTTTTGTCTAAAATCTCGTTTGGTATCGAACGTCTTGGAGAGGTCCTTACCGATCATGTTGGAGCTTTTAGTGCAACTCAACGTCAGTTTTCACAGCCGTATTAGTTTTGCGGGAATACCAAATTCAGACATCGCGTCATAAAGGCAGCTCCTTTTCGTGCTGTCGAAAAGCTTTGAAATCGACCTTCTTTCATGGGTCTTTTCCAAGATTTGGCGCATGTTGAATATATGATCGGTTGTTGATTTGCCGCGTGTAAAGCCACAGTGATAAGGTCCACTCAGTTTGTTGACGGTGGGCTTTAATCTTTCACACAGTACGCTCGATAGAACCTTATATGCGATGCTGAGGAGGCTTATCCCACGGTAGTTGGCGCAGATTGTGGCGTCACCTTTTTTATGGATTGGGCAAAGCACACTTAAATTCCAATCGTTGGGCATGCTTTCAGCCGACTATATTTTACAAAGAAGCTGATGCGTGCACCCTATCAATTCTTCGCCGCCGTGTTTGAATAGCTCGGCCGGCAATCCATCGGCCCCCGCCGCTTTGTTGTTCTGCATGCTCTGGGCATCGGTGACTAGATCACCTTCGGGGGTTCTACAAGAGTATGCTCCGGCCTTGAAATATTCTGTACGCCGCCGCATTTTTTCGTAGAATTTTCGAGCATTACCCCTGTCAGCCAGCTTATCAAGGTCTTCGTACTCACGCATTTCGGCCTCTTT
Source organism: Bactrocera correcta (assembly GCA_027475135.1). Taxonomy (NCBI): domain Eukaryota; kingdom Metazoa; phylum Arthropoda; class Insecta; order Diptera; family Tephritidae; genus Bactrocera; species Bactrocera correcta. Next base: position 54,767,195 of record CM050322.1, read on the forward strand.
TTTTTCTGTCTGCAGATGCGTCTCGCCTCCCTCTTCAACTCTCGGTATCTGTGCCCTCCCGCACGTGTTTTCGTTGATCGTAACGTTGCGAGGTAGGCAGTCGGTCTTCTCTCCGACACTGCGACACGTCACTTCTCTTCCAACTCGGAGCATAGGCACGTCTAGAACACTGGAGACGTGTCTTCCGTCTATCACAACATGTTCGATCTGGTTGATGGCTTTTCGATCCGGAGATAGCCAGGTGGCTTGCGGGGGCACCTTTCATAAATGCGCTCCAAGCGCTCATAGAAGGCATCTTTGGTCACATCGTATTTCTCTTCCGTCGGGGCTTGGGCGCAAATCAGCGATATGTTGAAGAACCTCGCTTTGATGCGGATTGTGGCTAGAGGTTCATTCACTGGAGTGAATGATAGTACTCAGTACTCAGCCTTTATTTTCACGACGACATCAACCAGCTGGGCAGCGGGACCTTCCCAATTAAGGGACCAGACATTCCAGGTGCATGCCTTTAATTCGTAGTCCTTATTTCATTGGCCATGGTCGTCATCAAAAGGGGGGTCACTTTCATCCGAGGCTTGTTGTTCCTTTTCATTGGTGTGCTTTTTTTACGTGGCTGGTCCTAAACCTAGCGCACAACCCTGCGGAGGGGATGTTTCGCTTTCTCACCTTAGCTCGCCTTCAAACGGATGTTCTTAGGCTACCCAGAGGATACTTAGTCAAAGACGGGAAGTCGTGAGGTGCTGGAGTCATATGTAAAAGAATCGTTTCTGGCCATTTACAAATGAATGGCGATCAGAGAACTTTCCTCACTTGCGTGAACTTCTACACATGACTCTATCCTCTGGTGCATTTAGTTAGTGATTTATCGCGCTCATAGTAGTTTTGAAAAGAAACGTTATATGGGGAGTGAGCGGGGTTTTCATCCGTTTTCACATCATCGGTAAAAGTTCATGTAATATTTGTGCTGAATGAATTTGGTTGTTGTAGCTTTAGTGGCTTAGGAGATATGCATATTAAACTTAGTAGGGAATTTGGCTACGCCCACTTTTCAAAAAACATTTCCATTCAGTTTTATATCTTAATGCAATGCTTAGTTATGGTCTTTTATGTGTTTTTGGTTAATGGTGATTTGTAGGGACTCACTTTTTTTTCTACTAAGGAACGCACATACTAAGTTCCATCGAGATATCTCAATTTTTACTCAAATTGCAGCTTACACGGACGAACGGACGGACAGACAGACAGTCAACCAGATTTCAGCTTTTCTCGTCATCCTGATCATTTAAATATCAATAACCCCTATGTATATGTCGATGAGTTCAGGTGATACGTACAACCGTTAGGTGAACAAAACTACAACACTCTGTAGCAACTGGTTACAATAGTATAAAAAATGCTATATAGAAATCATTTTTAATTGATTGGTAACATTAACAACTTTTTTGATATTCTCGTAATTATCGCAACTTGTTAATTGGGCCAAAAAAGCCACAGAAATCAAGATATTTGATCTCTAAACATATCTACACATATTTTAACTTTACATATCTACACAATTTCCTGGTTAAGAAACAATTTTTATTCCGCATAGATATTAAAATTCCGACAGCAGAAGGCAATTTCTATGATTGAAATATTCCCTCGTTGTGTCATTGCATGAATTATGTAAGGAAATACTACATATGTATATGAAATCTATATTTTTCAACTGCTACTCTTCTAACTCATAATGAAAATAAAGCTATTAAACATAAGATGAAGATAAATTTATAAAAAAAAACAAAAGCAAAAAAGTAAAAAAATTATAAGAAATTCATAAGTCACATGGAATAAATAAAATTCATTCCTCGGTTGGTCTACAACATTCCCTGGTTGATCATGTTAACAAATCTGCAATTCTGCAGATTCCCTTCTGCTAAAGTCAAAACAACGTTAACATTTCACGTGGTGAATTCTATGATTGTGAGGTGAATTCCTCGGTTCAAATTTTATAAATGTTCGATGTCGACACCTTCTCATTGTTTTATGTTCTCTGGTCGAGGCATGTTGCAGAATGGCAGTAAATTTTTTGATACATGGAATTCAATATTTTATTATATGAGTAATGGTCTAAAATGTATACCACAACAACGCGCGGCCCAGTGGCAGATTTGCAGTCCTAGCCGCTCTACTCCCCAGGCCATGTGCCGCCCCTTTCTCATCACTTATCACTATAGACTAAAGACATAATTCATGAATTTCATGAATTAGGTTTTGGTTTTAATAAAATAAATGTTTTACTCGTACAATATGTTACAAAATTCGTCTGCACTTAAGCGCAGCAAAAAAATTAATCAAACCTTCGCAAACCAATTTGCTTAAAAAATCAGCTTCTACTCGTATGTTAAGGAAAGCAAGATCGTTTAACCTCTGCTCCGTCATTGTTTTGTGTAAATAGTTTTTCACTCTCCGCAAACAAGAAAACGATCTTTCTCTGCACTCTTTCGCTCCTCATTTTTTATGCTCCAGTGAGAACGAAAATGAAGACATTCTTCTGTAAAATCGTCTTCTAAGTCAGTAGAATAAATCATTTGCAATGCCTTGGCCTTATCTGCGACTTCTGAGATGTTTAGATTCGTCAGGTTGGTAAGCATCCCGACGTCTTTTCAGTTCTTCTGAGAATGTAGTAATTACTACTAAAAAAATGTTTATTCTAAAATTTTTACGGCCATTTTTTGTTGCTTCTTCTTCAGCCATGAGGGCCGTTTAAAAACGTTCCAGTTTCAAACGAATACCTCTTGCTTCGCATATAACGGTTCTCTTCTGTTGTGTGTCATTTTCGATGGTGACTAGCGCTTTATGGATATCATTTCAGGATTCGCGTAAGCTTTTGCATGCGTCTGCATGAGCTGACCAACGAGTCGTTGATAGACTTTTGACGGTGACACGGGTTTGAAGGAGTTCCCAACGCTGAGTTGTCACTGCAAAGAAATTGTATAACTCTTGGAGTGGGGAAAAGAACGAACAAGCCTCTTGGCTGCTTTCAGCTGCACATTCACCTACTAAATTCAGCGAGTGTGCTGAACAGGGAAAATAGTCGGCAAGGGGTGAAATTTCCTTTATTTTAGCTTGCAGACTGTTAGAATTGCCTGACATGTTAGCTGCGCTGTCATATGATTGCCCGCGGCGGTTTGAAATGTCAACTCCCAATTCAGTTAAAGTTGAAGTAACAGCATCTGTCATTTGTTGTGATTTGTGGCCTGTGTTTGGAATAAACTTGAGAAACCGTTCTACAGGTGATCCATTAGGCAGGACATATCTGATTACATAAGTGAGCTGGTCTACGTGAGATATATCTGGTGTCGAGTCATTGATGGGAGAAAAATATTTTGCTATTAATGTTTCCATTACAATTGTTTCCAAAACTTTGTTTTCCATAAGTCAAATGAACTTTTCGCATGTTGTTGAAGAAAGATAAGTCGTAAATCCTGAGCCTGGATTTCCATAACGTGTAATGTGTTTAGCTAAGAACGGATCGAACTCGGCGATAAGCTCTAAGGACATTAAAAAATTTCCATTGTGGATTGATCCAAATTTTTCGTCGTGTCCTCTGAGAGGCAAACCACGTGATGCAAGTGCTTTTGGCATGCAACTACTCTTTTTTTAGAATGTTTTTTCAGTAATTTATTTCTTTATCTAATTGCATTTATAATGCGCGGTCAATGCGACCTAACACGTTGCTTCGTTCTTTCATAAGCAGAACAGATAATTTGTGAGTAGGCAAATTCTCATGAGTTAACACACGATGATATGAATTTTTCCAGTCATTGAAAACTTTTTTTTGTCGAACTGACCCTCCCCGCCATTAAAAAGCAAACAAGGACCACAAAAACACATCGAGTACTTTTGGAATAAACTAGCCACTTTCGCGGAACTTTTTAACTATTTAGAAGCTGATGCTCGAATAAATGTCTCGACGGCTGTCGCGCTTTATCTTTGTAAATGCGCTCATTTTGGGAAAATCATTTTGGATGTTTTGATTGACTCCGTTGGGGTCACAGCGGCGCGACACCTTCCTAGATACTTAATATGTACGATATACGAAATTATTTATACTTTTATACGCAAAAATGTGATATAGGTATAATCTTCCATACGGTTAAGATACTTTGCATTTGAGTTATTTCTTAATAATCTTGTTGTTATCAGTGATTTTTTTGGCACGATTTGCCGCCCTTAATATCTGGCCGCTCTAGGCGCAGGCTTTAGGGCAAATCCGCCACTGTCGTGGCCGTATCCCCTAGTATACATATATGGAATATGATCAGCCGGATGTTTCAAAATTTTAAAAATCCCTTAAAGAAGAGTTACCGCAAGTTTATACCCAATTTATCCAATTTATTGTTATTCTAAAACACGTTCTCTCAATTTCATTGAGATAACTCGCAATAGGCACAGGGTGTCCCTATATTCGGCGATTGGATTTAAGTGTGCTCTTCCCAATCAACAACAAAGGGGACCCCACAATCTGCGCCAACTACCTTGGGATAAACCCCCTCAGCATCGCATACAAGGTCTTATGGAGAAAACTTTGCGGAAGGATAAAGCCCAACGTCAACAAACTGATTATACCTTATCAGTGTGGCTTTCTTCTTCTTCTTTACTGGCGTAGGCACCGCTTACGCGATTAAAGCCAAGTCAACAACAGCGCGAGACTCGTTTCTTCTCTTCGCTACGTGGCGCCAATTGGATATTCCAAGCGAAGCCAGTCCCTTCTCCACTTGGTACTTCCAACGGAGTGGAGGTCTTCCTCTTCCTCTGCTTCCCGCGGCGGGTACTGCGTTGAATACTTTCAGACCTGGAGTGTTTTCATCCATCCGGACAACATGACCTAGCCAGCGTAGCCGCTGTCTTTTAATTCGTTGAACTATGTCAATGTCGTCGTATATCGCGTACAGCTCATCGTTCCATCGAATGCGATATTCGCCGTGGCCAATATCTAAAACTTCAAAGTTATGACTGTCTACAGTAACGTGGGAGCCAAGTCGCGAGTGCGACGACTGTTTGTTTGATGACAGGAGATATTTCGTCTTGCCCTCGTTCACTGCCAGACCCACATGCGTTGCTTCCCTGTTAAGTCTGGAGATAGCAGAACTAACGGCACGGGTGTTGAGGCCGATGATATCAACATCATCGGCATACGCTAGTAGCTGTACACTCTTATAAAAGATTGTACCTGCTCGATTCAGTTCTGCAGCTCGAATAATTTTCTCCAGCAGCAGATTGAAAAAGTCGCACGATAGGCAGTCGCCTTGTCTGAAACCTCATTTGGCACCGAACGGCTCGGAGAGGTCCTTCCCGATACTGACGGAGCTTTGAGTGTTGCTCAGCGTCAGCTTACACAGCCGTATTAGTTTTGCGGAGATACCAAATTCAGACATCGCGGCATAAAAGCAGCTCCTTTTCGTGCTGTCGAAAGCAGCTTTGAAATCGACAAAGAGGTGGTGTGTGTCAATTCTCCTTTCACTGGTCTTTTCCAAGATTTGGCGCATAGTGAATATCTGGTCGGTTGTTGATTTGCCAGGTCTAAAGCCACACTGATAAGGTCCAATCAGTTTGTTGACGGTGGGCTTTAGTCTTTCACACAATACGTTTAATATAACCTTGTACGCGATGTTGAGGAGGCTTATCCCACGGTAGTTGGCGCAGATTGTGGGGTCTCCTTTTTTATGGATTGGGCATAGCACACTTAAATGCCAATCGTTGGGCATGCTTTCGCCCGACCATATTTCGCAAAGAAGCTGATGCATGCTCCTTATCAGTTTTTCGCCGCCGTGTTTGAATAGCTCGGCCGGTAATTCGTCGGCCCCTGCCGCTTTGTTGTCCTTCAGGCGAGCAATTGCTATTTGAACCTCTTCATGGTCGGGCAATGGAACGTCTGCTCCATCGTCATCGATTGGGGTATCGGGTTCGCTTTCTCCTGGTGTTGTGCGTTCACTGCCATTCAGCAGGCTGGAGAAGTGTTCCCTCCATAATTTAAGATAATAATAATAAATGCTCTGGGCATCGGTAACTAGATCACCTTTGGGGGTTCTACAAGAGTATGCTCCGGTCTTGAAACCTTCTGTAAGCGGCCGCATCTTTTCGTAGAATTTTCGAGCATTACCCCTGTCGGCCAGCTTATCAAGCTCTTCGTACTCACGCATTTCGGCCTCTTTCTTTTTCTGTCTACAAATGCGTCTTGCTTCCCTCTTCAACTCTCGGTATCTATCCCATCCCGCACGTGTTGTGGTCGATCGTAACGTTGCGAGGTAGGCAGCCTGTTTTCTCTCCGCTGCGACACGGCACTCCTCGTCGTACCAGCTGTTCTTTTGCACTCTCCGAAAACCAATGGTTTCGGTTGCAGCTGTACGTAAGGAGTTTGAAATGCCGTCCCACAGTTCCTTTATACCGAGTTGTTGACGATTTGGTTGATGGTTTTTCGATCCGGAGACTGCCAGGTAGCTTAATGAATCTTCTTATGCTGGAATCTTGTACTACAGATAACCATATTTCAGGCCCCGGCGATGTTTCCTCGTGGAGGCTGAATTTACCGACCGTAGTGCTAACGATAGCTTCTTTGCCCACCCTGGCGTTGAAGTCGCCAAGCACAATTTTGACACATCGTGGCGGGGCATCTCTCATAAGTGCACTCTAAGCACTCATAAAAGGCATCTTTGGCCACATCGTTCCCTAAGTGTGGCTTTAGACTTGGAAAATCAACAACTGACCAGATATTCACCATGCGCCAAATCTTGGAAAAAGTCAGTGCAACGAGGATCGACGCTCACCACCGCATAGTTGATATCAAAGCTGCTTTTGACGACACGAAGCGAGGAGCTGCTTTTATGCCGCTTTGTCTGAATTTGGTATCCCCGCAAAATTAATCCGGTCGTGTAAACTGGCGTTGAGTAATACCAAAAGCACCGCTTGGGTCGGGAAGGACCTCTTCGAGCCGTTCCATACTAAGCGAATGCGTTATTGGCGTTCAAGTTGTAGGGACGTGTGTTTTTAAATCGTTCTGTGTATTCAGATTGTGCATAAAGTAATCAATCAATAATAACAAAATAAAAACAAAAAATCAATAAAAATCAGTGCTCACAAATTATTAATAATAAACACAAACAAATAGTGCACGAAATATATAGATGAAAACAAGACAAAAAAACAATATTGAGTGTTTCGCAGCCTCATCACCAAGGCCTTAGGCATTCCTTAAATGCATACTTCAGCTTTGGCGAGGCAACAAAAACAACACCTGGCATAAAAATATGAAGTAACGATGAAGAGTCATCGAAGCGACCAGCTCAAATGGAAATTAAGCAAGCGCAGTCAGCAGAATCAGCAGTAAACAACAATCGGTCAACTACAAATGTGCAGACAGGAACCACTATGCAGGCGAAAATGTACCAACCATCTGTTCAGACTGATATTGATAGCTACACAAATGTAAAAAGGAACACGAGTCCAATTAAATCAGCGGTCTATACCAAAAAATGTTAACCAATCACAGCAAATGTTAAAAAGTAGAAATGCCAACAGATTTTTCTTGCTGAGAAAGGAGCCTAACGATGACGCAAAAGATATCACTACAGAATCCAAACCCCCGTCAATCTATTTGCGTGAGCGTAGCTCAAATGCGCTTGTCTCCAAATTAAGCAACTTAATAGGCACAAACAATTTTCGTATTGTACCATTGAAAAAAGGTAACATATATGAAACCAAAATTCAAACAAACACTGAAAACAGAGTAATGGATGTTGTAAAGTACTTGTCAAACAATAACAAGAGTTACTACTTTTAGAAACTCAAAAAGAGTCCAAAAAGCCTAGTTGTTGTCATAAAAGGCATAGAGTCTTCCGTAGACTCTAACGATGTTAAAGAAGCACTGGAAAAATGTGTTCTTTTTATTAAATTAGTAGTAAATATTTTAACAGGAATAAAGTCCCACAACCAATGTTCAAAATAGAAGTAATGCCAAATTCTAATCAACTAAAGAAAAATTAAATACGAGGGCTGTCTGATAAATAACCGACCTCAACGTGAAGCTAGCGGCACATCTGAGAAAAAAGTTTCTACTTCAAATTGTGCATATTATAATAGCTACTTGCCAAAATTTTAGAAATTTATCTTGCGCAATTATCTGTTGACAGTCGTTTTTGTGAGGAAAAAATTGAATATCGAGCTGTAATTAAATTTTTATTTTTGAAAGGCAATACGTATTCACAAATAAAAGATGAGTTGGCCTCTGTGTATGGTGACTCTGCACCATCGTTTACCACCGTAAAATTTTGGGCAGCTGAATTTAAACGTGGTCGCAGGAGCTTGGAAAATGATGAGCGTCCTGGGCGTCCAAAAACTGTAACCACTAACGATAACATCGCTAAAGTTCATCAATTGATACTAGACGACCGCCGGATTAAAGTTAAAAAAAAATAGCTGAGATTATGAAGATGTCAAAAGAACGTGTTTGTCACATATTAAACCAAGATTTGGGCATGAGAAAGCTGTACGCGCGTTGGGTGCCGCGTTTGCTTACGCTAGACCACAAACGTGCGCGCATGAACATTTCCAGCGCTCTGTTGCTTAGTTTAGAGGCAATAAGACCGAGTTTTGGCGCCGATTGATAACTGTAGACGAAACTTGGATTCATCATTATACGCCCGAAACAAAAATCCAATCTAAACAGTGGATTGAAAAGGGGGAACCGGCCCCAAAAAAACCTAAAGCTGTGTATTCGGCTGGGAAAGTGATGGCGAGTGTTTTTTGGGACAGCCATGGAATTATTTTTATCGACTATCTTGGAAAAGGAAAAACTATAACCGGAGCATACTACGCATCATTATTGGACAAGCTAAAGGAAGAAATTCCGAAAAATCGGCCACATTTGCAAACAAAGAAAGTCTTGTTCCACCAAGACAACGCACCATCTAACACCTCAACAGTCGCCATGGCGAAAATCCACGATTTGCGGTTCGAACTGCTTGACCATCCACCTTGCAGAGATGGGAGCATCGCTGGGAAAAGCGTGTGGAGTTACAAGGAGACTATGTAAAATAATAAAAAAAAAATATTTTGAAAAAGTCGCGTGCGTCATGGTTAGGTCGGTTATTTATCAGACAGCCCTCGTACATCCGATTTAAAATTTAAGATATCTGCTCCATCGTGTCTGTGTGGTGTGTGGGGATCTATATCCTCCTTCAAAATAAACTCTTTAAAAAGAGGTTTTAAATAAAAAATGTAGTAATTGTAGGCAAATCACACTGCAAACTATAGAAGTAACACTGTATACAAAGAGTTAAAAACGAAATTGTCGGTCGGAATTTAAACAAGTAGTAACCAAATATTATAAACACGCCGTAAAGAAATTATAGTAATCTCAGATAAAAGTTCAAATCCTAATACTTTTAAGAATAATACTATGCAAGAAAGCTTTGCATTTGTATAGTGAATGGCAACACTGTACAAATGCAACTGTATTGAAACTATGTTTTTAAATCTTGCAATTTTTTTTTTTTAAATCACAAAATCAAATGCTGCAAAATTTATAAAAAAAGAAATGATTGTACAAAATATCTACACATGGAATGCTTACGGTGTTAACCAAGATTTATGTCTGATAAAAATATAGATGTAATGTTTATATCAGAAACTCATCTAACAAATAAAAATAATTTCAATATACCGGGACTTAGGCTCTATGTTACATATCATCCGGATGGAAACGCGCGTGGTGGCGTGGCAGTGTTGATTATAAATAATTTAAATAACTATGCTCGCGAATCTCAAACTACAAAAATATCACTAAAAAATCGAGGTTGTGACTTAAACCTTACGGCAATATACTGTCCGCCTCGTTTTAAAATTACAGATAATGAAAAAACTTTTTTGGAACGTCATAGATGTCTAGCAGGTCGAGATTACAATGCAAAACACATGTACTGGTGCTCATGTCTTATTAATACGAAAGGACGACAGCTGTATTAAACTGTTATAAATAGCCACAATAACCTTGAAATAATATCTCCTGGTAAGCCGACATACTGGCCCAGTGATAGACCGGCTATGACAGCTTACACTTATCATCTGATCAAAATAAATAAAAGAATAGACATGGATGAAAATATAAGAGAATTTAGTTGGCTTAGAAAGATCAGTAATAATGAAATAGAAAAACTTGTAAATGAGAAAAAGCGAGCTAGATGTAAATGGCAGTTAAGTCCCTTCAACTGAAATCTGCTTTAACTTTCGTATAAAAAAGAGCTTAAAAGCGAGGAAGGACACAACACTGAACATTATGTAAAGAAACTGTGCCAAAATTGTATCCAAAATTGTAACTCCCTTTGAAAAGCTCAAAAGTCTTATAAGCCACCAGTAGATTTCAACATGCCTCTAAGACAGTTGAATTGGGGACGTAGTAAAGAGGAAAAGGCAAATTATTAGGACTTTTACTTCTGAAGTTACTAGAATCATAAAAGAGCTAAATTCGAAAAAGGCAACTGTGCCAAAATTGTATCCAAAATTGTAACTCCCTTTGAAAAGCTCAAAAGTCTTATAAGCCACCAGTAGATTTCAACATGCCTCTAAGACAGTTGAATTGGGGACGTAGTAAAGAGGAAAAGGCAAATTATTAGGACTTTTACTTCTGAAGTTACTAGAATCATAAAAGAGCTAAATTCGAAAAAGGCATCAGAACATGATAATATCACTCCAAGAATGTTAATTGAGTTATCAAATATTGCTACAACGGTGCTCTCCTGGTCCTTAGTGCAATTCTTGGTTTCGGATACTATCCAACTTCGTGGAGATAGTCACACATCATCATGATAGATAAACTTGGGAAAGCTTTAACATAGCCGTCTTCTTACAAACCAACAAGTCTTTTAACCTGTATTTTTAAATATTTGAGAAAGTGTTACTATCAAAGATGACTCCTTTCCTCCACGAAAAAAAAAATATAATGCCAACACACATTCCACTGTTAAGCAAGTAAATAGAATTACCAACGAAATCAGTAAAGCATTCGGACACAGAGAGTACTTTTCAGCCATTTTTCTAGATGTATCTCAGACGTTCGATAAGGTCTGGCATGAAGAATGGCTAGCCAACTGGCGTATAAATATTACTGAGCAAATGAAGTAGCTTATATTGTTACTCACCTGGATCGAAGGTTCACGTGGCGAAAACATATAGCGAGTAAAATAACGTGTATGAAGTTAGGAATATAAAATTAACAAAAAAATATAAACGTAGCATAGACAACAAAATCCTTTTACACAATACAATCTTAAAACCGATTTGGATGTATGTCATTGAACTATGGAGTAACATCTGTGCAACCAACATTGATATACAAAGGTTCCAATCTAAAATGCTTAGCATAATTACAGGCTCACCATGCATAATAAAACATCATCAATCATGCAGATTTTGATACTCCTATTAAAGAAGATAGAGTATAGCAGAATGAGCTAAGCTCAACCACATTTTTGGACTTCTTTACTTTAAAATAGATTTAAGATTTGAATACTTATTGATAGTCTTCACCAAGCTTCTACTTCTTTACTGGCGTAGACACCGCTTACGCGATTATAGCCGAGTAAACAACAGCGCGCCAGTTGTTCCTCCTTTTCGCTACTTGGCGCCAATTGGATATTCCAAGCGAAGCCAGGTCCTTCTCCACTTGGTCCTTCCAAAGGAATGTAGGTTTTCCTCTTCCTCTGCTTCCCCCGGCGGGTACTACATAGCCGCTGCCTTTTAATTCGCTGAATTATGTCAATGTCGTCGTATATTTCGTACAGCTCATCGTTTCATCAAATGCGATATTCGCGTGGCCAATGCGCAAAGGATCATAAATCTTTGGCAGAAATTTTCTTTCGAAAACTCTCAACGTCGACTCATCTGTTGATTTCATCGTCCAAGCCTCTGCACCATACAGCAGGAGGAGAATTATCAGCGACTGATAGAGTTTGGATTTTGTTCGTCGCGAGAGCACTTTGCTTTTCAGTTGCCTACTAATTGCAAGAGTTTTGAAAGTATTCGACCCAATACACCCTGGGGGAATCAGAGGACTAGGAAGATCTCCACTCCGTTGGAAAAAGCAAGTGGAAAAAGACCTCGCTTCGCTTGGAATCCCTATTTGGCTCCAAGCAGTTGAAATAAAGATCGACTGTTGTTAACTCGGTTATAACCGCGTAAGTGGTGTCCGCGCCAATAAAGAAGAATGGTTTATTCCGATACTTTTATTATGCAAGTTAGTGGATCGACCCTCATCTCAACTCCCCTAAAGGCATCATTGAATCCGCTCGTGTCTTTTTCTTCATTATTACCATTCATAATCTAATTACGCTTAGTTGTAGTAATTCTAAAAGAAAATCATATATGTAAATGACACCCTACAACAACAATTAGCAATTGATATTGCCCGAACATTTATTGCGGATGACCTTCATTGGAAAGGTATGATAATGGCATGCTGCGTTGGAAAGTTTGCACACGGCACGCTAAGCGACATCAACTTGCGGTAACTAAATCCATGGAAAGCGTCCGCTGATCGCATACCTGACACCATCAACAACAACCTGTTTTTTCCATTTGGTATTTGCCTAGGCTTGGTAGGCTTAGTTTTTTAAGTAGAAGAAACTATATCGAATCAGAAAAAATTCAGAATAAATGTGACTGCCGAAGTGAGCAAGTGTCTGGTCTTTTAATTGGCGCCCAACGTGGGGCCTGTCGTAAATAAGCAATCATACTTCATTAAGGGCAGATTCTCCAACAAGGATAATCTCGAATCGAAGGATAGCCCGGCAGGCTAAGGACCTCATCAACTGAAGGAATTATAAAATTTAAAGGGCTCAACGATCCTTGCTTCAATCATCAGATCTCAACATACCCAAGAGTTTTCATAAAGAATACTTGTAAGTAATTATTCAAGATTATTTCTTGTGGTGAGTAAGTGTTATTATTAGTGAAAAGTTTCAATATCAAAGTGAAAGTTTAAAAAATAAATTTAATTTTGTATGGCATCTAAGTATTTCCTTTCTTAAATTTGATTTTTTCGTTTTTTTATAAAAATTGCTGAAACCACAGTAATTTGTCCTGTAAATTTTCACCCAAGTCCTTGCTTTAGGAGTGCGTTTTCAAAGGGCATACGGTTTCTGTTTGAAATAAGAAAATTGTGTTTTATAAGTTACGTGATTAAAAATGAGTGTTACGCGTGAACAAGTAATAGAAATAGTTAAAAAAGCAATGAAGAAATTAAGCAGGGATTGGCAGAGCAAATTTGCCGTCTTTCTCAAGCTCTTGACCGGCTAATTCCACCTAGCGGGAAAACTTAGTAAGTAAGTAAGCATGATCCTACAGTTAGTTCAGATAATTTAAGTTTAGATTTAATAAAATCCCTCCGAGAATTTAAAGGGTAAGCCTCAGCGTATCCCGCTTGGCGCACTGCAGCTCATTTTGCTATGAGCTATTATAAAGAACATTCAGAAAAATATTATGTCGCTATGGGAGTTTTCAGAAATAAAATTACAGATTCAGCTAATACATCCCTTTCTTCCTCTAACACAGTTCTTAATTTAAGGCAATAATCGCAAGGTTGGATCAGACATACGCAGATAAGAGACCGTTGTATGTTTTAGAAAATGAATTAAGTATTTTGAGGCAAGGCAATCTATCGATTGCTGATTATTACGATAGAGTTGATAAACAACTGACACTAATTATTAATAAGCAAATTATGTCCCATAATGGTAGCTCTGAAGCTGTCGCTGCTCTCAATGAGAGAGCAAGGCAAACCGCACTTCGTGTATTCGTTTCGGGTCTTCGTAGACCATTGTGTGACATACTCTTTTCCACCAGGCCAAAGGACCTTCCAACTGCGCTTGCAGTTGCTCAGGAGCTCGAAACTAGCCACAAAAAGTACGATTTTGCTCATATATTTGCCGTAGGAAATTCGCAGACGCCGAATATTCCTGTTACATCTCAGGGCCGTCAGTCTTTTTTTAGGAATCAGCTAAATCATCGCACTTATTCAAATCACAACAATAGACCAACTCCTATGGAAGTCGACCGTAGTATCCCTTCTACTCGGCAACATGCTAATCCTTACACCAGCAATGCTCTTCAAAAGCGAGACAGCAACCATTTGTACAACCCAAATCCTCCCATTAATACTTCTCGATCACAATAAAATCCAATCCATTTCCAGCCCACAGTTTTTAAGCGCGGTCGCGATCAAACATACTCTAAGAGATCACCATTCCCTAACGTACAAAGGGTAAACTATATGCCACATGAAATAGAAGCCAATTCTATCAACAATTACATAGAAGGAGATCAGGATAACCATGAGTACAATTATGATTGCGAGCATCAGGAAAATGATTACAACACCAATGACTGTCATGAATATATTGAGAGTAACTTTGCAGACGAAATCAACCATTTAAACTAAGTTCGCTCCTACCATTTATTACGAAAAAACGGCAAATGGTCAGGAGCTACGCATTTTAATAGACACAGGTACTTCAAAAAATTATGTCCAGAGCTATTCTTTCTTGGCGTGAAATCGATGGGAAAAACATTCAAGCTTAAATCAATCATTGGCGTCAATCTGATTGATAAACAATGTTTAATAAATGTCCTAGATTCTACCTCTACTTTTTATTTAATAACTAATTTAAAAACCTTTGATGGTATCATTGGATACGACTTTTTAAAAGAAATTAACGCTATAATTGATATAGAGAGGGGATAATTATTTTACCGCAATGGCCAAGTAAAACTTCAGCATATTTATTGCAGCCAAGTAAATTTGATAACCATAGAGTATTCGGTTCCAACTAGTATCCGAATCCAATTCAATGATATGTTTAGTAGCAATATTAATGCCTTTGCCGATACAGATAGAGCACTGCTTTATAACACCAAAGTACAGGGTAGAATTCGTACGATTACCAATGAGCCAATTTATACCAAAAGCTAAGCAAGCAGAGTTCATAAACACAGAATTGTTAGCTCTCCTTAAAGATAAAATAATTCGCAAATCTTGCTCTACATATAACTCGCCTGTTCATGTGGTTACAAAAAAGGGCTTAGACGAAAATGGTAGGCAAAAATTACGGATGGTGATGGACTTTAGGAAACTAAATGAGAAAACAATTTCAGATAGATATCCCATTCCTGACTCGTCAGTAATTTTCGCAAACTTAGGGAAATCTAAATATTATACCACCCTCGACTTAAAATCGGGATTTCACCAGATAATTTTATGCGATGAAGATCGGGAAAACCCGCTTTCAGTGTCAACAATGGAAAGTACGAGTTCTGTCGTCTGCCATTTGTCCTGAAAAATGCTCCCAGCATTTTCCAGCGAGCTATCGATGATGTCCCTCGTGTATACATAGAAAAATGTTGCCACGTTTATATGGAAGACATCATTATTTTTTCTCCTGACGAACAACCCCATTAAGTTGACATAAACATAATTTTACAAAGTTTTAGAAAAAGCAAGAATGAGAATTTCGTCCGAAAAATCAAAGTTTTTTAAAATAGAAGTTGAATTTTTGGGATTTTTAGTTTCACGAACTGGTATCCAAACATGGCCAACTAAAGTGAATGATATACTCAATTATAAAATTCCAAACACTCTTCGAGCACTACGATCATTCCTTGGGCTATCAGGATATTATCGAAGATTTGTGAAAGATTACGATAGAATTGTGAAGCCGCTCACAAAATATATGAGAGGGGAAAACGGAAATGCAGTTGCGAATAAATCAAAAGCCGTTGTCATAGAACTTGACCATGAAGCTATAAGAGCATTCGAGAAAATCAAACGGGTGTTGGCATCTGAAGATGTACTCCTGCAACACCCGGATTATAGCCAACCTTTCGAACTTACTACAGATGCCTCTTCAAGTGCGTTGGGAGCAGTTTTGTCACAAAATGGCAGACCAATCACTATGATTACTCGTACTTTGTCTGCCTCAGAACAAAATTATGCTACAAATGAACGAGAGCTCCTCGCAATAGTATGGGCATTAAAAAATTTGCGCCATTACTTGTACGGTATTAGAAATAGTAACATTTTTACCGATCACCAGCCCCTTATTTCGCTGTATCTGAAAAGAATCATAACTCAAAATTGAAAAGATGGCGTGCTTTTATCGAAGAGTTTTCACCAAAATTTCACTACAAGCCAGGAAAAGAAAATAAAGTAGCCGACGCCCTTTCTAGACAGTTCATCCACAACTTGAGTGAATCACGGAAGATGGAAACCGTTCATAGCGAACAGTCTTCTAGTGATGTCATTAAAACTATTAAATATCCTATAAACCAATTTAAAAATCAGTTAGTTTTATCTAAATCCGACCATTTTAGCAAAATAAATAAAATTTTATTTCAAAAGCTCCGACGTCATATTATTTGTTTTGACACCATCGAAAACCTAATGCGCTATCTAAAAAAAGCTATCAATCCAAATGTCACAAACGGCTTACAATGTGAACATAAAGTTTTGGCAGAAATACAAAATGAATTAGTGAGGCAATTTCCTGGGGTTAAATTCGTACACACAGAAAAACTTGCAATTGATTTAAGCAACAAGAGTGACCAACTAGAAACACTCGCTACGGAATATAATCGAGCTCATCGATGTCTGAACGAGAATTTTCAACAAATCTCAAATGAATATTATTTTCCAAACATGAGAAAAATGCTGAAATCTTTAATTGTGAACTGCAGAATTTGTTTGCAAAGTAAATAACAAAGAAAATCATTTGATCCTGGTATTGGAAAAACCCCCATACCGAAATACCCCGGAGAAATACTCCATATTGATATTTTTATCACAGCCAAACAGCATTTTTTAGCTTGTATTGACAAGTTTTCTAAATACGCCATTGTTAAGCCAATAGCTTCACGTTCCACAGTTGATATAAAAGATGCAATGCTAGAAATACTGCTAATTTTTAAAAATACCAAAACTATAGTATCTGATAATCAAAAAGCTTTCCATTCCATCTTTCTTAAAAGTCTTCTTAGGCATAATTTTTCAATCGAATAGTTTTTTCATCCTACACTTCATAGCGAGAGTAATGGACAGGTTGAGAGGTTCCACTCCACACTGCTGGAAATTGCCCGCTGCATCAAGGAACAACAACAAATAAGTGAGACTAATGACCTAATGTTATTAGCCACACATAAATATAATACTAGTATCCATTCTGTCACAAACTTGAAGCCAATTGAAGCTCTCTATAGATCATCAATAGAAACACTAGAAACGAATTGAAACGTGCACAAGAAAAAACGCTAGACAGATTTAATAAAAACAAAAATACTAAAACGTATAAGCCTGGCGAAAAGGTGTTTCTTAAAAGGAATAAAAGACTGGGAAACAAGTTCAGCAGTATTTATATTGAAAAGGTTATTGAAAAGGACTTGGGAACAACGGAACTAATAGATGGTAAAAAGATTCACAAAAGCAGTATACGTTAGACATTTTTTGTATGTAAACTCATTATTCATACTGTTATAATCAACTTATATGCCAGAAATTAAAAAAAAGTATACATCTAAAAAACTATAAGAAATTAGTATTAAAATAAAATCCACAAGCATCTAATCTTGAATATTTACCTTTATTTTAAGTTCAAGATAAAAAAATGTAAAAATGAAATACTACTTTTTGTTATTTGGATATTTGTATGTCAAACCAATTAAAAAAAGGCACACTGTCACAACAACTGTTAACATCTGCATCACAACCTACTGATGGCGTTGCACTTTCAAATGATACAATACAAATGCAATGTTGATGGAGTAACGAAACCATCCTATTGAACTGTAGCCTAAAACAAGAGCTGGTCATGGAGGGGAATAGTTAGTGGATCGACCCTCATCTCAACTCCCCTAAAGGCATCATTGAATCCGCTCGTGTCTTTTTCTTCATTATTACCACTAATTATCTAATTTCGCTTAGCTGTAGTAATTCTAAAAGAAAATTGTATATGTAAATGACACCCTACAACAACAATTAGCAATTGATACTGCCCGAACATTTATTGCGGATGACCTTCATTGGAAAGGTATGATAATGCCATGCTGCGTTGGAAAGTTTGAACACGGCACGCTAAGCGACATCAACTTGCGGTAACTAAATCTATGGAAAGCGTTTGCTGATCGCATACCTGACACCATCAACAACAACCTGTTTTTTCCATTTGGTATTTGCGTAGGCTTGGTAGGCTTAGTTTTTTAAGTAGAAGAAACTGTATCGAATCAGAAAAAATTCAGAATAAATGTGACTGCCGAAGTGAGCAAGTGTCTGGTCTTTTAATTTGCATAAGCGTAAGCGGTGCCCGCGCCAATAAAGAATAATAGAGATTTATTACAATTAGTTTCGACCTAATCTTAGGTATTTTATACCCTTATTATAATAAACTTAAATATTAATTAAATTTTATTAATTGAAGCCAAAAAGAGGCTTATCACTGTTAATGATAGAGCTGAGATCAATGTCCAATTAAGGTAGTATGACGTTCAAGAAAAAGCTGCTAACTTTTATCTTATTCCGATACTTTTATTATGCAATATAAAGAGATCAAATGGAGGACAGAGTCATATGTAGAAGTTCACGCAAGTGAGGAAAGTTCTCTGATAGCCATTCACTTGGGAGTGGCCAGAAACGATTCTTTTACATATGGCTCAAGTATCTTCTGGGTAGCCTAAGAACATCTGTTTAAAGGCGAGCTAAAGTAAGAAGGCGAAGCAGCCCCTTCACAGGATTGTGCGCTGGGTTTGGGGCCCGCCACGTAAAAAGCGCCCCCAATGAAAGATTACCAACTAACTCGGATGAGAGATCTCCTTTTGATGACAACCATGGCAAACGAAATAAGGACTATGATTTGAGGGCATGCACTTGGAATGTCCGGTCCCTTAATTGGGAAGGTGACGCTCCTTAGCTGGTTGATGTCCTCGTTAGAGTGAAGGCTGACATCACCGCCGTCCAAGAAATGCGATGGACGGGACAGGGACTGAGGGTAGTAGGTCCTTGTGGCATTTACTACAGTTGCCATATAAAGGAGTGCAAGTTTGGTGTAGAATTCGTGGTGGGAGAGAGACTCCGTCGTCAAGTACTATCACTCTCTCCGTTGGATGGACGTCTAGCCAAAATCCGAATCAAAGCCATCTTGCTCTCTGAGAGCACTCGTCAACAAGTCGCTATAAAGCAACTGTGGGGCGGCATTTCAAGCTCCTTACATACAGCAGCGTGCGGGATATGATAGATACCGAGAGTTGAAGACGGAAGCGAGACGCAATCCGAGACAGAAAAAGCAAGAGGCCGAAATACGTGAGTATGAAGAGCTTGACAATCTGTCCGACAAGGGTAGTGCTGGAAAGTTTTATAAAAAAATGCGTTTTGTTTCGTTCCAATTAATTTTACATGTTTTGATTTACTAAGATTTGTAGTCAAAATATCTGCTGGCAGATTATCTATACTTGAATATTTTTAACCAATTACATTATTTTTTACAACTTCTCGTATATAATGAAATCTTATATCAATATGTTTACTTCGATTGTGGTAAACTGGATTCTGCGCTTAATATTGTGAACTCAAATTATCACCATACATTGTGAGCGCCCTCTTGCTATTGTAGCAATCAATTTCATGTAACAAATTTTCCAAATAAACTGCCTCTTTGGCTGCCGCCGATAACGCCATGAATTCAGCTTCGGTACTGCTTAAAGCAACTTTCACCTGTTTCTTACTGCCCCAAGAGAATATACAACCTGCCAGAGTGAGTGCATAGCCGCTATAGGACCTTCTGCCATCTACGCTACTACCCCAATCTGCATCTACGAAGCCCTCTGCTTGGTACCCGTCTTTCTGAAATGAATCTTTAAATTTTTTGTTGCAGACACTACTACATGTTTTGCCGCTGTCTCATGTTCACTATGAGGATCGCAACTTTTTTGCGCCAACTTGCTGGCTGAATGTGAGAAGTCGGGCCTTGTCGTTATTGCTAAATACATCAACGCGCCAATAAGATACTGGTATTCTGTAGTATTTACTCTTTCGCATTCAATTGAAGAACATTGAATCTTAAAGCCAGGATCAAGTGGAGTAGATGCCCCGCGACACTGCTCCTTAAACAAATTTTGTAAGTATTGAGGGTGACCAACAGTTATATCGCTTACGCTGCCAACACATTCAATCTCCATTCCAAGAAAATGTTGGATTCTGCCTTTGTCAACAATATCGAAACTCTTAGCGATTTGTCTCTTTATCGCCAATAAGTCTGTCTCGCTCGAACTTGCGACGATAATGTCGTCAACGTAAACAGCAATGAAGTTATAATTTTTATGTTTATGTTTTTTGTATAAAGGCATGGCTCATTCTGACACTGCTTAAAACTAATGGATTTTAAAGTGATACTCGTATCCAACTTACGGTTCCATTCTCTGCCAGACTGCTTTAAACCATACGAGTATATCGCTTTCTTCAATTTTAGCACACGATTGGGATATTTGGAATCGATACACCTTTCTGGTTGTTCCATATACACCTCACCGTCTATCTCGCTGTTAAGGTACGCCGTTGATACATCCAGTTGATGCATATGTGGTTCCTTTTCAGCTGCCAATGCAAACAGCATTCGTATAGTTGCATAACGTACTACAGGGGAAAACGTTTCGTTGTATTTAACGCCATACCGCTGGCTACACCCCGTTGCAACTAACCTTGCTCTGTATCGCTCAATGTTTCCAGGTTTGTCTCTTTTTTCATTAAAAACCCATTTACAAGGAATTTTTCGTTTTCCAATTGGCAAATCAGTTAATGCCCATGTTTGGTTTCTAATAAGCGAATCGAATTCTCTGTTCATAGCCTCTTGCCAGCGCTTACAGTTTTTGCTTGACATTTCTTCTTTTACAATATTCGGTATCTTGCCACTGCTATCAGCTAAATTTACCGAGTGAAACTGTTTGTTCTGACGGACCAGGTTTGCCAGTACGAAGAATTTTCGGTCTACCTCTTCTTCGTTTTTCGTTTGCATTGCTCTCACTTGTGCTATCATATATGATCTCGTTATCGTCCTGTACATCAAGTTAATCACCTGTTACATTCTCTGTTTCTGAAGTTGTTTCATATTTCTCCTCCTCAAAATGAACATTCGCTTCTCTTTCAACGTTTAAACTTTTTTCACAATGCCACTTTGGTACTATTTCTATTTCAACTATAACTCGTTCTGCTTCTTTTTCTCGTACGCTTCCTGTCGTAGATTCATCAAAGATGACATCTCGCTTCTCAACTATTCGTCTCTCACTGCAATCGTACAAACGATATGCTTTTGCTGTCAACAAAAGTGTACTCTTTCCTCTTTTCGTGAAACTTATGTTGTTGATTTTTAATTAGACCAACTGCTTTTGATCCAAATATTCTCATATATCGGACATTTGGTTTATAACCCGTCCAAACTTCGTATGGTGTTTTATCACCAAGTGGTCTAGTAACTGAACGATTTCGAATATAGACTGCAATTGCCACAGCTTCAGCTTATAACGACTCACAAAGTCCAGCCTGCACAAGCATACTGTGAGCCATCTCTACGATCATACGATTCGCGCGTTCCGCTACTCCGTTCAGTTGGGGCGTAAAGGGGACTGTTAACTGTCTTTGTATACCACTTGCATTAAGGAAATCATCGAACTCACTATTGACGTACTCAGTGCCATTGTCACTTCTTAACACCTTAATTCGTTTCTCTGTTTGACACTCTACTAGACTTTTAAACAATTTGAATTTCTCTAGTACCTCATTTTTATGTTTCAAAAAATAAACAAACATACGTTTTGATTCGTCTATAAAAGTTGTGAAATAACGCACACCTCTTAGAGACACTTTTGGCATAGGCCCACATACATCAGAATGAATTATGTCTAACAAATTCACCGAACTATGCCCATTGTTTTGTGGAAACGGATTTGAGCTTATTTTTGGTTTTATTCACACGTCACAGTTTACGTTTTTTGGTACATTTTTTTTTTAATTTAACCCATTCACCATTTTCTTATTAGACAGCTCTCTTAGGCTTGAAAAATTCAAGTGTCCATAGTGCTTATGCCAAGCCATAAAATTTTCTTCTGCTACACTGAAACAAGAATGCTTTCTATTTCAGTCAAATATATATAAATTATTCCTCTTTGGAGCTTTTAACACAACCTTGGATTTTTGATTTCTTATTATCGCATGGTCACTTTCAAAACAAATAGTTACACCATTGGCAATTGCTTTTCCAACCGATATGAAATTCCCACCATAGTCGGCACATATAACACATCTTTTAAATATATTTTGCAGTTTACCTGTATTTCGACTGTTCCTACACCTACCGCGTTTACGTAATTGTCCGATGCTAGCATCACTCTCTCTTTACTTTGTCGGAGAGAAACAAACATACTTCGCTCACTGCATATGTGAGTGAAGGCACCACTATCAATGCACCACGATGATCTTTGGAAACCCGACACATCTGTTGCCGCTAGCACTGCAAATGAACACTTCTCATTATAACCAGTGTTTTTGTCCTTTTTCGGCGCTTTACATTTTGAAGCCATATGCCCACGCTTGCCACAGTTGAAGCACTTTCCTCTGAACTGTTTCTTCAATGTATTATTTCCCCTTTGAAATTTGCCAGAAAAGCTTGCTGACTGACCACTCCAATGCTTTCCTTCTCCTTTTGAGATTGTCTGTCGTACTCTTCCAATAGCTTCACTTCACAGAATGATAACCAGCAGCTCATCACTTAACTCTATGTCTAGCTGAGCTAACTTGTCTGACACACTAACAAACTCTTGTATGTGTTGAACCATAGACACACCTTCAGGCATACTGAGGCTGAGTAACCGTTTATATAAGCTTACTTTTCGCAGCCCAAATATCCGCGTGCACCAAAACACATTTCATTTGTACACACCACGTATCGTAGTTGGTATCATCCAATTTTTCAATTTGGTATAGTGAACTCATATTGTACTTTTAAACACTTTATGCGACGCACGCAAAACCGAATTACTTTTATATAGTTCTTATTTAATTCCGACGTAGGTAGGTCCTAGGCCCATAACCTGTTGTCGCACTTACTTCAATCGCAAGGAGTCGGAATAAATAAAATACTTTCTTTATAGTTCCTACGACCATTCCTATCTGTGGTTTATTAAGAGCTAACTCACTGGATTACAAAAGTCTTAAACGTAACCGAAAAACTTTGTTGTTGTAAGGGGAAAATTATGGCCATTCGTGGTTGCCAGATTTTTCAACAGAACATCACACAGAATTCAATTTGCACCTTCTCTATGCTTTTAACTCTCTGGTTGAACTATGGTATACTCTGCTTCTTCTTTGATTTGTGTCACTTGTAATTTCTTTTATATCCTCTTCTCATCCCAATCCCAAATTCTAATTTTCCTTAACCGTTTCGAGACGACTTTTATGTATCGATGCCTACAGATTTTTTTTTTTTTGTGATGAAATCAATTGTGCTCACCTTATAAACAAACTAATTTTTGCCTTTTTTTTTAATTTCCTGTAAGGGATTTAGAGTCCTTGGACTAAAATGTCCCAACAGTCGTTTTGGTCGGGAATAAAATGCAAAATTACTGAGTATAGTTTTTGAGTATTTATTTTAAAAAATTATTATTTCATACATTTTTCATTAGGTATGGCACACGGAGTAAAGCACTTTTTACAAAATGCTAGGTTACAACCTTGGCACATTTGTTTGGTTCTGCTTTCTTTCCCCTTTTTCTTACATCCTTCGCAACGCCGGCGCATAGTGCCTCGGATAGGCAAATGGTCGCCAACATTACCAAGTAAACGTGAACGTTTTGAATTTCTGCCACCTTTTCTTATATGCTTCACCGAGGCGGATGTTCTTCCTTTTGCTATAAGCTGTTCAGATAACTCCACAAGGAATTCTTTGAACGGTTTCTTTTTTCTGTGTAATTCTGAATAGATAATCCAAGCATTTACTGCACAAGTCATCAATAGACGGAAAAAGACCTTTTTCCACCATTTTTTGGATTTCCTGTTGAGATCGTACACTCCAATCACTTGGTCGATCCCACCCATTATTTTGCGATAAC
Source organism: Bactrocera correcta (assembly GCA_027475135.1). Classification (NCBI taxonomy): domain Eukaryota; kingdom Metazoa; phylum Arthropoda; class Insecta; order Diptera; family Tephritidae; genus Bactrocera; species Bactrocera correcta. The sequence goes on from CM050322.1 coordinate 54,791,366, forward strand.
ATTTTATCATGTCTGAACAGGATACGTTGAGCTTGTTTCCATCTCTAATTTTTCTTTCCACACTACCAACAGTATTAGTATGACAATTACTGAGCACCAATACTTCCTTCGTATCTTGCCACCTAACTGCCATTGCGCCGCTCTGATTACATTTGAATATACATATATTGATCTCGTTCAAGTTTTTCTGTTATTTTTGGCAAATCCTTTCGATTAGAAATATGTACATGTTCCAAAGGCTGGATAATCAATAGTATTTATCAATTTGACTGAAGTGAAAAATCTGTCGAAACATAAAGTTACATCTGGTTCACTAATGGTGTATGCTAGTTTGTTCACAACACGTTCGCCTAGAGTGCCTTGGAAACACCTGGTTTCTTTCCCAGTGTAAATATTGAAATCGTAGGTGTATCCAGAAAGTGAGTCACATCTCATCCATATTTTTATACCACGTTTCACTGGTTTGAACGGCATATATTGCTTCATGGCAGAGCGACCTACGAATTTTGTCATACTCTCATCAATACTCTGAAACGGGCTATCTTGACTCATCTCTCGAAATGTTTTCTTCAGGCAGTTAACTATGTCATCTACATAGAAGGTTTTTGGGGCATTTGGAGGTTTTTCTACAGGTGCAAAGTACATTTTTGCCATTAATAATTTGAATCTATCCCGTGAAATTGCGTCTTTTATTGCATCATTTTTTAGAAATGGTTTTTCGGACCAATAATCAGACATTGCTGGTACATGGTTGTAGCACATTATAAATGAACAGCCCAAAACAATCATAATTTTTCCATAATTAGTGTCCTTCACAGAAACATTGAGCAACGTATTTCATTGCACTCAATGGCATAAATTTTAAGAATATATCTAGGTGACTATTGTATATACATACTTTTGAGCCCAAGGTGCATTTGCGCATCTCTGAAATATTCTTTTTTGGCACAAAGTTTGGCGGAGGGTCCATCCAAATATTTAATGGTGCTTCAGCTATCGTTGCAGAAGTATGTAGTGGCTCTTGTACTATTTCCATTATTTCTGGATTCGGTATTTGCGCCTGATCATCGCATGTTGGCACTTCTTCTTCATTTGAACTATCAATATCTTCTGAATTTGATGTTAGCACCCCATCATCTCCTCTGTCATCTTCATCTGAACTTTCCTCTGCTTGCGATTGGGAATACAATTCGTCAGACCCACCAGATTCACTAAAGCCGTCGTTCTCTAATTCAGACTCGATTTCTCCGACATGCAATGGCCGTGGCATTTTGAAGCCTTAAATAATATAAAGCGAGTAAAACACCGGTATATATAAATAGATGTTATAACCACACGAAAGAAAATGAATGGATATAAAAACCTGTTGGGATAAAAAGAAACCACAATAAAATACTGTTGGGATATTTGTATCCCAATTAAAAAAAGTGGTAAAAAGTACATTAAGATTCTATTTTACCTGCAATATATCAATTTCACTACACAACACTTTTATAACAATTTCGTGTAATTTTAGATGTTGTTAGAAGATAATTACTTAGTTTTTACGTGAAATACTCCGGAAGAAAATTATTCTAAACAAAACCACGTGGTTACAAACTACCATCTGCCAAAAGCTGAAAGGTTTTTCCCGCCTAAATTGTCAACAATGCAACTACATAACCATAGAGAACGTTGGGATCTTCGTGAACCAATTTCATATGGTACATTTTAAGTAAGGATTTTTTAAACAACTTTTGGGATAAAAACATATCAGGAGTCTCGAAACGGTTAAAAAAATGTTTTCTTATTTTAGAGCCTCTTTATCTTACCTGTTTAAAAATTTTTACTTTTTTATTTTCTATCGTAAGTTTAATTTCGCTTATTGTTACCACTAAAACATAAAAAAATGTAAACCTATAGGTGTGAAACCCACAAAATTTTATTTTTAAAATTAGAGACGGAAAGGTCTTTATTTAAAAAATATATTCTAATTCTAATATAAAGGGCTAGAACTATTTTTGGGTCTCAATTATCACAACACAGAAAGGGCCTAACATCTTTCATTTGAATAAAAAGAATATCTCCTATTCCTATTTTATGACAATTACTGTCGAGTTCTTCTAAAAATCTTGTTTCCAAAATTTTTACAAATGCTATAAAATTTTCAGGCGGCTTCACTAAATTGCATTTGTCTATTTGATTTGCATGAAGATGAATTCGTCCGAAGGAATTTTGTTTCCTAAATATGGCAGAGACAGGGAACATATATGCAGTTTTCATTTAAAAATTTTCTTTCAAAAAACTAATTTCTAAACTACTATCTAATGTGATTGATCTAACGAGGTAGTGTTTAGGCCGTGGTAAACCTTGAAAACCCTGCCAAGAAAGGTAATTCAATAGGGAATCATTACACACATTAAGTAGAACATTATTACTATGTTCCAAAATTACTGTAGCATCAGGTTTTAAATGCAGCTCACAGTTTCCTTTTGTTACGACGTTTACGCATGGTAAGCTCCACAATTTCCTAAACAAACTAGAGAACATATAGGCCGTTACTCTAGTACCTCGAATCTGCCCAAAAAAATGTTTGAAACTGTTCTGACATAGTCGTCTCATCTTCAAGTATGGAAAACCTGAGTGTAACAAAAAGCGCCATAATCGCCTTAAACTGTTAGTATTTAACACCCACCTCTTAATAAAACTAAAACTTTTGGTTGTGTTGCTTCCCAAATCGTCTACAACCCGAATAGTTTTTAGAATTTTTTCTGCCTTATTTAAAAACCTAACTGTTCAGGGGAACCTACAAAAACTTTTTAGTGGGTACAACGGCCTCAAAGAAACTGCTATTTAAAATATCAAATAATTTATAAAAAAAAAAAAAAAAACGAAACGAATTCCGCGGTATTAATAAAGCTGCTACTATTCCATCTTAAGGCTCCTCCAAAAGCGACCGCATTACTCAATACTTGAGACGCGAATTTAACCTTCATTTTTTGGAAGGTATTTGGATAAATATGAGCATCGGTTAATTTATGCGCACACCGATAACTCGATTTAGAGTTGGTTTCATAAAAATGAGCAATATCCTACCAACTTATTCGAAACTTTTTAAAGAAACCCGAATTTTTTAAATTTTGTAAACAGTTACGACTACCTTTTATCAAATGGGTGCTATCATTAAAAAAATACACTTCCTTGCCATTATCATTAAAAAAAGGCCGTGACGCTGAAACACCTAACAAATTGGTGAAATTCTAAAAATTGGTGCCTGGTCGCAAACAAAATTGCAAGGAATTAGTCCTATATTTTGCAGTTGGGTAATGGCTTCAAGAACGTATTTCTTGAGGACATCCCCTTTACGAAAAAATAAGCCAATGGATGGGACCCAGGCTCACAACCTATACCTTGTACCATTATGGTCATTGCAGTTTTTGCTAATCTAGAAGTGCGATTTTCATCGCCATAATCCTCAATACCTACCATCCTATCGAATTTCCTATCACACTATAAATGAAATTTCAGTGACATTTCATTACATGAAACCGACACAAACTTTTGTTCGAAAGTGAATCCCCTACTTCTAATCTCTAACGATGGGCGCAACCTGGGAAACCGGGTCAGTCTGTAACAAAATTTTCCAAAGTACTTTCGGATGGAAACGTCCGGTGTGTTTTACGTGGGTACCTGCTGACGACAGCCTTACTCCACGGCGCTCAAAAGCACAGCGGATCAAATCAATGCGTTGATCAGCGCCCTGAGAATGCTAAGCATTTTCAGTACCAATTGGCAATGTGGAATGGACACACTAACCACCTTGGTAGGGTTCGAGGCCCATCTAAAACCACTGCCGTGCTTTGGGTCCGGCACCCGGTTGCAATGCAACTCCACATTCAACTGACAAGGTCAGTTCTTCCCGCGATTTGGGTTTCAACCACAACCACCACGATACTCCCGGAGGGGCCAGTCCGCATGAACAGGTTGGAGTTACCTCCAAGGGCTCCTGCTCCCCGTGGTACCAGAATTAAGTCTCCGGTCAGACCTCGTAGCCGAAACTACTACCAGTTGAGCTACCATACTGCTCTGGACTGGTGGCCAGGGGTTGGACCCCATACACACATCACTTACACACACCAATCATACAAAAAACTAAAACTCTAATTTCCAGCTAACCGCCTTCGCCGCTTAAATATTTCACGCGCAAACAGCCCTAACTGTTCGGTATTCCGACTAGTGGAGATCACACCACTAACATCTAATCGTCCATCAGTCCAGCTAATCCACATACCACCCAGATCCCTAATGTCCGAGTACATCGGGCACTCCGCAATTAAATGCGACCAACTCTCTAACCCCGCCCCACAAAAACACCCCGACGTATCCGAAAGGTGCCCCTGATGCAAAAATGCATTCAGAGGCCCATGCCCCGTAAGCAGGAAACTCAGACTCAGACAAAATCTGAAGTCTGGGTTATCCTCAACGAACCCAACGTCCCGAATGTAATCGTACGTCACTCGGCCGTTAGGACTATTGTCCCAACATTGTTGCCACCTACACCTAACCCTATCATCTAGAAGCCTCTTGCTCCCTAGATATCCCTCCCTCTCCACATCATCGTCGGAAATCCAATCGTTTCGCAGCAATGACACACTCAAACCACTTCTTAACCTGAATGCAACAGCACGCTGTATGACAATAAGGTCAAGAGGGGGTGCACCTAATAGCACCTGCATCGCATCCGTTGAGACGGTGCGACATACAGGCAAGCAAGCATGCATCATACAACGCTGTATTGAGAGGAGTTTTTGAGACCCCAAGACAGTCGTGGCTGCCTCCCACCATACAGGGGCTACATATGTGGCACAGGCCACAAACGAGCCACGATATATGGTGCGGACAGCACGACGTCCGAGACCCCAATCGCTCCTCAAAATACGTCGTATTTTGCCTACGGTCGCCTGTAGTCGCTCCTTCACTTTCACCAAGTGTGGAGTAAAACAGATCCTTTCACTCATGGTCAACCCCAGATACTTGACTTGCGTCACATATCTGATGCCATTTACTCGGACAATCGGTGGACGAGCCGGGGACAATCTACCTTTCAGCAGCATTGCCACCGTTGTGTCCATCGATATGTCAACCCCCGCACCTAAACCCCAAGAATGAACGATCTCTAAGAGATCTCCTCGCGCCCGCTCTAACTCAGACCTGGAGCGACCTTCAACAATAAGAAGAAGGTCGTCCGCATACGCACAACACTTACAGAGTGGCTCGAGCTGCCCAAGCAAAGTGTCCATCATAAGGTTCCAAATATATGGACCACAGATGGAACCCTGCGGGCAGCCCCGAACAACTCCGATCTCCACACTTCCATTCATGCCGACAGGAGAGGCCTATCTGTCCGAAAAATAACTCCTCCAAAGAGTAACTTCCGGACAGCCAAGCTCCTCCAGTCGTTTTACCACTCGATCCCAGCTTAGGTAATCAAACGCCCCCTTGAAGTCAACAAATATGCCAAGGACATATTTGTTGACATTCTCCCTAACGACATTCTGAACGAAAAACCACGCATCCTCTATAGTGCGTCCTTTCCTGAACCCAAACTGCCTATCCGACCACATACCAAGCGTTAGCTCCTGAAGCCGTTCCACCATTACTCTTTCCAGCACTTTTCCAAGTACTGGGAGGAGACTGATGCCCTGATAAGATCGAGGATCGCTCCGGACTTTATCAGGGGGCTTCAGGAGAGGAACAGCCCCAGCACTTTTCCACTCGCTTGGGAAATATCCCTCCCAGACGCCCTTATTATAAATGGCCTCCAGGTATTCCGGAATGAACTTCCATAAGCTTTTACACATCTCTCCGTTCAAACCATCAAAACCTGGGGACCGTTTAGACCTAACCAGGCCAAAGGCGTACCCCAACTCCCCATCATCTAATGGAGGGACAGGCACCTCTTTTGCTTGAGGTACCTGCACCTCTGACCTAGGAAAGAACGCACCTTATAGAACCTCTGCACACTCTCTCCACGACGATAACAGAGTGTCACCGACGCGAAGAGAGGTGACATCCTCCCTCCTACGACCCCTGCAGATCCTATAGACCTGGCCCCAGGGGTCGTTCCTATTTTCCCTACAAAGCTCCTCCCCTCATCTTCTTTGGTTTTTACCAACATCTCCTTGTATACCCTATCCGCACAACTAAACTCATACCTAAGCTGGGACAGCCTATCAGAATTGGACCGCCGAGCGCGTTGAAACTTACGCCTCAATCGCCTGACAGTCCTCCTCTTCAAGGTTAACTCATGCGTCCACTATTTAATTTTACTAACTTAAAGAACACTCATACCTACCAAAAACACTATCATTCACCACCCATACTACCTCATATAGACGAGCGATTTGCTCAACAACCCCCAACTCCTCACACTCTCTAAGCGGTATACTGAATACCGATTCCCTAACCGAGAGTCCATATTGGTTCCAGTCAGTACCAGAGGTACGCCATCGCCGCAATGGACTCTCATAAGGTAAGGGAGGGGATCGAGGGTAACCACAATTTGAAGCAAATTATTGTCACATAATCCCCACCCTCCCCTAACCTCCCAACCAACACTTAAAGCCCTACTTGCTGCCTCGTTCATAAGCCTCACGTCAATGTCGCTCACGTCCCCAGGCGCATCGAACCTATACCACTCGCACGGCTCATTCAAAATGTGGAGGCTATTAGCCACCACTCATTCGCTTAATGCCTCGCCTCGACTGTGTCTTTGGTATCCAGACGAATGCCGGGATACCTTACTAAACCACATCGAGGACGAGGCATTCGCATCCAACCCTAGGATAAATGGGCTACTACTCGCAAGTAATAGTAACTTATCCATGTAGCCCAGGTAGGGCTCTAGGGGCTCGCTATATTAACAATAAATAATAGCGACAAACATCCTACCGAACTCCTCTTCTACAGCTACACATATACCCAGTTGTGAAGAATCCACAACTACGCAATCGTAGCGTGGATTATTCACAACTATTGCAGCGTTAGCTCTAAGGTCAGTGAAGACCTTAAAACCCCTAGGAAGTCCCCGAACCACTTCTTTTGTGACTTAGTGCGGTGCATTGACGCAACTGGCAGCTTTGTGGGCTTCCTGACCGCACCTCCGACAGACATCAGACGTAGCCCTACACTCACGCACCCTGTGGTCAAATCCCATACAGCGGAAGCATCCGGTGACGGGGTTATCCGGCCGCACCCTGAAGGAGAACCACTTTATGTAGCACCGACCTGCCTCCAAAAGGGCGGACATCAATTTGTCCCTATGTTAGGGACCCACCTCCCTCAGCACTTTGTAATAACCTCTTTGGAGGAGGTTTCAGAAACCTTACTCCTGATAACGACCGACCAAGTCTCCACAGGCTTCGGCGCCACCGGTGCAATAGCTTCCAGCACAGGTGCTGGAGGCGCAGGTATCGGTGCCGACGGAGTCGGCATTGATCTGCTCGGCGTCGAGGAGTGACCCCCGCAACCTCCCTTAAGGGCATCAACTTGACCGCGATGATGGGCATTCTCGGTAATGACCGTCATCAAGAGCGCCTCATACTTTGAGGCAAGCTCCAGCAGCCCCTTCGCAGTACCCACATCGAAATTCTTCGATTCTAACACCAGCTCGTTGAGCTCCCCCATAATCCGTTTGGCAGCCGCCACATGGCTGACTGCCCCACCCCCCACAACAACTGCTCCCCGTGAGAACTCGCCTCTTTGGCACGCCCGGCAGCCGTTTCCTTGCCAACCGTCCTAGACGGTTGGGCAACCGTTTTCCCTGTGGTGCCACACTGGGCTTCCCACCACGACTTCCGCTCCCTCCCTCGCTTTCCCCTTCACGACACGGCGACCCCGTACGCCCAGCCGCTTTGACAACGGTAGCCACATTGGCACTCCCGCCACAACTACCGCTCCCTCCCACGTTTCCCCCTACGTTACGCGGCGACCCTACACGCGTAACCGCTTTCCCAGCGGAGACCACATTGGCAGTCCCGCCACCACTCACGCTCCCTCCGTCGCTTTCCAACTCCTTAGGCGGCGACCCCAAACGCGCCTTACTCCGTGGTGGAGTCTTTACCGCTCCCGACGTTTCATCATCGCCTCCCGACGTGGAATCCTCCACGACTGTTGAAGCGGCGGATTCTTCGCTTCCAGCGAGGGCCTTCGTCCTCTTCTTCCGTCCACGAGGCATCCTACTTCCCGACTTACCTCTCAGTCGAACTGATCCGCTGGCGTACCACTAGCGCAGAAGGCTCACGGACAGAAAGATACTGGAGCAGCTGCTCTCCAGGTGTTTGCGTCTGAACGCGCTGAAAAATGCGACCCACGCAAAAGCCCGCTCAATAACAATGACCACCCAAGCGGTCGATTATAGCGTGCTCGCGGTGGCACAGCCCACAACCCCAACCTGCAGTTGGATTAAGGCCACTCAATTGGCCGCCGGCCGGACAAAGTCCCCGAATCTGTCCGGAGTCGACCGATGTGGCGCTAAGCCGAATCGCACCGTGGGCTAAACGGTAGCACTGTTATGACCGTTTGTCCTCGCAGGAGTCGCAATCTCCAACCCTGGACAGACGCTTGCACCCTTTGGGCAAACCTGTCCAAATCCTCCTGCCACAGAGCCAACTAAATGCCAAATGCTCAGCACAGAACTACTGGCAGGCAGTCCAGTCAGAAAGAATACCAACAACACGGAGCTACACTGGAACCGTGCGAAGTTTCCGCCAATAACAACAACGTGGATGACCACGTTGTCCGTATACAGTATAGTAATTATTAAATTACTTACCCGTTACGTCAATACACAAAAATGCACAAAATTGCACAAAAATATGTAACCGCACAAAAACACTCGCGGTCAATAACCCCCGCACCTAGTAATCGCACAAACAATTGCTCCGAACCGCTATCCACACGCGCCAGGCAATAACGGTGCCCGCTAAACTGCGTAAACAAACGACCTCACAAAAGAAACTCGCAAAAAACCCGAAAAATCACTATGAAAAATATCGTAACGATGCGCACGCACGTCTATCCGCGTCGACAGTCACCTAACGAATGACTTTCGGATGGAAAATCTAATTGGTGCTTTAAGTGCCGATAAGCAACTGGCGACAAAACATACATCCAAAGCTATCGTTTGAAAAAAATTGTCATATCGCCGACCATGGGTATGGCGATTACTATTTATAAAACTACTCTTAATGCAATCACCTAACTAAAGAAAGAGGGTCTGACTGTTCCCTAAATGAGCTATTCTTTAACTGTTCCCTACATCATTCTAACTCTGCGGCCATTTGAACAAACTGGGCCTTTAAACTTCTATTTTCCTGCTCTTTTTCATCAAACTTTATTTTCAAAACCTTTCTGTACCTGCTGTCAGACACCTACCTGTTTGCGCAGCCTTATCAAAATTAAGAGATACATCCTCCTCAAAAAATGGAAGAGGCTATAAAATTCCATCTTCAATCTCACTTTCAATAATTGGAAAAAGCTGCCTCGATGCATTGTGTGCATTTCATCGGAAACACCTAAATGGTTGAGCCAATATAGACCTATTTAAAAGAAAAAGAAAGAATATAAAAATATAAAATAAGTACATATATTACACATAGTGAAAAAATACCAAGCATATAAACTTATCTATTCAAATAACGCGGTATAACCAATATAAATAAATATTTAAAAAATTAAATTTCAAAGTATCGAAATTTATCGAAACTTTTTCTTACACTTTTTTATCCGGCTTAATTGAGTTTAATTATTTAAATTATATAATTAAATATTATTTAAGTAATGCTATCAATTTCAGATTGCAAATATTCAAATAAACCCGTGTTAACGTTACATTTATATATTTAAGAAATTAAATTTCAAAATATCGAAATCTATTGATAATTCTATTACACTTTTTCTGTTTTTAAAAAAAAATTGTAACATCGAATTTTTATTATTCAGTATTCAGTCACTTTTTGCACTATTTATAGTCTATTAAAGTTACTTATCGTTCGAGATCTATTCCCTCGTTGGGAAATATAAATACGGTATTTCCCTTGCTGCAGCTCACAATGCACTTTTTCCAAATTGGTGTTTTCGGCATTTTCGCTGTAAATTAACATATGATTTATAATAAATATGTACGCAAATTACTTTAAGGTTACTTACGTTTATATTTTCTGATTTATCCTTGATATATATGTATAAAAAAAAAAATGGTGAATTCTTCTTCACTACTTCACTTAATAGCTTTTACTAACTCTTTTTTCTTCGAAGCTATGGCTGTTACGAATTCTTCCATTCTAATATTATTTTGGCAGAATTTCAATCCAGTCTTCTTTTTTCTTCCAATTGCGAAACATCAAAATCATCATCATCTCTAGAAATATGAATTCCAGCCAGAGGTATTTTAATATTTACGTTATGAACATTTTTTAAAGGTTTAATTTTAAAATGATCTTTTACAATTTTTTATCGATCCTACTTCACTTGTTTCTACATATTCCGCCCTTTCCTTGTTTCTTCTGTCTATCATCTTTCTTCCAAACCTTTGTATTCACTCCTTCAAAATGTTTGGAAGACTCCTCATCTCTAGCCACTCTGGGTGTGTATTTGATGATAGAATGGTATCGATCGTTATAATTTTCTACAGCGGCCTGCATTCTCATCTCTATTGAAAGATCAGGGTCCTCAATTCCTATTAGTTTTTCTAACAGGGTTGAGTGCAATCTTTCAAAGTCCGCATTTCCCGTATGGCTATTTACATAGCTTTGTGAGATGAACCTGTATTTCTTCATTCCGAAGGTATGCTAAGCTGTTCTGTCAAAATTGTTTTTTGTTTTTTGCGGGCCAGGTTCTATCAAATTTTGTAAGTTTATCTAATGCTGTTACAAAGGACTTTTTTTAGTGAAAAATATCAATGTGCACTATTTCGTTTTTATTTTCCGTTAATTGAAATTTTGGTTTTATTGGATTCCTATCATATTTGACTTGTTGGCTGTTGTTTATTAGTAGTTGAATATATTCCTTAAATTTAGGGTAATATATTTTATCTTATAGTGAATTATACGTTTCCTTTATACCACTATGCATAGATCCTTTTATATGGTAAAGTGATATTTGTTTGTCTTTTTGTGCATTTTACAAATTTTAATTTTCTATCTTGAGCAAATATTTCGATTAGTAATTTCTGCATTTTAAGGTTATCGGCTTCGGATACCTCGGAATATATTTCCACTATTCCGTTTCCTTTTATATATCTTTTTAATAATTCCTTGTTCTCTTCTTCTTCCATTGGGTTTATTTTGATAATTTTTCTTCCATGGAGTCTTTATATGTCAATATAATTTGACTTTAATTATTTACAACTTCTTATTTAATTGGAAAATCCTCAAGCAGTTCTTCATCTGCTGAATGAATTGTGTCTGACAATTCCGATTCATTGTCGTTACCTTCTTTGATTTTTGGTGAGTTCTTAATTCGACTCCGAAAGTCAGCTACAACATTATTTTTCCAATTAATTATTCTATTATCAGTAATCATTTTAAATTTGTACTATAAATGTACGGCCTGAAATAGGTTATTGAATATATAATGGCTAGAAATTCTTTATCTGTTGTAGCTTATTTCTGTTCATGGTTATTTAATATTCTGGCAATGTAGCACACTGGCTGATCTTGTTGAGCTCTGTTCCCATTGCGTAATCGCTTGCATCAGTTGTGATAGTAAACTCTTAATCATATTGAGGAAATTTTAAAATTGGATTTGATGAAATTATTGAAATTTCAATTTATAAGTGGATACGAGGAAAAGACCAAAATATCATCCAGATATACAACACAAATTTTGTTTATGAATTCTCTTAGAATCGTCTTCATCTTTCTTTGGAACATGGCTGGGACATTTTTAAGCCCAAAAGGCAAACGGAAAAACTGATACAGTCCTGCCGAAGTAACGAATGCTGCTTTTTCGATGTCCCATTCTGCCATTAATATTTGGTGATAATCTTTAGCTAAATCAATTGTGCTAAACTACTGTGCTTTGCCCAATTTATCCAAAATCCCATCAATATTTGTCAGAGGGTATTTATCATCGACAGTTAGAGTTAACCACTAATCTATATTTTTGAATATTTGAAACCTCCGTTTCTTTGGTGCTTTTTCTATCTGATTTTAGATGATCAAGGGCAATTTCACTCATTTTCAATGAATAAACCTGTTCCTAGACAGTTTTCATATGAAAAAGAATCATTGTTCTTGTCTTGGAACCAGCGTAAACACCACCAACAATGTCAGCCTGGAAATCCAACGCAGGATTACTCTTGCCAACAGGTGCTACTTCGGACTGAGTAGGCAATTGAAGAGTAAACCGATGAGTCGACCTTAAGAGTTTTCGAGAGAAAGGTTAAGATTTACGGTCCTTTGCGCATTGGCCACGGAGAATATCGCATTCGATGGAACGATGAGCTGTACGAGATGTACGACGACATTGACATAGTTCAGCGAATTAAAAGACAGCGGCTACGCTGGCTAGGACAGGTTTCCCGGATGGATGAAAACACTCCAGCTCTGAAAGTATTCGACGCAGTACCCGCCGAGGGAAGCAGAGGAAGGGGAAGACCTCCACTCCGTTGGAAGGACCAAGTGGAGAAGGACCTGGCCTCGCTTGGAATATCCAATTGGCGCCACATAGCGGAGAGAAGAAAGGACTGGCGCGCTGTTGTTGACTCGGCTATAATCGCGTAAGCGGTGTCCACGCCAGTAAAGAAGAAGAATAATGTCCACTGTTATTATTAGTCCAGGTATTCCTAGAGTACTATCTAGAAAAATTATTTGTATTTTGCAGTCTGCTGTTATGTTGACCCGATCGGTTTGTTTGATCTCGAAAATTGTATATGTCATTAGTTCTTTTATTTTGCTGCTGACTTACAGAATTATTTTTATGTATTGGCCTGTGATTTTGTTGATTGTTAAAACTATTAGCATATCTAGGCCTAAAACTTTGTTGGACTGTAAAACTATTTCTATTACTTGGTACATTGTTTTGTGCCCTATAATGTTGATTTTTTCTTTGGAACCTTTTGACATCTAAATTATTGACTTTTTAAATTAAGGATTTAAATTACCTTCGTCTAACCCTATGAAGCTTTATATAATCCCTAATAACAGAGTCAAAGAAATTGAGTTCCGTTATAGTTCAGTTATAGCATTAATTATTTCATTAATTCTGCAGCTGAACTCACTAATGCTACCTACTCGTAATGTATTTATTTCCCTAGTTATGGCCATTTGATCCTTCCTGGGATAAAAATAAAGTTTAAGTTTTTTTTTGCAATCTTCCCAACTAGCTGGTGGGGCAAGATGCAAATCATTTTTTGCTTTCCCAATTGTTTTTATATCGTACACTTTTCTAAAAACTTCTTGTTCCTGGATTAGATAATCCCTCAGAATTCTATCTATATTGGTACTACAAAATTTCTATTATTAAGAGCCATTTCTTTTCCTTTTTCGAGAACTTTTGTTTTAAAAAATAATCAACTTCATTATTTTTCACTTTTTTGTTTTTGTTTAATTTTGTTACCCGCAGATACATATGTATATATGTACTTCTTCTTCTTCTTTACTGGCGTAGACACCGCTTACGCGATTATAGCCGAGTCAACAACAGCGCGCCAGTCGTTTCTTCTCTTCGCTACGTGGCGCCAATTGGATATTCCAAGCGAGGCCAGGTCCTTCTCTACTTGGTCCTTCCAACGGAGTGGAGGTCTTCCTCTTCCTCTGCTTCCCGCGGCGGGTACTGCGTCGAATACTTTCAGAGCTGGAGTGTTTTCATCCATCCGGACAACATGACCTAGCCAGCGTAGCCGCTGTCTTTTAATTCGCTGAACTATGTCAATGTCGTCGTATATCTCGTACAGCTCATCGTTCCATCGAATGCGATATTCGCCGTGGCCAACGCGCAAAGGACCATAAATCTTTCGCAGAACCTTTCTCTCGAAAACTCGCAACGTCAACTCACCGGTTGTTGTCATCGTCCAAGCCTCTGCACCATATAGGAGGACGGGAATTATGAGAGACTTATAGAGTTTGGTTTTTGTTTGTCGAGAGAGGACTTTGCTTCTCAATTGCCTACTTAGTCCGAAGTAGCACCTGTTGGCAAGAGTTATCCTGCGTTGGATTTCTAGGCTGACATTGTTGGTGGTGTTTACGCTGGTTCCAAGATAGACGAAATTATCTACAACTTCAAAGTTATGACTGTCAACAGTGACGTGAGTGCCAAGTCGCGAGTGCAACGACTGTTTGTTTGATGACAGGAGATATTTCCTCTTGCCCTCGTTCACTGCCAGACCCATTTCTTTTGCTTCCTTGTCCAGTCTGGAGAAAGCAGAACTAACGGCGCGGGTGTTGAGGCCGATGATATCAATATCATCGTCATACGCCAGCAGTTGTACACTCTTATAAAAGATGGTACCTTCTCTGTTAAGTTCTGCAGCTCGAACTATTTTCTCCAGAAGCAGGTTGAAAAAGTCGCACGATAGGGAATCGCCTTGTCTGAAACCTCGTTTGGTATCGAACGGCTCGGAGAGGTCCTTCTCGATTCTGACGGAGCTTATTGTGTTGCTCAACGTCAGTTTACACAGCCGTATTAGTTTTGCGGGGATACCAAATTCAGACATCGCGGCATAAAGGCAGCTCCTTTTCGTGCTGTCGAAAGCAGCTTTGAAATCGACGAAGAGGTGGTGTGTGTCGATTCTCCTTTCACGGGTCTTTTCCAAGATTTGGCGCATCGTGAATATCTGGTCGGTTGTTGATCTACCAGGTCTAAAGCCACACTGATAAGGTCCAATCAGTTTGTTGACGGTGGGCTTTAATCTTTCACACAATTCGCTCGACAGAACCTTATATGCGATATTGAGGAGGCTAATCCCACGGTAGTTGGCGCAGATTGTGGGGTCTCCTTTTTTGTGGATTGGGCATAGCACACTTAAATTCCAATCGTTGGGCATACTTTCGTCCGACCATATTTTGCAAAGAAGCTGATGCATGCACCTTATCAGCTCTTCGCCGCCGTGTTTGAATAGCTCGGCCGGCAATCCATCGGCCCCTGCCGCTTTGTTGTTTTTCAGGCGGGCAATTGCTATTCGAACTTCTTCATGGTCGGGCAATGGAACGTCTGCTCCATCGTCATCGATTGGGGTATCGGGTTCGCTTTCTCCTGGTGTTGTGCGTTCACTGCCATTCAGCAGGCTGGAGAAGTGTTCCCTCCATAATTTAAGTATGCTCTGGGCATCGGTAACTAGATCACCTTTGGGGGTTCTACAAGAGTATGCTCCGGTCTTGAAACCTTCTGTAAGCCGCCGCATCTTTTCGTAGAATTTTCGAGCATTACCCCTGTCGGCCAGCTTATCAAGCTCTTCGTACTCACGCATTTCGGCCTCTTTCTTTTTCTGTCTACAAATGCGTCTCGCTTCCCTCTTCAACTCTCGGTAGCTATCCCATCCCGCACGTGTTGTGGTCGATCGTAACGTTGCGAGGTAGGCAGCCTGTTTTCTCTCCGCTGCGACACGGCACTCCTCGTCGTACCAGCTGTTCTTCTGCACTTTCCGAAAACCAATGGTTTCGGTTGCAGCTGTACGTAAGGAGTTTGAAATGCCGTCCCACAGTTCCCTTATACCGAGTAGTTGACGAGTGCTCTCAGAGAGCAGGAGTGCAAGCCGAGTAGAAAAACGTTCGGCTGTCTGTTGTGATTGCAGCTTCTCGACGTCGATCCATCCTTGTGTTTGTTGGCGTGCGTTTTTTGCTGCACAGAGGCGGGTGCGTATTTTGGCTGCAACAATATAGTGGTCCGAGTCGATGTTAGGACCTCGGAGCGCACGCACATCTAAAACACTGGAGACGTGTCTTCCGTCTATCACAACATGATCGATCTGGTTGGTGGTTTTTCGATCTGGAGACAGCCAGGTAGCTTGATGTATCTTCGTATGCTGGAATCTAGTGCTACAGATAACCATATTTCGAGCCCCGGCGAAGTCGATCAGCCTCAGCCCATTTGGGGATGTTTCCTCGTGGAGGCTGAATTTACCGACCGTAGTGCCAAAGATACCTTCTTTGCCCACCCTGGCGTTGAAGTCGCCAAGCACGATTTTGACATCGTGGCGGGGGCATCTCTCATAAGTGCGCTACAAGCACTCATAAAAGGCATCTTTGGTCACATCGTCCTTCTCTTCCGTCGGGGCGTGGGCGCAAATCAGCGATATGTTGAAGAACCTCGCTTTGATGCGGATTGTGGCTAGACGTTCATTCTCCGGAGTGAATGATAGTACTCGGCGACGGAGTCTCTCTCCCACCACGAATCCAACACCAAACTTGCGCTCCTTTATATGGCCACTGTAGTAAATGTCACAAGGACCTACTCGTCTCTGTCCTTGTCCCGTCCATCGCATTTCTTGGACGGCGGTGATGTCAGCCTTTATCTTTACGAGGACATCTACCAGCTGGGCAGCGGCACCTTCCCAATTAAGGGACCGGACATTCCAGGTGCATGCCCTCAAATCATAGTCCTTATTTCGTTTGCCATGGTCGTCATCAAAAGGGGGGGCTCTCATCCGAGGCTGATTGTTGGTTTTCATTGGGGGTGTTTTTTTACGTGGCGGGTCCCAAACCTAGCGCACATCCCTATGCAGGGGTGTTTCGCCTTCTCACTTTAGCTCGCCTTCAAACGGATGTTCTTAGGCTACCCAGAGGATACTTGGTCAAAGACCGGAAGTCGTGAGCTGCTTGAGTCATATGTAAAAGAATCGTTTCTGGCCACTCCCAAGTGAATGGCGATCAGAGAACTTTCCTCACTTGCGTGAACTTCTACACACGACCCATTCCTCCACCATTTGAAATAAAAGTACTGGGTTGCGCAAGTGTAAAGTTCCGAGATAATTTATTAATAAAAGTTTTAATTTTACAAATGTTCTTTTTCTTAAAATTAAAGGTATCAATTATTTAAGTAACTAACTTAAACGAGCTTATGTAGATAGCGCACCAGATCACTGTTATCGAAGTGCTTACTGTAGCGCGCGGGAATGGCATTGAAAACGGAATGTCTTTTAAACCATTATCCTATTCTTTTTTTTTTTTCTTGTTCGATGATTTGTGATCATCCGTTTGTTGTTTAGTAATGTGAGGTGTCGTAGGGTGGTGACATCTGGCTGAGTGTGGTGGGGTTCGCAGGTGCGGTGTGTTATACTAGGGTGCGCCAGTTTTTCCGGAATATGGTAGTATGGTAGGGGAGGCTTAGCTCATTTAAACATCCTGGGCCCCCAAGCGAATGTACATATAAATACATATGCGATTGAATGACGTACTGCTAGTGGATTAGCATGGCGAGCGTCGGATATTTGGTGATTTAGTCCTAATTGTTTTATATTTACCTCTTTGTGTAGAAAATGGCTTTTCGTTTGATATGCACTTGAATATGCGTGTTGGTGCGTAAGATAAGCAACTTTATTCTGCGCGTTTATTTGATTTAGCGATTTTTTTCTTTTATCAGTTTATGTAGATTATTTATTACTTGACTTTTCTGGCAACCGCTACACAGCGAAATTGAAAGTAGAATATTAATACCTACAGCAGTTGTCTCCATCGAACACCGAGGAGAACTGTTGAAACTCAGATAAAGTCTGTCCCTTACTGTATCTGCTCCTCAAGCGGATAAGAGCATTCAAGCAGAAGCTATAGTCTTACCGCAAGTTAGCAACACCAAGTTGAAGAAATACCTTAATTCACAATTAAGGAATTTTTGGGAGTTAGAAGAACTCTCCCCGTATTTAATCCCGGCGCCAAAAAATCAGTATTTTACTATTCGATCAGAGAATGGTCGGTATGTCGTACGACTACCACTAAAACAACAATTTCCAGAGCCACTCGTGTTAGGTCACTCCCGCACCTCTGCAATACAGCAGTTTCTTAGTATGGAAAAAACCTTAGATTATGATGGTGTCTTAAAAGAATACCTCCATTTAGATCACATGGAGGAAGTAAAAATCATAAAAGGCAAATATTACTCATTCTACTTGCCACATCATGCAGTAGTAAAGAATGACAATAAAACAACAAAAGCGAGAGTTGTCTTTAATGCCTTGAGATCCACTAGCTCGGTAAATTCCCTAAATGATATTCTATTTACGGGACTCACACTATAACCAGATTTAATGCCCCTCATATTGAACTGGCGTATATACAAATACGTATTCAATGGGGATGTCGAAAAAATGTATCCACAAATAGTGGTACATAAAGACGATCAAGATTTTCAGCGAATTATTTTCCGAAAATCTGCCAATAGTCCACTACGCGACTTTAAATTAAAAACAGTAACTTTTTGTGTAAACTGTGCTCCATACTTCGCAATTCGTACACTCCATGAACTGGCAACACAAGTGTTAAAAACACAGACGTATATAGACGATATCCTGTCTGGAAGCCAGTCTTCCACTAGCATACGATACCTTATCACAGGTAAAAAATGCCTTCAATACCGCAGGGTTTCCTTTAAAAAAGATTACAGCCAATCACCCGTATATTTTAAAAAATATTCTTAAAGACCATTTGTTGAATACTAATTTCCTTATATTTGAAAAGGAAAGTACAACAAAAACACTGGGCATACAATGGAATGCGATATCTGACCAGTTTTCATATAGTACAGAGTCAATATCCGCATTATCCGCCATCACAAAGAAACAAATTTTATCTTCTGTGGCAAAACTTTTCGACCCCGTAGGATGTCTTTCGGCAATTATGATACAAGCGAAAATCCTGATCCAAGAATTATGGCTAGACGGAACCGACTGGGACGAACAAGTGAAGCCTTTTCGCTTAGAAAAATGGTGTCAGTTTGCTAATGATCTAAAAGACATTTCGCAGATACAAATTCCACGGTGGGTAAAGTATTAACCCGAATACAAATATATGATGCCTTCTGTGAAGCCTCTGAAAAGGCACTGGGCCATTATATATGTGTGCACACAAAGCGATTCCGCAACCGCAAGCCACTTATTAGTGGCAAAAGCAGAAGTTGCGCCTCTAAAAACGCTAAGTCTACCACGACTTGAAGTCTGTGGCGCGCTGCTACTAGTAAAACTTTTTCTAAAGTGCAGACTCACTTAGACATATCGAAATATAAAATATATCTCTGGTCTGATTCCGAAATAGTCCTACCCTGGTTGTGAAAAACCCCATATTCATGGAAAACATATATTTCTAACCGAACCACGATCTGATGGTTAACAGAATCTATCGATTCTTGGCCATATTCCCCAACGCGCAACATAATTGCCTCAGAATGTAAAAAATCGACACCTAGCATACAATATTGTATGATAGTGATCTCTTGAACGTTTTGCATCGTTTTCCCGAGCCCTCAGAGTAGTCGTCTACATTGACACACCAAATCGACACCTATAATACAATAAAGGACATCTGATGCATCTGAACTTACAAAAAGCAAATGTCGATCTTATCGCATCTACATACGCCCTCCTCATTTGGTGATTATGGGAATCAGCTTTAAAAAAGTTAAAAATAATTAAAAAAATTCTGTACAATATTAACAAGGATCGAAGCCGACGTCAATTCACGGCCATTCACAGCACGTTCACAAGATCCCTCTCATTTAACAGCCCTGGGCATGTTTTCAAAGCCGCACCCATTTTGGCCAAACCTGAGCCAGTCCAGAGTTGCAATACCTTAATAAGCCGTTCATAAAAAAAATTGCCAGTAATACAGAAAAGTCAAGTAATAAATAATCTACATAATCTGATAAAAGAAAAAACCGCAAAATCAAATAAACGGGTAGAATAAAGTTGCTTATCTTAAGCCCCTACACGCATATTAAAGTGCATATCAAACGGAAAGCCATTTTCTACACAAAGGGGTAAATATGAAACAATTAGGACTAAATCACCCGGATATTTACAATCGCCATGCTAATCCACTAGCAGTACGTCATTCAATCGCATATGTGTTTATATGTACATTCGCTTGGGGGCCCAGGATGTTTAAATGAGCCAAGCCAACTGGTGCACCCTAGTATAACACACGCCCTCGAACCCACCACACTCAGCCAGATGTCACCACCTTACGAATACTATAAAGATGTCAAATAAAAGTTCAGTAAGATGTTTAAATAAGAAATGCGCTAAAGCCAACTGGTCACTAGTAAAAGCACTGCAAACCCACCACATAGCCAGTGTACCACCTCGAAAAATAAAAACAAAGAGATAAAAACTCGAACACGACTAGAATAAAAAGGGTTGGATCATGTTAGAAGACATTCGTTTTCAGGGCCCCCCCTCACTGTAAGCATTCGAAAAGCGATCTGGCGTATCTATAACTGTTAAGATAACTTAAAATGGACCCAATTAAGAAAAATACATAAATTATCTCGTAATATAACTTTTGTTAGCTAGTAATTTTATTTCAAATATACAAAGTCAATGTATTTGCTTGCAAAATTAAAAGTATTGCTACACTTGTTTTAAAATATAAAAGCACATTTGCTATCAACTAGCTTTAATATAATATAAGTGTGACAAAAAGATTGTACATGGTAAAATAAATATACAATGTACACATTTCAAAATTGCATGAAAAACAAACGTCCTACAATATACAAAAATAAAACATAAGAAAAAACGCAAGTTTATAAAATTGCAAGAAAATTAGCACTGTATAAGTATTAAGTCACAAACAAAAATTAATGAAAAAATACAATGTGTAACATTTTATAATTTCGCGTAAATATTCAATCAACTGATTGAAAACATAAAATTCATTACTTGTAAAATTTAAGTACGCAGTCAAAAGCAAGGGACTGAAATCGTTTGGAAATTGTTTCATTAAGTTCTACTTGTGGCTGTTGAACATCGTAGTGTTAATCTCGGAATACCAAAGTCATCCCATGGCGACATAATGTATTTGGAAACTTTGATGACAGCCGTTTCAACGAAATGATTCGTGTTCGCCCGGACGAATTTCGCCGTATGCTAGATTACATAAAGGACGATAATGTATTTAAGACAAATTCTAGTGGACAACTTCCTTTAGATTTACAATTAAAAATTGTGCTATTTAGGTTGAGATCTTCCGAAGATGGACTATCTACACAAAAGGTTGCTTCATTGTTTGACGTGGGTGATGGGGGCCCTATTCAAAATATAACTAAGCGCATATTTAAAGAAACTTTGAGGTTAAAAGAGAAGTTTCTGTTTTGGCCAAAAGAAAATAAACGGAAAAGACGCAAGGTTGTATAGGATATATTGATGGATCCTAGTTAAAGTTAGCTGAAGCGCCAGCCTACAATCATGAACTGTTTTATTCAGGAAAACGCCAATAATAGGATGCCCTGGAAGTGTTCATGACGCCAAAATCTTCTTGAATAGCCCTCTTGGAAAACATCCTCAACAATTTTTGTCTAACTCCCAGTGGATTGCTGGAGCTAGCGCCTATCCACTCAAGCAATTTTTATTGACAAAAATAGTACGGACTACACTACGGAAGAAAGAGAAAGTTTCAATAAGTACTTTTCAAAATATCGTGTGCGAATTGAGAAATGTTTTGGCATTTTACACGAAAAATTCGGTAGCTTTAAGTAATTGACGTTTAGAATGATAAATGAGCAAAATAAAAAAGAATGCAATGAGTGGATCATACCATTCTTCATAATATGCTAATGAATTTCCAAATTGAAAGCGAAGAAAGCATTTAAATTAAGCCACCTCAATATAGCTTACCACTAGAAAGTAACACAAAATCTAGCCTTCTTGACTTCATACAAAATCCTAGATTAACTTAAATTACATCATTATTTAAACGTATATTTACTATTCATTAGCTTAGTTAATACATATGTAAAACATTTTTTTTTTAAACTTATATAAGAACAGCCAAAAACCTAGACCCGTGGTCCGTGTCAGCTGATACGACCTATCTTATGGTCGCGGAATGTAAGTGAACAGCGAAAACCGCTCCTCCCTTCTCTCTTTGCTAATCGGGCTAATATGCCGATCACTTTCGACCAATTCAGCGATTTTATCGCAATTTTTTACGACAGGCCTTCTGGAGCGTGGCGCATCTTCGACACAAAAACACACCAGAACGAAAACGTTGAAACCATCGTTGTGCGGTAAAAATGGAAACTGTATCGGGTCCATAAACTGCAGAAGTTTTATTGGCGGCTTGAGATGCATTTTTGCCTTTATCGCAGTAGTACTGTAAAATATGCCGTATTTTCTCTTTATTTTGCTCCATGTTTGCGACGCTATAACTCACGAACGACTTAAAAGAAACGACAATATATTAAACACGTGAAATGAGCTTTTCAAAAAGGTATAGCATGACCCTATGCGACGAATAAAACTAGAACTACGCGCTTTCAGCGCCAACTAGCGAAAATACCGCGAGAAATCACGGCATTTGAATTTTTGCCATAGAAACTTGTCAGCTGATTGCTCTCTCACAACGCAAGGTTGCCATTATCGATATACTCTAGTAATTATCAACTTTTATAATTAAATCTGTTCAATATGTTTCAATATGTTTGAAATTTTCTTAAAATAACTCAAAATCAGTGTCGAATGCTATTATTTATAAAAGTATAAACTATTTTAATAGTTTGTTTTCAGTTTTGCTATTTTATATTGTAATGAATTGTATTAGAAAACTATATATGCGTATTGGGCAATGGAAACATTGTTCAAATGAAAACAAACAAAGATAGCTGATTTCTGCGTTTCTACCACGGGCTCAACTGTTCACATATTTTGCTCGATAAGGAGGGAAAAGGAAGGAAGGGAGTAGCGTTTTTGACTGGTTCTGCTATAACACATTTTGCTCGCTAAGGAAGGAAAAGGAAGGAAGGGAGTAGCGTTTCTCACTGGTCCTGCTATAACACAGTTTGCTCGCTCAGGAAGACAAAGGAAGGAAGGGACTAGCGTTTTTGGCTGTTTCTGCTATAGCCCAATTACTTACATAACACGTGTGATTACATTGCTATATTTTACATACATATAATACTAAATTACATATTTACAAATTCAAGGGGAGACAACGGATAATACATATTTTTTCTATTCCGTTTTCGTGCCCTCTTTCTATTGCGAAATGATATAAACACGCTTACATACAAAGATACGGCGTACAAACTGCCTAGGCTATACCCTACATATGTAAATTAGCACAGGTAACCAAACATCCGGCAAAAATATCACTTGAACCGAATTCGGTGACTGCGCGTCTGCAACTTTACACGTTAATAAGAACTCAATACCGCATTAAGTATGCATCCGGCCATTATGCTGATCGAACACTTTTAGCCTTGCGCGTGACAGCAACAAAATAATTGGGCAAACAGTTGCTAGTGTAAGCAATTAAGAAGTCACGCGGCCAATAACGTGCAGCAACTAATGTTAGGGCAAAGTAGTGTAGGTATTTAGACGCTATGTAGCCAGTTACTTCAACTCTTCCGCTGAGACCGGCTGCCCTTGGGATTACCAAGGGAAATACAATTTTCTAAAAACAAATTCTAAAGGAATGGTATTACTTGTACGTTGGGTCAATCAGATATTAAACTTGTGCAAAATTATAAAAAAAATAGTCTATCATGTTCAATATAAATAAAAAACTTAAATGAAATTATCAGTAAAACAAATTATGAAAACAAATACTTAATTTATTCAATATAATAACTAAATAAAAACGCAGTTAACACAAGTAAATAATTGAAAGTATATTTGCATACATATACACATTTTGAAAGTCCACATTGGCAATTATCCAGCAATACTACTTGTTCTTTGACAAACAAAAACAAGCAGGATTGCGAATAAAAAGCGAATTGATCTCTCTAACGAGCTCTCAATTGTTTAAGAACAAAACCATAATCATAAAAAAATCGTGCATATTTATGTAAATAGCGCATTGATCTCTTCAACGATCTCTTAATTGCACAAAACATAAGTACATACGTACATACCAGTCCAAATATTAGGGTGTACCTAAATAAATATTTTCGGGCATCAAATATTTTAATAAATAAAAAGCGCGGTTTTAAGAGTAATTAACAATTGAAATATATTTTCAACCTAAAATACATATAAATAATATTACTTTGCAAAAATGGTTAACGATGACACTAATCAAAATATACCGGCAAAAGCTATATGCTCAAAACAGGTTGCTAAATTTATTTATTAACAAGGTACTGCACTAGATTCGCCTCTTCACCGATTCACGAAAACTCTGAATCGTTATTAGAAATAAAAAGTCAAAATCTTAAAAACTTTTGGACTCGCCTCCAAACGGCTCATCATGCCAATTCAGATCTACTACAAAAATTTAAATCATCGGCTTACTTAATATATGTATAAAAACTGCTTAGACCAATAGGAAGAAACAAAAGCTATGTTCTCCGATCAACTAAAGCTAATAAAAGCAATTGCACCTACTCCACATCCGAGAGTAGAGCTGCCACAAATAGGCAGTAAAAAACAAGTTCAGGCATCCACCTCGAGGTGCCCGCTTGTGACACAGAAACATTTTATGGAGGTTATGAAGAATGGCCGTCCTTTCGGGACATGTTTAGAGCCGGTTACATCAACCATCCACAACTATCAAAAATTGTATCACCTTCGATACAAAACCAAAGGTCAAGCAGGCATCATAGTAAAACAGTTCGCTCCTAATGACGATAATTTCAATTTGGCTTGTGAAGCTCTAATAGTAAGAAAAGAATACTGGTCGATAAACAAGTAACGACACTAATGAACTTGCCAAAAATTAGGAAAGAAACAAGTTTAGAATTCATCAAGCTAGAACCCACTGTTTCAAATTGTTTGTTGGTTCTATCGGCATTAAATATTCCCACAGACAATTGGGATCCTTTTCTGGTAAATACATGTATGTATTTACAGAAAAATCGTAACTTTTGTGGCAACGATCGCTCTCATATCGAAACAAGTGCCAAACGTGGCAACAAATGAAATATTTTCGACTACCCAATATGAAATTATGGAAAGAGCAGAAGAAAAATAGTCAGAAAAAAATTTTAATTCAAATTCAAAAAGAACCGAAGGTTTAATTGCAAAAGTAAATCCTGAAAGCCAAAATTCTAAAAATTTCCAGCTGACACCATGTTGCTCAAAGCCACAAAATGTTCAAACGCTTCATATCAAACATAAAGTGGACCAGTTTCAGAACTAGTTATCACCACACCTACTCAGGTTAAGTATAATACAAGCAAATTCCTTAATTTGTAATTAAGAAAATTTCAAAAGTTAAAAAATTTCCCCCGAAATCAACCAAAACTCTAGAACAGTGTTTCCCAAAGTGGGTGCTGCAGATGTCAAGGGGGGCGGTAAGAGACCCAGAAAGTAAATGTGGGCGTTGTGTAGGGGCCTGTGGCGTTATTTGTAGTTATATTTAGCTAGGAGGCCTCTTAGACAACGACTACATGAGCTCTCGACTCTCATCAACAACTTGTGAACATCAACTAATACGAATTAAAAGATTGCTCAAACTCGGTTCTATATTTCTCTCCGCGTATCTATTTTATTGAATATAGAAAAAATGAAAATCATGTCCAATCGGTCGCTCCGTTTCGTAACGGCGCATCTCGATAGAATAGAATATATAGAATACTAACTGTCAAACGTATTGCTATTGCCATTGCCAAATCTTTATGTGGGCATTTGCTATCATAGTATAATCATTTGCGCAAAGGTTAAGGTAGGTAGGTTCGAGCTGATATAGCGCATGCCTTGAGCTCTTGAAAAATTTATTTTATCACTTGCGAAATGACGTCGGATAAGTAGCTGATGTAGCCCACGTTTTCAGCTTTTGAACTCCTCAAATCTTTTATGTGGAAAATAAAAAAGGATCGTTGTCCTTTCTTACAAATGTATTTCTGGGGAAAATAAAAAAAAAGTATAAAGATCCTTTTTTTACAAATGTATTTCTGGGAAAAATAATAATTCATATGTTTGGACTACTATGTAATAATTGTGCTTAAACATTCCTATATAAACAATGTAATATTTATTTTATATTCATTTGTGGTTTTGCGGGCAATAGAGGAGCATTACTTACGCCTCCTTTACACTACTCGCGAAGTTAAACGTATTTCTCAAAGCAAAACAATGTCGGAAGTAAAAAAGAAGAGACGGCAATACTGTGCGGAATACATTAAATTCGGATTCATTGAAAATCCCACAAACCCCTCCTCGCCTTTGTGTCTTCTATGTCTAAAAACATTTTCGAATGAAGCAATGAAGCCTTCAAGACTGCAAGATCATTTGAATAAAATGCATCCAGATAAGAGAGACAAGAATGTAGCATATTTTCAAGACCTAGAGAAGAAGCATAATACTCAGCCAAGTGTAGCAAAACTATTTTCGGTGGCTGCTAAGCAAGATGACGACGGACTTTGAGCTTCGTCCAATATCTCTTTGTTAATTGCTCAAAAAGGCAAACCACTTAACATCGGAGAAGAGTTAATATTGCCAGCAATAAATAAAGTAATAACTACCGTGCTTCATAAACCGGCAACAGATATTATCCGAAAAATTCCTTTGAGTAATAATTCTGTGCAAAGACGATTTGATGAAATTGCTGAAAGCATTGAAGAATCATTGTGCGATCACCTGAGGACAAGCCAATTCTAAATTCAGCTCGATGAGTCCACTTTTCCAACTAATGAAGCATTGTTGTTGTCTTACATGATGTTTATTAAAGATGAGAAAATATGTGAAGAACTATTAATTGCTAGAAATTTAGAGACCGATACAAAAGGTGAAACCATATTCAATATATTGGAAAAGTTTTGCGATGGGAAAGAGATTCCTTTGAAAAATATTATTTTAATTGCTACGGATGGCGCTCCGGCTATGATAGGGTGCCATAAAGGCTTAATAGCGCACTTAAAAAATAAAATTCCAGATGTCCTTGGTGTACATTGTGTTATTCATAGACAACATTTAGTTGCTAGAAACTTAAGTGAAAAACTATTTCAATCACTGTAATATGTCATCAAAGCAGTCAATAAAATCCGCAACAGCTCTTTGAATGATAGATTAATTCATCAGCTTTGTGGTACTAATTACGAGGATTTCAATCGTTTGTTGTTTCATACTGAAGTTCGTTCGCTATCAAGAGGCAATTGTCTGACTCGATTCTACAACCTGTTTGACTCTGTTATAGAGTTCTTGGAAACTAAAGATACAGAATTTCAAGACAAGCCCATAACATCAAAGAATGATATAGCTTACATGACAGACCTGTATATGTAAATTGTTCAACGACATGAATCTCCAACTGCAAGGCGATAAACTAAATTGGATTAAAACAAAAAACGTCGTTGCTGCTTTCGCAGCCAAACTGCTTCTACACAAAAAGAATCTGGGTAGACGTGAGTTTTACAATTTTCCGAATTTGTCAGTATCATGCAGTAACGACGAATTATTTGCCTACTGCCAACATTTGGAAAACCTCCACTTTGGCTTCACCGAACGATACCAGGACATTTTGAACTTGGAAATACTAGACTGTTTGTTAGATCCGTTTTCAAATGTCAACACAGTAATGTCACCTCAGCTGGAAGAAGAACTTATAGAATTAACAACAAACGAGGAAATAAAAATCAAGTTCAAAAATGGTTACCAAGAATTTTGGCTACAAAAATCGATCTCGCAATTGTACCCTGGACTGTGGTCAATCGTTCAACGATTCTTGATAGCATTCCCATCGTCATATTTGTGGATTTAGTGCTGTGACAACACTGCTTACTAAAAATAGAAATCGTTTGCTTGTTACCGAACGTGGCGACTTGCGACTGTTCTTGAGTAAATTGGAACCTGATATTAATAAACTTATTAAACAGCATCAGATTCATCCTTCACATTAGTTTTTATATATGGATCGATTATTTTAGTTTTATTTTTAATAAAAGATTCTCTGTTTTAATACTATAAAGTTGTGTTTCAATAATCATTATTATTGGCAGGTAGAGCCCGTAAGAGTTAACTTGAGACCTAAGCGCCGTTGTATGTTACCTAATGCGCTCAGGTTTCAAGTTGCTGGTTATAGTAAAAGTTTCGTTTAGAACTCTCCGTTAATATACATATATAGGTCACAATAATTAATTTGAAGTTATAGTGGTTTTTAAATACGTGGAAAAATGGGGGCGCTAAAAAAATATTTATTTTCTAAGTGGGCGGAAGACAAAATAAGTTTGGGAACCACTGCTCTAGAAGATCAGTATTGCGAAGACTTCTCTAAAACAACAACTATTCGATCAAATAATGGCCGGTACGTCGTACACCTACCGCCCAAGCCATTATTTTATCGAATTAGCAGCAAAAAGTCAAATTCCATTTAACAACCCCATATAAAAACACAGATATATGTGACTTTTCGACCAGGCGGATGGCTATCGCATTTTATACAATATTGGCTCATAGAGGCTTACATTTTCAAAAATAAGTAAAATCAAAAACGAAGATAAGGAATCACCGTACTCCCAATGCGATACATTGAAGCACCTACTCTTACAAAAGCTAAGGTCGCTCTTATCGCATCTATCCAAGCGCTTCTCATATAGGTGGGTTATGGGAATTAGCTGTACAAAGCTTCAAATTAATTATGAAGAATTCTCTATTTTACGAGGCGAGCTGTTCTCCATTCACGGCCACTACGGCCATACCTAAGCCAGGCGTGGAGTTACTATCCTCCATAAGCTGAGAATAAATTAAATGCAAACAATTGCCGATCATTCAGAAAAGGTAACTAATAAACAACCGGTATACCAAACCGATAAAATAATAAATAATTAAAAGCAAACAACCTTTTTGCTTTAATAGCACAATAAGTCGTCGAAACACGCAAACGCAATTACTACCTCAAGCACTAATATTTACACAAAATAGAATTTATTATTAAAACCAATTTCGCTTCTTACAGCTAATATTCTGCGCCCTTGGCTACTCCACCAACAGTAAGACGAATTACAGCTCTTAGATTATATTTATAAAACTAGGCAAAATATTCGTCTAGGGGGCCCATGATTTTTAAATGAGTTAAGCATCCACCCCTTCTATCCGGTAAAACTGGCGCATTTTATACGCCACAGCTGATGACAGTACAACACATCTGTACACCAAACCTGCTCACTCAACAAAAAGGATGGACAACGAAATAGCAGACACACTTTGTTACAATTCCATCACAACATTCGCATAGAAACTCATCGCACATTGGTATTCAACATTCGTTCTTGATCCTTTCCACGTTGCGTCACGTCGACACCAGCTTTCGGTTATTTACTTCGATGTACCACGATCCTGTGCGCCACGGTCAAGTCGATATTAACGTGATACGACGACGAGCATGCACGATAAATCCTTTGGGCACCCAATCCTTTTACTATCGGCATCCACATTTTAAACAACTATAACACATTTACTTGTATAAAAGAAATTTGTTTACTAAATAAACATTAACTGAAAACAATTGTTCATTTTAAATTTTTTTTTACGATCGTAAAAGTGGCTTGTGCTTTGCAAATTTAAGCAGCACTCTTAAACAGTTTTGTTTGTTAATTTGTAACACGTTCTTTTAACATTTAGACCACACGTTTTTTTTCTTTATGGAAATTTCAGAATGTATCTTATTCCTAAAGTTTCACTTTCATTGAGAGTGGAAGATCTATGAAACACTTGCTCCTACAATTTCACTGGGAATTTAAGATTTACTCCACTTTTTACAATTTTGGAACCACTGGGTCTTGATCATTAATGACGTATCTTATTTTATACATATGTACATAAGTATATAATATTATATAATCATATGTTTCAATGTTTATCCAGCTCAACTCTCAGGGCTCTTATCCCGTAATGTGCGAGTTGGAGGGTTGTATGGTTGAGGGTGGGCGCAGTATTGCTCTTCTCCAGGAGCCCTACTCCACCAATGGTTTGGTTCGGGGTCTTACTGGGGGCTTTAGGGTCTTCGCTGACCTTAGAGCTAACGTCGCAAACACTGGCTCCTACAATTTCACTGGGAATTTAAGATTTACTCCACTTTTTACAATTTTGGAACCACTGGGTCTTGATCGTTAATGACGTATCTTATTTTATACATATGTACATAAGTATATAATATTATATAATCATATGTTTCAATGTTTATCCAGCTCAACTCTCAGGGCTCTTATCCCGTAATGTGCGAGTTGGAGGGTTGTATGGTTGAGGGTGGGCGCAGTATTGCTCTTCTCCAGGAGCCCTACTCCACCAATGGTTTGGTTCGGGGTCTTACTGGGGGCTTTAGGGTCTTCGCTGACCTTAGAGCTAATCGTAGCTACGATTGCGTAGTTGTGAATTCTTCACAACTGGGTATATGTGTAGCGATAGAAGGGGAGTTCGGCAGGATGATTGTCGCTAGTTTATATTGTAAATATAGCGATCCCCTAGAGCCCTACCTGGGCTACCTGGGCTACATGGATAAACGGCTACTACTTGCGAGTAGAAGCCCATTTATCCTAGAGCTGGATACGAATGCCTCGTCCTCGATGTGGTTTAGTAAGGTATGCCGGCATTCGCCCGGATACCAACGCCACAGTCGAGGCGAGGCATTAAGCGAATGGGTGGTGGCTAATAGCCTCCACACTTCGAATGAGCCGAGCGAATGGTATACGTTCGATGAGCCTTTGGGCGTGTGCGACAATGACGTGACGCTTATGAATGAGGCAGCAAGTAGGGCTTTCAGCGTTAGATGAGAGGTTAAGGGAGGGTGGGGATTGAGTGACCATAATTTTATTCATAATTTGATTCAAATTATGGTTACCCCTCGATCGCCTCCCTCGCCTTACGAGAGTCCATTGCGGCGATGGCATACAAGTGGTACTGACTGGAACCAATATGGACTCTTGGTTAGGGAAGCGGTATCCGGTATACCGCTTAGTGAATTTGAGGAGATGGGGGTTGATGAGCAAATTGCTCGTCTATATGGGGTAGTTTGTGGGTTAAATGATAGGGTATTTAGGAGGTGTGAAAGTCATAAGATTAGTAAGATTAAATGGTGGATGCGTGAGTTAATCTTGAGGAGAAGGACTGTCAGACGTTTGAGACGAATTTAGTTTTGCGAATAGGGAGTATAAAGAGATGTTAGTTAAAATTAAAGAGGCAGAGTGCAGGAGTTTTGTGAAAGAGGATAGAAACGACCTCTGGGGTCAGTTCTACATGATCTGCCGGGGTCGTAGGAGGGAAAATGTTACCTCTCTTCGCGTCGGTGACACTCTGTTATCGTCGTGGAGAGAGTGTGCGGGGGTTCTGATAGGTGCGTTCTCTCCTAGGTCTGAGGTGTAGGTACTTCAAGTACAAGAAGTGCCTGTCCCTTCATGAGATGATGGGGAGTTGGGGTACGCCTTTGACCTGGTTAGGTCTAAACGGGCCCCAGGTTATGATGGTTTGAACGGAGAGATGTGTAAAAGCTTATGGAAGTTCCTTCCAAAATAGCTGGAGGCCATTTATAATAAGTGCGTCTGGGTGGGATACTTTCCACGCGAGTGGAAAAGTGCTAGGGTTGTTCCTCTCCTGAATTCCCCTGATAAAGTCAGGAGTGATCCTCGATCTTACCGGGGCATCAGTCTCTTCCCAGTACTTGGAAAAGTGCTGAAAAGAGTCAGGGTGGAACGGCATCAGGAGCTAACGAGGGGTATGTGGTCGGATAGGCAGTTTGGGTTGAGGAAAGAACGTAGTATAGAGGATGTTTCGTTGTATGTTCAGAGTGCTGTTAGGGAGAATGTCAACAAATATGTACTTGGCATATTTGTTGACTTTAAGGGGGCGTTTGACTACCTAAGCTGGGATCGGGTGGTGGAACGGCTAGAGGAGCTTGGCTGTCCAGGCGGAGTTATTTTTCGGACAGAAAGGCCTCTCTTATCTGCATGAATGGGAGTGTGAAGATTCGAGTTGTTCGAGGCTGCCCGCAGGGTTCCATCTGTGATCCATATATTTGGAACCTTATGATGGACACTCTGCCTGGGCAGTTCGAGTCACTATGTAATTGTTGTGCGTATGCGGGCGACCTTCTTCTTATGGTTGAAGCTCGCTCGACATCTGAATTAGAACGGAAGGGAGGAGATCTTTTAGAGGTCGTTAATTCTTGGGGTTTAAGTGTGGGGGTTTACATATCGATGGACAAAACGGTAGCAATGCTGCTGAAAGTTAGGTTGTCACCGCTTCGTCCACCGATTGTCCGTGTGAACGGTGTCTGCATCGGATATGTGACGCAAGTCAAATATCTGGGGTTGACCATAAGTGAAAAGATGCGTTTTACTCCACTCTTGGCGAATGTAAAGGAGCGACTGCAGGCAACCGTAGGCAAAATACGACGTATTTTGAGAAGCGATTGGGGTCTCGAACGTCGTGCTATCCGCACCATATATCGTGGCTTGTTTGCGGCCTGTGCCACATATGGAGCCCCTGTATGCTGGGAGGCAGTCGCGACTCTCTTGGGGTCTCAAAAACTTCTCTCAATACAGCGTTGTGTGATGCTTGCTTATTTGCCTGTATGTCGCACCGTCTCAACGGAAGCGATGCAGATTTTATTAGGTGCACCCCCCTTGACCTGATTATCATACGGCGTGCTGTTGCATTCAGGTTAAGAAGTTGGTTGAGTGAGTCATTTGCGGAACGATTGGATTTCTGACGATGATGTGGAGAGGGAGGGATATCTAGGGAGCAAGAGGCTTCTAGATGATAGGGTCAGGTGTAGTTGGCAAGAACATTGGGACAATAGTCCTAAAGGCCGAGTGACGTACGAGTACGTTCGGGACGTTGGGTTCGTTAAGGATAATGCAGTTTAGCATCAAAGGCACCTATCGGATACGTCAGGGTGTTTTTGAGGGGCGGTTTCAGAAAACTGGTCGTATTTAATTGCGGAATGTCCGATATACTCGGACATTAGGGATCTGGGTGGAATGGGGATTAGCTGGACTGAAGTACGGTTAGATGTTAGTGGTGTGATCTCCACTATTCGGAATACCGAACAGTTAGGGCTGTTTGCGCGTGAAATATTTAAGCGGCGAAGGCGGTTAGCTGGAAATTAGGGTTTTAGTTTTTTGTATGATTGGTGTGTGTAAGTGATGTGTGTATGGGGTCCAACCCCTGGCCACCAGTCCAGAGCAGACTGGAGATTTAATTCTGGTACCACGGGGAGCAGGAGCCCTTAGAGGTAACTCCAACCTGCCCCTCGGGGAGTATCGTATTGGTTGTTGTTAAACCCGAATGTTAAACACACCGGAGGTTGTCTGTCTGACCGTTCGCTCGTCCGTTAATCTGTGTAAGCTGTAATTTGAGTAAAAAATAACATGGATGAAATCCGATTATAACCCCTCCAACTTCCCATAAAACGGGTTTGTAAAAACTGCTTAAAGTGTTATACATCAGTTTATAAATACTATCTACCACTAAGGCTACAACAATCAAATATAATCAGCAATAAATACGCCACAGACACTGAATTATTCATATGGTACAAAAGAAATTTATAGGCACGGGTGTCGTGCCACCCCTATATTTAGGTG
Source organism: Bactrocera correcta (assembly GCA_027475135.1). Taxonomy (NCBI): domain Eukaryota; kingdom Metazoa; phylum Arthropoda; class Insecta; order Diptera; family Tephritidae; genus Bactrocera; species Bactrocera correcta. The sequence goes on from CM050322.1 coordinate 54,825,011, forward strand.
AAAGTTAAGACACATTTCTCTGTACCTTCTAGGCTACATTCATCAAAATTCGGTAAATAACATTATTCTGATATTCCTATTTAGGGGCGGATCTAGAGAAGTATTTTGGGTGACTTTAAGCTATAATTTTATTTTTTTATACATATTTCAACATTTAATTTACAGCATAAAATACGGTGTTTGCTCATTTTACTTCTTCTTTTATAATTTCTTCTGCTTCCACAGCAATGTCGTAATATATGTTGAGGAGAGCTAAGCCGTTCAATCTTTTTACCGATGTTCTGAGCCAAATTTTGATTCGGCGTAAAGGAGAGAAGGATCCTTAGCGCTAGCATTTTAAGCTGACAAAGTGCAGAGTACGTGAAGGTCAATATGAATCGACGGATATACATATATCCTTATCGCAAGTGCTGAGGGTTTCTAATGAAAAAAGCTCTTGTGTTCTCGTAGTCATTTGCATTTTCCATTGTTGTTGAAAAAGTGCTACTTCTGCTTTGAATTTATTTTTTTGCAGCTCTCTGTTTCCGGGCAAGAGTTTCCCAAAACGTCTAATTAGGCATTCAATGAGTACACTTAAATCCTTATCTTCCAAATTTAGGATAAATTTTAGTATCGGTTCTCGCTGCCTTGTTGTTGTTTTTGACGGGTTATTGGTATTCAACTTTTTCACACGTCAACAAACACATGTAAGGTTCTACTCTACTTGCACTTCTGCTCTCTGAAAGCACTGGTCAACAACTCGATATAAGGGAACTGTGGAAACAGAAGATACTAATAGCGAGATTCTGTAACCAGTCTCTAGTCTCTATTTGAGACATTTTGAGGTAAAATCTCAATTTGTGACTAGTTAGTATTCAGTAAACACTCTCGAGCGTTAGTCTCAAAATATTGAGATCTGGTAGTTAGCAGGTCACAAAACTAAAAAGAACTCTTGTCTGACATTTTGAATATACTGAATAGAGATCATCATAGATATTAATCGATTGTCGTTTTTTATATTTTGTAAGCAACTCAAACACAAAAAGGTTAAAAATAAATCAATTTTACATAAGTTTCGTATTATGAAACAAATTCAACATATATTTTTCATTTTTATTGATAACTTACCGTTGTCCTTGCCGTTGTCCTGCGTGAAATTATGTATTTTGAAATGAATAGAAAGTTAAATTTATCATTTAATTTTTTTTTTGCAATGCAACACAGCTTGATAAACAACATTTTTGGTTTCTCTTCCGGTGTACAGAAAATATGGTTTTCCAACTCGAGAGCACGCCACGTATATTTTACCGTGTGAAAAACATAGCATTTCCAAATTTATGCCACACACTATGCGTATATCCTTGTGTCCTGTCATCTCAAATGCAATTTTTACTGGAAACGGAATACGTTTGAACTGAAACGGCAAATGGTAGATCTGAAAGGAATTCGTAGAATCAATCATTCTGCTCCTTGTATTCGATAGGTGCGTCCCAATCAGTCAGGTTCCATTACACAGTTTCGGCGCATGAAGATTGTGAAACATAATAACGACAGATCCAACTTTGAGACGCAAATGGTGCGGTGACATACCAAGCCTCTCCAAAGAATTTAGAAATTCCACCGAGAAAGTAGAAACAATCGTCGTTTTTCGGGTGGATTGTGTAAATTCGTCACAATGCATTAGTTAATAACACACCTGGATGTCCATCTACTGGTTGGCCTAGCTTTCTGCGTAACTATTTCTTCAACGATGCATTACATATATAATATTAAGGTATTTCCGAATGTCCCCGCAAACGGACCTCTAACGAAAGTTGAGCAAAAACTCGTAAATATTAATTTTCTCTGGGTTGAAGGACACACTTTGGCCTTCTCCAAATTAACTGTGAGACGCACAACAGCCGAAAAACGTTCATAAATTGCAAAAGTAAATGTTCTACAAAGCGTTTTATTGAAGTTTATGTATCAACTGTATCGTTCAAGGCCAAGAACCCCCATCGATTACAATAAACTGCAATACTAAACACTGATATGAGGTTTGAATATGAAGTAGACAATAATGGTGAATATAGTACGATCCATGTGTTGTCCACTTCGATATTCACTCTTCTAAATTGAACGTTGAATGTTCTGCTATTGTCGTCTGGTGAGCGACGCCGATGGAGTGGATATCTCTCATTTCTAGCTTGTGTTTCCGAACGAAACGTGGATATTGCTTCGTGCATTTATTGTCAGACATACAAACGGAAGTAGAATTGTGGTGTTCGCAAAGTCCATGAACCATATTGATTTTCATCACTTCGTATTATACTGGAGCTTTCTCTGCATCATGAATTTCCGCATGACTGAATGATTTCATCAATTTAATCTGGTGTAACCACCATCCACCATCCAAAGAAGAATGTGTGCGTACGGCAATCCTCTCTTTTGCCACTCAACAGAGTACATCTAGCATCTAACAGCGCCATATGTTCGTTGCTTCAAGATAAAGTCCATCGAAGCTGTTTGCTTGAAAAGTCTTGCTGTGACATCGGGACGGTCGCTTCCTGATTGGCCGCGATCCATAATACCGCACGTATGCCATCGCATCTTGGGAGTACTTCTTGCCTTGCCTTGGGCTGCCAAACTTTGATGCCAAAAAGAACGTCGACCGATATTAGTGCGACCTCTTCGGGCATCGTAACAAATTTCGAACTGTAATTGATCAATTTGTGTGCAACATACATAACGTTTTGACTGAATAATTTTCAAAAATTTTTGAATCAAACGACAAATTTGAACAATTCAAATAATTGAAAAACAAAACGAAAAAATTGAAAAACAAATTTGTATGGAAAAATTAACTTTTTGGAATTTTCCTCATGAAAAGCATTCAGGTTTTTATTATTCAAAAACCTGCCCTGATCCACACAGAACATTCTCTGAAAATTTCATCAAGATTGGTTCAGTCGTTCCCATAGCGTTACTAATAAACCAACATTCATTCGTTTGTATGGAAAAAAGAAAAGGGCTGTTTTCAGGGGGTTTTCGGCAATTATTCAAATTATTCTTGCCGTAAAAACCATCTTTAAACCTCAACGAACATTTAGAAACAAGAATTGGTCAAATTGGTCCAGGCGTTGTTGAGTTATGCACTTACCAACACATTTTGCGATTCAATTTTATTTATAAGAAAGTATTGAGACTGATTCCATAAAAGCCGTATATTTGGAAATTATTCTACAAGGTGGCACAGTCAGAAAAATGCTTTGAGTGATAATAGGCGTTGTTGAAAACTCGGTCTCGCAGGTTTGCCTCTGTAAAATATATGCCAGGGATAATGGGATGCCCAACTTATTCCAGTGTGAGAGCGCTTCAAAATAAGCGTTTTTTTATAACATTTTCCATTATGGCCAGATCGAACAAAATACGATTTTTTGGGCATTTAAATTAAAACACCCAACATTTATTACGATTGCAAATTATTACATATTGGACTTTCAGTAAATGGCGAAACTATTTAAATTATTGTTTATGATTTTATAGTATATTAAAACAACTGACTTTTAATGTTTCAATACTTAATAAGGTGAGTTAAGCCTTTTAGTTCTCAATTATCAAATGTTTTTAATCATTGGTAACTGAAAATTAATACTACTATGAATGAAATTTAATGAAATATATTTACGTTTCGCATTTTCTTTGATTTTCATTGTTTTACATTTTTATTACTGATCTTAAACGTCGGCAACAAATTCCTCCGTTCACATATATTTTGGTATAATTTCAATCTGGCCGTTCCAGTCATTCCAATTGCAAAACGTCAAGACCTACCCAATCCAGTCAATTGTCAAAGTTCGGTAGGTGAGCGGCTCTTCCAGTGACAGGAGAGTTGGGGATCTCTTTATCTCTGATATATGCGCTCTCTGTTTGAGGGTGTCCAGTAAGATACTTAGATCATTGTTAAGTGATTTTCATGTAACAGTAAACCGATTGAACGCGCGTAGGGTTATTTTGAGAACTAAATAGGGTTCTCATACTCTTCAATATTTGTCGAAGAGTGTATGTAAGAATAGTTAGTCATTTTTAGTATCTTGTTTTAATTGAAAAAGTTATGTACAAAGTTCACTCACGTTATCTTCGAATAAATGGTATTTTGGCAGCGTATGTGTTGATACAGGGCAAAAGCTAACTTCCTACTTAATTTTATTTGAATTCCTCTAGCCGTTTAGTCGTGAGGAAGTAACAAACACTCACATTCACAAATTTTCACCTTAAAATAGTAGTAAGTTCTTCCCTGAAAACAGTTCGCATGTACATATGTCAAAAATGATTTGAATCAGATGGGAAGTTTTCATCCCCAACGTACCTAATATAAAAATTGCTGATTTTGTAATTGGCTTTATTCCCCACTTGACAGTCATTATGTGAATCATCTTAATGAAATTGAAGTAGTGTGTTTTTGCAAGTGTTTTCTTTGCGCATCGGTCAGTGTTGGAGCAAGAAGCGTTTTTCTTGCTTTATTTTATTATTTTAAAAATGCGGGGGTGTAAAACAAATTAAAGTGCAGTGTGCTCTTGTTCACGGTTTCTCAGCAAGTGATTTATTTGCAAATTTAATCATATGTATATACATAATTACTCTTTAGAAGATTTGAGCAATAGAACATAAGTATGGAAAATTATGAGTACATTATTTGTGTGTATACATGTGTGTATAAATGTAAGTTAACAACTTCTATTAACAAGCAATGAGATAAAGAGAGGTTTATAATAACAATTCATTATGTTTATCCGGAGCACGGGTCACTGTCATTAGGGTGACCCAACATCCCGGCCCACGTTGAAAGAACTATCTTTCAAGAAATCGGAAGTATGGCTAATTTATGTATTGGCCTACAAAGTGTTCCATTGGCAGTTCGGAGATTCACCACTCTAACATGGCCATCTCGTCCTAGCACGGTTGATTCGACCCGACCTAATCTCCAACGTTGCGGTGGCACATTGTCATCATGTATGATCACTAAAGCACCCTTAGTGAGATCAGGTGAAGGTGTGGTCCACTTTACACGGGCTCGTAGTTCGTTGATATAGTCCACAGACCAGCGACGCCAAAAACTTTGCTTGATGGCAGTGATTGTGTTGTAGCGATCAAGATGTGAAACGGTCTTCAGCTCCAGTGAGCGTTCAGGCAAGCCACGCAAAGAATCACCGACCAAAAAATGACCAGGTGTCAGTGCACCAAAGTCGTTAGGATCTGATGACATTGAAGAGAGCGGACGTGAATTAAGAATGGCTTCTACTTCTACAGCAACGGTGTTCAACTCTTCGAATGTCAATTTCGTGTTTGCCAATGTGCGATTTAACAACCCCTTCGCGCTCTTTACCGCAGCTTCCCAGAGGCCGCCGAAGTGAGGTGCCCTGGGTGGAATAAAATGGAAATTAATAAAATCAGAGGAACAATATTTATAGATTTCATTTAACGTTTCAGTCTTGAATAAGAACTGTTTGAGATCCTTTAGCTGGTTTGATGCACCCACAAAATTGGTAGCATTGTCGCAAAAGATATCACATGGCATTTTACGTCGACCACTCATTCGCTTCAATGCATTTAGAAATGCGTTTGTTGATAGATCGGAGACCACCTCGATGTGCACAGCTTTAGTTACGAGGCACACGAATACAGCTAAATATGACTTGGTGGGTGGTTTTCCTCGAATTCGAAGATACGTGTTTATTGGCCCACAAAAGTCGATTCCGCAACGTTCAAATGGGCGTGCAGGTGTAATACGAGTAACTGGTAGTGGGCCCATTACCTGTTGTAACAGCACTGGCTTGTAACGAACACAATGCACACAGGAACGAACGACGCGACGAGCAACATCTCTAGCGTTGACTATCCAAAATTCTAATCTGATGAAGGCGACCAATGCCTTTGGGCCTGCGTGAAAATTTCGCAAATGAAGATGCCGAACGTATTTTAGTACAAATTATGAGTTATACATTTTTCTTGAAAATATACACTATTCATGTGTGCTTTTATCTACCGTTTCCTATTGCATTTGCCACAGGTCTTCACCCGTCCGTCGGGAAAAGCGTTTTCACCACCCTTTCTAGGAGGGTCGGACAGATCAGTGCTTAACTTCTACCTTTCATGATTTTCACCATTGAACTTCTAACTTTTTACAAGCATTCTTACAGTTTTGTATAGTCTGCGTACCCTGACTTATGTGGTAAAACTCTTTTCTTTTATGACACCCGATTCCAGCATGATGGCCAAGGATCGCTAAGTGTGTAGAAGTTGCACCCTTTCCAACTTGCAAATCCTGGTAAACGTAATATCTATTATCGATACACTACCATTCTTCGGCTTTTCCCTTATTCTGCAGATCACCCATTCAATCTTGATCTTATGAGCGTCAAGCAGTCATTAATTCTGAATTATTTATGTTTTCTTCCATCGCATCGTGTGTATATCCTCAAAGACAATGCTCCTACCTCTATTCTCTGAGGCCTTCCCTTCGCTTTACCAGTCCCGGAAAACGCGGACAGGCCGATGATCGCCTGGGGCAACGCAGGTTACTACCGTTTTCAAGACTTCTACAGGGAGACTAATTTCTATATAGCGGTGTCTGTTCGCAACTGTCATGGGATATTTAGCGGAACTGCTAGCTTTTACACCATATCCTCCATTTCTGGCGCTCTCCGTTGCAAATTGCTTAGAAGTCTCTAAAGCAGTTTGATCGTATTCACTACGGTTCTCAACACCGTCGAGGGACGATATTCGCACAGCGCGAGCGTGTTGCTTGGATAGGTCGAATGCGATGAACTTTTTGTCGCTGGACAGGATAACAGAGTAGTCAGCGACGGATGTGGTGTGATTTACTGCCGGATTAGCCCACCTAGCAAGCCAGTGAAACTGCGTGTGATGCGGTCTTTTAAAATCTTTTTTTTTTTTTACATGATTCGCCTTAAGTTTCTTCGCCGTGTCGTGAGACCGTGAGCTCTTGCAAGTTGCTTTTGTTGCACGGGCTTCCTGCTCTTGAAAATTGTGCGCCTCTTCAAGGTATGTAGGCTATGGCAAAGGCTGCAACGTGGAGGAGCCAGATCTTCTAATGATTGCTCTTCGCCTGTTTCTCTGGCTGCTGCTGCGTCCTCGAAGTGGCGACAGGTGAAACTGATGTTGTGGGTTTAGTAATCACAATCATCGGCGAACTATGGCTTTATTTTATGTCCATTTTTATCGAAATAGAAAATTACATTGAATTTGGTTTGGATACATATCTTAATCTTATTTAAAAGTGTGTTTATAGTAGTTGCGTTTACCATAAAGTTAAATTTTCAACTATAATATTTAAAGTATTTACTTTGTCAATTTAAAATCTACCCTGACACTTCACTATTTCGTTTCTAAGCATTTAATTCACATTATATAGTTTAAAAATGGCTTTTATTGTATACTAGCTGACCCGGCAGGCGTTGTCCTGCGTGAAATTATGTGTTTTAAAATGAAAAGAAAATTTAATTTATATTGTGTTAAAAATCATTTATTTGCGATTTATCCACATTTTTTTCAATGTAGCGTAGTTTGTTTCGGTGTGCAAATTTACAGAGAGGATGGTTTTCCAACTTGAGAACGCGCCACATATAGCTGGCCGTGTGAAAAACATGGCATTTCCAGATTTATGTCACACACTTCTAGCGACTATCATTGTGTACTGTTAATTATCATTTCAAATGTAATTTTCCCTGGAAACTGAATAGGTTTGAACTGAAATGGCAAATCATTGGAACTCAAAGGAATTCGTAGAATCAAGCAGTATGCACCTTGTATTCGATAGCTGCGTTACAATCAATCGGGTTCCATTACACAGTTTCGGCACATGAAGATTGGATAACATGATAATGATAGATCCAACTTTGAGACGCAAATGATGCGGCGGCATACCAAGCCCCAAAGAAGTTAGAAATTTAACTGGATAATTCACGGCTTTGTATTCATTGTCAAGACGATCATTTTATATGAGCGCAAAGCTCTCGGAATTTGACACAGAATCTTCTAGTTTAAGTCATTAGCAACGGTATTTTTGGCTGCTAAAATTGAAAAAGGCACATGGAATTGGTATCAAACGCCTGGAAGTATCAGTCGGAATTTTCCTATTTCCAATTCTTTTCGAAAACGATTTAAAGTGTCTTTGCTAATGTCATTTTTATTCGTATCCCATAATTGACGCCGATTTGAAGGCTGATGTGTCGAAATGATCATGTCGATCGTCCATCGTTTGATTCCATTGATTATCATGTTCCAGCAATTGTAACTGATGGCATGCTTCTCAAAAAGTTGTAAACACTATTCACAATACGCAATGATTCAATTGAAATTGAACCGCGTACATTTATCAATAGCAACCGAAGGTAGAAGCAATCGTCGTCTTTCGGGCCGATTGTGTAAATTCAATTCTGTGTAAATGCATTAGTTGGAAAACGCACCTGGATGTCAATCTACTGGTTGGCCTTGCTTTCTGCGTAGCTAATTCTTCGACGATGCATTCCATGTATAATATCACGTAATTTCCGAATAGAGCAATGTTTTCGTAAACGGATCACTGACGAAAATTGAGAAAAAACTCATCAATGTTAATTTTGTTGCTGGCGGTGTTTCCACTGGCTGCAATGTATTCTAAGGATTAAAATCCGATCTTTGGCCATTCTCCGAATGAACTGCGAGATGCAGAACAGTTGGAAAACGTTCATGAATCGCAAAAGTAAATACATCATAAAATGCTTCATTGCACTTCACGCATCAACTTATTTCCTAGTTGCTGATCTCATCTCCTTCACGGCCATAGCAGTTATTGGCCGCTACGTCTTTTGGTGAAGTACTTGCAAACTTACTTGATCGATTTCGCAAACTGCATTACTTAACATTGATATGAGCTTTGTATGTGAATTAGACAAAAATGGCAAATATGGTACAATCCGTGTGTTGTCAACATCGTTATTCACAGTTCTTAATTGAATGCTAAAGGTTTTTCTATTTTCGTCTGGTGAGCGAGACCGATCCAATGGAAATCTATCATTTCCAGTTTGCGTTTCCAAGAAAAAAGCACGTGGCTAGTGTTTCGTGTATTTATTGTCAGACATACACACCGAAATGCGATTGTGATGTCCACAATGTTGATAAACCTTACTCTGGATCAGGAATTTCCACAGAAGTGATTTCATCAAGTTGATCTGATGTAACCACCATCCACCATCTCAAGAACCTCTTTTTTGCCTCCCTCAAAAAAATAAATCTTGCATCTAACAGTACCATATATACATACGATGCTTCAAAATAAAGTCCATCAAACATCATAGCTGTTGTTTGAAAAGTTGTGCTGTGACATCGTGATAATCTTGCTAATTGATTACGATTCAATAATTCCGTAATCTATGGTCATTGTGCATATTTCCGCACGTACAGGTATTTAATAGCATCCTGCGAGTACTCGTGCATGTGCTTTGGGCTGCCAATATTAGCACGATCTACTCGTGGCATCGGAACAAATTTCAATCTGTATTTGATCACTTTGTATGAAAGACACATACAGATTTCACTGAATAATTTTCAGCAATTGACTTTTTGAATAACCGAAATAATGAAAAAAATCGACGTAAATTGAACGATTCAAATAATTTACAAATAAATTAATTATAAAACCAAACAGAAAAAATTCAAAAAAAATGATATGGGAATTTTACGCTCGTAAGTCCGTTAAAAATGAACTTTTTCATATCATATAACGGTTTATTCAGCTATAGCTCAACTTATTTTTATATACATATGGCGCAAAAATAACATTCCGATGTTTTTTTGCTGTAATTTTTTATTTAATTAAAAATTTTGATTCTGCTTGTGGATTATTTTTAATTGGTCTTTTAAATTTTTTTACATAAAGTCGAGAATATGATATCATATAAATTGCCGCCACCACAGTTGATTGTCATTAGAGGCATTTTTATGTCATTTTCCATCACTTTGGCCAAAACTTCCGGCGATAGGTCCTCACATTCTTGACGAATATTGTCTTTAAGAGCTTCAAGAGTATGAGGCTTGTTGACATAAACCTGCTACTTCAAAAAGCCCCACAAATATAAGTCTTGAGCGGTCAAATCAGGCGATCTTGCTGGCCAGTGCAATTCCCTCATCACATGTAGTATGTGCCGTCACACCGTCTTATTGGAACCACATATTTTCCATTCCCAATTCATCAAGTTGCGGCAAAAAGAACTCGTTGATCATTGCTCTGTAGCGCTCACCACTAACAGTAACCGTTTGGCCTACGACGCCTTTGAAGAAGAAAGGTCCTAAGACTCCTCCAGCGAAAACAGCACACCATACAGTGACTTTGAGCAGGTGTAATAGCCCTTCGTGGGTTACACGCGGATTTTCAGTACCCCAGAAGAGTAAATTTTGCTTATTAATGTATCCTCTACGATGAAAATGGGCATAATCACTCATTATTATTTTTGATGAAAAATCATCTTCTTGTTGGTGGTGATTAAAGATGGCTTGAGCGTATGTTGGACGCGATTGGCGGTCACCAGCTAACAGCTGATGCACCGTCTGAACTTTGTACGGAAAAATCTTCAAATCTTGTACCAAAATTCGGTGTAAACACAGTCGACTGATACCCAATTGCGTGGCACGCCGTCTGGTCGATGTCGACGGTGCTTCCATGACATCCTCGGCAACAGCAGCAATATGAGCGGCTCAACGTCGCAGTGTTTTACCAGTAGGCGTCGGACTGCCAGTAAATCTGCGACTAAATTCACATTGTGCCAAAGTCACCGACCGATTATTGGTCAAATAATTAGCAACCAATAACCCGCGTTCTGAAACAGTGTAGCGTACAATTGTCAAAACAGAACTGACATTAGAGGTCAATTGCAAAATTTATAGCACTCTGTAGTAGAATTACTTTTGCGCCACCCTGTATATGATGGGTAATTATCCAATGTGATGTGATGTCATGCCATGTGATGTGACATCACGTCCCTTTTGTCTGGGAAATAGAAAAGAACTGTTTTTAGAGTTTTCCTGGCAATAATTCGATTATTTCTCGCCTTTTAGACCTACCCTGGACTACGAAAAACATTTTAAAACCAAAATCAGCTCAATCGGCCCAGCCGTTCTCGAGTTTTAATCAGACTAATGAACAATAATCCATTTTAATTTATAAAGATTTAAATTTTTGATCATTTCTATTTATTTATACAAAAACCAAACAGTTTTCAACTAACAAACATCCATTGTTACCTTATCGACATCACATAAACCAATTATGCTGTTTACAGTTAAATGTTATCTAGTGTTTGAAGCAGCAATGTCCCATTCACTTTATCTTGGTGACACTTACCACTTCCACTTATTTTAATAAAAACACGCGGTTAATGTTTAAATTCAATTTGGGTTTACTGAGCCATTTTAACGACTACAATTTCAGAGTAATTACAATATTTCGATTCGAGATTTTTTTTAAATAGCAGGCGACGGCGGGAAAGCGAGAATTAGGCGGAGATGCGTATACTTCGTTTGTAGGTCAAAACGAGACTGAAGGAAAACCTTTTTTAGTTGACCCTTTTGACGGTTGATATGTGTTTTCGTGTGTTGATGTCCTCTCGCGTGTGGGTGGTGGAATGTGGGTTCTGTGTGTGTGGTGTATTGGTGTAGTGGCATTAGGGGGGGGGCGGCTTATCTCATTTAGCCATCCCGGCCCCCCTAGGCGAATATTCAGCCTAGCAATCTCTGCAATTGCTAGAGTGTTGCAACCACGTTGCTGAGTCCAGTAGCGGGGCGATGCTGTGGCGCTTTCGGACGACGCCTGGTTGGTGCAACATAGTGCGGACGCCATTGATGGGGCTCAGGCCGGGCTGCAGTGGTTCAACGTCGTACCGTCCGGCTTGCTTGCCTGGATCTACCCGTGCTTGAGGCAGCTGGCCGACCTACATCGCGTCGTGGGGTCCTGTGCCGCAGCGTGTGATGTGGTCTGCCACACGTGTGGCATTAGTCGGAAGAAGCACACTCCTGCGTCTCATGCGTGTGCGGCAGGCAGTTGAGGCAGTGCTCATGTGCCTGGGCAACACGCTGTCGTTGTGACGGTGTTAGCTCCTTAAAGAGCCCACAGTGTTGCAGTCGATGTTTCCGGCGACATAGCGGGCATCGGATGCGACGCGGCTCGACTTGAGCAGATGGCGCTGATGGGGCTGCTCGTGAGCCATTACCCGAAGCGGCAGTCGATACCGTAGCATTGGTTGAGCGGGGCGGAGGAGTAGGCCCAGTACGTGCCCCGTTGGTTGCCGACCGAACAGTTGGTGTTGGGATTGTCGGCATGTCCACGTCCATCTTGCTCTCTGTAAGAAATTGTATTTGAATATACAAGGTAGTATATAAATAGAATGTGATTGGGCCACGTTATGTGGCATGACTGGGTCATCGTATTGACCGACCATTCTTTTGTTATTTTTATTGTTATTGTTAACGGTTGGTTGCGGGTTGCGATTTTATTGATTTATTTTCATTTGCGTTACGGCATTATGTTCGAATTGTTTGGTATCGGATTTTCGTTATTATCCGCGGTTGGTAGAAAGCATAATTTGACCAGCGGTCTGGTGAGTATTCCGCTTTTAGTACGGAGATCAACGACGCGGATGTGACCGTCTGAGCCACAATGGAGCTTTTCTATACGGCCAAGTCGCCACTCGGTAGGTGGGAGACAATCGTCGTTAATAAGTACACAATCTCCAAGCTTTGGCGCATTTTCTGATGTTTTCCATCGATACCTCTTGTGGAGGTCCTTTAAATAGTCTTCTTTCCATCTGCGACTGAAATTATGATGAAGAATTTTAATTCTCTCCCATCGATTTAATAAGGATAGCGACTCCACGCCTGGCTCAGGTGTGGCCAGAATGGGTGCTCCTTTGAGAAAGTGCCCTGGTGTTAGGGCTGTGAGATCTGAGGGATCTTGCGAGAGTGTTGTTAGTGGCCGTGAATTCAGAACGGCTTCAATGCGAATTAATAGAGTTGTAAATTCTTCGTAATTAAATTTGTAGTTTCCAGCTACCTTTTTTAAGTGGGATTTGAAGCTTTTTATAGCTGATTCCCATAAACCACCCATATGAGGAGCTCTTGGGGGGATGAATTGCCAATTAATGCCTTGGGGGGCGTACTTTTGTACAATCTCAGGGGAGACTTGTTTAATAAAGTCCACAAACTGTTTTTCGGTGGCTCTTTGAGCTCCGATAAGGGTTTTTCCTTTGTCGCTCATAAGTTTGGACGGAAAACCGCGTCGTCCGACGAAGCGAGCAAATGCCGCGAGAAAAGCCTCTTTTGTTAGATTAGTACTTTGTCGCTCATAAGTTTGGACGGAAAACCGCGTCGTCCGACGAAGCGAGCAAATGCCGCGAGAAAAGCCTCTTTTGTTAGATTAGTACATAGCTCGAGGTGCACTGCTTTTGTCGTAAAACAGACAAAGACAGCCACGTAGCCTTTCATTAGGGTAGGAGACCTTAGCATGGACGCCTTTATCTGAAAAGGCCCAGCAAAATCAACACCTGTGATTGTGAAAGGCAGAGCGAAGTTGCAGCGTTCCGGTGGAAGTGCTGCCATAATCTGCGTCCTCATCTTCTGTTTATGCATAGTGCAGATCTTGCACATGAAAATGCACTTTTTTATTTGAGGTTTAAGTCGGGGAATATAGAACTCTTGGCGGATTATATATTGCATTAGGCGATGTTCCGCGTGCAACATTAGTATATGTACATACTTGAGTAGCAATGTTGCAAGTCGAGACTTCTCTGGTATTATTAGAGGATGGCGTTCGTTATATGTCAGACTTGAGTTAGCAAGCCGACCATTGGCACGAAGCAGACCTTTCGTATCCAGAAATGGATTTATTACTAAGAGTGGGCTCCTTTTGTCAATCGGCTTCGATTCTCTTAGTAGTGACATCTCGCAGCTGAAGAAGCGCGACTGAGTATAAGTGATAAGAGCGACCTTTGCCTTTTCTAGGTCTAGGTGCGTCAATGTATCGCCTTGGGGATATACTGTGCGTATTCCTTTAATTCTAAGTTTGAGTCGCTCGATGAAGTTGAGCATGTAAGCGATTACCCTGAGGGCTCGAGGGTAGGATGAAAATCGCTCAAAGATGTCAGTATCATCCAATGTCGTGTGAAAGGAGTCGATTTTTCGACTTTCGGGGGCAATTATATTGCGTATGGGCGATCGTGGCCAAGAATCGGGGGATTCAATTAACCATCGAGGGCCATTCCACCAAAGAGTGGTGGTTGCAAGGTGCAGAGGCTTGCACCCCCTTGTACCTAGGTCAGCAGGATTGTCAGCACTGGCCCCGTGTCGCCAAGTGGCTGATCCCACTAGGTCAAGGATTTGAGACGTTCGATTGGAAATATACGTCTTCCATGCATGTGGAGGTTTTTCTAACCAGGCTAATACAATTTCGGAATCAGACCAGAGATACAATTTATATTTGGTCATATTTAGATGCGTTTGCTCCATGGATACTAGTTTGGCTAGTAGTAGCGCACCACATAGTTCCAGTCGTGGCAGACTTATTGTTTTTAGCGGAGCCACCTTTGCTTTGGCTACCAGTAGGTGACTGGTGGTCGCTGTGTCAGATTGTGTGCGCACATAGATGGTGGCACAATATGCCTTTTCCGAGGCATCACAGAAGCCATGTAGTTCGACTTTGTGCTCTGGGGCATAATTTTCCATCGTGGGATTTGTATCTGTGAGATATCATTCAGATTACCCGCGAACTGGGACCACTTTTCTAAACGAAGTGGTTTCACTTGTTCATCCCAGTCAGTTCCGTCTAGCCACAATTCTTGTATTAGAATCTTTGCTTGTATCATAATTGGCGAAATCCATCCTGCGGGGTCGAAAAGTTTTGCCACCGAGGATAAAATTTGCCTCTTAGTTATAGCTGATAGTGCGGATATTGACTCATTAGTGTATGAAAACTGGTCAGATATCGCATTCCATTGTATCCCCAAAGTTTTGGTTGTGCTTTCCTTTTCGAATTTAAGGAAATTAGTGTCTAATAGATTTTCTTTAGGTATGTCCTTTAAAATATTAGGGTGGTTCGCCGTTATCTTTTTCAACGGAAACCCTGCTGTATTGAGCGCTTGTGTCACTTGTGCTAGTGACTCGTATGCCTGTGGAAGATTGTGGCTTCCGGACAGAATGTCGTCTGCATACGTTTGTGTTTTCAACACTTGTGTTGCCAGAGGAAATTCTGACTTTGTGTCTTCTGCCAGTTCGTGGAGTGTACGAATGGCGAGGTATTGGGCACAGTTTACGCCAAAGGTAACTGTTTTTAATTTAAAGTCGTGTAGTGGACTATTGGGAGATTTTCGGAAAATAATTCGCTGAAAATCTTGATCATCATCATGTACGACTATTTGTCGATACATTTTCTCAACATCCCCATTGAAAACGTATTTGTATATACGCCAATTTAGTATGAGGAGCATTAAATCTGGCTGAAGCGTGGGTCCCGTAAATAAAATGTCATTTAGGGAATTCCCCGAACTTGATGCTTTTGATGCATTAAAGACAACTCTTACCTTTGTGGTTTTTTTGTCTGGCTTTATTACTGCATGATGTGGCAAACAAAAAGAATTGTATTTACTTTTTATAATTGTTTCGCCAGGGCTGACTTCCTCCGCGTGGTTTAAATGGAGGTATTCTTCTAAAACCCTATCGTATTCTGGTTTTAGCTCGTCTTTTTTAAGTAAGTTTTTTTCCATACTTAGAAAATGTTGGATAGCAGAGGTACGAGAATGACCTAAGGCGAGTGTGTGGAGAAATTCTGGCTTCAGTGGTAGTCGTACGACGTACCGGCCATTATCTAATCGATTAGTTGTGGATTTGTAGAAATCCGCACAATATCGATCTTCTGGGGTTGCGATTGATATGGGGGGGAGTTCTTCTAACTCCCAAAACTTCCTGAGTTGTGTATTGAGGTATTCGTTTGAGATTTCCTCAACTTGAGTTGTCATTGTTGTGACTGGTTCCGCAACTAGTCCGCTTAGGACCCATCCGAAAATGGTATTTTGCGCCAGAAGTGTTTTTGTAATTTTCTAAACACCTTCGAGAATAATTTGAGGTATGAGATCGCTGCCTAATAGAATATCTATTTGAGCGGGAGTGTTGCAGTTGGGGTCTGCTAACTTAAGGTGTGAAACCTTTTGCCAATGCTTGCTATTTATATGATAGCTTGGAAGCATGTTTGTTAGTTGCGGTAAGACAATAGCTTCTGCTTGAATACGCTTATCCGCTTGGGGGGAAATAAGGGTAATGGGGCAGATTTTGTTTGAGTTTTGTACTACTCTTCCGCCCATTCCCGTAATTTCAAAATTAGCTAGTTTTGTTGGCAGTTGTAGCCTACTTTGTGCCCTTGACGCTATAAAAGATCGTTGAGATCCTTGGTCTATTAAGGCCCTAAGTTTAAACAGTTCTCCTCGGTGCTCGATGGAGACCACTGCTGTGGGTAATAATACACTGCTATGGTTTTCGCTGTGTAGCGTCTGAGTTTTTAAAGCCTTTGAGCAGCATGGTGCTTCTTGGCAATTTTCTGAATTTTGTAAGTCGTGATTTGCTGTTGCAACTTACCGCGGCTCTTTTAACATTAGCGTTATTTTGAGCTACGCTGGAAAAATATGTAATGTGAAGCATTGAGTTATGTCGTTTATGGCAATAAACGCAATTAAATTTGCTTTCGCAATCTTTGAGCGCATGCGCATGAGACAAACAATTGATACAAAGTTTTTTGTTCTTACGAAATTGTTTCTTTCGTTAATGTTTAGTTTTTTAAATTTCTCGCAAGACTTCAGCCTGTGCCCTCCTTTACACAGTTCGCATGACGTATGTTTATTTTGTTCGGATGTGAACGCTTGTGTTTTGAAAAAACTACGATTTAAGTTGTTGTTGTTACTCGCTTGGGGCCAACTGAAGCTTCGATTTAGGTCATGTTGAACGTTTTTAGTTCTGACCATTTTTTTATCTACCCTTTCTGCAATTTCGTATAGGGTAGTTAAGAAATCGTTCATTTGTTGCCACGTTGGGCACTTTCTTCGTGATGAGAGCGATTGCTCCCACAAAAGTAACGATTTTTCTGGTAATGCGGATGTGCATATATTTACCAGAATGGGGCCCAATTGTCTGTGGGAATATTCTGTGTCGCTAGAACCGACAAGCAATTGGAAATAGTGGATTGAAGTTTTATAAATTCTTCACTTGTTTCTTTTTGAATTTTTGGTAAATTCATCAATATTGTGACTTGTTTGTCTACTAATATCCTTTCGTTCTCGTAACGAGCTTTTAGGGCTTCCCAAGCATAATTGAAATTTTCGTCATTAAGAGCGAACTGTTTGACTAATACCCCTGCTTGACCTTTTGTTTTGTATCGGAGGTGATACAAATTTTGTGCATTAGATAATTTTGGGTGGTTTATGTAAACGGCTGTGAACATGTCCCGGAAGGACGGCCATTGTTCATAACCACCATGAAAAATTTCAGTGTCACAGGCGGGCACCTTGAGGTGAATGCCTGAACTCGCATCTTGGCTTTGCACTTGTGGCAGCTCTACTCTCGGTTGTGGAGTAGGTGCAATTGCTTTAATTAATCTCAATTGATCGGAGATCATAGCTCTCGTTTCCTCGTACTGGTCTAAGCAGTGTTCATATTTGGAGTATGCTGAAGATTTGAAATTTTCAGGTAGATCTGATTCGTCAGATTCTACAATTGCGTCATACGCAGCTTGGGGACGTGTCCAGAAATTGCTTAGATTTTCTTTTTTAATTTCTAATACCGATTCAGAGTTATCTTGAACCTTGCTTCGAGCGTGTAGCATCAGCAGGTGTACATGGGCTCTTTTCTTCTGAAGTTATTTTTTGTACTTTTAAATACTGTGTTGACTTAGATTCCTTAGAATCCATTTAGATAATATGATAAAATTGAAATATATATATGAGAAAAGAAAAATTCTCTCAGTGTACTTATGATAATAATAAGTACGCGGGAAATCTTTAAGATAAAAAGTTGTTTTTTTTTTTGTTGTATAAGCAATGTATCAACTAACGAACGCGTATTTCGTTTTACTTATTCCCGGTGCTTATGTATTAAGCTACTAGTTTGTTATTGTTTTTGTCTTTTATTTTATTTAATGTTTCGTACTCGTTAGCAAATACTTGCGTATACGAGCGATAATGCAAGAAGGAGAAAAAGGTTGATGACCTTTGTATATAAGTTTGCACAATATGTGCGTGTTTATGTGCATACGTAATATGCAAAAAATTTATTTTTTTTTTCTGTTTTGTTTGCAATCCTGCTTGCTTGTGCTTTAACAAGAACAAGGGGTATTGCTGGACAGGTGCCGATTTGGTCTTTGAATATAAGTTTGTGTGTATGAACACTTGAAACTGGCAATACTTATGTATTTGCTTTTCCTTTCTACCAACTCTTAAAATTTTTTTTTTATTTTGACCGTGATTAATTTTTTTTTTGTAAATGACGAATTGTAAAATTTTTAATAAAGTAAAATTTCGAATTTACCGCTTAATTTTTTCGGAATTTTGTAAAATTTGTAAATTTTTAAATTAATTTTGTACCCGGCATAGGCTAATTGTATGCCGTATGTATGTATGTATATAATATTTGCCGTACGGATACCGCGGGAATAGAAAATTGGTGAAGTGCAGGTATACACTTTTGTTAATATGTAAAATTTAATTTTCGTTATGCTTATTCTACATACATGTGGGTGTATGTCGCATTAATTTTGTTTTTCCTCACTTCGTTTCGGTATGTACATATAAAAGAGGTGACTTTTTGGCATATGTGTATGTTTGGTTTTGTTATTTTTCTTTTTTCTTTTTAATTTTCGCAATTGCCTTAGCTTACTTTTTGCGCAATCCTGCTTATACTGTTGCGTATAAGGGGTATTGCCGGAAAATGTTGTCAAGTGAATACTTGAAATTGTTTTTTTTTTTTTGATTTTTAATGTTGTGTGTTTAGATACACAAATGTAAGCATAGTAGGCCTTTTATCAGATATGTATATGCCAGTATATATACAATCACACACATATATATATATACATATATATATGTTTATATTATACCATATACTGTTCATACATATATTTGGATGTACATATGTAATGTACCAAACTGTTTTCGGTTTCCCGGAAATAAACCGTAAGTTCGGACAGTTTGGTAGCAACCGTTCTATTAAAAGTTACAGGATCGTATACAGTTCAAGATCAACTGTAACTTTCAACATACATATATGAAAATAAGTTAAAATAATTTAAAATAATAAATGGAGTTGATACACTCACTTTGTGCCGCTTCAAGGGACTTTAAGGGCTTTATATGCGGTAAAAAAGAGGGCGGGGGGGCTAGTATATGCCACTGCGTTCAATCTGGTTCCTTTCCGTTTCCTTTCCTTTTTGGTGCTTGGCTTTCCTCCGGTTGTTTTTATTTTTAATTAAATTCCTTTTTTTTGTAATTTGTTGTTTTAAGTTTATTAATGTTTAACTTTCCCAAGGATTTTGTTTTATTCTTGTATTGAGCTTCGCGCCCGTGTGGATGTTTTTGTTTTGATAAATAATATTTCGCGCCCGATTTTCCGTATTTTGTTTTTTGGGGGGGGGGGGGGGGGTTTGGTTTTAAGCACTATATTTTATGTACATGTATTAATACGTTGCTTTTTTTTTATATAACTGCACACACGGAGTTACGTTTTTTGTTATTATTGTATTTTCTTTTTTTTCGATATTATTACCACAACACGGAACCGCTTCGTGTCCGTTTTTCAAACTGCTTTTTATTTATTGTATATGTATACCGCAATTATTTTATTATATAAATATATGTTTTTTGAAATTTTTGATTTATATAAATGTATGTATGTGCATGTATATGTGCATGCACCACTTTTTCTTTTTATAATTTATTTTTTCCTTGAAAATTTTTTTTTTTTATATGTATATTTATATATATGTATCTGTCACCGCACCTTTAACTTTTTGTATATGTCACTTTAATTATTTTGCCGCTGCTTTTATTTTTATTTTTTCCAAATAGTGCCTTTCTTAGCGGCTCGAAGGACCAATGTTTGAAGCAGCAATGTCCGATTCACTTTATCTTGGTGACACTTACCACTTCCACTTATTTTAATACAAACACGCGGTTAATGTTTAAATTCAATTTGGGTTTACTGAGCCCTTTTAACGACTACAATTTCAGAGTAATTACAATATTTCGATTCGAGATTTTTTTTAAATAGCAGGCGACGGCGGGAAAGCGAGAATTAGGCGGAGATGCGTATACTTCGTTTGTAGGTCAAAACGAGACTGAAGGAAAACCTTTTTTAGTTGACCCTTTTGACGGTTGATATGTGTTTTCGTGTGTTGATGTCCTCTCGCGTGTGGGTGGTGGAATGTGGGTTCTGTGTGTGTGGTGTATTGGTATAGTGGCATTATGGGGGGGCGGCTTATCTCATTTAGCCATCTAGCATGTTAAATTTCCCAGGTGGCAATATTCCTATATTTACCGACGTGGTATCTATTTCGTTTTTGTTTTACGTGAAAAACAATTTCACCACTATTCCCACTGTATTGAGCTTGTTTATTAATTGTGGCAAACTGGCATCTCTGATCAGCTGACTTAATTTACATTTGAAAATGGAATCTGATGGAAGCAAAATTGTAAGTAAAATTAAAATATATAATGAAAGTGTAAATGTAAATAAAAGAATGCTAAATATAATATATGTTTTAGACCAAACCAAAACGTGTACCCAAAGCACCGTACAGGAAATAGAGCAATGAGCAACAGAAATTAATTACATACATGCATGCGAGACAACCGTCTGATTGAAAAACCGACAGCACAGGTGTATTATAAAAAAATTTTAGAGACACAAAATCTGCGGTTGGATTGGTCTTTAGTGAGGCTAAAGCAAAGCACAATACTATACAAAGACACGAACTTGGCAGAATTCGGCGGGAACAGCTGCCATGCAAGACGCAAATCAACAGAAAGTAATTTGAAAATAAATTGTTTGGTATAAAATTATAATAAATTATATTTTTAGGTATAATTTTGAGAACTTGTCCTTTTTTCTACGATTTAGAAGATATTAGGTTGTCAAAAAAGTCTTGCGGTATTTTCGCTAGTTGCGTAGTTCTAGTTTTATTCGTCGCATCGTGTCATGCTATACCTTTTTGGAAAGCTCATTTCACGCGCTATCACGTGTTTGATTGATTGTCGTTTCTTTTAAGTCGTTCTTGAGTTATAGCGTCGCAAACATGAAGCAAAATAAAGAGAAATACACCATATTTTACAGTACTACTACGATAAAGGCAAAAATGCATCTCAAGCCGCCAATAAAATTTCTGCAATTTATGGACCCGATACAGTTTCCATTTTTACCGCACAACGATGGTTTCAACGTTTTCGTTCTGGTGTAGAGGTGGTCGAAGATGCGCCACGCTTCGGAAGGCCTGCCGTCGAAAATTGCGATAAAATCGCTAAATTGGTCGAAAGAGACCGACATAGTAGCAGCCGTAGCATCGGTCAAGAGCTGGGCATGAGTCATCAAACCGTTATAAACCATTTCAGTAAATTTAATAAATCATTCAATAAATATATCGCAAGTCTTTTGTGTCAACCTAATATATAATATTTGGCTATAAAGAGTTTCAAAGAGATTTTGAATAGAGCTTTCAGTCTGAACGGACGTGTATTGTTGCGCTCCGTAAAAACTTTCTAAATAAACAAAACTAAAAAAATAAATAAATAACAAAAAAGTGCATTAAGTGCAAGTGTTAGGCAATAACGCCGAAAGTGTTAATAAAAACACAAAACACAAAAAATTAAACTTATTGTAAACAATAATAAAAAAAAAAAAAACAAATACATAAGTGCGAAATAAACAATAAAAGAAACAAATAACATGAGCGCAGCGCAGCCCCACCAACAAGGCCGTAGGCATTCTCTGAATGCCTACTTCAGCTTTGTCGAGCCTGCGAATTCAGCTCCTAACAACAAACAAGGCAACGGTGCGAAGGATGAGTCATCGAAGCGAACAACTGAGCAGCACCATAAGCAGAGCGCAGAGCAAATTACAAAAGTAGCAGAGAACAGCAATCAACAACGGCCAGTAACAAACGTGTCAACACCAACAACTAAGCAGGTACCAGCAAGTACGCAGCCAGCGAAAAATAACATAACGCAAGGTGAGAATGTACCATTAAAAAAAGGCCAGTCCGTGCAAACTGGCATTGACCGCTACGTTAATATAAAAAGGAAATTAAGTCCTTCAAAGTCAGCGGTCAATTCTAAAAAATTTCAAGTCGGCACACCAAATATGAATACAACGGAAGTTTTAAATGGCAACAGATTTGCCTTACTAAGCAAACGTTCAGACGACGATGCGAAGGGTACCACCACAGTCGTTAATGCAAAACCCCCTCCAATTTATTTGCGTGAGCGTAGCTCAAATGCACTTGTCTCCAAACTAAGCAATTTAATAGGCACAAACAATTTTCATATTGTGCCCTTGAAAAAAGGAAACATAGATGAAACAAAAATTCAAACATACACTGAAAAAAGTTTCATGGATATTGTAAAGTACTTGTCAAATAATAACAAAAATTACTACTCATACCAACTGAAGAGCTCAAAAGGCCTAGTTGTTGTTATAAAAGGAATTGAGTCTTCGGTAGACTCTATCGATGTGAAAGACGCACTGGAAGAAGGTGGTTTTAGCATCAAATCAGTAGTAAATATTTTTAACAAGAACAAAGTCCCACAACCAATGTTTAAAATAGAACTGATGCCAAATTGTAACCAACTCAAGAAAAATGAAATACACCCGATTTACAATTTAAAATATCTTCTCCATCGCAGAATCACTGTTGAGGAACCACACAAGAGAAATGGTCCAGTACAATGTACAAACTGCCAAGAGTATGGACACACGAAAGCATATTGCACTCTACGCAGTGTCTGTGTGGTGTGTGGTGATCTACACCCTACTTCTAAATGTACTCTTAAAAAAGAGGATTTAAATAAAAAATGCAGCAATTGTGGGGGAAATCACACTGCTAACTACAGAGGTTGCCCCGTATATAAAGATTTGAAATCGAAGTTATCACAGGGCATTCAAGCACGTCGTAACCAAATGTTACAGACACCCCGTAATGAGATAATAGCAACCACAGAAAAAAGTTCAAATCATTTTACTTCTAACAATAATAATATGCAAGGAAGCTATGCAAATGTGGTGAAAGGCAACACTGTGCAAATGCAACTGCCGCAAAATCCTCCAAATGGAGGTATTGAAACTAAGATTATAAATCTTACACAGTGTATGACTCAATTTATGTCTACCATGCAAAACATGATCCAAGATTTAATAAAATCACAAAATCAAATGCTGCAAAATTTATTAAGTAAAAAATGAGCTTACTAAATATCTGTATATGGAATGCTAACGGTGTTAACCAACATAAATTAGAGATTATCAGATTTCTGTCTGAAAGGAATATAAATGTAATGCTTATTTCAGAAACTCATCTAACAAATAAAAATAATTTCAGTATACCGGGATTTAGACTATACGTTACAAATCATCCGGATGGAAAAGCGCATGGTGGCACGGCAGTGTTGATTAGAAATCGTTTAAACCACTATGCTCTAGAATCTCATGCTACACCACAGTTACAAGCTACAACCATATCACTAATAAATCGGGGTTGTGACTTAAACCTTACGGCTATATACTGTCCACCTCGTTTTAAAATTACAGAAATCGAATTTAAAGACTTTTTTGGAACACTAGGTCAAAGATTTCTAGCAGGTGGAGATTATAACGCAAAACACACATACTGGGGCTCACGTCTTATTAATCCGAAAGGACGACAGTTGTACTACACTATTATGAATAAGCATAATAAACTGGATATAATATCTCCTGGTAAGCCGACATACTGGCCCAGTGATAGAAGAAAAATACCAGACTTAATAGATTTGTAGTCAAAAATATAGATAGATCGCTTATGACAGCTGATACATGTACAGACTTATCATCCGATCATTCTCCTGTACTAATAAAGTTATACGAACAGCCCATGTTATTTGAGCCGAAAGTTTCTCTAACATCACATAAAACTAACTGGTTGAAATATAGAAAGTATATCAGCACCCACATCAATATTGATTGCAAAATAAATACAGAAAGAGACATTGATGAAAATATAAGAGAAATTAATGACGTAATAACTAATGCAGCTGTATTGGCAACACCAAAAAGAAACAACAAACCAGTTGGTTTTAGAAAGATCACCAATAACGAAATAGAGAAATTAGTAAATGAGAAAAGGCGAGCTAGGCGGGAATGGCAGTTAAATCGATCCCCTTCAAGTCTGCTTCAACTGAAATCTGCTGTACGAAAGTTAAAAAAAGCGCTTAAACGCGAAGAGGAACACAACACTGAAAATTATATAAGGAAACTGTGTCCAAATTCTCGTAAGCAAAACTCCCTTTGGAAAGCCCAAAAGTCTTTCAAGCCACCAGTAGATTCCAACATGCCTTTAAGACAGTTGAATGGTAATTGGGCACGTAGTGATGAGGATAAGGCAAATTGCTTTGCAAATCACCTAGAAAAGGTATTTCAACCCAATTGCCCAAAGAACGACTTTGAGTTGCCAACCTTGCCCAATACCGCAAACGAGTCGCATGTGTCTATTAGGACTTCTACTTCTGAAGTTACTAGAATAATAAAAGAACTTAACCCCAAAAAATCACCAGGACATGATAATATTACCCCAAAAATGCTAATTGAGTTACCAAATATTGCTGTAGGGGTGCTCTCTTTGCTCTTCAATGCCATTCTTAATCTTGGACACTATCCAAATTCATGGAAAAAGTCGCAGATCATCTTGATAGACAAACCTGGGAAAGACTTAACACAGCCGTCTTCATACAGACCAATCAGTCTTCTACCCTGTCTTTCTAAGATATTTGAAAAATTGTTACTATCAAAGATGACTCCTTTCCTCCACGAAAATAATATAATACCAACGCACCAATTTGGGTTTCGTGAAAAACATAGCACGATTGAGCAAGTAAATAGAATTACTAACGAAATAAGAAAAGCATTTGAGCACAGAGAGTACTGTTCAGCTATATTTCTAGACGTGGCTCAGGCGTTTGATAAGGTATGGCATGAGGGCCTTTTATACAAAATTAAAAATACTCTACCTTCAGAATTATATAAAACATTCCATTCGTATTTAAAAAATAGAAAATTTATGGTAAAAGTGGGAAATTTCATATCTGATGAAAGACAGATAAGGGCTGGTGTACCCCAGGGCAGTGTTCTAGGCCCAATACTATACATCATATATACAGCAGATCTTCCAACAGCTAACAATGTATTAACTTCTACTTTTGCGGACGACACAGCTATAGTGAGCCGTAACAAATGCCACATAATAGCATCAAGAATATTAGCCAAGCACTTAAGGTTTGTCGAAGAATGGCTAGCCAACTGGCGTATAAGGGTAAATGAACAAAAGTGTAAGCATGTTACATTTTCGCTTAGACCAAAAATGTGTCCGGCAGTAAAAATTAACAATATTTTAGTACCCCAAGCGAATGAAGTAACTTATCTTGGTATTCACCTAGATAGAAGACTTACGTGGAAAAAACATATATCTAGTAAAATAACTTGCATGAAGATAAGAGCTGCAAATTTAAATTGGCTATTAAACAAAAACTCCAAACTTAGCCTAGACAACAAAGTGCTTTTATATAATGCGGTCATAAAGCCAATTTGGATGTATGGCATTCAACTGTGGGGTACGACCTGTGCAACTAATATAGACATAATACAAAGGTTCCAATCAAAAATGCTTAGATCAATCACGTGTTCACCATGGTACGTGCGAAATGAAAATATCCATAAAGACCTTGGTATTTCTATGGTAAGGAAAGAAGTAGAAGACAGCAGAATTAAATATACATCTAAACTCCGTGATCACCCAAACCCTTTGGCTAATGCTTTGGTACATACCTGCGATCAAACACGCCTTAAAAGAAGAGATATGCCCGCGTACTGAGGAGCAATGTATCACCAAAACAGCTCAACCACTTGCTTGAGCGTGTCTAGTTTTTAAATAGGTTTAAGATTTTATTACTTATTGTTAGGCTTTCAAATCAAAAAGCAGATTCAATAAATAAAACATATATTGAAACAAAAAAAAAATGCTTTTGTTTTGGATACAGAAGCCTTAGAAAACAACTCGACGTCCACCACAGACGATTTAGACGCCGGAAGCAGTACAACAACCACTACAAATGTAGCTACCAAACCTGAAGATATTTTTCAAGAAGTCGGTCCAGAATCTACATGCAACACAATAATTCAGGTTTAATTAAGGTGAAGCAATAAAAGTTAGAGATAGAATCAAAAATGAAAGATACGGAGCTATCTTTAAAAGAAAAATGATTTGATTTACAATAGCTTTAAAAGAAAAATGATTTGATTTACAATAGGAAAAAATTTTATTTGAAAAAGAAAAATGCAATTCAGAACAGAGAATAAGAAAAATTGGTTTTAAGAGAGTTTGAAATGAAAGAACGAATAGCAATGGAGGAATTAAGGGGATATTCTAGTTTAGGAATTAAATTTTGGGCAGTTTTTGGAATTTTATTTAAAAAAAAAACCAAAAAATATTTTTACTATCCAGTTTTTCATGGTGTTTTTATTGATATCTAAGAATACAGAAAAAAAATTTCCAAAAAAATAATAAAAATTAAAATAATTAGAGGGATGGTGGGGGGGGAGACAGGTGTAAAATAAAAATGGCGCATCCTCGTGACATTGATCCTGACTGAAAATAAAAATTATTTTTTACGCTTTTTTTTTGAAATTCCTGATTTTTGTTTAAATATTCAAAACATTTTGACTCGATGCTGGTAGGAACGATAAAAGATTATATAAAGAAGGTTCACACAAAATTTCAAGTGAATCGGTTGTATAGAACTTAAGATAATGCCGGTACCGTGTGGAAAAAAGTAGTTTCGAGAAAAACGCGAGTCAAGCCGACCCGGGCTAGGTATTGCGTCACTAAAGTATCTGTAGCTCTTAAAATAATTTTAGTTTTTAAAAATCCTTCAAAGGATATGTTCTTATGGGTCTAAAATTAAAATATAATATATAAAAAAATCGAATTCTTCAAAATTCTTGGGTAGAATACCCACTTAAAAATTAAAAAATAAAACTACACATATTTACATACTACATAAAATTAAATAATTATATTTTTATTGTGTACAAAATGTGATAGAACTTTTCTTAGGTCGTCGTGTTCATAAATTTCTTGTAGGATGTCTGTTTATTCTTTCTAAGCTAGAATTTTCGTTTAAGTTAAATTGTAGCAACATGTTGTGAAGGACACAACATGCCAAAACCATCTACAACAATTTTTTAATTAGTTTCGTTCGTTAATCGGACCCATAGTTCTTTTAAACAGCAAAATTTTTCTTTTAATTTCCCAAAACAATTTTCTATACGTACTTTATATTTAGAGAGATATTGATTGAATGTATCTCTCATTTCTTTTGACTGCTCAGTACAGTTTTGTCGAAAAGGCTTAGCGGATATGCCGAATCGCCAGCAATCCATTCCCGATGACAAAAATAATTTTGTGGGTTTTTACCTATGGCAGATTCGCTTAAAATTTTAGCATCATGCACGCTTCCTCGGTATCCTATTGTCGCTTGTCTAATTCTTAGTAAATAGTCGCATACTACTTGCATTTTTATGGCATACTGTTTTTTGCGAAAGAAGCATAGTTCGTGATCTTTTGAAGGAGACTCTGCTAATCTGATTTCAGTACCGTCAACATAGCCCATACATCCTGGAAGCTCTTCCCTTGTTTTTGTGACAATCTTTTGCCTTTCTTCTCTAGATGGTCAACATAAAAATGTAGATTTTAAATTAATCAATGCAGTGATAACCCGCTCTGTTAATTTGGTAACTGTTCCGCCATCGCCTATTTCGAACAATGTTGCAATCTTTCTAATAGAGGCACTCTCTCCACTTGATCCCAGACAAAAAAGTGTTATCTTTAGTTGAAGATCGATTGGTAATTGTGGAACACAATTTTTGTTTTGGGAAACAGGGTCCTACTTGATTAAGGATAATATATGGTTGAACTCAAAGATTTCTATGCGCAACATTTGTCGCATGCGGCCATTATCAAATCTGGGTAGAACAATATTGACCCATTGCGAAGATTTTGGTATACCCAAATGGGTACTTCTCCGATTAGCTATAATAAGCACTGCATCAATGGCAAAATTTATTAGGATATCGTCATCCTCTTCGTCACTGTCTTTAACAAAGTTGTAAAAAATAACTTCGGTAGGAAATTTTATGTAATAAGTATATATGTATACATACTAGAATCATTAGCGGTTATGTCCAGTATACATTTGTAGCTGAGTGCGTTCAATATACTATATTTTGCTTTTTATTTAAATGAGTCATCTTTATTCAAGAATTAAAAATTAATTTGCTATAACACTAACTTTGTGCGCTGACAGTTTAAATGTCAAATATCGGGCAAAGTTGCCACATATGAAATTTCCCATAAACTGTGAATACAATAAATGACAGCAAATAAATAAAACATTATTAGTTTTTCGCGTGGTCGGGCCGACACCTGGGTATCTCAGTTTTTTTTTTTGCTTACAATTCTGTTTGCGTTGGCAGCCACGCTTAAAAAAAATAAGCCTGATCGGACCAACACCGGGGTTTCTTTCATAGAACTATAATACATACATTTTGGTTTTAACGGGAATTATTCAGTTACATCATAAAATTACATACACGCAAAAGTCTGTGTACAGCTGCACAAGAAGAGCAATCCGCGCGTACCGTTGGTTTAGTTTTTTCTCGGTAACTTGTGCGACTTTACAATAACAACTTTGTTTGTTTTAAGGGGTCGGTAGGGTAATCTGGTCTGTTTTTTTTTATAGAAATTTTTATTGTACAATAGAACTTTTTCACATATCACGAGGTATATCGTGGAGTGTATAAACAAATTTTTTCGGAATTTTTCGATGATATCTGTCGGAGAAATGGCTGGGTAAATGAGAAGCGTTTTTTCACTAGCGGATACGATTTCTCATGTTTGGATCACCCTACTAGAATCATTAAAAATGTTGATAAATAAAAAAGTAATTAACGTTTTATCTTTAATTTACCCCATGTTTTATTATATATATTTTATCATAACATTGTCAATAAATTATGAAAAAATATGAATCTAGTAACAACGATAGCCAGGTGTTTTGTGAACATTCAAAAAAAAAAAACAAAAAACTAAAGCAAATCGGTTCGACTAGGATCATGTCCGCCAGTTTAAAAAAGTGTGTTTTGAGAAAAACGTGTTTAAAGTTTGAGGTGTGCACCCCGAGCGCTCCGAACGTCGACCGGTATTATTATTTTTGGGCATTTTTCGAAACTTTTCAATGGTAAAGTGGGTTTTTACACTAATTCTAAGGGTATAAGAGAACAGAAAATGCAAAAAAAAAAAATTTTTTTAAGATTACCCTACTGATCCCTAAATATACAAGGTGCGTTCCAAAGTGAACAAGACTTAAAAAAACAGAACAAATGGTTTTTTCGGCAAAATCAAATTATTTTATTGAAAATAATATGCTTCAATACAGATTTTTGCACGGTCCAAACGCATGTCGAACGAGAGTTTTAGCTCGTTGGTCGGTATGGCCGCCAGTACGCCGGTACAAGCCACATCAGGTGATTGCAGTAATGGTTAAAATGTGATTTTTGGTCCTTCGAATGTTGGATTCTGAGCAGTTTTTTGTCGTCAGTCAATTTGTGCGGAACAAACCGTGCACACACCTTTCGTAAGCCCAAATGTTCGATAAAAATGTGATAAATCAATGTTTTGGAGATTGTCGATTCCATTTTCATAAATTTCAATGATTGATTTCGGATGAGTTTTGGTAAATTCACGCACAATTTCGATGGAATTTCCGAAGATCACGGATTTTGATTGGTCCACATGTTGGTCGTCATTTATGTCCTCACGACCACTTTGAAAACGTTGAAACCACTCGTCTACTCTGCTGCGGGATAGGCAATCATCGCCATAAACTTGTTTCATCAACTGAAATGTTTCGGTAAAAGTTTTACCAATT
This sequence comes from Bactrocera correcta, assembly GCA_027475135.1. Taxonomy (NCBI): domain Eukaryota; kingdom Metazoa; phylum Arthropoda; class Insecta; order Diptera; family Tephritidae; genus Bactrocera; species Bactrocera correcta. Next base: position 54,855,277 of record CM050322.1, read on the forward strand.
TTAAAACAAAACTTAATGTTGACTCTTTGATGGAAGCTCATTTTCGAACCGACAACATAAACATACTGACACTTAAAACGCAATAACTTCACTCCCAATCAATGAAATGTTATGAAATTCCTACTGGACAATCGAGAAAAAGAGCAGATTTTAACGCACTAGTCGACATTAAGATAGCCCCACCAGGAGAGGCTAAATTCCAAAAGTCCTGTTTTCTATGGAACACACTTAATATATTGACGATCTGAAGAACCTTCTCTATCCGCCTATACACATTTTATCCCCGAAATCTGGGACGGTATTCTAAAGCTGACCCATTTCGTTTACAATTTCTTGTATAGATAGTAAACGATTGTATGTATTTCGAATCATACAAGTAAATTAACGGTATTAAACTTTAAATAATTTTGCAATTCATTTCGGTTTTGGAAAATTGGTTCTTCACGGTTTAGAAGAAAACAAAGTTTTATAAGTAGTCGAGTTAATATTCCGATTTGCGTTCGTACTATGATAACAGTTATGTAAAGAAATTATTCAAGTTATAATAACTCAATCGCTCAGATCCCATTATTTAAGCATCTTTACAAACACTGTATAAAAGAAAGAAATTGTACAGGGTTATCACCCACTTTTCATACAACTTCTTCTTCTTTGCTGGCTGGTTATAGCCGATTTAAAAACAGCGTGCTAGTTGTTTCTTCTTTCCGCTAACTGGCGCGGCTTTGAGATATCAAGTGCAGCCAAGTTTTTCTCCATACAATTTCCCCAACGGAGTAGAGGTGTTTCTCTTCCACTGTTTCCACCGGCCGGTACTGAATCGGAAACCTTCAAAGCTGCAGTGTTCTTTTCCATCCGGACAACATGACTTTGCCAACAATTTGTCTGATAACAGGAGATATTTCGCCTTGCCCTAGTTCACTGCCAGACCTATTTGCATCCTTATCCAATCTGGAGAAAGCAGAACAATATCATCGGTGTACGCCAGCAGATGTACACTCTTACAGAAGACAGTGCCTTCTCTATTTAGGTCTGCAGCTGGCATTATTTTCCCCGACAATAGATCGAAAAAGTCACACGACAAGGAGGTTCCTTGTCTGAAGCCTCGCTTAGTATCGAACTGATCGGAGAGGTTCTTCCCGAACCTGACGGAGCTTTTATTGTTTCTCAACGCCAGCTTATACAGCCGTATTCCAAGGGATTCCAAGTTCAGAAATACCGGCATAGAGGTGCTACGTAGAGATGCACAGTGGTTCCATTTGTATGGAGGATAGCGACAAAAATAGTTAGAATAGAGATACTGACCTGCAATATACACAGCATATTTCTGTTCATGCAAGTACGATATTCTGAAAAAGCGCAATTGTATAACGCCCACTTTTTATATTCTACATATATAATTCTAACGTTAAAATACCCGAGCATGTGATAAATTTTGTTCCAATTCCCGGATTTATTATTAATAAATAGAAAGGAAAACAGATGTGTCATTTAATTTTATAAAATTAAACAATTTATTTTTTACAGTTCAAATAAAAATTTTATTAATTTGGAAGAAAAATAAGGACGTTGCAAGCCTCAATAAAAAATTCCTTTACGTAATTACTCTTCCAACAATTCTATTGTTGATTTTAATAATGCGCTTTTCTTTTTGCATGGCAATTTTCGCTGACCTGTAATAAATGGATCTGAGCTCAACAATAACATTTTAAGTAAATCCGTATTTGTTGCAGTTCGACCAGTTTTTTTCGTATGTTGAAGCCTATACCTTTTAATATCCTTGTTTTTGGCTTCCGCAGCTTCCTCTGATAGTTCTCCAATGGATATTATTGCACTTTAGATGAGTTCGGAACCATGCACTAGGATCTTGTGAACTGAAGGTGGAAGATAGAACCAAGGGTACTTCTCTACAAGCCCTTTAGCAGTTTCAAGTGCGAATTGCTTAAATTTGTCCGCGTTTATTTTATATCCTGATGACATAGCTTGCAGTAATGCTGCACATCTTAGTATGAACTCTTCGTCAACGCCCGTTATTTGAGAAGCCAAACCAGCATTATTAAAAAAGCGTCTAGCCGTGTTGCCATCGTTTGACGTCCCACTACCTCCTGTTTTTGGCATATCCACTATTAAATTCATTTCTGATCTAAACTTATTTCTAAACTGAATTTTTTTTCCATGAATGGAGTTTTATCTTCTGCCGACCTAATTTGCCATTTTTTGATATCTAGTCTATACGATACATGAATGAAATATTCAAAAAGTCGAATACATGAATGTAAAGGCGATAAACCAAACTCATAATGTTCTTTGTGGACGGCTTTTTGTAGACATTTATCTAAATCGTTCATCTCTTTTGGTTTGGCTTGGCACATGTAACACTTAGCAGATGATGTTTGACTTAGTGCATTGCATACTTTTCCATCAACCATAGTCAGTTGCAATTTGTGTTCGACGTTTATTTTCTGTCCAGATCTTAAATACTCTGTGCACTTTAACATATCAATTTTCTTCGTGAAATAATTCTTCTCTTCAATGCAAACTTCTGTTGTCTCTTTTTTGAAACTAAGTCGTATTGGTCTGCAGTATCGAGTGGACGACGGTCGAGGATTTTTCCATTTAACATAAGTATCTTGTAGTGTCGAATATTTAGTAGCTAATTTAAGGGGCACATAGGATGTTACAAATAAACTATTGTCTTGTAGAGTATTGTTACTAACACGTTGTTTATATTCACTGTATCCGGAGTTACCATCGAATCCCCACTTGCCTATCAAAACAAGATTGCTTATATTTACATCGGGTATGACGTTCAACACTTCAGTTTGGAGACCTAATATACGTGAAGCTGTATGTATGTATAGCAATTTAAAAAATAAAAATCTCAGAGAGAGAGAGTGAGACAACAACAGCTAATTCTACATTTGTTTATTGACATTACTTGCAAAAACCAATGCTATAACACGCACATTTAATGTACAAAATACACTTTGAAACTAAAAGGTTAGGTTAGTTTAATGAACTTTATTTAGAAACCTGCAAATCCCTGCACATCAACTTAATATTATTTTAAACTACATACTTGTATAAACATATACACACTAATCCGGTCACTGCATTCGGTTGACAAAGTTACTAAATCTCCAAATACATTTAACATAGAACAGAACAGCACAATTTAAAAACTTGTTATTACTGAAAAATAATACTATTACCATCTACTTTAATTTCTATTTTCAGTATTTTTATTTAGACACTTTTTTAAATTAAACTTTTGCAGTTGAATGTACACGTTGCTTTCGCTTTTATTTTTTCAACTATTTACTTCTGTGTAAGGCCGTACATATGTTGCTTTCACTCAAGAAGTTCCTTTAGAAATATTCAAAACAAACTCAAAATACATAAATTTGGTGGCATATCCAACTATTTATTTAGCTACAAGCCCAATATATAAAGATAGACTTTTTTATTTTTGTCGTATGGGAGCAACCACCGTGAGATGGTGTGTTTTAAAAGGGTTTCTACCGCGGTAGTGGGCGAAGTTTGTGGGCCTCCCTTTTGTGGATTGGGCAGAGTACACTTAGATTCCAATCATCGGCCATGCTTTTATCCAACCATACCTTCAGTATGCTCTGCAAATCGGCCACTTAATCACCACTTTGGGTCTTACAAGTGTATACTTTGGTCTTAAAACCTTCCGCTAGTTGCCGTATCCTTTCGTGGAATTTTTGACAATTAACCCTATTGGCCACATTCTAAAGCTCTTCATATTCACGAATTTCTTTCTTTTTTTATCCGCATATGCGTTTCGCTTTCTCCTTCAACTCTTGGTATCTATCTCACTCCGCTCGTGTTATGGTCGATAGCAGCATTGCAAGGTAGACTGTCCGCTTTCTGTCCACCACGACACGACAGTCCTTATCGTACCAAATGTTCTTTCGACCTTTACGAAAACGTTTGTAGCTGTACGTAGAAAGCTTAACATGCCATCCCAAAGTTTCCGAGTTGCTGATGAATGCTCTCAGAAAGCATGAGTCGAGTAGAAAACCGTTTCGCTTTCGTATGTGATACTAGTTTTTCGATGCCGTACCTTCCTTCGGTTTGTTAACGGGCGTGCTTTGATATACTGAGTCTGGTGCGCATCTTGGCTTCAAATAGATAATGGAATGTTAGGATGTTAGGAATACAGGAGACATGTCGTTCATCTATCACAACATGATTGATCTGGTGTCGAACTTTTCGATCCGGACACATGATGTATTTTTGTGTGTTTGGAATCTGTCAGGAGAAAGATTTTGCCCTGGCGGCTGAATATTCCAACTGTTGTTCCATATGCCTTTTTTCCCATCCTAGTGCTAAAATCGCTAAGCACAATTTTTACGTTATGGTGAGAGAACTGTGAAAAGCGCGCATCCACCGCTCCTAGAACGCAAATTTGGTCATATCGTCTTTATCTTCAATGGGAACGTGGGGAACAATAAGCGTTGAAGAACGTCACACCCACCCGGGTGAATTCCAGAACTCGGAGACGAAGTCTTTCTCCCATCACAAATCCCACACCGCTCCTCTATTATATTTATGACCTTAAACAATTTATTGGCGACGCGGATTTAAGTTCATTATCTGAAAGTATTTAAACAAAAAATCATAGTGCGGTAGTATAAAAACGTCAAAACGACAATGCCTTATACAAAGTCTAGTAGAGCAGCAAGAAAGGTTCGCAGCATCGTTGCTTGAGCAGCAGAAACAGTGGATTCAGCAGTCCATGTTCAACACGGACAGTCTTAATCGCATAAAAGAAATAACAGTGGTTTGGACGATCAGAATTGGGAATCCTACCTGGAACTACTTTCTCAGCATTTTACGGCCTATTCGATAAGCAGTCCAGACAAGCAAAAGTCGTTTTTCCTATCATGGATCGATATAGAAGTGTTCGAAATTTTAAAAAATTTATTCGGCGTTGCAACACTACATCGAAAACACCCAGTTGATAGACAAATTAACGGAACATTTCCTGTTGAAACATCTGTAGGCGCAACTCGTTGTGAACTTTTTAAGCGAGAAATGAAGCATACGCAAACACACCGAGAATGAGTTTGTGAACTTCGTGGAATTGCAAGAAAATGTAAATTTAATTGTACCGATATGAACTGTTCAGAAAATTTTGTAAATGAAATTATTCACGATCAAATAATACTTAACATCCTATACGATCAACTTACCGCAGCCGCTCTTCAAAAATTACGACCATCACTAGAAGACGTACTCTAAATAGCTAAAACATATGCGACAACAATAAAAACAGTAGCACCCTTCAAAGGGAATACGAGTTCATCCGCCACAGAAACAAGAAAATTAACAATTTGTTAGCATAGTAGAATTTGTTAGCATAGTGAAGCAAATAAAAGGTGTATCAATATAGAAATCTTTAACAAAGTAATACAGTTTCAGTTAGATTCGGGCGCAAGCGTTTCAAGAATCAATTCAAAGAATAGACCGCAACTAAAAAAGTTTACAAAAATAATATATGCAGGCTGTTCCAATATTGGGGGAACTGCACACTAACGTAGAGTGTAGAAATAAGCAAAAAAGCATTGTTGTAATAGTTGCAAATTTAGAAAATGCTAACAATCAGTTCGTGCTAGATGTACAGGGTTTGTCCGGGAAGTAATAGGGCTGATTTTCTCCTGCCGCGACTGTACTTCGGAGCACCGACTGATTTCAGTAGAGGGAATTCCTAGCTAACGAATGAGTAGCTGGTCAGTTTTCTCCGAGCAGCTGGAGGGTCAGCACGAACATTTTTGCGCGACGTGTTTCTCTGAGTGGTGCATACCGAAAATGCAGCGCCCGTCAGAGCAGAGGTACGAGAGGCGAGTGAAAGTGTGCCCAGATAATTTGAACATGTATCAAAGTGACCCCCCATTTTTGAATAACGTAATCACAGGTGACGAGCCATGGATCTTTGAGTATGATGCCGAGACAAAGAAGCAATCTTCCGAGTGGCACACGTCGCGGTCTTCTCTCCCAAACAGGGCAGAATGAGCAAATCCAAAGTGAAAATGATACTCATTGTCTTTTTTGACAACAAAGACATCGTTCAACATGAATTTATTCATCCTGGACAAGTTTTACGTGAAAGTTCTCAAGAGACTCAAACAATGGGTCAATCGGGTCCGACAAGACATCGCAGCATAGCCGATTGGAAGTTGCACCACGAAAACTCATAGCTCACACCGCCTTTCTTGTGAACTGCTACCTTACCAAGGCCGGAGTCCCTATGATACCGCAGCTACCATACAGGCCTGATCATTATTTACAGATTGAGTTGGATAAAGATTCTAAACAAGTAGTGGTAGTCAATACACCCTTAGGATTGTTCCAGTATTAACGACTTCCCTCTGGTATTGCCAACGCTAACGCAATTTTCCAGCGATATCTGGAACAACTCCTCAATGGTTTAGAAGGGTGTGGTCATTGCAAAGATATGTAAAACGAGTAGAACAAGTAATGAAAATACTCGACGACAACGGTGTCAAGTGCAAAAAGGAAAAATGTTTTTTTTTTTTTTTTTGAGTACTTGTGTAAAAGAGTAAGCGCTAAGGGAATCCTTCCAGACTATTCAGGCATTCAAGCACTTAAGCTACTGAAACCCACTTTGAATATAAAGCAACTAGAAGCTTTTATAGGTAAAGTTAATTACTATTGCAATTTCATTCTGAATTTTTCCTATCAACCGCTTCACTAAATAAGCAACGCCGCAGCAACAAGCTTTTTAAGCTCTTAAATTACATATAATTAATGCTACGCAGTTAGCACATTTCAATGAACAAATACCAATACGTTAGCAACCGACGCTTCACATTTTAGCATTAGTGCCGTTTTATCACATATTTATCCTGACGGAAATGAACGTCCAATAGCATTTGCATCTAAAACTATGGATAAGCATCAATTTAAACATAGTCAAATTGAAAAATAAGGTTTATCAATAGTGTTCGGAGTTAAGAAGTGCTACAAATACTTATATGGGAGAAATTAATCACAGACCATAAACCTTTCAAAAATATTTTTAATCCAAGGAAGCATTTATCATAAATGACTTCGCATTGTATTCAGCATTGGGCCATCATACTTATGGTATATTAATTCGATATCAAGTATCGAAATACAAATACACACACACATGGTAATGCGAGTGCACTGCACTCTCTCGTTTACTTGTAAGTAGCGATGTTAAATTTGATTCGTCCGAAGCATGCTACAATGTTATAGACATACAATTACCAGTAATGTATGTAATATAGGTATACTTTACCGATTCCACTCGAGAATCGAGTTTTCTCGTTAAATAATCGATTTTTCGAAATCGATCTTCAGTAGTCGTAGTCGATTAAGAATTTTTCTCCATGTTATTTATATGGAAAACAGAAAATTTGAAAGAGGCACCTGTTAATATTAATATTAAGAACTCATCTTTTGAGTGACTTTTTTTTACACATTTCGAAAGTTTTGATACTGTTTTTCAGTTGAAAAAAAAGGTTGCCTCAAAATGGCACACCCTAGTTTACTTATATTATACATAAGCACACAGAACGGGGCGAAATACTATGAAAAGTTGAACACTTTGTTAAATGTGGTTGTCCAACACAACTATCGCCAGGTAATAATGAAATAAGACCATACTTTCATCGGAGATTAGCTTTAACTTTTCATGAAAATCTTTTCTGCTTACGTAAGCGTATTATTACAAAAACATTAAAGCAAAATATTCTAGGACTCTTACATCATCGACATTTGGGAACAGTGCCAGGTTGTTCAACCGTTTCGCTATACACGGCATACAATCCATTTTTCGTTCTTTCTTCAAACAGTGAATATGTGCGACAAGCAAGCGAAAAATTGTGCGTCCGCGATGCATACAGCACTATAAGCGACATACTTCCCTAGCAACCATGAGTGGGTAAAAAACCAGATAACCCCTGGGTAAACATGAGGGTAGTTTGCCTGAGGCCGCATGAATATTCGACCCACTTTTCCCCTCACACGTACGTATACATGTGATCATACATCTCTGTTGCTCTGTTCAGCAGTGTCATATAAGAAAGTATATCTGTCCTGCTCTAATATCCCCAATTGACGGCTGATGCAGGGTTGCATTTTTTGCTTCCTACTTTAAAAATTTCTTAAAATTTCCAAAAAAAAAACTTTTTAATTTTTAAATTATTAATTTTATTATTTTTAATACATATTTACATAAATTGTAATTTATTGTAGTTAAATATCTTAACGCTAACATTGTGTAAATAAAAATATATATATTTAAAAAAAAATAATTTCATCTAAAAAAAGTTTATAAAAGATATAAACCGGAAATAAATAAAGGTTATTAAAACCTGAAAATAAATAGTAATTACAATGAATTTGTAATATCAAATGATAATAAAATCTGAAAGAAAAAACTAATTTAATAAAATAATAATATCTAACATTTGAAAGAAAAGATAAATATTATTTGATCATTTATAATATAAAACAAACATTTGTTTTCACATATTATATCGGATTGTGCAGGCCGACTTAAACGCATAAAATACATATGTACTATGTAGGTATTTATATTTGCGTATTATATTTGACTGCGCAGTCCAATTTCAAAGATATTGATATTGATATTTGCTGCTTCTGATGATATTGCTGCTGTTGCTTTTTCCAATTTATTCGGATTTCCAATGCTATAAGAACAAATGAAGTAATTATTTGCAAATTTTTAAAAAAAAATCACATAAAATTCACTTACTTACCTTTTTGTTGTACAAGCCACTTTTGCGATGATACGAGCACGAATGAAATGCGTCTTTCAATGGTTTTTTTTTATTACCCTTTTTGGGATTTTCTTTTGGCACTAATGATAATTATAATATTATTCTTCGCACTCATTCAATTAAATCAAGAAATGAAAGAAACTTTTTTTCATAGCATTAGGTAAGCAAAAAATAACCCGAAAATGTGCGTTGGTGTTAGTGCATAGAGAAAAAATGTGTAATTGCGTTGAAATATTTGACACAAAAGAGTAGCCGTGGTTTTCAGGGTTGTAGATACGTTCACACCGATCGTAAAAAGTCAAACATTTTCCCCAACATGGATTGGTATGCGCGAGTTATTTTCTTTAATCAATGAACAAAGAACCTATATTATTGTGTTGTGTTTCTTTATATAGCATTTCTTGTAATGTGTTATCGATCTGTGATTTGCTAAAGTGTTTTGGTGTCGTGTGTATTGATGAGGACATTGGAATGCGGTGGTTTCTGTTTGTTATTCGCTTATCAGTATAGTTTGTACTTTGTACCATATATTGGCAAATGTACATACGTATATATCGTTGATGTCCTAATATATTCAACTACCCCTGAACAACATATGAAAGATATCACCAATATCATACAAACGTTCCTTAAAGCCAACATTAAAATTTCGGGCGAAAAATTCAATTTTTTTCAAAAACAAACAGAATTTCTAGGACACATCATAAAAAATGGAAAAGTAACAGTAGACCCTAAGAAAATAGAAGCTTTAGATATGTAGATACAAAACACCAGAAAACCTAAAGGAATTACGCTTATTCCTAGGCATGACATCATACTACCAAAAGTTCATATACAACTTTGCACAATTAACCAAACCTCTCACGATATATTCACGAGGAGAAAGTGGAAATATTAAAAAAAAAAAATAAAAGTTCCAATGTAAAAATAACTCTAGATGAAGAAGCTAAAAAAGCTATTGAATACCGAAAAAATGAATTAAAGGAACAAATAGAGTTTTGCCAACTAGATTTCGACAAAGAATTCGAACTTACAACAGATGCAAGCAATTATGCAATAGGAGAAGTTTTGGCTCAGGGTAGAAATCCCGTTGCATTCATATCACGCACACTACTCCACGAATGAGAATGAAATGCTCGCGATCGAATGGTCATTACTTAGAAACTATTTATATGGTATAACCAATTTAACCATTTATACAGACCACCAATCTTTAATATTCTCCATTTCCGAAAAAAACCCAAATAGGAAATTAAAAAGATGGAAGAATCAAATAGAAGAATACGGAGCGAAATTAAAATATAAACCAGGATCACAAAATGTAGTAGCAGATGCACTCAGTAGACAAGTCTTTACTACGACAAATGAATCTACGCACTCTGCCGAAACCTCAACTCCGATCCAAATTAAACAAGTTAATGCACCAGAAATCAAATAAAAAATCAGGTGAATCGCAATTAATTCAAACCACAATATTTCCGAATCACGAGAGATTCATAATCTACTATATCACTCACACTGAATAGGAATGTTTCTCTCGTTTTGAATTTTTAGTTAATTGAATTAAATAATTCAAAATTAAAATTATAAATCTTAAAATTCACATCATACATTAAAACAAGCATGACTGGAAGAAATGTCCCGTTTAATCCGTTTCGTGATTACTAAGGTTCCCCCGATGGCCACTTTCTGGCACGTTTTTCTTCCTCATGAATGGGTAAGAGATCAGATGAATAGTTAATTCGGCTAGGAGGATGATTGAAAAAATTCCACTGCGGGCTCCTTCAGGCTAGTACTAATTTTTAATACTTTTTTCAATCAAATGCGAATATGGCAAACCTGGTTTTGCGAAGAAACATCAAATCAACAATTGTTTCTTGAAGGAAATTAAAAGTAGTCGCTAAATTTTTCCTAAATTAGTTAAAATCATTATTATGAAGTATATTTCATTTTGAAATCTATATGAATAAAAATGAATCGCCAAACTGTATGTACGCTCATAACTTTCATACGAGTGAACCAAATTTGATAATTCTTTTTTTAAAATGTTCGTTGAGGTTCAGGATAATTGTCGGAAAACCCCTAAAAACAGACTTTTTCTTTTTCTCATACAAACCAATGAATGTTTGTTCGTTAGTAACGCCAAGAGAACGGCTGAACCAATATTGATGAATTTTCAGAGGTTATTCGTTGTGGATCAAGGAAGGTTTAGAAATAAAAATACATATCTTATACTTTTCATGAAAAGTCGGAAAATTGAATAATTCAAAAAATTAACTTTTTTCCATACAATTTTTTTTTTCAAGTTTTGTTTATTTTGTTTTTCAATATTTTGATTTGTTGAATAGTTCAATTTCGGTCGCTTGCTTTTTTATTCCGTCTTTTCAAAAAAAAAAATATTGAAAATTATTCAGTGAAAACTTTACGTGTGTTTCACACAAAGAGGTCAATTGCAGATTGAAATTTGTTACGAAGCCACCAAGAGGTCGCCCTAATATCGGTCGGTGTTCTTTATGCCATCAAAGTATGGCAGCCCAAGGAATGGCAAGGCAAGAAGTACTCCCAAGATGCGGTGACATACGTGCGGAATTATAGATCGCGGTCAATCAGAAAGCTATCGTCACGATGTCACAGCACGACTTTTCAAACAACAGTTTTGATGTTGATTGATTTTATCTTGAATCTGTTGAGTGACAAAATAGAGGTTTTCCGCATGCACACATTTTTCTTTGGATGATGGTTACACCAGATAAAATTGATGAAATCATTTCTCCTGAAATTCCTGATGTAGAGAAAGATCCAGTATTATATGAAGTGGTGGAAACAAATATGGTGCATGGACCTTGCGGACACTACAATCCCTTTTCTACCTTCGGTTGCTATTGATTAATGTACGCGGTTCAACTTTATTTGAGTCATTGCTTACTGTGAATGGTTCGATGTGTGAAATTTTTGGAAGAAGTAAGTTGTTGACTTAAACTGGAAGATTCAAAGTCAAATTCCGGGAGACTTGCGCTCATACAAATCGATCGATCGTCTTGACAATGAAGACGACGCCGTGAATTATCCAGTGATATTTTTAAATTCTTTGGACAGGCTTGGTATGCCACCACATCATTTGCGTCTAAAAGTAGGATCTGTCGTTATTATGTTTCGCAGTCTTCATGCGTCGAAACTGTGTAATGGAACCCGACTGATTGTGACGCACCTATCGAATACAAAGGGGAGAATGCTTGATTCTACGAGTTCCTTTGAGTTCTAACGATTTCCCATTTCAGTTCAAACGTATTCCGTTTCCAGTGAAAATTGCATTTGAGATGACAAATTTCTAAATTTGGAAATGCTATGTTTTTCACACGGCCGTGGCGTGCTCTCGAGTTGGAAAACCATCTTTTCTGTACAACGGAACAGTAACCAAAAAATGTTGTTTATAAAGCTGCGTTAGATTGAAAAAAAAAAACAAAAATGAAATTATAAATTAACCTTTCTTTTCATTTCAGAATACATAATATCACGCAGGACAACGGCTGCGGGGTCAACTAGTGTTATATAAAACTTACCAATTATCAACAACATTCCTTAAATCGCAAGGAAAATATTTATATTACTACACACATAAATACATACATATTACGCACAAAGTTTATTTTCTTGCTTTATTCTCTCTTGCTCTTCTAATGTAGATCATTCACAATGCGTAACCAGCTGTCAAAACTACTTGAAGAAATAATGTATTTTTATTCTTGAGCAATTACTTGAGAGCTGGATACGAACCTTAAGCTTCAAAGATGGGTTTTACGGCTAGAAAAGTTCGAATAATTGCAGGAAAACCTCTAAAAACAGTCACTCTTTGAATTTTTTTTTGTTAGTAACGCTAAGGCTCGATAACGGCTGAGCCAATCGTGATGAAATTTTCAGATGTTGTTCGTTGTGGATCGATGAAAGTTTAGAAAAGTCGGAAAAGTGGACAAATCTAAAAGGTAACTTTTTTCCATACAATTTTTTTTATTGATGTGAAGCATCTATAGGCGCGGGTAAACATGATTGTCGCCGTAGCGATACAGGCCGATCGCCACGCATCTATATGTAGCATATATGTATATATGTATATTTTTACGCGGCTTGCAAAACTCTGTGTCGATATGTATGCAAGCTCATACATAAACATACATATTTACGCTGGTTTGTTGGAGAACCTGTTACTGCGGCAAGGGAAGCAGGGGCAATTGGCGATCGTTCGTTTGTGTTTTCTGCACAGCTCGGCTTTTCTACCAACACAATCTTGTGACGCTTTGTCGTCGCGTCAGTTCTTCGACACATTATCTCTTCGACAAAACGTGAGCTTCAGCCATTGGTTGCCCGTGACAACGGAGATTTCGCATGAAGCAATAAGTGTACCCATTTACTTAAAAGTTGTGTGTAGACCAGAGAACTGCAACGAGTAACAAATTTTTGTTTATACTTAAAGCTTAGTTCCCAGCTCCCAAGAAATGTAAAAACTTCATATAAAAAAACGCTTAAGAAACGGACAAGAAACTTTCCTGCGATAAATTTGCAGTAAAGTATGCAGCTCTAAAGTAATCTAGTACTAATTTTTAATACTTTTTTTTTCAATAAAATGCGAATATGGCAAACCTGGTTTTGCGAAGAAACATCAAATCAACAACAGTAGAATGGAAGATAGAGAGATGAGGAAGAGTGGTGATGTCACTAATATGTAAAATGTAAAATTATTCACAGCTCTTACAAACTTCACGTTATTTTACAAATAAAAGCATAAAATAGCTCTTTTATAGCTCTATTATATCATTTGTAATAACAATTGATAATTTTAAACAAAAATATATACCCATTTACTTATTTTTTGCATAAAAAATTTCACTTTGAACAAAATATTAAAATTTCATTGAAGTGCAAGGTATTAGTATGGCCACAACGAAATTGTGTACATGCAAAATGGAGAGCTGGGTTGGCTTGTGTACATGCGTTCATGTAGTAGGATGCACAACGCCGTTTTCAGTTCACTGTTGTGATGCCATGTGGTGTCGTAAGCATTGTATTCAGCATATGAGAGCATACATATCGGCTTATACCTGATTTTATTTATTAAACCTACATTAACTAAATATTTAGGTAATAATGCATACATGACTTTATTACATATTTTCAAAGATTTAAGGAATTCATCATGAAAAAGTTCAATTTGTACAGCCACTTACATTGAAAATCGGACAAGCGCAAAACAAAAATTCTACTTTCAATGTGAGGTCAAAATATGGCCTTAGCACAGTTTTTGTTACATGCGTTAAGTTTTATGTTACTTTGAATAAATAATTTTGCTGCTTTTTAACAGTAAGACTTTTTTTAATAAAATAAAAAAGACCGAGTTGAATATCTTTTTTCATTACAATTTTATTATAAGTAGAAATTTTGTTTTGCGCTTGCCCGACTTGCAATGTGAGTGACTGTACGTATGTACGTGCTTTTGTGCTTTGATATAAAATATATATACATATGCGCATACATATAGTATATATGTATGTATGCAGAGTCGTTTTCGCATTGTAAATATGCAATTCTGTAAGCGTACATTCTTAACGTCGGAAATAGCATAATTTTTCTCATTTAACACTGAAAATGCTAATTCTGCTATTTTCGTGTCCCCTGATGTTGAATGTGGTGAAACACGCTAATAATTTTTCTGTGATGTGGAGAAACACGCTCATCCAAAACAGTAAATATCCCAAAAGTGAAAAATCCCTAATCGTGAACCTTCTCCAGAGAACGTTTATCATAGAGAAGGTTCACGTTTTAGATATCGTAACTTTTCGCAGAGTTTTGCAGCAGGGGCTCGAAAGTAACAGAAAGGAGCTTTTTCGGTGTTAAATGAGGAATTAAATGCTAATTTCAATGTAAAGAAATGTACGCTTACAGATTTGTTTATTTTCTATGCGCAACCGACTCGGCATATAATTTACATATGATTGGTATATATTTGGTACCATAGTTTATACTTACTATATATGTAAGTATATATATAGTTTTGGTGTCATTAAGAGCTCAACTTCTACTTGGCTCTTTATGTCAACTCTACAGATAAAAATAAAAACACTGAGCTTCTTTGCTTAGGTCTAATCTTCCACTGACTTTTTCTTTTATTTAAATTTGTTGCTTACATTCTTATTTGAAGTGCGCGAGCTATTTTCTTTAGTCAATGAATATATATTTTAAGTCCAATGAAGAACTGTTTCTTTATTTATTAAATATGTACTTATAGTTATGACAATGTACAATGAACAAAGAACCTATATTATTGTGTTGTGTTTCTTTATATAGCATTTCTTGTAATGTGTTATCGATCTGTGATTTGCTGAAGTGTTTTGGTGTCGTGTGTATTGATGAGGACTTTGAAATGCGGTGGTTTCTGTTTGTTATTCGCTTATCAGTATAGTTTGTACTTTGTATATTGAGGGCTTGATTATATTTTTTTATGTATTTTATTCTTTGATACATCATATAGAGTTAGTAAAATACGTATATACTTGTTAAAATAGTTATTATTGTTATTATAAGTATACGTGTATTTCTAATTGGATGTTCTTCGAAAGGGATTATAAATTTATTTAATTTTTGAATATTATCAAATTGATATTTAGATTGGGACTCTAGTATTTCTAACACATGGATTTTTTCATATCCTTGTGATTCGATAAATACTTATATTTCTTGATCCTGATTATGATAATGTTCTGAATCTATTAATACTGAAATGTTGAGTTGTACTAAGTTAGTTCCTTTGATAGTGTCGTTATTGAATTTATGTATTCCATCAATTACAATATTCCCATGACTTAAATCTATTACAGGATAATTCTTTTCCTGGACTATGTTACAATGGGCTTCTTGGTTTAAAAGTATAGGGATAGTACAATTGTCACTATTCTTTTGCTTGCATATGTATTTGCTTAAATTATTTTTACAGTTTGATACTGGGGTATAAGTATTTTTACATTTTGTAATTAGTTCATCTAATTGAAGTTTTCCTTGTATATACATTAATGGAGTGATTTTAAATGTTTGACAAATTTTATTTATTATTGGATATTTGTATTCTACTATGAATGTATCTTGTAATCTTAGTATATGAATTTTTGCATATTCTAGCATATTTATAACTGGTACCTTTTTTTGTTCAGTTTTAATTATTTTTTTAATTTCTTCTATATTAATTGCAACATAGTAAAAATCTTCGTTTTTAGCAAAGTTTATTGTAGTGGTCAAATCTAATAGTTCCCTATGAATTTCTTGGAGCAATGTTTTATGATGTTTTAAGGTTTTAATATTAAATTTTTGCATTAAAGTTTCAAAGTTTGAATTAATTTTCTTTGTAAATTATTATTGCTTATTAAATCGTTTAAAGTTGTTTTGATTTCATTAGATTAGATCATTATGATCTGGTACTCTGGTAATACATTTTAGTACTGAGCCTGAAATATCTACTGACCCTATGCGGTGGTCGGTGGCTAGCAACTGCTTTCTAAGAATCTCTATGCGGTTTAGTAATGTTTCGTCAGTTACGTCTTGATGATTTTGTGCTTCTAAGGTTTCTTGTATTTCGTAATATGGCTTTAATATTGCTGTTAGGTTGGTCATGTGGTACAGGTACTCTTCATGAGAGTAAAAAGGGTAAATTTGAGTGAGAACTTCTTCTAGTATTTTGTGGAGTTCTCTTTTATTTTCTAGTTTTCTGATATATGCGTATTTAGAGTATCTATCTATGCTAGTCAGGTATGTTGTGTTGTTTATATGAAATACAGTAGAATCCGGTTATAACGACTCCGCTTATAGTGTCCGTCCGGTTATTGCGACGAAAACTCGATGTCTTGGTTGGTCCCCATACAAACTTATATGAAAGGGCCTCCGCTTAGTACGTCTCCGCTTTTAGCGACTAACCGCTTATACCGACGAAATTTTTCAGAATTCAACGGGATATAGCGACGAAAAAAAAAATTCATCGAAATAATGTCAACAAATTTAAGCATCAAACGACGTAATTAGAAATGTATTTATTTATCAGTGATCGGCACCTTTGCTTGTGTGCGTAGCAACGACACAAAAGCTCTTATGAAAGGCATACACGCACCAATTATTGTACCAATTTCATCGAATTGTACAACTGATTGTTACGTATGTACTTATATGGGGCAGTTGTATGAGTTGTACCAACTGATTGGATGAACATCAAATTTTTTATGATATTTTGTCAATTTGGTTGTGTTAGTTGGATTGTGTTTGGGTTGGTCGTATGATTTCAAACGATTTCGCCATTTAATTTCGGCTATCGAAGAGAGCGCATCATATATAATAAGTAAAGCAACAACTTTCGAACTCATGTTTAAGCAACGAAGTGAATATTCAAAATGAAGTTGACCTCAAAATTGTATTAAAAGTTGTGTCGTATGTAGCGACAAGGGCAATTTCTAGCCCAACTCAATCAACCAACTAATTGGTGCGTGTATGGCTTCCATTACACTCTCACTACTCTCTGCCAGTTTTAGCCGTCGCCTTAGCAACGCTGCTGCTAGAGAGACGTCACACAAATGTTTACAGCGTGCGTGTGCAGACCACATAGCCTATTCGATAGGATGTCCCGTTATATTTCTAGTTGTTTCTGCTTTTTTACAAGTTTCCATTTTTTTGAATGCAAAATGCGCAATAAGGAAGTTATTCAGTTTAAGCTCGACACTTGTGCATTACACCCGCAAAATGTCTCAAAAACGAAAGTGCTTCTCTGTTGAAGAAAAAATGCAAATTATACGGCGCCTGGAAGCCGGTGAGCGCAACGTTACTCTGGCAAAAGAATTCTGCGTGGGCCACACAACAATTGCCACAATCAAAAAAAATAAAGAAAAAATTAAAACGTTATTTAATAGTAATATCTTAAAGCCGAAACGTGTCAGAGCTTCAACTCAAGATCAAGTGGACAAAGCATTGTTACAGTGGTTCATATTGCAACGCAGTCGAGGAATCCCATTAAGTGGTCCACTGCTTCAAGAAAAAGCTAATTTTTTCGCTAAGCAATTTAAAATTGAAAATTTTAATTGTACCGTGAGTTGGATAAGCCGCTTTAAGGTCAGGCATAATATTGTCGGCGGTACAGTCAGTGGAGAATCTTTGTCTGTACACAAAATCGATGTTAGCGAGTGGCTTACAAAGGTTTGGCCTATACTACGAAAAGATTTCAGTGATGAGGAAATTTTTAATGCCGACGAAACTGGACTATTCTACAAATTAACTCCAGACAAAACATTAAAATTTAAAGGTGAGAAGGAAAATTATTTTGAAGAAATCTGTTTATTGAAATTTTAATTTATAGGTGAAAAATGCACTGGAGGGAAGCTGTCCAAGGAAAGGATAACTGTGCTTGTTGCAGCCAATATGAGTGGTAGTATTAAAAAGCATTTATTAGTTATTGGAAAATCAAAGCGACCTAGATGCTTTAAAAATGTTCAGTCTTTGCCTGTTGACTACTATAGTAATCGCCGGGCATGGATGACATCTACAATTTTTATTAATTGGGTACTGGATTGGGATACTGAACTAAAAAAGCAGAAAAAGAAGATATTGTTATTAGTTGATAATTGTCCAGCCCATCCCCAAATTAGTAACCTAACGAATATCACATTAGTTTTCCTTCCACCAAATACGACATCTGTATTACAACCAATGGATCAAGGCATAATTCGAGTGATTAAATCAACTTTTCGGAAAAATCTTGTTCTTAAAATAATCAGCAATATGGATGAAAACAAAGATGAAAATTACCCGAAAATAACCATACTTGATGCCATTTTAATGATAAATGATGCATGGCAACAACTTTCACCATTGACAATTGCGAATTGTTTTAAGCATTCTGGGCTTGCAGAAGAAAATTTAGATGGTTCCAGCAACTCATGCTCAATTGATATTGAAATCGAAGATGACATTCCTCTATCGGTTTGGGCAAGAGCTCTAAAAAATCAGCTACCGATTTCAAAGGAAGAACTGGATGAATATGTTTTTATTGACAATGGTGTGGCGACTTGTGAGGAACCTTCCGAAGACAGAATTGTTGAAAACATATTAGATGATGGACAGGATAGCGACGACAACGTGGAAGATCAAAATGAAGATGAGTCAGCACCTAGCGTTTTGGAGGCACTGAAAGCTGCAGAACTACTAAATAGATTTGTCCATTCGAATTTTAATGACGAGAGTTTAACGCACAGCATCTCTCGTTTAAATAATGCGGTGCGCGACTGTTTTTACATGTCAAAAACGACTGCAAAACAATCAAAAATTACTGATTATTTAAATTAAGAATAAAAAGTAGAAGAAAAGAAATTAATCTAGTTATATTAAGTTTATGAATATCCCTTATATGTATACGACCTATTTTGAAATACCAAGGTTATTGAATTAAATTTTTGGTTTTGATTTAAAAATT
The DNA here is from genome assembly GCA_027475135.1 of Bactrocera correcta. Classification (NCBI taxonomy): domain Eukaryota; kingdom Metazoa; phylum Arthropoda; class Insecta; order Diptera; family Tephritidae; genus Bactrocera; species Bactrocera correcta. The sequence continues at coordinate 54,874,582 of CM050322.1, forward strand.
AATTTGTTTTATTTTAAAAGCCTATTACGAACATGGCAACCATAAAATAAACAAAAAAAATTTTTTTTTACTCCTTCTGGTTATTGCGTCCTCCGGATATAACGACGTAAAATCGTCGGTCCCTTGAAAGTCGTTATAACCGGAATCTACTGTACATCCATTTGTTTAGATGTGCCTATATCTTCGGGTATTGGGGTTTTTCCGTATATTTGTTTGACTGGGTGGCGTTCATATTTATTTTCTTTACATATGACACATATTTTTACTAATTTTTTTGTGTCTTCTCTGATTGTTGACCAATAACATATCTCTAGTATCCCTTTTGTGTTATTCTCAGCATTTCTGTGGGCTCGATTATGAGTATATTTCATTATTTCATCTCTTTCTTTTTCTATTATTATGTCCTTTTATAGATGTTGGCAGAATACTTTTTTCGTTCTGAATATGTTGTTTATAACGTCATGTATTTCGTACCAAGTTTCTAGTAGTGAATGGAAAGCTGTAGTGACATTTGGGTTTATCGCCTTCTTTAGTGTTTCTATTAAGTCAGTGTGCGTGTTATAGTAGATTATGAATCTCTCGTGATTCGGAAATATTGTGGTTTGAATAAATTGCGATTCACCTGATTTTTTATTTGATTTCGGAATTGATTTATGGGTGCATTAACTTGTTTAATTTGGATCGGAGTTGAGGTTTCGGCAGAGTGTGTAGATTCATTTGTCGTAGTAAAGACTTGTCCACTGAGTGCATCTGCTACTACATTTTGTGATCCTGGTTTATATTTTAATTTCGCCCTGTATTCTTCTATTTGATTCTTCCATCTTTTTAATTTCCTATTTGGGTTTTTTTCGGAAATGGTGAATATTAAAGATTGGTGGTCTGTATAAATGGTTAAATTGGTTATAGTTTCTAAGTAATGACCATTCGATCGCGAGCATTTCATTCTCATTCGTGGAGTAATTTTGTTCGGTTTGGGTCAGTGTGCGTGATATGAATGCAACGGGATTCCTACCCTGAGCCAAAACGTTTCCTATTGCATAATTGCTTGCATCTGTTGTAAGTTCGAATTCTTTGTCGAAATCTAGTTGGCAAAACTCTATTTGTTCCTTTAATTCATTTTTTCGGTATTCAATAGCTTTTTTAGCTTCTTCATCTAGAGTTATTTTTACATTGGAACTTTTATTTTTTTTTAAATATTTCCACTTTCTCCTCGTGAATATATCGTGAGAGGTTTGGTTAATTGTGCAAAGTTGTATATGAACTTTTGGTAGTATGATGTCATGCCTAGGAATAAGCGTAATTCCTTTAGGTTTTCTGGTGTTTTGTATCTATCTAAAGCTTCTATTTTCTTAGGGTCTACTGTTACTTTTCAATTTTTTATGATGTGTCCTAGAAATTCTGTTTGTTTTTGAAAAAAATTGAATTTTTCGCCCGAAATTTTAATGTTGGCTTTAAGGAGCGTTTGTATGATATTGGTGATATCTTTCATATGTTGTTCAGGGGTAGTTGAATATATTTGGACATCATCGATATATACGTATGTACATTTGCCAATATATGGTCTAAGGATATCGTCCACGCATCCTTGGAAGATTGAAGGTGCGTTTTTCAGTCCGAATGGTAAAGGAAGGAATTCGTATTTCGTACTGTTTATTGAAAATGCAGTTATTTCCCTGTCTTGTTTTCTAATCATGATTTGATGGAATCCTGATTCTAAGTCAAGAGTCGTGAAGTAGTTGGCATTCCCTGGATTCTGTAACAACATTGTAATATCCGGGATAGGATATCTATCTGAAACGGTGATTTTATTCAGTTTCTGAAAGTCTATTACCATTCTTCTTTTTGCCTTTCCTGCCTCATCGGTTCCTTTCTCTGAGACTGTCCTGTTATTTGGGCTTTTGCTAGGCCATATTATTTTATTTTTTAATAATTTATTAATTTCGTCCTCTACGAATCCTCTATCAGCCTGTGGATAGGGATATTGTCTTACCCATACCGGTTCGTTTGTTTCGGTCCGAATTTCTGCTTCTATGGTTGTAACATATGGTAATAGTTCATTATTATGACTATTTTGTAGAGTTTTAATCTCCTCTTCATATTCTTGTTCTGCTACAGTGTAGTTTAGGTTAACTGATTCTGTTATTTGGGAGAAGCTAATGGAGTAGTTGAAAATATTGATATCTGCTTGCATTTGTTTTAATCCTTGAATGTCTATTATGAAATCATAATCCTTGAGTTTATCTAGGTCCAAAAATTCCATATCAAACCCTAATAGATTGACCTCTTTTTTATGGGTAATTATTGATTTCCCATGCATAGTTTTTGTGTTTAATTGTTTGGATAATTTAATTTTCTTTTCATATGGCTACTTCGTACTTACATAATTCTCTTCAGATCCTGTATTTATTAATAAATATACTGGATTGCCATCCGGTGATGTCCTTTGGAGTGTGGGCAACCCATTCCTTCTTATAAAAAATGTTTCTGACGGCTGTGTTCACTAGTTACTGTTCATTGTAGAGGGAATCATTATCGTGCTCGTCTCTGGTGATTTGGTTGAGTTTCCTGTCTTTCAATCGTTGCTGGTTAAATGAATTTTCTCGATCTCGTTTGCTGAAATTGTTTATGGGATTTCGGAAAGGATTGAAGCATTGTCCTTGCTGTTGGAGTTGTTGAGCTTGCTGGCCGTTGTTTGTTGTTGCTTGTTGGTGTTGTGTAGGTCGCCTGTATTGGAAAGACGAGTCTACATCCATCGGCTCTATTGCTTGAACTTTCCTGAGCTGGTTGAACGGCTGTTGTTGAACATATAGATTTTTTGTAGGTTGATGAATCCTTGGTGAGTACTCTAGGAACTGGTACTGTGCATCGTGTTCCATAGTACGTGCTATGTTTTTACATCCTCTGGAGTATAGAGCATTATTTGTTGCTATGCTTCTGAGTCCTGCTATAAATGTGCGAACTGCTTTAAATTGCACTTCTGTGGTTATAGCTCGAGCCACTTCCTCATTTTTATGAGACATTTCAATTTTAGACAGAATCAAATTTAATGCTTGGTTGATTTGATCATAGTACATAGTGAGTGTTAAGTTATAGTTTGGTATTGTTATTTATCAGTACTTGTGCGGATATTCAAATAATTTTTGACTGTATCATCATGAGTGCTTGGATATATTTATTAAGTCCTTCTAAGTTCTTGATACTATCTATTAATCTCATAGCCATTTTTCTCAAAGCTCTATAATCATTTCTCCGTTGAATGTGGTGAGGATTTTAAACATATTGGAATCAATTTCTTCTGGACTTGTAAATGAACATTTGTAATCCGTTGGAGGTGGGAGGCTCAGATGATCGTTTTTGCTAGTACTACTTGCATAGCTGCTACTTCTGCTGAGGTTGCCATTTTTATAATTTTTTTAAAAGAATTTTCCACTTTGTTATAAATTTTTCACTATACTACTTTACGTATCCTTCTATGCAGGTTTGTTTGTTTTATGAGAATATGTCCCTTGTAGATTTTACGACCGACTTATTGAAGGATTTTATATCCGGAATCCTTGTTATGCGGTCCCTGCTCGGTCGCCAGTTATTTTCGTTAATCAATGAATATATATTTTAAGTCCAATAAAGAACTTTTTCTTTATTTATTAAATATGTACATATAGTTATGACAATGTGCAATGAACAAAGAACCTATATTATTGTGTTGTGTTTCTTTATATAGCATTTCTTGCAATGTGTTATCGATATGTGATTTGTTGAAGTGTTTTGGTGTCGTGTGTATTAATGAGGACTTTAGAATGCGGTGGTTTCTGTTTGTTGTTCGCTTATCAAATTAGTTTGTACTTTGTATTAATTGTACTTTGGTTGATAGATATATTAACTCGCGCAAGCCCACATACATATGAGTAAATCACAATCGAACACAAATGTATGCCGTGTATGGCCACTTTATGTGGGCATCAAAGAGTCGCAACAAATTAAACGACACAAAATCAACTCACGTCGACTTTACCTTCAAAAAATCGACATATTGCCCGATTTATTTAAATAAAACTCCTATACTAGATCATAACAGTACTAAGTACCTAGACTTAGGTGCTAAGCTACACTGGACTACACTTTATATGAAATGTGCTAAACTTTACCAGTTAGTTGGTAGGAAATCCACTCTATCAACTTAAAACAAGCTGTAAGAATATAAGGTTAACTATGGGTGTTCAAATATCATTGAACATGCCTACTTATTTAGTATCAGCAAAGCCGAAATACTGTTTAAAATAAACATCTTTTTTGAAATATTTATATCGAAAATACATACACTAGGAAGAAAAAGTCTGCGTACATGGTACCAACCAAAGTTACTCATTGAAAAAAGGCTTTTACATATTTTTTATAAAATTAAATTTATTTTTTTTCATTAAAGGAGGTATAATTTTATGAAAGCTGAAGTGAATAATTTTCCAACAATAACATTTAAACAAAAAAGAAAGTACAGGTGACTAGAAAGTCCATTAGAAAATGTCTGCGTACAAGGTACATAAGTCGACTTAAGATATTCTGTTTCGGAGTTGCTCTTAAAATTTAATAGGTAGTTGGGTATCCCCTACGTTTTAAAACTTCTGCCAGGCGTTTTGGCATTGAGTCGACAAGCTTTGAGGTTTCTGTCGAAGAGATTTTAGCCCATTCCTTTCGCAGTACATCCTCGAGCATAGCTTTTGAGGTAATTGTGCGTTGGCGGATTTTTCGTTCCAGTGAATCCCACAAGTGCTCTATGAGACTCAAATCTGGCGATTGTGGTGGCGTTCGAAGCTTGGGGGCGTTATGGAGTAACCAAAGCTTAACTACGTCTGCGGTATGCTTCGGGTCGTTATCGTGTTGGAAATAGTAGTCCCTTCCTAGACCCAATCCTTCCGCGCTTTGCTTTAAATTTCTTTTTAAAATATCGAGGTAACCATATTTGTTCATAGTCGATTCTATTAATTTCCATTCGGCCTACACTATTGCCAGCCATGCACCCCCATATCATTGCTCCGCCACCATCAAGTTTCACAGTTGGCATCAACTTTTCTTCACAAGTGCCGTGCTAATTTTTCGGCAAACAATTTTACGCCCTTGATTCCAAAGATGCAAAAAATGCTCTCGTCGGAAAAAATATTACTCTGCCCAAACTCTCGGGGTTTGCTCAGGCAATACGCTTTTGCCTATTAACTAGCGACACGAATGGTTTCTTGTGTGCAACGTGACCATGATACCCTGCTCTCTTTAAAATTTTACGAATTGTGTCAGTGCAGAGGACCTTTTTACAATTTTCTTTGACATTTTCAGCAATTTTCGATGCATCAAGTCTTGGGTTTTGCTTCACACCCTGCAAAACGTTACGTTCTCACACTCGGTTAATATTTTTGGCCGGCCGGAACGGTGCTTAGATACAAAAACGCCAGTATCTATGTAATTTTTTATCACCTTTTGTATGGAAGAGTGTGTTCTTCCAACAATCTGATCGATTTCGCGGTATGATGTTCCTCCTTCATGAAGTTTAACAATTATTTCTCCTTCAGAGAAGCTTATTTCCTCGCCTTTAGGAGACATTGTGTGTATTGAATTTAATTTCGTAGTGAAATAAACAAAAATCTTTTAAAATTGCTTCTCTTACAAAAAAGAACTAAAACTATAACTTACCGCTTCTTTTATACTTTGTTATTATACGGGTAATTCTCGTTTTACAAATTGTACGCAGACTTCTTCTGCGCTGCCAAATGAGTATTTTTTGTAAATGAATCGATAAAACAATATTGCCAGGTTTTTTATTGCCTTAAACGCTATGAGATTATGCAATAGACTAGCAATAATGCATTAAATTTGTTTATCCTTTGAAATATAATATATACAAGTTATTTTTTAACAAAAAAAAAGATATAAGCGTGTACGCAGACTTTTTCTGCCTAGTGTACATACACACATGTACGTGCATAAACATACTCATTCATTTAAATGCAATGCCCATCCTATAATAATAAAATTGCATACGTAAAGACAAGCTATAAATTTACAGATCAGATAACATTAAACGCTCATACACATGTGTTAAATTGTACACTTAAAAACAACCATACACACATACACATATATTTAGTTATTTAAGATATTTTCCTAAAATACTATATAAGAAATGAAAACACCAAATAAAATTAGAATGAATAAATTCTAGCTCTTTATTTTCCCCCACCAGCGCACATAAGAGCATTTTCTTTCAAAAACCGGATATATGTAAATGAAAATTACAAACTTCAGCGATTCTACAACGAATCGATGAAATGAATGACCTTCAGCCCGCTGTATTGCCACACAAATAGTCGTAACCAGAGATAATGAGATGTTCAACTCCTCTCTCACTGGAAGTGAGAGAACAATTTCTAAACGTCAAAACCACCTAAACTTTGACAGTTGACTGGATTGGGGAGGTTTTGACGTTTTGCAATTGGAATGACTGGAACGGTCAGATTGAAATTATACCAAAAATATATGTGAACAGAGGAATTTGTTGCCGCCGTTCAAGATCGCTAAAAAAAATTAAAACAATGAAAATCAAAGAAAATGCGAAATTTAAATATATTTCATGAAGCGTTTTGTAATTTGATGCACATTAGAATTAATTTTCAATTATAAATGATTAAAAACATTCTTAATTCATCTTATTAAGTACTGAAAGATCGAAAGTCAGTTGTGTTAATATACCATAAGATCATAAAAAAGGATTTAAGTAGTTTCGCCATTTTTTAAGGTCAAGATCGTAACTTAGACTTCGTTCAGAACGCACGTGCTTATTCGCGAAACTCTCTATTTTTCTTGAAACTGCAAGTGGTTTTTGGTGTTGCGTGAAGTGAATTCTGGAAAATATTTCTTATGGATTCTGGACAACATAGTACGTATTTAATATTAATGATATAAAGACTAATTTAAGTTATGTGTTATTATGCTTTTTTCGGGAAAACAATGAATCATTAAAAAAACTATTTCTTTTTTATTTGTTAGAAATTAGTTTTTTTGTTTTAGTGTCGGGCGAGGTCGAGCTATGAATTATTTTTTTTAGTAAACTACAGGGTTTCTACTTAAACATTTTAACCGTCTTTCCCCCTTTTAAAAAAAACTCGTTGAAAAAAGTTAGTCACTTGCATAAAATTAGTACTGCTTTATTTATTTTTTTATTTAAATACCGAAATCCTGCTAAGATATTCTATACGGGTGGTATATAAATGGGATAAGAGGGCTCTATCGGAGCCAGTGTAAAAATTGGACAACTGGCGTGGCACCACTCTCTTTCTGGTGAGATTCCATATCTCGGGACCAGACTGACCGATTACGACAAAATTCGGAACATAACATTGCTTTCATTTTCCTATGTCACTCTATGAAAATGAGCGAAATCGGACTACAACCACGCCTACTTCCAATATTTTTCACAATTTAAAACTCCATTTGGTTTTTCCCCTTTCCAGTACACAAATAAAGAAATAATTAATATGTAAATTATTATTATTAATTGTTTCAGTTAATAATAGTTCCCTTAAAATAACCCACCTTTTAACCAATAATTTTCCAAATCCAACCAAAACTGTTCAAGACCCTAGGTACCGAATATGTGGACCCGATACCAGTATTTGATTTTTGACCGAAAATATCGTTCAATGTGGTACGTATGAAATTGAAATTCACACAGAATCCTTTCCTGGCAATTGTATTTCTTTGTTTCAAACCTGGGTTGAATCGGGTCAATACTTTCCTGAGCCCCCTTATACCTAATATAAAAATTTTAGAACTTCTAGGTCACTTAATACTGGATATATCCGCCAGTATTTGAGTCATCTTAATGAAAATTGCAGAACATGTTTTATTCACAATAGTGTACCTTTGCGCCTAAAATAGATACAATTGCTCGAAAACTACACTCTGATCTTTATTAGTAAAATCACTTATATTTATATTCTTAGAATTCTATGTGTAACGGCTTATTACTAAAAACGCTTTGGCATTATATTAAGTGATGAAATGGCAGAGCATTGAATTTCCAATTATTCTCATTATCACAAATATTGGAATATTGAATTATGATTACTTTTCAAAACAAGCGATGAATTAATTTCTTATTAATTAAAGTATTCTGCTGACCAAGCAGTAATGCAATGTGTTTACATTTATCATAAAATGTCTGTGTGGCTGCATTATCAGTGTTTGTATAGCTTTCAAATGTTACAAGGTAAACTACATTTATGGCAGAGTCATCTATAGTATGATTTCCGGAGACTCCTTCTTCAATAATTATATTTATGTTTTTTTTTTAATTCTTTTACATTTTCCTTTTATATCTGATAGGCAAGTATTTATATTATTAATTTTACAATAAGTATTTATCATTTCCTTTTTGCAGTTTTTTATGTTTATATATTCTTATTTGCATTTCGCAATTTCAATATCAATTATTAATTTACCATCTTTTTGTGTAATTACTCTTACTTCATAATATTTGCAATCATACTTATATAATTTTTGGGTACTTAACATATGTAACTATTACATCCTTATTTTGTACTATTTTAAAATTTGAAATATCTATGAAATCAGTTATTTTCAATCGTCCATGCTAATTTTTAATTTTGCTTTTAATCTCGTCTAAATTTACAGTTGTCGGGTTTAAAATTCCCATTTTTCCTATAGCTATGGGATTAATCATATTTTGTAATTCAGTTATTAGGAACTGATTTTTTCGTTTCGCTAGAATTTTAGAATCTGAGTTTTCATTAATATTATTAATTGTTCCGTTAATTGGTTGATAATTTCAAAAATTTTAGAATTTGTTTTGTATTGTTTATAATTATTATCAATTAATTCGTTTAATTTATTATTCATTAACACTAGGTCGTCATGGTCTGGTTTCCTGCTATCCACTTCCATAGTGTACCTATTTCATTTATTCCTCTCCTATATCTTGTATCCTTAATTTGTGGTTGTTCTAATAAAGTTTCTATGAGTTCCATTTCTGGATCTGTGTCTAAATCATTAATATATGCTTTGTCTTGTTCAATATTTTGTTTAAAATTTCTATATCTGAAATTTTTATTACAATAATTTGTGTCTGAACTTATAAGTTCTCTAAAGTATGTTAAATTAGTGATGTGGAAAATATCTCCGTAGTCATTATAGAGGGTTACGTCTCCGTCTCCGTGTAGTACACTATGTCTGTCATTATACATAATTAGTAATTAATGTTAGAATAATTAAGGGTATCATCCTCTAAAAATATATAATTAAGATTTAATATTATCTTTATGTACTATTCTATTCCTGTTGTTAATTCTAAATTTATTCTCTAAGTCTTCTTTTACTACCTGTTGCTTGTATCTAGGATTTAGTATATTTCTCTCTCCTGTAATTTTTTCATATATAACATCTCCGCATAAATATGTTTTATTAATTCTATTTTGATTGTGTCTTTCTGGCATCATCTCATGAGAGACTTTACTATGAAGTTCTTCAAATGGTTTCTTATTAGTTACCGAATATATAGTTTTATTATATTGTTGGGCAGCTCTAAATATTGATTCTGAAAAGCTCATTTTATTATATTCTTGTTTAATACACTGCGAAATTTCAATTATTGTTGAATGTCCCCTTTCAATTTGTCCATTCGTGGTACTATGATTTTTTTTTAAACAATAATAATACCCCTACGATTACTCTCCTTCCGCTCAACCAACGCGAGGGGCGCTATTCGCGAACGAGCGGAATTAGCCGAGTCATAAAAGGCAAGAGAGATTTAAGCGTTGCGATCTTAAGCTGCTTAGCTACAGAAACAAAAATTTCAACAGCTAAAATTAAGAATTAAATTAAAGTTTATAATTTTTAAATTACTTGTTAAAAGTAGATAAAATAATTTTTTTTAATGGTAAAGAGTGAGTCTCTTAGATCAAATGTATTGGAATGAGAATTGAAATCATGATATATACGGTGGAATGGTTCGTTTAACTCAAAAATTGTTTTGGAAAATTTTAAAAGTAAGGGTTTAAACTGCCTGGTAGAGCGGGCGGGCACGTTAAAATTAATATCAGATAAGAGAGATGGGCTACAGACTGACCCATTTATAAGTTTTACAAGAAATATTATACCAAGCATCTCCCTACGACTAGCGAGTGTCGGGAGATTTATAAGTTTTGAGCGGTTAGTGTAAGGGGGAAGATTTAAACTGCAATCTCAATGCATATGATTTAAGGCAAAAAGTAAAAATTGTTTTTGAACGGACTCTAACTTTTCTGAATGGCCTTGGTAACTAGGGTTTCAAACCACAGAAGCATACTCTAATATAGGCCTCTGCAGAGATGTAAAAAGAATTTTTGCGGTAAGCGGATCTCTAAATTCTTTCGACCAACGTTTGATAAAACTAAGATCGCTTTTAGCTTGAAAACCTGTGGAAGATGCGTGAAGATTAAAATTGAGTTTGGGGTCCATAGTTACTCCCAGATCAACTAAACTGCATACCTGTTCTAACCTTAAGTTTTGCATTGCGTATGAAGTAGGATCTAAAGATCTACGTGAAAATCACATCGTTTTACATTTTTAAGGTTCAATGGCATGTCATTTCTGTCACACCAAGAAACTGGGTTGTTTAAGTCTGTTTGCAACTGACATCTTTCGCTGTTTGAAGTATACGTTTTAACAAGTTTTACATCGTCAGCATATAATAAAACTTTTGAAAACTTTTATGTCATCAGTAACTAATAAGAACAGAATTGCACCAAGATGGCTACCTTGTGGAACGCCTAAAGGAACATTGATTATGTCAAAGAAATGGTCGTTAAATATGACTTGTTGAATTCTATTACTAAGATAAGAAGCAATCTATTTTAGAAATATTGGCTGAAAACCAAGAAGATCAACCTTATTCAAAAGAATTGAAAGGTTTTCCTTATCAAAAGCTTTACTAAAATCTGTGTGTATAACATCAGTATTCTTATTCTCCCAAAAGCCCGTACGTACTACACGTGATACAAATTCAAGCAAATTAGTTATTGTAGATTTCCCTTTACAAAAACCGTGCTGAGAACAAGAAATTAGTGGAGAGATAAGAGATGAATTAAATAGTCTTGTTAGGGGTTGGTATATACTACTGTGTCCAAAAAATGACATTGTATTTATTTTGAAAATTCTTTATTTTATCTTCCAAATCAATTTCAACGGATTTTCCAATCTTTGAAACACTGGTTGTAGTCACTTTCCGGGATGGCCTTCAGTTCCGTCTTCGCTGCGGCTTGAATCTCCTCTATCGTATAAAAACGGTGTCCCCGGAGCGGTCTTTCGAGCTTGGTGAACAGCCAGAAGTCGCACGGTGCCAGATCAGGTGAATACAGGGGTTGCGCAACGCTGTGGGTTGAGTTTTTGGCGAAATGATCACGAATTACCAGGGCAGTATGGGATGGTGCATTATCGTGATGTAAAAACCAAGAATTGTTTTTGTACAATTCCGGCCTTTTTAGACGGATAGCGTTACGCAAACGACCCATAACGACCAAATAATATTTCTTGTTGACAGTTTGACCGGTTGGAAGGAATTCATAATGCACAACACCACGATAATCGAAGGAAACAGTCAACATGACCTTGATTTTTGAGAGACTTTGGCGCAATTTTTTTGGTCTCGGCTCTCTTTTGGCACGATATTCGCTCGATTGATCGATTGTTTCGGAGTCGTAACGCGCATAGATCCAAGTCTCATCGCCAGTTATGATGCATTTCATGACACCGCGGTAGTCGGAAAGCATCGTTTCACAGACTTCAACGCGACGCCTTTTTTCCAAAAAATTCACTGTTTTCGGTACCAGTCGAGATTTGACGCGCTTGAGGCCCAAAACATCCTTCAAAATGGTATTGGCTGAGCCTTTTGATATGCCAACAAGGTCTATAATTGTTAGTCGACGGTTTTTCAACACCAAATCTTTGATTTGGTGAACGTGAGCTTCGGCGATTGAGGCTGATGGTCGCCCTGGACGCTCTTCGTCTTCGACACGTTCACGGCCGGCTTAGAACTCACTATACCACTTGTTAACATTTTTTTAAACGTAGCCTCGTTACCAAAGTCTTTCTGCACCATCCTCAACGTAACCGCAGAAAAAAATTAATTCCGTAAACAAAATTTAACGCAAATTTTTTGCTCAACAAATTTCGACATCGCAAAAAACGAAAAACTCAGTTTTAGCAACTCACAAAACGACACGTATCTCAAACACTAATGAATGTTTTGGCATGAAATTTGACATAAATGTGACTGACAGAACTACCAACCTAAAAAAAAATAATTCTCTAAATCCTTCGACGTGCGCAGTTTAAATTCAAACGACATCTTTTTTGGGCACAATAATATATTTAAAATGACGAACGGCCATGAATATTGCTGTAAGTTCTCTGTCATAAGTACTATAACGTACCTGCGTTTTGTCGAATTTTTTTGAAAAGTATGCTAAGGGTTCAAAGTTCCTGCAGCTTTTTCTGAAGCTTCGACCCATAATGACAACTCGGCATTCTTCGCGGGGTGTGCTAAACGAGATGCATTCGAAAGCTGGGTTTTATATTCTTCGAAAGCTGCTGTCGTAATTTTCGTCCAGTGAACCTTAGAGCGATCGTTCTTTTTGTTTCCGGGACACATGGCTAAAAGAGGTATTTGCGCTTCGATTGCATATGGGATAAAGCGTCTGTAAAAATTTATTGTGGCCAAGAATCGTTTGAGCCCATTGACTGTAGTTGGTTTGTCAAGATCTTTGATAGCTTGTACGCGATGTTTTAGAGGTCGTATTCCTTCTGCTGAGACGTTATGTCCTAAGAATGTGATTTCGGACTTTCCAAAGATTGACTTTGTAGCATTTAGTTTTAAGTTATGTTTATATAGGCGTTCAAAGATTTGACGGAGGTGAGATAGATGTTCGTCTAAGGATGATGATGCCACACAGATGTCATCCATGTATGAAAATACAAAATCTAGTCCTCGTAGGACATCGTGTATGAGTCTTTGTAGTGTCTGCGCTGCGTTGTGAAGACCGAAAGGCATAAAGATAAATTCGGAGAGGCCGAAAGGTGTAATAATAGCTATTTTTGGAACATCCTCTGGATTTACGGGAACTTGGTGGAAGGCTTTTTGCAGATCGATCTTTGAAAAGATCGTCTTACCATTTAAATATCGGCCTGGAACTGTTACACTGTTGAGTGCCCTGAAATCTCCACATGGTCGCCAGGTACCGTCTGCTTACCATGTGAAGAGGGCTGGCCCAAATGCTGTTCGATGGGCGACAGATGCCCAATTTGATTAAACTTTCGAATTCTGCTTTAGCCGCTGCCAGTTTATCTGGTGAAAGGCGTCTTGGTCGTGGGTATAAAGGTGGGTCGTGAGTTTCGAAGTGATGAACGACTGAGGGTACGGCTGGGTTTCCGGGTTGTGCAACGCGTGTTAATTTGCTAAACTCTTTGAGTACGCTTGCATATGCGAATGACGTGTCGAATGTTTTTATTGATAATTTATTGTTACTTATGAGCTTTCCAGGGTTGACTTAGGTTGTCGACTAATTGTTTCTTTTTAAAGTCAACTAGCATAGTAACTTATAAAGTCGGCTCCCATAATTCCGCTCGTAACGTAGGCGATGAGGGAGTTCCCAAGGAATTCTCGTCTTAAGCCTAAATTGATTTTAAAAAGCACTTCGCCGTATACGGTAATTGGTGTGCCGTTTGCCGCAAACAGTTTAACGGTTGATGGCTTCATGTTATTGTCTCGAGTGGTTTTAGGAATTACCGATGCGTCTGCCCGGTGTCTATTAAAAAGTTGTATTGAGAAAGTCCGTCGAAGAGTTTCAAGCGGTGTGTGACTGTAGGAGTTCCGTTATCGATAGGCGCTTCAGTTTTCGTTTCGGATAGTCATTCGCTCTTTTGCCTGTTAATGTAAGAGCAGGGTTTCCTACAAGCTCGAACGTTGGCCCCAAATTTATGGTGATACCAGCATAATTCGGTTGCCTGTGAGGTCTCCTGGCGTGTATTGCGTTCTTGTCTCGGTCGGCTTCGGCTGCGGCTTCGTGATCGGTGCGTTCTTATAGATTCGATTTGCCTCGTCAGTTGCGCGATTTCCTTTCTTAATTCCTGTAACGTGGTTGACTCATTGTGCCTGTTGCCGGTGCTTGGTTACCTACCATGCTAATTTGTCGAAAATTCATGGAGTCCGCGATGGCGTCTGCAATAGCAACTTTATCTGCTACGTCACCCTTTGATGCGATGACAGCAGCTTGAGCGTGAGAAGGAGACCGAGGCCCATAGGTCGATTATTACTGTCTCGCAAAGTGCTGTGCCGGCCACCCGGCGCATTTCGTTGACTTGGTTTTAAGCCACCTAATGGCATGTCGGAAAGAACACGTTGTACGCGTCGTTGTTGGCTATCCGCGAATCGAGCTATAAGTTTGGACTGGATGTAGTCGTAACGATTTATTAACGGAATAGAGTCGATTATGGCCTTCAGCTCCATTAGCTTGCTTGGTGCAACTTGTGCCATGACCAGATTGTATTTTCGTGCATCGTTGGTCAGACCTGTAGCAGCGAACCAGAACTCCAGTGACAAAAAAATAAGGCTCGATGTTGGTGTCGTTCATATTAGGCGGGCTGCTGCGAGGAACCATTGCTGCATCCACGTGCAGATCGGGCTGATGCACTTCGATTGCTGATCTGACCAGAATGATTATAGGTTGATTCGCCTGCGCTGCCGGTCGAACGCTCGCGGGTGGAGATGTCTGTGCGGTGCTTTCTCCTTGCTGTTCCATCTGTAGATTCGATTCACTTGTTCGGGGTCACCAGTTTTAGAAGTTCTCTTGGGTAAGTATATGTAGGTATGTGTGTATAGTATATACATACATATAACTAAATAGTGCAAATCAAATTTTTGTCAACCCAATAATACAAATAAATTACGATTAAGTCTGCTTAAAGACACAATTTAGCAATTGGGATTTTTTTTTTAACAAATATGATTTGCACTTTATATTATTGTATAGAAAAAATATGGGTCGCACTTACAGTCTTTTTCCGCTTTTTATTAATTTGGTTTATTTTTGTTTTTAGTTTCGTGTTGGGGTATTTGTTGCTTCAGCGTACAGGGGTTTTGTTTGTTGGGTGCAATATTTAAAGCCTTCGGGTTAGGTTGGGGAATTCCAACGATGATATTGTTGGTAAAATTCCCACGAAGACTTTTTCTTTAATTATCGCGGCTCGATAGGACCAAAAATGTCGGGGTATGTCGACGTAAGTGGCCGATTGCGTTTAATTAAAAGATATATCAATTAGTAGAATCGTTATATGTAAATTATGAGTTTAATGTTTCATTAGATCTATACAAATATGAGTGTGTGTGGGTGTGTTCCAAGATTGATTAATTGTGTTTAATTTCTTATTATCTACTGTTAAATTTCACTGTTAATATACATAAATGTTCTTGTAATTACAAACACTTTAATCCGTTTTGTGTGTTGGGTTGATTCCTTCGTTGAGGAGAATTGTTGATGAATCTGCGTGGATCCTTGTGCTGTATCCGTATTACTTTATGTTGTAATTTGAGATTGTATTATTGTAATTTATCAATGTAACGTGTACCTTATATTATAATTGTTCACTTTATTTAACTAGGGTTCCAAGCCACAAAAGCATACTCTAATATAGGCCTCACCAGAAATGTGAAAAGAATTTTTGTGGTAAGCGTATCTCTCAATTCTTTAGACCAACGTTTAACAAAACAAAGAGCGCTTTTAGTTTTAAAACCATAGAAGACGAGTGAAGATTAAAATTGAGTTGGGGGCTTATACTCGTGGTTACTCCCAGATCAACAAAACTGCATACTTGCTCCAACCTAAAGTTTTGTATTGCGTATGAAGTAGGGTCTATAGCTCTACATGAAAAGCAGATCGTTTTACATATTTTAAGGTTCAGTGGCATGTCATTTCTATCACACCAAGAAACTAGGTTGTTTAAGTCTCTTTGCAACTGACATCTTTCGCTGTTTGAAGGATACGTTTTAAAAAGTTTTACATCGTCAGCATATAATAAAACTTTTAAAAACTTATATGTCATCAATAAATAACAAGAACAGAATTGCACCAAGATGGCTACCTTGTGGAACATTGATTATGTCAAAGAAATAGTTAAATATGACTTGTTGAATTCTATTACTAAGATAAGAAGCAATCTATTTTAGAAATATTGGCTGAAAACCAAGAAGATCAAGTTTATTCAAAAGAATTGAAAGGTTTTCCTTATCAACAGCTTTACTAAAATCTGTGTATATAACATCAGTATTCTTATTCTCCCAAAAGCTCGTTGATAAATGTGATACAAATTCAAGCAAATTAGTTATTGTAGATTTCCCTTTACAAAAACCGTGCTGAGAACAAGAAATTAGTGGAGAGATAAGAGATGAATTAAATAGTCTTGTTAGGGGTTGGTATATAGTATAAAATTAGCGCATTTCCTAAGAAAGCATGAGGGAATCATATCTGGGCCATAATTTATGACTGTTCTAACATATTTAACTGATATAAGACGTCTACTTTGGAAATGGGAGGTGCATTAATGACAGAAATCGGACATAACTTGTGTTGATGCGGAACATTTTTTGGAGATTTCGGAAAGTGATTGGACTTAAAGAATTCGGCGAACATATTTGAAATGGTGTGATTGTCACTAGACACTGGAATTATATTTCATAGCGGACGGAAAATTAGAAATTCTGCGTTTGGAGTTGACGAAACCATAGAATAATTTTGGATTACGTATAATATTATTTTTTATTTTATTTATATAATTATTATAACATATTTTGTTAAGTTCAACAAATTGTCGACGCAATTTAGAATATATTGAATATTCAGCTAAACCAGTTTTTTTTTAGTTTGAAAGCTTGAGATTTTCTAATTTCTAATTTACATAATTCTTTCGAAAACCATAAATTAGAACTTATTCTTTGAGTAACAACACACTTCGGAACATATTTTTCGAATAAGTTTAAAATAGTTTCATTAAAGTGGGAAGCACTAAATTCAATATTGCCACTGCAGTCTGGCCAAGTTACTTTAGACAGTTCGTTATTAATCTTCTTAAAATCAGCTTTCGCAAAGTTGAACCGAAAACAAAAGTCTTGTGTATTATTATTAGCAAAGTTAGCTATGATTTCGATGTTAATTTCCAAAGCAGGATGATGCGGGTCCTCTGGGCGAACCAAAGGATCACATCGGACAACGAAGAACATTGAAGTGTTATCAACATAAACTAGATCTAAGATCTAACCAAACTCGTTTGAAATTAAATTAATTTGGTTAAGACCCAACTCCGACATTTCATCTAAGAACTCGTTAAAACATAAGCGAGTACTGATAGGAACTGTATAATCATCAATGGAGTTCCATGATACGCATGATAAATTGAAATCTCCCAAAACAATCATGGAGTCAGTATTATTAGCTATTGACATAACATTATTTATTAATGAAGCATGCTGCATATATACAGATATGTCCGATTGAGGCGGTATATAAGATAAAGTTAAGTAGGTATGGCCACTATCAGCGCAAATACGAATGCACTTAAATTCTATGAAGTCTGCATGCGGAACATCGGCTTCTTCAGATGAAATTGAAGAATGAACAGCAAACAAGACACCACCTCCTTTTCTGTTCAGCCGGTCATGTCTAAAGATTTTGAATATGCTGTTAAATATTTCATTATCAAAAATGTGAGGCTTTAGCCAAGTTTCTGTGAAAGCAATGATTTTAGAGTTGCAATGAGCGCTATTTAAATACAAATCTGCATGTTTTGTATTAAGACCTCTAACATTTTGATAATAAACATTCAGCGAATTATTGTTAATTCTTAGCATTTTAGAGATAACTACAGTGGGCTTTTCACGTTTGTGCTCGAATTCGAACACAAAGACCCCAGATGGCCAGAACGAGTTATCAAGTATCAATTGAAAATTATCAGTAGATACGTCGATCTTAAACGACGAAATATCCCTGTTGTATTTGAAATAAAATTTACGGATGTCTGTATCTAGCGGTTTTAATTTCGACAAGATGTAACTTTTTATATTGTCGACTGTGGTATCCGCAGCAAGTCTCGAGATAAAAATTGCCTTTTTCTGTGGTATTACTACTAAGTTTTTATTAGCTGACTTGGAGGTATTTGGAGGCGGATCCTGCCGTGTTCAGAAACTTATTTCTCTGTGTCTTGAGTAGACAGAACCTTTTCTCCTTGAGGACAAGGGGATGCAAGATTAATGAGGTCAATAGTGGGTGGAGGCATTCTCTTTAAGAAAGATACAGTGGTGTCTTCATCAGACGGACGTTTAGATAAAGGTTTTGGATTCTCTTCCCGCACATTTAGGCATTGAAATGATTGAAACAGTGTTTCATAATGCCTAAGTTTTTCAGTAAGGGTTTCAAGCTCTCGACCAATCTCCTGGAAACCATTGTGCGCCTGCTTAAAACTTTAAGCAATTCTATTTCTGTCGGCCTGCATTTTAAGCAAGACCAGCGCAAGCCCTTACTGTCAAGAATAGAATCCAATATCCTACCTGTCAATCTAGCATATTTAAGATGGGCAAGCCCATCACAAAGCCAGCAAGAAACAAAGCGTTCCGACTCGCCTTTCACAGAGCAATTTGGAAAGTTACAAGTCATAATGATGAAAAAACAATATTAAATAAAAATATAAAAATGGTAAATAATAAAAGTAAAAAGAGCAATGACAAAAATATTTATAACAAATGAATGCAATAGAAATAGTCGGTTATCAAAGATTACAACCAATGCAGCGAGCAGTTTGAGAGGCACTGTTACAAACGAAAAGTAAGAAACACGCGAACAGCTGTTGACAAAGATGGAAACGAATAAAACAAGAAAGAAATTTAAATAGGCAATATAAACTAACACTAACAATTGCACTTTTTAAAATGTAGCGCAACAACAAATTAAAAATGAATCGGCGAAATAAATTAAATTTAGCTAACTCACAATTAAAGTAAATTTCAATTACTTTAATAGAACAATATAAAAGTGATACTTATCTTAACGAATCATTCAATTCGGATCATTTCCACAAAGTTTTAAATATTTTAATTATTAAACAAATTTCTAAGTTTCTAAGAGCACGAAAGCACAGCTGTATACGAGAAAAGTTGCCAAAGTAAATGGGTTACAAAAAAATATTTCTATTTGAAGCCTCTGCATCAAGGACTTATATTGTACCGTAGTGAATCCTGGTTCATTATCAATTGTTAACTTCTTTATATTAAGGAAACTTTTTAATATTTCTAACACTTTATCTTCTAAATTAATCTTATCTTCGATTTGCTTAATAACCAAAAATTTGGAATAGGCAACTAAATACGTAATGAATTTTAAAGATTGCGCTTGAATATATCCATGTATATTTGTACTCCTTCCTCTGTAGGTATTGGGACCTCTCCAATTGGTATTTTTATAGGATGTCTATCATATTTGTTTTAATTACATATGTCGCAATTCCTTACATATTCTTTGAATTGTTTTCTCATTTCAGGCCAATAATATTTTTTGCAAATTGGATCCAAACTTTCTTGGTAACTTCTATTTGCTCGTGTTTGCGTTTGTTCAATTATAATTCCTTGGTCTTCTCTGTTTGTTACGCCAATTGCAAAATTTTTCGTATATACGAATTTATTAGTAAATGTTTTTCTTATTTGCGCTTGTATTTCGTATAGATCCCCTATTGAGCAATGTATTGCCGTAACTTTATTTGGTTTGATGTATTCCTTTAATATTGTGATTCAGTCTTCGACTAATACTCCGCGTGAACGGACGTCATCGGTGATAAATTCGCTTGCTCAATCGTTCTCACGTTCTTGCTTAATTAAATTTTCATTCATTATAAGTGTGTTATTCTCAAAAAAAAAAACAAAAACAGAAATATTAAAAATCATGGCCCGGGGCCACCCGACGGCAGAGAAAACATGTTTTCTCTGTTAAGTGAAAGCCCAAAGAACAAGAAAAAAAGACTATATCAAAAAACTCCCATTGAATTCTCAGATCTTCCTGTCGTGCAAACTCAAAACCCAACATATATAACTCTTTCCGCAAAAAATACAGTAAAACCCATAACAGAGTACTCATGCTTTGTCGTCCATAGAGCAATACAACTCGTTAGTAAGGAAATAATCTCCATAGCTACACTACGCGATGGAAGTCTCCTCATGCTTGTCAAAAGCAAAGAGGTGGCCGATAAATTCTTGAAAACGAAACATTTACCTGGAATCTGCGAAATCACGTGTAAACTACATGAATCCCTAAATAACATCAAAGGCACAATTTACGCGCCTTTCCTCAATAACATACCAGAGGAAGAGATTGTCAGTGAACTTAAAGCACAACAAGTTACCTCAGTTTACAAATTCAACAGAATCATAGACGGTACACCTAAACCCACCGGTGTTGTTCTTATAACATTTGACCTATATACACTCCCCAGTAAACTTTCTATTTCTTGGAACACTGTAAAGGTACGAGAATACATCCCAAATCCAATGCGCTGCAAAAATTGTCAGTTGTTAGGCCATACAGTGAAACACTGTAAGAATCAAACTGCATGCGTAAATTGTAATTTTCCACCTCATTCTCCAAATAACTGTTCGCGATCACAGTGTTCAAACTGTGGGGAGAAACACTCGGCTTCGTCACCCACGTGTAAAGAGTATCAAGAGCAAAAAGAGATATTAAAAATAAAAACAAGAAACAAATGCACCATACGCGAAGCTAGAATTTTGTACAAACAACAAACTCCCATTACTAATTCCTTCAGTTACTCTTCAGTAACCGCCTCCTCTTTTATCTCCGTTAACGAATACCAAATGCAAACAAGCAAAGACATCACAAACAAAAACAGCACAAAAAAAATTACAGATCAACCAAACAAAAAACCAACAAATTGCCCCACTCTATCCTTAATCCCCTCTTTCACACCTAATAACCCAACAAATGAAAATAAAATTCAAAACGAAAACGAAAACAACGAAATTAAAAAAACAACTAACTTTCCAAACATACTTTCGGTAAATTACCTGCCTTCCACCAGCCGTGGAATTTCTCACGAAATATACACAAAGGAATTGGACAAATCAATGGGAGAACTTAACTCTTAGTCAAGTCTCACCGATTCTCTACTCCCAGTTACGTACAACATCTGTTTCAATTTTTCTCCTCTCTATTTAATGACTATTAAAGTATTGCAATGGAATATGAAAGGATACACCAACAACTATCAAGAACTTATTTTACTAATTAAAGAAAAAAACCCAGATGTTATCAGTATTCAAGAAACACACTTTCCATGCAACATAATATAATCAATAATATAATCATTCGTAAACCATATATTGGTTATTTTAAAAATCTAAATGTTAACTCAACAAATAAACAAGGAATTGGTTTCTTAGTAAAACGCCAAATTCCACATAAACACATACCGCTAAACTCAAACATTTTATGTGACGCCCTTCAACTAGACTTACATACAAAAATAACAATAATAAACACATACATTCCTCCTTGTCAAAACTTTCCAGTAAATGACCTATTGAATCCCTTAATACATTTTAAAACACCTTTAATTCTCAATGGCGACTTCAACGCATGGAGTACACTATGGGGATCTTCCTCAACCAACTTTCGTGGTAAAAAAATAGAAAACCTTCTAGAGAAAGCCAACCTCACTCTTCTTAACGATGGTTCGGCAACCCACATTTCAACACATATGACGTTTACAAATGTTGATCTAACCATGGTCTCACCGTTAATTTGCCACAGATGCCATTGGGCAATCGAAAAATTTCTCCACGGCAGTGATCACTATCCAATCGCCATTAACATTACTACACAATATAAATCCGAAAAAATCACTCTTACACCCAAATATAAAACAGATGCTGCTAACTGGATTAAATTTAACTATATAACTATCTAATAATTCGATTAATTTCAATTACTCCAACATCCACCAAGGCGTCGCCATATTAACCAAAGCAATCCACAAAGCAGCAAATACATCAATACCACAAACAAAAGGTATACCCCATAAAAGAAACGTAGCTTGGTGGAGTAGCTCACTCAATAAACTACGGGAGGACAAACAAACTTTTTGGTTAAACTTCAAACGCAACATGACACTTAACAACCTTATCGCTTATAAAACGCATTGTTTAAGAGAGAAGCAAAAGTAGAGAAAAGTAGCAAAACGAACAGCACTCACAAAATTCACGTCCCAGATATCTCCAATATCTTCGCCAAAAAAAATCTGGGCTGACATAAAAAGCCTAACAGGCACACCCAAATCTTCACTTAAATTTTTAAAAGTCCACCAAACACTCCTCACATCATCTAAAGATATGTCTGAAGCAGTTGGCGAGAAATGGTCTAATTATTCAAACGACCAAAATTTCTCCTCGGAATACATTTTAAACAAAACTAACATATTATCATTAAACTACCTTCCAGAGAATATTGCACCTTCGGCCAAACATCTCGAAGTCGATATTACTTACTCAGAATTTGAAGCCGCACTAAGTCAGATAAAAGGTAAAACACCAGGTTTCGACCGAATCTCCTACCCAATGATAAAAAGTATGACTACCGATACCAAACACAAGCTCATTGAACTTTTTAATGATATACTGCAACACGGTAAATACCCACATACGTGGACCACAGCAGTGATCATACCCATTCCTAAACCACAAAAACCCACCCACGACATAAATAGCTTTAGACCTATATCCCTTTTACCATGCATGAGCAAACTTTATGAAAAGATTCTAGCGCGACGGATTATGTGGTTTGTAACCAAAAACGAGCTTATCTCCCACAATCAATCTGCATCTAAGCGGAAAAACGGAACGATGGACGCTCTTTTGCAAATACATCATTTCGTGTCGGATGCTCTTTCGTCACGAAACCGTGTCACTATTCTGGGGACTGATTTCGAAGAAGCTTTCGATCGCGTTGGAGTACATGCAATTCTTCATCAACTAAAACTCTGGAAGGTTGGACCTAGGGTCTTTAACTCGATAAAGGCTTTTATGGCCCACCGTTCGTTCAGAGTACGAGTTAACAACACTCTGTCAAAACCATTCCCACTTTTTAACGGTATCCCACAAGGTTCCCCTCTATCAGTGATCCTATTCATTATCGCATTCGACAAACTAAACTCAATTGTACTGCATCATAAAAGCTTGCATATATCTGTCTATGCAGACGATGCAATAATTTATACCAAAATAAAAGATACTAACAAAATAAAGAATACCTTTTCTAATGTCCTTCAGGACATACAAACCTGGGGAAGCTCGTCGGCTGCCTTGTTATCTATTAATAAATGCAAAGTATTACATATCTGCCGTAAGCACCACAGTACGGTTAATAATACACTAACCAATAACATTAACATAGAACTCGTAGATAATTTAAGAATTCTTGGAGTAATATTTGACAATAAGTTTAACTTTAATCAACATTGTATTACCTTAAGGACTAGCTTAGAATCTCGTTTAAATATCATTAAATTTCTTAGTTCAAAATTCTCAGAAATACATGTAAATACTCTTATTAATACAACCAGAGCTTTGATTTTCTCCAAGTTGGAATACGGTCTCCCAATTTACGGATGGAGTGCCAATGCTATCATAAAAAAATTCAAGCTCCATATCACGCTGCTATCCGCCGTAGCTTAAACGCTTTCCCCACTTCACCGGCAAGATGTATCCTCGCCGAAGCGGGACTACCTTCAATAGAGGATAGATTGTTTGAAACAACTGCAAAATTAATTCCAAAACTCAACACCACACCAAACCACCAATTAAACCAATTTTTCGCAAATGCAATCAAATCGAAGCGCACTTATAAAGTACAGGGTAGGCCATTTAAAGTTGACCCATCTGGCAACACTGTAACTTTTAACAGCGCTGACAAATCGGCTAATGTCATACCGCGTTAGAAGCGTCATTCGAAGACAATTTATACCATGGAACAGTACACTCCAAAAGAACGCGCTGAAATTGTTCAGCTTTATATTCAAAATAACTTTTCAATTGTGTTAACTCAACGTGCGTTTCGCAAAAAAAATAAAGTGAAAAGTGCTCCAGTTAAGAACACAATTAAGTCTTTATACGCAAAATTTGTGAACACCGGTAATCTCAGTAATGCCAGTCATGCATCCAGACAACGCACAAGACGTTCTGATGAAAATATCGAAGCAGTACGAGCCAGTATTGAGGAGACTCCATCGACATCGAGTTATCGCCGCTCTCAGGAATTAGACATCTCTCGCACCACTCTCCGACGCATAATTCATAAAGATTTGAAGATGTTTCCATATAAAATTCAAATGGCACAAAAACTAAACCCAGCTGATTATCCGCGACGCCTTAATTTTGGCAAACAAACAAATGGGTCAACTTTAAATGGCCTACCCTGTACTATCCATCATTCGTCGCTGTGCATCACTACATAAACAACTCAACCTACACCTACCTACATTATCAAGAAGAAAACCCGGTTTTCCGCCATGGATACTGGAAGACACGTCGATAAACTTGAATCTTCATATGCATAACAAAAGTAACACTCAAAATAAATAAAAATAAACTCATACAAAGCTGAAGGCCCTGGCAGCCAGTGCTTTATATCTATAAGTGGAACGATTATTTATAATTATTTCTCTTTTAAATAAAATAAAATAAAATAAACTCATACAACTGGTTATTTACCGATGCAACAAAATCGAATATCGCAACAGCCTTCGCCATCGTCGACATTAACAACACTATAATTTCAGGAGGCCTCCTTCCTGACTTTTATTCCATATTCACCGCCGAGGCTTTAGCCATACTAAAGGCATGCTCGTTTGCACGGAATAACACAGGAAAATACGTAATATGTTCTGATAGTTTATCAACAATTTCCGCCGTAAAAAATCTAAACTGTCATAACAACTTAATTGTTCAAATTCGGAGTATAATTGTTGCAAAAAAAATTGTTCTCTTCTG
This sequence comes from Bactrocera correcta, assembly GCA_027475135.1. Lineage (NCBI taxonomy): Eukaryota > Metazoa > Arthropoda > Insecta > Diptera > Tephritidae > Bactrocera > Bactrocera correcta. The sequence goes on from CM050322.1 coordinate 54,899,714, forward strand.
GGTACCAAGTCATCAAGGAATTATGGGAAACGAACTTGCAGATAAAACAGCCAATTTAATAGCCCAGTCTCCCTCCATCTATTTCACACCATCGTCCGAAAAGGACCTCCAACACTATATATCCCAATATATACAACAAAAAAGAGCAGCTAATTGGAAAAATTTTCATCACCGATATACCAAATTCAATGTTAATGGTCTAGGCGCCATATACCCTACAAACACGTCAAAATCAAAATGGTCAATTTATATACGCCTACGAATTGGACACACGAAGCTTACACACGAACATTTGATCACCAACAAAACACCGAAAAGATGTGACTGCGGCAATACTCTAACAACAGAACATATCTTAGATCACTGTCCCAACTTCGCGAGAATCAGAGCAACTCTCTTTAACCAAATCAACCTTACAGATTGTTTAAATCATATTAACTCAAAAAATATTAACCAAATCTACTTATTCATAGAACAACTTAGTTTAATCAATCAATTGTAATAATATAACATTAAACTTACTTATAAGATAGGCGTCAAAGGCCTCTGCAGCTAGTACGCCATACTATGTTAGATATAATATTTTATAGTGTGTCTAATAAATAATAATAATAATAATAATAATAATAATAATAATAATAATATTGTGATTAAATTAGTAACAGTATCATATTCAATTTAATCTCTTATTTTTCTAAATTCTTGAATTTGCTCATGTTTTGTAAATCTACCTTAACTTAGTAAAGTTTGTTGTTTAAATTGATTAAATGTTTTTTTTTTTTGGCTCGGGTATCTGAGTACGATCACTACTTTCAGCTGAATGTTGAGTTACTGTGGTTGATGATTCGTCGGATGAATTATTAAGAAATTTTCGTGATAGAGCATCTGCTACCTTATTTGTTTTACCTGGTTTATATATAATTTTTGCTCCATATTCTCCAATTAAAGCAAGCCATCTTTTCATTTTGGCATTTGGATTTCTAGGTGAGACTGCAAATGTTAGTGGGTGGTGATCGGTATGAATTTCCAAATCTGAAACTCCGTATAAATACTTTCTTAGATTTTTTTAATTCCCATACGATAGCGTATAGTTCTTTTTCATTAGTCGCGTAATTTTTTTCTGTTGAATTTAATGTTTTAGATATAAATGTAATAGGTTTGCCGCCTTGGCTTAAGACTCCACCAATAGCTTCATTTGATGCGTCTGTTGTTATTATAAATGTTTCGTTAAAATTTAGTTGAATTAATTCAACTGGATCTACTAATATAGACCTAAATTTCTCAATTGCCAAAAGTCGTTCTTGTTCCAGTCTAATTTTAATTTGTTTTTTAGACATATGTTGTGAAACTCTTCCGTTTTCACATGATAAATGTATTGTTAATGGTTTTTCTACTTTAGCATAATTTTTAATAAGCTTTCTGTAATATCCAATCCTTCCTAGCAAACTTCGTAACTGTCGTAGAGTTGCTGGAACCGGAAAATTTAAAATTGTTTTAACTTTTTTTGGAACTATCTTTATAGCATTATTTGCAACAATATATCCCTAAAATTCTACTTCTTCTTGGTAGAATTTAAATTTGTGTAATGAAATTTTCATATTTGCGTTTTTTAGTACTTCTATTATTATACTTAATACAGTTTTTTCAATATCGTGTTCTTTAATAACGATCTGGTAAAAACCTGATTCCAGATCTAGTGTGTAAAAATATTTTGAACTTCCTAAATTTAAAAGTATTATATTACTATCCGGAATTGGATATTTATGTGATTTTGTTACTTCATTTTTCATAATCGATTACCATTCGCAATTTCGGCGTACCGTCTTCATTTAGACCTTTTTTTGGTATAACCCAAATTGGTGAACTATATGCGCTCTTACTTGGCCTTATTATTTAATCTTCCATCATTTTTTTACATCTTCATTTATGAAAGAATTAGCAAAAAGAGGATATGGGTATTGTTTACTCCATAAAGGAGTTTCAACAATTGTCGTTATTTCCGCTTGTACTTTATACCCGTTCGAAACGGTAAATTCATATTAATTGAATAATGTATTTGATATATTTCGTTTCTAATTTCTTCTCTTAAATTTTCAATTTCATCTTTGTTTATGTCGGGTTTTCCTTCTACTAGCGCTTTACAGAATTTTTCCTCTAAAGTAATTTTGTTTACATAGTTTTCCTTTTCTATATTGCCGGTAAATATATCGACTGGCGTTGTAGACCTTTTCGTTCCACAACATTTTTTGCATAATTTTTACTTCTACTCTGCTGGTATAAATCTTCAGCTGGCGTTGTAGAGCTTTCTTGCTAAACAGTATTTATTTTTTTTTATTTGCCGGTATTTCCGTCGGCTGACGCTTTAGAAGTCCTTGCTTCCAAAGTAATTTCTGATGCTCATATTCGTATCCTAAGCTAAATATATCCTCCTTTTTTCATTATTTATTATTAATTTCTTTTTTTCCATGTTAATCACCGCATTAATGTCCTTCAAAAGTGTGTACGAGTATCCTTTTAATAGGTCTGCTTCCAAATTTTCGATTTCATTGAATATTTGTTTTTTACCGAATAATGTAATAATGTGATAATAGCGTATTATTGAAAATCCATTAATTGTTTTTACTCTCTTTTTTATGTTCAATTTATTTTTATTTTTGTATATTCTTGATTTAATATAGCAACTAGTTGCTCCCATATCTATTAACATTTTAAAATTTTGACCAGTAACCCTGTCATTTGGAAAAATATATGGCAGAGTTAATTTTGGCCTAAAGAATGATCTTCCTTAATATTATTAATGCGCTGTGTCTTAATCGGTGGCTGCACATTCTGTTATATACTTCAATGTCGCCTTTTTTCTAAATTGTTTTGGTTAAAGGTTGTTGGCTTTTGCAATATACGGTTGCGTGTATGGATGTTTGAATCGACATCCATTGGTGTAGGTCGTGGTTGGTTATTCTGATAACCCATTCTTTGGTTGTAATTCCTTTGTGACTGGACTTGTGAGAACCGCAAATTATTATTGAAATTACCGTTATTGAATCTGTTGTTATTAAAAGTATAATGCCTGTTATTGTTGTTAGGATGCGAAGGTCGCTCGCATATTGTCAGATTCTAATTCTTGTGCTTTTGCCAAAGCATTTGGCATTAGTCAAAATAATATGCCTGCTAAGTTTCCGTTTAGCCCCGGTTTGAATGTGCGTAAGGCATCCCGCCTATGTTTGGCATTAAACTCTTTGCTTACGGCACTATCTGATCCGTAAGTCATTATGGTTTTGTTAATTAGCAAGGTTAATTTCTCATTAACCTTATTATAATAATCAATTATGAAGTAATTGCCTTGACGCAGAATACTCATTTTTTGCTCAATTATATGAGCTGGTCGCTTATCGGTGTAAGCGAAATCTAGTCGTGCTAAAATAGCATAAAAATTTAAAATTGCCGTGGTTGGACAAAATGTCATTAGCATCGTGAGTAATTTTTTTCTTAATATAGTCAATGCAGCAAAATATCTACGGCTGCCTCTTACTTATAAACTCATTGGATTGTTAGGAGATTCCCTCCAGCTAACATATTTGTTCTGTTTTCCCCCAAATTCTGGTAAAGACTTTACTACTTCTAGGGATTCGTCACAGCGAATCTCTGAATTGATAACTTCAGGTTTGTAATCGGTTATCGTTGTAGACCTCGTTATGTCTTCTATTTGTCTGTGCATTTCGGATATTTCTAATCTAAGTTATGCGTTCGTTGCGGCAATTAATTTTTTTTCTTTCCCTTTAAATATTGGCAATTTGGAATTTATGGTTGCCTTTACAATAATCGCAATAATGCAACCTTTCGTAGTTTGAAGCACTTTTATCACTTCCCATTTAAAACAAATTTTCCTTTTTTGATACTTGTATCATCTCTATAGCCTCAGACAGATTGTTTCCTGATTACAATAATACTCAAGAAGGCCTACTTATCTTTTCCTATATATTGAAAAACTTTCTCCATACATTTAATTCAAAGTTTATCTTTATTTAGATCCCTTTCTTTTTTGTTAATCCTATTGACTTCTACAAATCCTTCAAGATTTCTAACTATTCTGTCTATTTCGTTATATTATAAGTCAGGTGGTAAAGCATCCGTCATTTTGTTAGATTCAAAATATTTTAATACTTGGCTGGTCGAGCCTTGAATTATTCTTAATAGTTTAAACTTAATTGCTTAAACATTATATGTATATATTTACACCCCTATTCTGTGCACTTGACAAATTAGTAAAGTATTGAAATTTAACTCAAATATTTATCAAGCTCAAAATATTTTTGTATTCTGTGGCAATCTTGATAAAAGTAAAAGCTTCAATTCGCAAAGCTTTTCCCCATACGTGTGATTAACAAAATAATGTTAATAGAATCAGCTGATTTTTATTCAAATTATATTGATAGCAATTTGCGTGAAGTCAATTGCGTGCAGTCAATTGCTCCTAAGGTGCTTTTTAATCCAAATTTTCTAAAAAATCTGGAATATATATCAAATAAATTACCATAAATTAGTATATTATTATTTGTATTACAATAATACTTGCTCCGTTTTTATAAAGATTTCTTCCTCTTTTGAACTGGGAAACTTTATTTCTCCTCCCTTCACCTTCACAATAAGTTTTGCTACAGCCCGTACACTTCTCGAAAGGAACTACAGGCTCATGGGCAAGTTGATATACATTTACCTATACATTTCCTGATATGAGCCGTGTCCAAAGAAGTTCGAAGCTTCTAGAATTACTACAGCTAAAGGTAGCGACGTTTTCTGATCATCGTGTGGGGCTAGTTCATAAATTTTTTCAAATTGTTTGCCCAAAGGTATTCTTGTTCACAGAAAATGGATTTTAAATGCCACGTGCGATTCATATTCCCACAATTTTCATCATCGTTTAACAATAACAAAAGTAAAATATCTTCCATTTTCACAACAAGATGCACAATCAGATATTTAATTCTTAACGAGCACTCTCAAGAGCATTTGGCATCTTAACACCTTATAAAGAAAAGAGCTTTTTACAGCATAAATTTGTTTGTTTGATAAATTTCAAATTTTGAGCAATTATAAATTTGTTGAATTTGTCAATTGAACAGAATAGGGGTGTTAATATAATAACACAGGTCCACAAAAAAAAAAAATCGATGAAAGGCTCCTTTGACCAAACATTTTTTGTTTTGTTCAAACTTATTTTATTTATTGGATCTGCTTTTTCTTAAAGCCTAACAATACGATATAAAATCATAAATCTAATTAAAAACTAGACAGGCTCAAGGAAGTAATTAAGCTGTTTTGGTGATACGTCACTCTTTAATACGCAGGCATATCTCTCGCATTAGCCAAAGGGTTTGGGTGATCTCGGAGTTTAGATATACAGTGGCGGACAAAAGTCTGCATACACCCCCTGCTTTCTTTGATGTGAGAGTACAAGAACTTTATAGAAAAATGTGTTGATACAACTTAATTCTAATCTTCTTTTTAATAACAATAACCTTAAAAAATCGATTAATTAATATAAAACTACAAATTTATGGAATAAAAACTCAAAAATTGTGTTGACAAAAGTCTACATACAGTACAAAAATATCTTAGTTCAGTGCGAAAACTTTACAAAATGCTAATTATTAAGACGTCTTGGTATTTAGTCGGGCCCCCATTGGCATCTATAACTGCTTAAAGACGCCGTGGCATTGATTCTGCTGAATTTGTCAACGCTGTAGATGTAATGCTGCTCCAAGGTTCCAAATGCGCTCTTAGAGTATAGCAGAGCTAGAAATTTGGTGCTTTCTAATTCTACGCTCCAAAATCTCGCAGAAATGTTCAATAATATCAAAATTTGGACTTTGAGGTGGTGTATTTAACTGCCTTGGAGTATAATAAAGCAACCAATCCTTAACAATTTGCGCCGTATGCATCGGATCGTTATCTTGTTGAAATATTCAACCGGAACCGAGCCCTTAATTATCCACCAAAGGCTTCAAATTACGTTCCGACAGAGACTTATACTTATAACCGTCCATTTCACCTTCAATAAAGTCCAACTTTCCAACTCCAGACGCCGCAACAGCTCCCCAAAACATTACGCTGCTGCCAGCGAACTTCACAATTGATACTAAGATCTTCAGTTTAAGCGTAGCGTTAGTTTTCCTCCAAATTTTAGCCCTTTCATCACTACGAAAAAGAGTGAAATTAGAATCATCTATAAATAAAACTTTTTTTCAAAAATCCATTTCCTTTTCTTTGTGTTTTTTGGCGAACTTTACTCGAAGTTTCCGGTTTTTTCAGAAATAAAATGTTTCTTTGTTTTTTTATTTTTTTTGGATGGATATTATTTTCTTCTTCTTCTTTTCTGACGTACTTGCTATGCGTTCAGCATTTACTTTTGGATTTTTGTCTACTTCTTTGAGAATCAGGCTGACGTCACCACGAGATAGTTTTTTTGGGCGTTCACTGCGTGATTTATTTTTGTCGGAACCAATTATAGCTATTGAAGTGTTTAAACCACAACTAAATTCAATAAATGTCAAACAATAAACATACTGAAATAAAACAAAAAGGCTAACGGTACCTTACTGTTAATTTAGCAATGTACAAAGTATTAGATTCGAACTGTATGTAGACTTTTGTCAAAGCAATTTTTGAGTTTTCCTTCCATAAACTAGCAAATACCCGGCTTACTTTGTTACGCCGCAAAAACTGAAAAGATGAGGGTATTGGAAAGAATTTCTTCTTCTTCTTCTTTACTGGCGTAGACACCGCTTACGCGATTATAGCCGAGTCAACAACAGCGCGCCAGTCGTTTCTTCACTTCGCTACGTGGCGCCAATTGGATATTCCAAGCGAGGCCAGGTCCTTCTCCACTTGGTCCTTCCAACGGAGTGGAGGTCTTCCTCTTCCTCTGCTTCCCGCGGCGGGTACTGCGTCGAATACTTTCAGAGCTGGAGTGTTTTCATCCATCCGGACAACATGACCTAGCCAGCGTAGCCGCTGTCTTTTAATTCGCTGAACTATGTCAATGTCGTCGAATATCTCGTACAGCTCATCGTTCCATCGAATACGATATTTGCCGTGGCCAACGCGCAAAGGACCATAAATCTTTCGCAGAACCTTTCTCTCGAAAACTCGCAACGTCAACTCATCCGTTGTTCACATCGTCCAAGCCTCTGCACCATATAGCAGGACGGGAATTATGAGTGACTTATAGAGTTTGGTTTTTGTTTGTCGAGAGAGGACTTTGCTTCTCAATTGCCTACTTAGTCCTAAAAAGCACCTGTTGGCAAGAGTTATCCTGCGTTGGATTTCTAGGCTGACATTGTTGGTGGTGTTTACGCTGGTTCCAAGATAGACGAAATTATCTACAACTTCAAAGTTATGACTGTCAAAAGTGACGTGAGTGCCAAGTCGCGAGTGCGACGACTGTTTGTTTGATGACCATTTCGTTTGCTTCCTTGTCCAGTCTGGAGAAAGCAGAACTAACGGCGCGGGTTTTGAGGCTGATGATATCAATATCATCGGCATACGCCAGCAGTTGTACACTCTTATAGAAGATGGTACCTTCTCTGTTGAGTTCTGCAGCTCGAACTATTTTCTCCAGAAGCAGGTTGAAAAAGTCGCACGATAGGGAATCGCCTTGTCTGAAACCTCACTTGGTATCGAACGGCTCGGAGAGGTCCTTCCCGATTCTGACGGAGCTTTTCGTGCTGCTCAACGTCAGCTTACACAGCCGTATTAGTTTTGCGGGGATACCAAATTCAGACATCGCGGCATAAAGGCAGCTCCTTTTCGTGCTGTCGAAAGCAGCTTTGAAATCGACGAAGAGGTGATGTGTGTCGATTCTCCTTTCACGGGTCTTTTCCAAGATTTGGCGCATCGTGAATATCTGGTCGGTTGCTGATTTACCAGGTCTAAAGCCACACTGATAAGGTCCAATCAGTTTATTGACGGTGGGCTTTAATCTTTCACACAATACGCTCGACAGAACCTTATATGCGATGTTGAGGAGGCTAATCCCACGGTAGTTGGCGCAGATTGTGGGGTCTCCTTTTTTGTGGATTGGGCAGAGCACACTTAAATTCCAATCGTTGGGCATACTTTCGTGCGACCATATTTTGCAAAGAAGCTGATGCATGCTCCTTATCAGTTCTTCGCCGCCGTGTTTGAATAGCTCGGCCGGTAATCCATCGGCCCCTGCCGCTTTGTTGTTTTTCAGGCAATTGCCCGCCTGAACTTCTTCATGGTCGGGCAATGGAACGTCTGCTCCATCGACATCGATTGGGGTATCGGGTTCGCTTTCTCCTGGTGTTGTGCGTTCACTGCCATTCAGGAGGCTGGAGAAGTGTTCCCTCCATAATTTAGGTATGCTCTGGGCATCGGTGGATAGATCACCTTGGGGGTTCTACAAGAGTATGCTCCGATCTTGGAACCTTCTGTAAGCCGCCGCATCTTTTCGTAGAATTTTCTAACATTGCCCCTGTCGGCCAGCTTATCAAGCTCTTCGTACTCACGCATTTCGGCCTCTTTCTTTTTCTGTCTACATATGCGTCTCGCTTCCCTCTTCAACTCTCGGTATCTATCCCATCCCGCACGTGTTGTGGTCGATCGTAACGTTGCGAGGTAGGCAGCATGTTTTCTCTCCGCTTCGACACGGCACTCCTCGTCGTACCGGCTGTTCTTTTGCACTTTCCGAAAACCAATGGTTTCGGTTGCAGCTGTACGTAAGGAGTTTGAAATGCCGTCCCACAGTTCCCTTATACCGAGTTGTTGACGAGTGCTCTCAGTGAGCAGGAGTGCAAGCCGAGTAGAAAAACGTTCGGCTGTCTGTTGTGATTGCAGTTTCTCGACGTCGAACCATCCTTGTGTTTGTTGGCGTGCGTTTTTTGCTGCACAGAGGCGGGTGCGAATTTTGGCTGCAACAATATAGTGGTCCGAGTCGATGTTAGGACCTCGGAGCGCACGCACATCGAAAACACTGGAGACGTGTCTTCCGTCTATCACAACATGATCGATCTGGTTGGTGGTTTTTCGATCCGGAGACAGCCAGGTAGCTTGATGTATCTTCTTATGCTGGAATCTAGTACTACAGATGGAAATAATTTAATGTAGTTTAAAATGCAAATAAAAGAATACCTTTATTCGAACATGTAAACACACATACATGAGTATAATGTGTAAATTTTGTTAGACTTACAAATATTTACTGCCCATATTTGAATTAATTGCAAACACTTTTAAATTCATTATCGTTATAAATAATTTGTTTATTAAATTCTTTTTTACAGAAAAATTAAAAATAGAAAACAAAAAGGTAACAATTCAAAACTCTTACATAAAATAAATAGGTTTGTATAGAGTAAATATTAATTCAAGATATGAAATAAGGTATACTATAATGGATGTATTTTGGAACAATAACCAAAAAAGATATATTTTAATTATTAAAAACTTCAGTGAATACAAGATTTTTTGCAAGAAATGAGAACAGTTTGATTTTGCGGGGAACCAATTCGTGACAGAGCCACATATAATTGACCGTGAGAAAATACTTCGTGTCAAAGATCTATGCCAACAGTGTTAAATGTTTGCCCTTGGGACTTATTAATGGTAATCGCAAAACACGTCTTAACTGGGAACTGTACTCTTTTGAAACTAAATGGAAGATCTGAGGCTTTCACCGGCTGCAGGTCCGGTCAAAATGTTTGCTTGAATGATTTTAAACATCAAGTGCGTTATCTTCAGTCGAGTGCCATTACATAAATTGGGAGGCTTAAAATTTCGTAGAAGGATTATTGGCGTACCAATTTTAAGTTCTAATTGAAATAGAGGTGGTAAGAAACTCCGTTGGATAGTGAACAACGTCTCCTTCATCTGTCACTGTGTCAAAAGAATTTGAAATTTTATATTCTGATAATATTCTTTGACAAACGGCTTTGTTAATTTCGTCTGCAGCGGAATTCGTCGAAGTAAATATAGCTCGCTCACATAACCACTTAGAGTCCTTGTGGTGCAAATTAATAATATCTGGATACACGTTATCAATAAGTTGGTCAACTGTTCCAACACAGGTTCCTGCAATATCTGGCGTTATTACATAACCATCTTTGGTGACAAATTTGCAACCGTTACCTATTTTAAGTAGGAACTCTGCAAACCGATTGGAAGGTCCAGCTCCACAAAGATTTATTCGAATATTGGCAGTCAATTTTAATTTTTGTACATGAGACCACAATTCCGATTTCTTTATGCACGCGTTAACAATATCTGCTCTTGTACCCTTACGAATCACCGGTAGAGTTTGTCTAAAGTTTCCTGTGAATGCGAATGTAACTCCACCCATTGCCGCATGCGAAGATCTTAAATCTTTAAGAGTTATATCGACCGCATCTCCAGCGGATGGTGGACATACCCATTTACTTGCCTCTGGGTACAAAATAGACAATCGAAGGATTATTCCATATTGCCCCCTTCTTTCCAGGTGTTTCTCCGCCCACATCAATGTAGAGTACTGCGATTTTGTGCAAGCAGTTAAATACATTTGTAAATATGTCAACAAAGGCACCGACGCTGCGACCTTTTCTGTTCAGAACAATAAAGACACCTATGTCTATTAGTTTTACATGGCTCTTGTTACAACACATACCTGGTGCCTCTTTCACCCACTTTTTAGCCTTACAAAAATTGCAAATGTCATTCATTCGACCAATGAATAAAAGGGAATGGTCCAAATAATTACAATCCTGTCTATAGTTAAACGCTGATTTGAAAGCAATCGCCCCTTGTCTATTCTGCATCATTTGCAACCTTACATTCTCTACGCGATTTGCACTCTCGTCGCCCGTCTCATTTCGTCTTAGCTGAATTTGCCGTCTATTTGATGAAGATCTAAATAATTGAGATTTTGCTTTTGGCATCTCTGAAAGCTTTTATTGTAAAAACCATATATTTATTATTAACCAAATTAGTTTCGTTTAAATCTAATCTCTACCTTTTGATTTAAAGACAATAAATTTCCAATTTTACTCTACCCTTTGCAGAATACGATCATAAATACAATAAAGTTAGAAGAAACCAGCAAGTATTTCGCAGACACACATGAAAACCACATTACATCTTAATATTTGATTTTATTGGTTTTTGGATGTTAATTCCGGAGAGCGTTCTGTTTTTATTTTCAATGTACTTTGTTACAAAAAAGTACAAAGACAATAAGAAAAGCAATTCAAGCAACGGTGCGTTGCTGCAAAATAAGTAACTGTAAAACATGCATACATACGGCAATTTATGTGGGCATTTGATTGTGCTGTTTAGCGTTATTTCACTTGTTCTGCGATCATTTATACATAAGTATATGCAAACTTTTTTGCTTTGTACTTTACTTCAATAAGTTATGTAGTAAAAGATGCAAGAGATGGAAGAGAAAGAGTGCATACTATGTATGTACTTTACTTCATTACGTTATGCTGGAAAAGATGTGCAGAGATGTAAGAGAGACAGAGTGCGTGCCGCAAACAATAAAGGGCACACGCACACACACAAAGCGAAAAACCTTATGCTTGCAATATTTTTGGTTTTTCAAAAACTTCAACCCGAAAGAAAAAGGATTTGATTTCGGAAAATTAAAAAAATAAGTATGCCACTCGCGAGCTTAGTGCAAATGCTTTATTTTAAAACAAAATTTATAACAATCGCTTCAGAACTTTAGGAGATTAGCCGTTACAAACATTTTTCATATAAGCGATTTTATAGATCCTATAGATGTTAGAATAAAACTGTATAAATACACTTTTCCAAAAACTTTTTGTATTCTCATATCAATGAAAATAGGGGGTGTATGTAGACTTTTGTCCGCCACTGTATATTTAATTCTGCTGTCTTCTATTCCTTCTTTATCATAGGGATACCACGGTGAACACGTGATTTTTCTAAGCATTTTTGATTGAAACCTTTGTAATATATCAATTTTAGTTACACAGGTCGTAATCCATAGTTCAATGCCATATCCAAATCGGTTTTATGATTGCATTCTATAAAAGAACTTTGTTGTCTAGGCTAAGTTTAGATTTTTTTTAAAAACCAATTTAAATTTCCTTATTTAACTTCGCTTAACTTCATACAAGTTAATTTACTCGCTATATGCCACGTGAGCCCCCGATCCAGGTGAATCCCAAGATAAGTTACTTCGTTCGCCTGGGGTACTAAAATATTGTTTATTTTTACTGCCGGGCACATCTTTGGTCTTAGCGAAAATGTAACATGCTTACATTTCTGTTCATTCACGTTTATACGCCAGTTCGCTAGCCACTCCTCGACAGAACTTAAATGCTTCGGTAATATTCGTGATGCTAAAATGTGGCATTTGTTATGGCTCACTACAGCTGTGTCATCCGCAAAAGTTGAAGTTTATACATTATTGCTGGAAGATCTGCTGTATATATGATGTACTTATAGTGTTGGGCCTAAAACACTGCCCTGAAGTACACCAACCCTTATCTGTCGTTCATCAGATATGAAATCTCCCACTTTTACCATAAATTTTCCATTTTTTAAATAAGTCTCCATTGTTTATACAATTCTAAAGGTATAATTTTTTTAATTTTGTATAAAAGACCTTCTTGCCACACCTTATCAAACGCCTGAGCTACATCTAGAAATATTGCTGAACAGTACTCCCTGTGCTCAAATGCTTTCCTTATTTCGTTAGTAATTCTATTTACTTGCTCTGTTGTGCCATGTTTCGCACGAAAACCGCATTGATGCATTGGTATTGTATTATTTTCATGGAGGAAAGGAGACATCTTTGATATTAATACTTTCAAATACTTTTGAAAGACAGGGTAGAAGACTGATTGGTCTGTATGAAGACGGCTGTGTTAAATCTTTCCCAGGTTTATCTATCAAGATAATTTTCGACTTTTTCCATGAAATTGGATAGTATCCGAAACTAAGAATTGCATTGAAGAGCAAAGAGAGCACCTCTACAGCAATAATTGGCAACTCAATTAGCATTTTTGGAGAAATATTATCATGTCCCGACGCCTTTTTTGGATTAAGTTTTTTGATGATACCAATAATTTCCTAAGGTGCTCTTAAGAGACTCGAGCGAATCTTTAGCTGTGTTGGGTAAGATTGACAGCTTAAAGTTGTTATTTGGCGAGTTGGATTGAAATACCTTTTGTAGGTGATTTACAAAGCAATTAGCCTTTTCCTCGTCACTTCGAGCTCAATTTCCACCCAAGTCTCGTATAGGCATGTTGGAGTCAGTTGGTCTCTTCATGGATTTTTGTGCTTTCCAAAGGGAATTTTGCTCGTTTGAATTTGGACACAGCTTCTTTATATACATTTTGGTGTTCAATTCTTCCTTACGTTTAAGCGCTTTTTTTTTAATTTATACGTACGTACAGCAGATTTTAATTGAAGCTGAGTGGAAGGGGAACGACTTATCTGCCATTCACGTCTTGCACGCCTTTTTTCATTTACAAGCATTTCTATTTCTCTATTAAAGATTTTTCTGAAACCAAGCGACTTATAGCTTTTGTTAGGTGTTGCTAAGACAGCTGCGCTGGTTACTATATCATTGACTTCTCTTATGGTTTCGTCAATATCTCTTCCTGTATTTATTTTGTACTCAATATTAATGTGGCTACTGACGTATTTTTTATATTTAAGCCAATTCGTTTTATAAGAAGTTGGACCCACTTTTGAATTAACGAATACGGGTTGGTCACATAACTTAATTAGTACAGAAGAGTGATCAGAAGATAGATCAGTGCATGTATCGGCTGTTGTATGCGATTTATCTATATTTTTGATTACAGCAAAATCAGTTAATTCTGGTATTTTCTTACGATCACTAGGCCCATATGTCGGCTTACCAGGAGATATTATTTCAAGGTTATTGTGCTTATTTATAACAGTGTGATACAGCTGTAAGACGTGAGCCCCAGTACGTGTGTTTTGCGTTGTAATCTTCACCTACTAGAAATCTTTGACCTAGTGTTCCAAAAAAGTCTTTAAATTCGTTGTCTGTAATTTTAAAACGAGGTGGACAGTATATAGCCGTAAGGTTTAAGTCACAAACCCGATTTTTTAGTGATATTGTTGTAGCTTGTAACTGTGTTGTGGCATGAGATTCTAGAGCATAATGGTTTAAACGATTTCTGATTAGCACTGCCGTACTACCATGCGCTTTTCCATCCGGATGATTTGTATCATATAGTCTAAATCCCGGTATATTGAAATTATTTTTATTTGTTAAATGAGTTTCTGAAATAAGCATTACATCTATATTCCTTTCAGACAGAAATCTGATAATCTCTAAATTATGTTGGTTAATACCGTTATACAGATATTTTTTTTAAATAATATTTGGTAAGCTCTTTTTTACTCAATAAATTTTGCAGCATTTGATTTTGTGATTTTATTAAATCTTGTATCATGTTTTGCATGCTAGACATAAATTAAGTAATACACTGTGTAAGATTTAAAATCATAGTTTCAATGCCTCAATTTGGAGAATTTTGCGGCAGTTGCATTTGCACAGTGTTGCCTTTCACCACATTGCATATTGTTATTGTTAGAAGTAATAGGATTTGAAATTTTTTCTGAGGTTGCTAAAATTTCATTACGGGGTGTTTGTAACATTTGGTTACGACGTGATTAAATACCCTGTGACAACTTCGATTTCAAATCTTTATATACAGGACAACCTCTGTAGTTAGCAGTGTAATTTCCGCCGCAATTGCTGCATTTTTTATTTAATTCTTCTATTTTTAGGGTGCATTTAGAAGTGGGATGTAAATCACCGCATACCACACAAACACTGCGTGGAGTGCAATATGATATAGTGTGCCCATATTCTTGGCAGTTAGTACATTGTACCGGACCGTTTCTTTTATGTGGTTCTTCCACAGTTACTCTAAGATGCAGCAAATATTTCAAAATATAAATTGAATGTGTCTAATTTTTTTTAAGTTGATTTGAGTTTGGCAACAATTCAATTTTAAACATTGGCTGATGTGCTTTGTTTCTATTAAATATATTTACAACTGTTTTAATTCCAAAACCGCATTCTTCCAACGATTCTTTGACTTCACTAGAGTCTACGTCGGTCTCTATACATTTGATTGCAACAAGAGCTCTTCAGTTGATACGAATAATAATTTTTGTTTTTATTTGACAAAAATTTAACTATTTCCATGAAACTTTTTTCAGTGTGCGACTGAATTTTTGTTTTTAGTGCCAACAATTTCTCTTAATTTCGCAACAGTGAACAGTATTACTGCTACGTTCGCGCAAATATATTTTAGGTGGTTTGGCTTTAACGACTGTGGGGGTACCCTTCGCATAAGTCCGAACCATTGCTTAGTATGGCAAATCTGTAGCCATTTAAAACTTCCGTTTTATTTTAAATAAATTTTTTAGGATTGACAGCTGACTCAGAAGGACTTAATTTCCTTTTTATATTGACGTAGCGGCCAAGGCCTGTTTGTACAGACGGGCCTTTTTTATTACGTTGTCACTTTGCGTTGTGATTTTCTTCGTTCCCTGTACACTTGCTGGTACCTGCAGACTGGTTGCTGTCAGTGTATTTGTTGTTGCCCGATTGTTGTTTTCTGCTGCTTCTGCTGACTGTATTCTTTGCTGTGTTCCTCTTTATGTTGATCGCCGCAATGACTCATCATCGCCGTTACTCTTTTAATTGCCAGTAGTTGTTATTGTTGATGGGTCGACAAAGCTGAAGTAGGCATTTAAAGAATGCCTACGGCCTTGCTGGTGAGGCTGCAAAGCACTCTTTATTGTTTTTTTGAATTTTTGCTTTCACTTGTTAATTCGTGCACTATTTGTTTATGTTTATTATTAACACCTCGTGTGCACTGTTCTTTATGTTTGTTTACAATTTAATAAATTGTTTTTTGTTTCGCTTTTTCCTTGATTATTATTATTTATTTATTTATTTTTTTGTAAAGATGGAATTCACGGAGCTATTTAAAAAAGCACGTCCGTACACTTTGAACATTCTCATATACTGTTGACCAAACATGGTGTATTATACATAGGCTGCCATATATATTTCTGTAATAGGCAACGCTAAGTGTTGCCAGGTGCAATCTGACATTTCCATTGGAAAGTTTGACATTTTTTAGTATAACATAACTCAGAACGTTTTGTCACTTAATCGTGAATTGTTTTATTTACAGGGAATTAAAAAATTCATCTCGGCCAAAAAATGGAATTAACTCGTGAACACTTTTGTGCGATCATTTTTCACAACTTTCGAGGTGGATTATCACGACAAGAGTGCATCGATGAACTAAAAATCTTTATGTGGTTATGAAGCCCCATCCTATAGCACTGTGAAAAACTGGTACAACGAATTCAATCGTGGCCGACGCTCGCTCAAAGACAAATTCCGTGAAGGTCGTCCAAAAACTGCCGTTGTGCCAGAAAACATCGATGCCGTACTTAAACTGATAAAGCAAGACCGTCATGTAACATACCTTCAGATAGAGGCATGCCTATGCATTTTTCCCACCAGCATACATTTGATATTGCATGAACAGCTGGCCGTAAAAAAAGGTTTGTTCTCTTTGGGTCCCGCACAATTCGACAATCACTCAAAAAAAGGCTTGAGTGGATTGGTGTAAAGAAATGCTGAAAAAATACGATCGCGGTGCTTCAAAAGACGTTTATAATATCGTCACAGGTGACGAATCATGGATCTATGCGTATGAGCCCGAAACAAAACAACAATCGACCGTGTGGGTCTTCCAAGACGAGCCAAATCCAACGAAAGTTGTTCGTGGAAGAAGCCCTTCGAAGCAAATGGTCGCCTGGTTCTTCGGCAAAACTGGTCATGTGGCGACTGTTCCACTTGAGCAACGTAGGACGGTCAATTTTGGGTCTTACACCACCATTTGTTTGCCAAAAGTCTTCGGAGAAATCCGAAAAACGAACAAGAGAAGACGAATCATTGTGTACCATGACAATGAGAGCTCTCACACATCGGCACAAACCAGCGCCTTTTTGACCGGCCAAAACGTCGAATTGATGGGTCACCCGCCGTACAGCCCTGACTTGACACCCAATGACTTATTTTTATTCCCACACATCAAGAAAATAATGCGTGGTCAACGATTTTCGTCGCCAGAAGATGCTGTTGAAGCATTCAAAAACCATGTTTTGGAGGTGTCTCAATCGGAGTGGAAAAAAAGCCTCGAAAATTGGTTTGAGCGCATGCAAAAGTGTATAAATCTTGATGGAGAATATTTTGAAAAACAATAAAACCATTTTCGTTGATAAATATTCCTATTTTCATTATTAGACAAGAAATATATATAGCAGCCCTCGTATGTATTTTGGGCCGTTAAACCGAATCTGAAGTCTGTTTTGCTCTATCACGTCAGGATTTTTTCCTAACCTCAAAATACATGTCGGATTTTACTTGACAGAAAAAAATTTAAAAATATTAACGGACTTAGCTTAATTTTGGGATAGAGGGGTTTTGAGGGGTCCCTGAATGCGAAATTAAAGACAAATTTTCAAAATACAAAATGGCGGATCCAATATGGCCGTCAAAATTTTCAAAACATTCTTCAATTTTTAAGAAATTCTTAAATTTTTATAAAATATTGTATCAAGGGATTTTCGAGGTCATTGATTTCGAAATTTAAGGTAAATTTTCAAAATGCAAAATGGCGGTCAAAAAAAATTCTTGAATTTTCATAAAACTTTGTACAGAGGGGTTTTTAGGGTCGCTGATCACTTATTAAGAGTCAGATTTTCAAAGTACAAAATAGAAAATCCAATAAGGCTTTTTGTTTAATTTTAGTTTTTCGAGTAAGAAATGGAGGCTCATATGGAATGTCATATTCGTTCATTAGTGCTTCAATATCGCTGCAGTACACTAAATCATCAATGTATGTGAAATACTTCCTGAATTCAATGTCTCGATTGCGATATTAACTCATATGAATTCCTGGAGCTAGACAATCTTTTTCTTTCAATCAATATCTTTCGAAAGTCCAGCGGCTCGGACCAGGTCATTTAATTCTGCCTGAGGAAAACCTTTAGAATTTTATCAGTCTCAACATCTGATTCTTCTGAGGCATCTTCATTCATCTCTATATCCTCAGTGTCAGCAGAAACTAGACCTTCGCCAATAGAAATATTGCTTTCATTATTCTGTTCAGAAGAAAGAAGGATGAGAAGAGTTACAGAATTGACAGAAGGATATGAAATGGCAGAGTTGTGCCCAAAAACATTCGTTAAACAAAAATAGCAATCCCTCTCATGATTTGTTGGTCTGCGCGAGATCATTGGAGAAGCAAACGTTTGTTCTTTGCGTTTCTTCAGTTGCAATGAACATCTCAGGCATATCTCTTTTGGAGTCCAATCATTGACGATGTCACTAGTTTCTATTCCGAAAACTTTCGTATAGCTAGATTTTAGTGTATCTGTAAATTTTTTCCGGATCTTACTTATAACGTATTCTCCACAAACGACACAGAAATTGTCTTTCATTTTGCAAAATATTTTTCTTGTAGCATTATACTCATCAAAGGCCAAGCCACCCACCAATGTAGAGCTGCGGTTGCTTGATGACGACGCCTGAGTTACGTTTTCTGTAGACGGAACAGAAAATGTTTTTAATGAATAAAAAACCTTCACCGTACTGTGCGGTTTGCAGTCCGGTTCTTTATTAAATTATTATTTCATTCTTAAACTATGCTTAGCCTAATTTACTTAGGGTCGTTGTGCTGATTCGACATTTCATTATTACATAATTACTGTCAACGACCCAGCATAACTTAAGTAATCAATTTAATATTTAGGTAATACGATACCAAGAACGTTTATTCATGTATATATATAAATATGAGTTTGTATATACACGATCATGGTACCGTATTTGGTTATGCTATTTTGCAGCTTTTGCATATATGCCTTTATAGTTTCAAAATACACATATTAACAATTATTATTTATTTTGGGAGTGGTGGAGTCATCTGATGACGTAACTCCCCCAACGTTACTGTTAAAACTCTCCTGAGTTCTTGTATTTCCAATTTTTATTTTAGTTGTTTTCTCTTTTTACCATTCCTGTAATGATTACTATTATTATCCTTACTATAATTATATATATTAGGTTGATACCATATGATACATTTTGTATTGTATTTCATTCCCCAATTTCTTTTACATTTTCAATATTCAATAATGCGATATCATTAAACGTCAATTTTGGTGTGTAGCTTTGGTTTAATCTTTCAACATGATACAAAATGGTATGAATATATTCTGTTTTATTATTTTTATATTCTTGTTGCAAAATTTCTATTTTACAATTTACAAATTGAATTACATATTTATTATTTAGTGCGATTCTTCTACCATCGCCGTTTTGTTTCATTACTTCGTTATGTGCATTTCTAATTATTACTTTATCATCGTTTATTTCCTGTATTGTGGCTTTGTTATTGTATATAAATTCATATGTATTTGAAAATATACAGCTTTTATATTTTTTATTTCGTTATACAGAAATTTCTTTGTCAATATTTAACTACCTTATGTTTTCTATAACCTGGTCGACCTATTTCTGTTATTTTGTGTGGATTTGTAATATGTAAAATTGTATTCATTTCTTGACTCTTTCTATGTCTTCCGTTTCTATGATTTTGTACTATTATTGGTGTGATTTGCAAGTGTGCTGCCACCAATGTTACAGTACTAAAAAAAAAAATCGCAATTGTCCTCGTCATCTGTGAAAATGAAATTATTATTTTATAATCGTTTTTTTTTATGTGGTATTATCCAAATTAAATGCCCTTAAACTAAATGTATCTTCATCCCTTTCGTTAGAGTTTTCAATATTTGCCAATTTCATTGATCTTTAAATATTCGTCGGATGAACGTTCTGTAGTGGGTTAATTCGGTAATACGGTTGATCTTAATGCCGTACTCTTTTGTAGTTTTTTATTGGACCTTCTTCTCTTCTTTCAATATAGTCTTCCCTTTCTTTGTTCCTATATAGGTACTGTTTCTTTTGAAAGTTTCCATTCGCATCTTCAAAACGTTCGAAGGCACTTCATCTCTTGCCATTCGGGGTGTGCATTTGATGGTAGAATGGTACCGATCGTTATAATTTCCTATAACAACCTGCATTCTCATCTCTGTTGAAAGATCAGGGTCCTCAATTCCTGTTAGTTTCTCCAACAAGGTTAAGTGCAATCTCTCTACGTCCGCATTTCCTGTATAGCTGTTTGGCTTTGTGAAGTGTACTTCGACTCCTTCTGTATTTAAAAACTGAACCAACTGTTCGGCCCTGAATTCGTAGTGATCTTCTTTGGTTTCCCAAATTTCGTAAATGTTCAATGGCCTTCTTTGCTCTCCAATTTCTGTCAATTATATTGTATGCTGCTGCAAATTTTGGTAGTTTATCAATTACTGTGACAAATGACTGCTTTTTAAAATGAAAAATGTCCACATGTATTATTTCATTTGAACTTCGACTTTAACGGTTTCCTGTCATATTTAATTTGCTTGCATTTTTTCAATTACCTATTATTAGTTGCACATGTTCTCTTAATTTTGGATAGAATATTTTATCCTTTAGTGTGTTGTAAGTTTCGTTTATTCCGCTATGCATTGACTCATTACAATGGTAAAGTGAAATTTGTTTATGCAAGTCTTCTTCTTGTATAATTTCTGTTGCTCTTCTTGTATAGTTTATGAATATATATAGGGTTGATCTCGATTACTTTCCTTCCATGTATTATTTGAACTTCAGTTTGAGGACTATGTATATGTTATTATAATTTGGGTCTTATACTTGTTGACAATTTCTTCTTTTATGAAGAAATTTTCTAACAGCTCCTCTTCTGCGGAATGTATTGTATCTGACATTTCTAAATTGGATTCTTTGTCATTGCTTTCGTCGATTTTTGGAGAGTTTTCAATCCGGCTTTAAAAATCTGCTTCTACATTATTTTTCCCTTTCTAATAATCCATTTCATAACTGAACTCTTGCAGTTTCAAAAGCCACCTTTGGTGACATTGTGAAAACTCCCTACCTTTATATTTATTATTTAAAACACTATTGCGCTATGATCAGTTATAATTTTAAATTCTGTGCCATATATGTACGGCCTGAAATAGGTTATTGAATATATAATGGCTAGAAATTCTTTATCTGTTGTAGCGTATTTATGTTCATGGTTATTTAACGTTCTGATAATGTAGCACACTGACTGACCTTGTTGAGAAAGCACTGTGCCTATTGCGTAATCCCTTGCATCCGTTGTTATAGTAAATTCCTTATCATATTCAGGAAATTTTAAAACTGGATGCGATGAAATTATTGTTTTCAAATTTTCAAAACTAGCCATGTACTGCGGATCTCTTGAATTTATTTTATAACCTTTTTTTAAATATTTAATCATTGGATAGGCTACTGTCGAATAGTCTTTAATAAATTTCCTATAATAACCAGTGGCTCGCAAGAAACTTTTTAATTGTTTTTCAGTTCTAGGTAATTTCAAATTTTGTATTGCTGCTATCTTGTCCTGATTTGGCTTAATCCCCTCTTTTGTTAAGGTATGCCCCAAAAATTTTGTTTCCCTCTTTAGAAAACTACATTTATCGACTTGAATTTTTAAATTATGTTCCTTTAACTTTGAAAAAATTGTCTCTAATGAGCTTTGATGTTCCTCTAATGACGTTGAAAAGATTAATATGTCGTCCAAATAAACTACACATATCTTATTTATGTATTCTCTTAATATGTCATTCATTAATCGTTGAAATGTAGCCGGAGCATTTGTTAGTCCGAAAGGCATTCTTATGTATTCGTATAATCCCACCGGAGATACAAAAGCTGTCTTTTCAATATCCTTTTTATCCATTAAAATTTGATGGTAACCTTTGTCTAGATCAAGAGCGCTAAAGTACTGCGCCTTGCCCAACTTGTCTAAGATTCCATCAATGTTTGGCAAACGATATTTATCATCGACAGTTATTTGATTTAGTCTACGGTAGTCGATTACTAACCGAATTTTTTTATTTCCCACGCTATCACATTTCTTTGGTACTATGATAATAGATGAACTATATTTACTCCTTCTTTTCCGAATCATACCTTGTTTTTCTAGCTCCTTAATTTGCCTTATTGCTTCTTCCTCATGTTTCGGAGGTAACCTATATACTTTTGAATTGATTTGCTGGTTTGTGGTGGTTCTTATTTCGTGGACCACCGTTTTTGTGTTTGTCAAGGCATCTCCTTCTTTATACATTAATTTTTCATATTTCTTTAGCAATTTTTCAACCTCTTTTCGTTCATTTGATTTTAAATGATTCAATTGAATGTTTTGCATTTTACTTTCTTCCAATGCATATTCTTGCTCTTGGATAGTTTTTATTTTTTTTTTTTTTTTATTTATAAAAGCTTATACAAAGTTAATACTATATGTATAACCTAAGGCATGCAGCGCTAGCTTCAAAGGCTATCGGCTGTCCGTTGAAGAATGTGTTGGTTTTATATTCTCCTCAATAGATCACAATCTTTGAGGAAGCGGTAGATGGTCTTTATGTTTTCTTCCGTAGGGTTGGAAAGGAGGGTAATCGGATCTGTGTTGAAGTGGCAATCTCTCTTTTCTTTCAGAGTTGGGCAAAATTCTAATATATGGAGCACGGTTGTTGTTGAGTTACAGAACGGGCAGCAGATGGTACTGTTTCTTCCGAGGAGGTGCGCATGCGTCAGTATAGTATGTCCAATCCGTAGGCGAATGTAAGGTGTTATAAAATTGGTTGCTACTGTTGATGGGTATAGCGGTTTGATTCTGGCTGTGTTAACTATTGAGTAATGGTGGTTATATGAGACCCAATCGAGTGCCAATTTAGAGAGCCTATTTTGGTGTATGAGTCGGAATATATCAGATTTCATGAAGAAACTGAATGTAATTGTGGGCGTGTTGGATGCATTCTTTGCTAGTAAATCAGCGTAATTATTTCCGGATAATCCAGTGTGGCTTGGGACCCACATTATCTTAATTTTATTTTCATATTTAATAAGATATTCTCTAATTGCAGTGATGATGTTAGTGTGGTTGTTGCAATTTTGAATGGCTTGGAAACATGATAAGCTGTCGGTGCATATGACATATTTTCCAGGGCTTTTTGTGGCATGTAGAACAGCATGTAAAATCCCAGTGGCTTCAGCAATGAATATCGAACAGAAGGGGAAAAGTAGTCCATATGAGATTGGCTTTCCTTTCTCGCTAACGACCGCAAAAGAGGTTTGGATTTTTTTTGAACCATCCGTGAATATAAATCTACAACTGCCATGTTTCAGAGTATTCATAATTTCACAAAATTCTGATGCATAGATCGCATTAGGTGTGGTGGATTTAGGCAAACGAGCTAGGTTATCAATAAACGTGTTTATTGGAATCAACCATTGAGGATGACGACGTTTAGGAAGTTTAGCAGGTTTTAGTGGTAAGTTGTTTATTTTGGCAAAAAAGGTGCATTTATATATAGCTGACTCAACTTTTGGAGGTCGGATACGAGTTGATGATGAAGAAAAGGTATCTTGAAGCACATGGTTAGAACCAAGGATGATCTTCGGGTATAATTTGTATGTGGTGTCTTCCATATTGTCTATCAGAGAGGGAAGACCGGACTCTGCTAACATATTTTTGATTGGTGACGTGGGGAATGCTCGAAGCGATCTTCTAACAGCTGAGTGATACGGTGCGGCCAACAATTTTAGGTGACTTTTTGAATGATGCCCATATATTTCAAGAGCGTAGTTGATGACGGAGAGTATGAGTGCCTTGACAACATTAATCAACAAAGACGGGCCAATGAGCGAGCGCTTGCATGCTAGGTACTTAACAATATTTGAGTTTTTAGTAATTCTATTTCTAATATATTCACAATGTTGTTTGAAAGCATATTTACTATCTAGAATTAATCCAAGAAACTTAAGAGTATGAGAACATGAAATATTTACATTGTTGAAAGAAATCGGTGGCAAATTACAATTATGTTTTTTACAAATGTGGAGTAGACAGGATTTTGAGTACGAAATTGAAGCGCCTGAGGAAAGGGACCATAGGGATAGTTGAGAAAGGATTTCTTTAAAGGTAGAGGATATAGCACTAAGGTCAGAAGATTTTGAAAATAGAAGGAGATCATCAGCATATAATTGATGCTGAATATTAGGGAAGGAAGAAAGGATAGAACTGATTTCATCAAATGCTATGGTGAACAGAATAACTGATAGCGGTGATCCCTGAGGAGTGCCGTTATCCAAAGGAAGAGTCGGTGAAGATATGCCAGAAATCAGAACTTTGATTTTGCGTTTGGAAAGAAAGGATTTAACAAAACTAAATATACGGGGGCCAACCTTCCATTTGATTAATTGTCTTAAAACTACATGTATGCCCACGCGATCAAACGCTTTTTCGAAATCAAGCGAAAGAAGAGAAGCGTGATTTTTATTAGCTAAAGCGTCACATATGAAGTGGTCAAGGTGTAAAAGAGCGTCGATAGAGCTGTGTCCTTTTTTGAATGCGACCTGATTAGGGTGAATGAGTTTATTGGAATGGAGAAACCAAGAGAGTCTAGTAGCAACAATTTTTTCTAAAAGTTTGCCTAGACAGGGTAGAAGGGAAATAGGACGATAGCTGGTAACTTCGCACGGAGGTTTGCCAGGTTTTAGAATAGGAATGATTGCGCTGGTTTTCCAGATTTGGGGTATGGTGGCAGTTCGATAAATATTGTTGTAATGGTTGATAAGTCGTTTGAGGAGGTGAGGAGGAAGATGTTTGATGATAGGATAGGAAATTTTATCTAACCCAGGCGTTTTACCTTTAACCGTAGAAAGAGCTATATTGAGTTCTATTAAAGATATATCTGAGTCGAGGTATTCAGCTGAAGGGGATAAAGTAGATGAAACGTAATTATAGGCAAGTAAAGAGTTCTTATTAGACGAGTATTCAGAGGAGAAATTATGATCGGAGGAGTTAGACGAGAAAAATTTGGCGAATTCTAAAGCTATATCCTGTGGATGTAGTAGATTGCCTTGAGAGGAGTTGAGTGAGAGAATAGGAGAGAAAGAAATATTGCCAGATAGTCTTCTTATATTTGACCAAATCATTTTAGGGTTAGAAGAGGAATTAATGCTGCTGGTAAATTTCTGGAAAGATTTAACTTTTGCTTGCTTCGCTTTTCTTCTGAAGATGGCATTAGCTTTTTTATAAGCAACAAGGTTTGATGATGAACGATTTTGTTTGAAATGATGCCATGTTTGTTGCTTATGCAGTCTGAGAGAAGATAGCTCACTATCCCACCAAGGAGGGTTATGATTACGAGGATTAGGAGAGGTTTGAGATATAGATTGGTTGGCAGCAGATCTTATAATCTTCTGAATTATGGCAGTTTCCTGATTAATAATATCTGCAGGAGGGAGGGTGTCTGAGTAACGTAAACAAAAATCTTGAAATTTGGGCCAATCAGCTGAATCGGTGTTAAAAAATATTCTGGGTTTGAAGAAATTGGGATTATGGGAGGAGATTTTGGCTATGATAGGGAAATGATCGCTACCATGCAAATTGTCTATACAGTGCCAAACAACTTTGGGAGAGAGTGAACTGGAACAAATTGTAAGATCTATATGGGTGAAGGTGGAATGGGTGGAGAAATGGGTAGGGGAGCCATCATTAAGGACAACACAGTCCGAACAGAGGACAGCATCCTCAATAATGCGGCCTCTGGAGTTGGTTGAAGAAGAACCCCAAAGAGGGCACCAGGCATTGAAGTCACCAGCCAGTAAAAAAGGAGTCGAGCAAGAAGGGAGAAGGTTAAAGAAGTCTGCTGAAGTAAAAGTTTGATGAGGAGGGGAATATGCACAGATGATTATGATTTTTTGGGGGGAGGAAATTTCGATGGCAACGGAAGAGATATTCGAAGGAGGTATTGGGAGAATATTATGCGGTATACTTCTCTTAATCAGGATTGCAATACCTTGTTTGCTTGATGTGATGGAAGGAAGGTTATAAAAATTACCAGCATATGCTTTTGGGGTATAGGCTGATATATTGTTTGCAATATGCGTTTCGTTTAATAATATTACAGAGGGGTTATATTTATACCCTGAACAGGGTATATTAACTTTGTCACGATGTTTGTAACACCCAGAAGGAAGCGTCGGAGACCCTATAAAGTATATATATAAATGATCAGTATGTTGAACTGAGTCGATTTAGCCATGTCCGTCTGTCTGTCCGTCTGTCCGTCTGTCCGTCTGTCCGTCTGTCTGTATATATACGAACTAGTCCCTCAGTTTTTAATATATCCTTTTGAAATTTTGCAAACGTCATTTTCTCTTCAAGAAGCTGCTCATTTGTCGGAACGGCCGATATCGGACCACTATAACATATAGCTGCCATATAAACTGAACGATCGGAATCAAGTTCTCATATGGAAAACTTTCGCATTTGACAATGTATCATCACCAAATTTGGTATAGATTATTTTCTAAGGCAACAATGTAATCTCTGAAGAAATTGTTCAGATCGGTTAACTATAGCATATAGCTGCCATACAAACTGAACGATCGGAATCAAGTTCTTGTATGGACAACTTTCACATTTGACAAGATATATTCACGAAATTTGGTATATATTATTTTCTAAGGCAACAATGTAATCTCTGAAGAATTTGTTCAGATCGGTTAACTATAGCATATAGCTGCCATACAAACTGAACGATCGGAATAAAGTTCTTGTATGGACAACTTTCACATTTGACAAAATATATTTACGAAGTTTGGTATATATTATTTTCTAAGGCAACAATGTAATCTCTGAAGAATTTGTTCAGATCGGTTAACTATAGCATATAGCTGCCATACAAACTGAACGATCGGAATCAAGTTCTTGTATGGACAACTTTCACATTTGACAAGATATATTCACGAAATTTGGTATATATTATTTTCTAAGGCAACAATGTAATCTCCAAAGAAATTGTTTAGATCGGTTAACTATAACATATAGCTTCCATACAAACTGGACACATAGTTACTAATAGAAATGCACCTGTGAAGGGTATTTAGCTTCGGTGGAACCGAAGTTAACGTTTTTTCTTGTTTTTAATTAAAATTTCAAGTTCAAAGTAGTTATTAATGTATCCGTTTATATTCCATTGAAGGAAAGTTAACATAGCAAAAATAAAGAAAATTAAAGTATATACAAAGTATGAAAAATGTAAGTTTTAATAGGAATTTAATATCTAGAATTATGTATCTATGGGTACTTGGGTATGTGATTGTGGATGGGAGGGGGGTACAGGTGAAGTTGTGGAACAGGTTATAGTGGTAGGAGAAGTAGTAGTGGAAAGGGGTGAGAAGGGTGGAGAAGGAGAATTGTAAAGGGAAGAAACGGAGGGAGAAGGGGTTTCGGGGCAATCATTATGGATTGAATGTATGTTGGTAGGAGATGAAGCGTTATGTTTTGAAGTTGTAGCTTTAATGATGTCATTAGAATCTATGGTGTTTGAAGTTTTAACGTCGTTGATGTATTTTTTTGAGTGAGAATTGTTGTTGGAAGCTGTTACATTAGCATAAGAGAATGGTGAGGGGGTAGAAGGCAATTGAGATTTGTATAAATTGATGGCTTCACGCATCGAACACTTGTGGATAGTTTTAATTTTGAGTATTTCTTTTGACTGGACGTATTTTGGACAGGCGTTAAAGGAAGAAGGGTGTTCACCATCGCAGTTAGCACATTTGACTCTGCCGCATTCAGTGGGAGGGGTATGATTTGGGGGAAGGTTGCAGATAGAACAAGATGGGGACTTATTACAACGCTTAGCAGTATGACCCAGCAACTGACAATTCTTGCAGCGCATGGGATTGGGATAGTACGGACGGACATCAAGGGTACACCAAGCAACTTCAATACGACTAGGTAAAGTATATTTATCAAAAGTTAACAATAAAGCACCAGTAGGCACACGATCACCATTGTTTATCTTGGTAAATTTATAAACATCAGATACTCCTTGTTCTTTTAGACCATCAATTATTTCGTCATCAGTAAGCTGACAGATAAATGGAGCGTAAATTGTACCCTTTACTGAGTTCAAAGAGTTGTGAAGAGATACCACCACAGCACCAGCTCCGGGAAGATGTTTGGTTTGTAAAAATTTGTCCGCGATTTTTTGGTTCTTGACCAAAAGTAGTAGGCTGCCGTCACGAAGCGAAGTGATTTTGTTGATGTCTTTGCTTATGGCTTGAATACCTTTATGTACTGCAAAGCAAGAAGTGGATGCAATAGGTTTCCTGACGTCCTGTGATTTGATTACAAGGTACTTGGGATCATCCTTCTTAGTAATAGGTAATTCCGGGAAGAATTCCAGCGTTGAGTTTTCTGGCTTTTTTCTCTTGTTTTTTGGACCCGGGAATAATAGTGCAAACCTATTATCCCCCAGCCTGTTGGCCCCAGGGGGCATTGCGAAAAGAAATTAAATTATTGCCCGATTAAATTGTGGGTTTAACTTTATAATGAAAAGTATAAAAAACACGCGGAAAGTATAACGAAGTGAAGCACAAAATGTCAAAGCTAGGTTATATTGCTCGTACAGAAAGTAACGAGAAGTTATGTAGCGAGTACGTAGTATATGTGCGCACGATATGAAAAAAACAACCGTACACAACGACGAACGACGAACGAATGGAATAGTTTTTATGTGGAATGGAAGATTTGCACCATTTTTTAAAATTATTGTCATACTTTGGACTTCAATTGTTTTTACATTCTTAAAAATGAAATCATTTCCTATCAATAAATCATATGGCTTATTAAAATCCATTAATAACCATCTCATTCTGGCGTTTTCCGGATATTTGAATTCTTTAGGACAAGGGCTCTTCACCTAAACATTTGGTGATTCAATTATTTCGTTTAAAGTATTTATCATAGTGCTTTCACTTTCAAGCACTGGCAATTCAAATTTTTCAAAACTAGATTTTTTCATTATGCTTATGGTTGAGCCGGAGTCAACCAGAGCATAAAATTGTTTTCCAAAAATCGTTAATACAACAATACATATATAATTTTATTTTCCCAAGATTCCGAGGCTAATTTGTAAAAAACTCTTCGTTCGTATTGGATTCTGGTATATCTCCTCTTTTACTCATTGCGTCCACTTCCATGGGCTGAGGTCCCCTTCTTTGAAATTGTCTACTATTTTCCGAGCTTCTTTGCTGTCTCGAGTAATTAAAATGGTTTTGATTAGCTTGAGTTTGCCTTGAATAATTTTGATGACTTTGCCCCGATGGCTGTCTTGTATGGTTATCTTGTAGTCCATAGGAACTCATTTGATGTTGTCCAGATCATGGACGATATTGTTATCCTGAGAAATTTTGGTTTTGTATACGATAACGTCCAGAGAAGCTTTGTTGGAAGCGACATTGCTCAGAAAGTGGTCTGTTTAAATTAGTTTCCTTAAGTTTTAGATGAGGATTTAGATTGCCTTCATCCAAACCAGTAAATTTATAAATTTCATTTGCTATGTCAGTCAAGGATGTGATTGGATGCATTGTATATGAAAATGTCCCTGCTGCTAATTGTTTTATTCGCTGAATTAGCATTCCCGAAAAAATTTCTTTCATAGTGTCACCATTTTCACTTAGTGCACTATATTCTGTTATATTATCCATTCTTGAGGTGGGTTTGTTTGCAAAAAATTTTTTGCTGAACCACCGATTTTTAGATCATAAATCTTCTTCTTCTTAATTGGCGTAGACACCGCTTACGCGATTATAGCTGAGTTAACAACCGCGCGCCAGTCGTTTCTTCTTTTCGCTATAGAGTTTGTTTTTGTCTGTCGAGACAAAAGTCCCGAGACGGGACTTTGCTTCTCAATTGCCTGCTCAGTCCGAAGTAGCACCTGTTGGCAAGAGTTATCCTGCGTTGGATTTCAAGGCTGTCATTGTTGGTGGTGTTTGCGCTGGCTCCAAGATAGACGAAATTATCTACAACTTCAAAGTTATGACTGTCAACAGTGACGTGAGTGCCAAGTCACGAGTGCGACGACTGTTTGTTTGATGACAGGAGATATTTCGTCTTGCCCTCGTTCACTGCCAGACCCATTCGTTTTGCTTCCTTGTCCAGCCTGGAGAAAGCAGAACTAACGGCGCGGGTGTTGAGGCCGATGATATTGTACCTGCTCGATTAAAATTTGCAGCTCAAACTATTTTCTCCAGCAGCGGATTGAAAAAGTCGTACGATAGGGAGTCGCCTTGTCTGAAACCTCGTTTGGTATCGAACGGCTCGGAGAGGTTCTTCCCGATCCTGACGGAGCTTCTGGTGCTCATCAACGTCAGTTTACACAGCCATATTAGCTTTGCGGGGATACCAAATTCAGACATCGCGGCATAAAGGCAGCTCCTTTCGTGCTGTCAAAATCAGCTTTAAAATCGACAAAGAGGTGGTGTGTATCGATTCTCCTTTCATGGAACTTTTCCTCAATTTGGCGCATGGTGAATATCTGGTCGGTTGTTGATTTGCCAGGTCTAAAGCCACACTAAAAAGGTCCAAGCAGTTCGTTGACGGCGGACTTTAATCTTTAACACAATACGCTCGACAGAACCTTATATGCGATGTTGAGGAGGCTAATCCCACGGCAGTTGGCGCAGATTGTGGGGTCTCCTTTTTTGTGGATTGGGCATAGCACACTTAAATTCTAATCGTTGGGCATACTTTCGTCCGACCATATTTTGCAAAGAAGCTGATGCATGCACCTTATCAGCTCTTCGCCGCCGTGAATAGCTCGGCCGGCAATCCATCGGCCCCTGCCGCTTTGTGGTTGTTCCGACGGGTAATTGCTATTCGAACTTCTTCATGGTCAGGTAATGGAACGTCTGCTCCATCGACATCGATTAGAGAATCGGGTTCGCCTTCTCCCGGTTTTGTGATTTCACTGCCATTCAGCAGGCTGGAGAAGTGTTCCCTCCATAATTTAAGTATGCTCAGGGCATCGGTAACAAGATCACCTTTGCGGGTTCTACAGGAGTATGCTCCGGTCGTGAAACCTTCTGTAAGCCGCCGCATTTTTTTGTAGAATTTTTGAGCATTACCCCTGTCGGTCAGCTTATCAAGCTCTTTGTACTCACGCATTTCGGCCTCTTTCTTTTTCTGTCTGCAAATGCGTCTCGCTTCCCTCTTCATCTCTCGGTATATATCCCATCCCGCACGTGTTGTGGACGATCGTAACGTTGCGAGGTAGGCAGCCTGTTTTCTCTTCGCTGCGACACGGCACTCCTCGTCGTACCAGCTGTTCTTTTGCACTTTCCGAAAACCAATAGCTTCGGTTGCAGCTGTACGTAAGGAGTTTGAAATGCCGTCCCACAGTTTCCTTATACCGAGTTGTTGACGAGTGCTCTCAGAGAGCAGGAGTGCAAGCCGAGTAGAAAATCGTTCGGCTGTCTGTTGTGATTGCAGCTTCTCGACGTCGAACCTTCCTTGTGTTTGTTGGTGTGCGTTTTTTGCTGCACAGAGGCGGGTGCGAATTTTGGCTGCAACAATATAGTGGTCCGAGTCGATGTTAGGACCTCGGAGCGCACGCACATCTAAAACACTGGAGACGTGTCTTCCGTCTATCACAACATGATCGATCTGGTTGGTGGTTTTTCGATCCGGAGACTGCCAGGTAGCTTGATGAATCTTCTTATGCTGGAATCTAGTACTACAGATAACCATATTTCGGGCCCCGGCGAAGTCGATCAGCCTCAACCCATTTGGGTATGTTTCCTCGTGGAGGCTGAATTTGCCGACCGTAGTGCCAAAGATACCTTCTTTGCCCACCCTGGCGTTAAAGTCGCCAAGCACGATTTGGACATCGTGGCGGGGGCATCTCTCATAAGTGCGCTCCAAGCACTCATAAAAGGCATCTTTGGTAACATCGTCCTTCTCTTCCGTCGGGGCGTGGGCCCAAATCAGCGATATGTTGAAGAACCTCGGTTTGGTGCGGATTGTGGCCGCCATTCACCGCAGTGAATGATAGTACTCGGCGACGAAGTCTCTCTCCCACCACGAATCCTATATCAAACTTGCGCTCCTTTATATGGCCACTGTAGTAAATGTCACAAGGACTTACTTGTCTCTGTCCTTGTCCCGTCCATCGCATTTCTTAGAAGGCGGTGATGTTAGCCTCTATTTTCTCGAGGACATCTGCCAACTGGGCAGCGGTACCTTTCCAATTAAGGGACCGAACATTCCGGGTGCATGCCCTCAAATCGTAGTTCTAATTTCGTTTGCCATGGTCGTTATCAACGGTCTCTCATCTGAGGCTTGTGGTTCCTTTTCATTGGGGGTGTTTTTTTACGTGGCGGGTCCCAAACCCAGCGCACAACCCTATACAGGGGATGTTTCGCCTTCTCACTTTAGCTCGCCTTCAAACGGATGTCCTTAGGCTACCCAGAGGATACTTGGTCAAAGACCGGAAGTCGTGAGCTGCTTGAGTCATATGTAAAAGTATCGTTTCTGGCCACTCCCAAGTGAGTGGCGGTCAGAGAACTTTTCTCACTTGCGTGAACTTCTACACATGACTCCATCCTCCAGAGATCATAAATCACCCTAAAAAATATTTCTTCCTGTCCTACATAGTCTCTCCGTACTCTGTCAATTGCCTCAATAAAGGATGGCAATTTTTTACATTACCTTCGAAGGAAGCTAAATATTGCAAATCTTTTTCAATTCTTTGCCTAATTGACAGTTGATTATTGGCTGCATTTTGCGCAGTTATTTGAGATAAAGATGCTAAGCATCGAGTTAATAATTCGATTTGTTCTGCCATTATACTTGGTGTGTTTTTTAATTTAATTTAATACAGAATAATATTAATTATTATTATTTTTTTTTTAAATTACAACTTATAATATAATTGCTTTTGACAAAATGCTTTGTATATATAATTTTATATTCTAAAGTTATTTAGTATATGCAAGTATAGGTGTATATATTTTTAAATTTTAATATTTTATTATCTAGAGTGTATTATTATTATTAGTATTTTTGTACCTTACTGTTGTCGCTGCTGTTGTCGTTGCTGCTACTTCCGTTGTTGTTCTTGTTGTCTTTGCTGCTACTCCTCTTGTTGTATCTGTGGCGTTTTACCTTTCTTCTGTTTTACTCAAAATTCTTGCTTATAATTTAGTTAATGCAGAGTTTTTTCAATTGTTTTAATGCTGTTTTCATATTTTTATTTGCTTTCTGTAGCTTTTTTCTTTTCTTTTGTTCAAATCAAAATTCTTGCTAATTTTTTAATTAATGCAGTGTTTTTTCAATTGCTTTAATGCTTTTTCCATATTTTTATTTGCTGAAGAAGAATTGTTTCACCTTTAAATTTCTTCACAGAAGATTATGACTACTTCTTTATTTATTTATTACTTTTTGTGGTTTTCGGTCGCGGTATTTAATTGAAACAAAAACTGGGTTCTTTACGAATGCGACTGTGCCAGTTACGTTTTCTGTAGACGGAACAGAAAACGTTTTTAATGAATAAAAAACCTTCACCGTCCTATGCGGTTTGCCATCCGGTTCTTTATTAAATTATTATTTTATTCTTAAACTATGCTTAGCGTAATTTACTTAGGGTCGTTGTGCTGATCCGACATTTCATTATTACTGTCAACGACCCGGCATAACTTAAGTAATCAGTTTAGTATTTAGGTAATACGATACCAAGAACGTTCATTCATGTATACGAGTATATATAAATATGTGTTTGTTTATACTCGTACTCGATCATGGTAGCGTATTTGGTTATGCTATTTTGCAACTTTTGCATACATGCATTTATAGTTGCAAAATACACATATTTACAATTATTATTTATTTTGGGAGTGGTCGAGTCATCTGATGACGTAACTCCTGCGGGCCCGCTTTCTTACCTTGTCCAGCCACCGATACTGGGGTTCCGACTCCCTGCATCGTACTTTTTTTTTCATGTGCCTATCATGACGGCGTATAGGTGAGTCTAAAATGGGATTAGGGTCACGTGCACGTACCACTAAACCGATTGCAGACTCACCGTAAGGAGCGTGATCCAGGCACTCTGCCGGATCACGGAACAACTCCGTTCCCACCGTCACAACGTTGAGGGGCTCTGGACACGGGCACACGATATAATTTGTGGGCAGCGGCCCTAAAAACGTCTAGATATATACTAAATTTTGTGAGTATTAAAGAAATTTGTGTACATCCGACCGCCATATTGGATTTTCTATTTTGTATTTTGAAAATCTGACTTTAAATAAGTGATCAGCGACCCTAAAAACCCCTCTGTACAAAGTTTTATGAAAATTCAAGAATTTTTTTTTTGACCGCCATTTTGCATTTGAAAATTTACCTTAAATTTCGAAATCAATGACCTCAAAAATCCCTTGATACAATATTTTATAAAAATTTAAGAATTTCTTAAAAATTGAAGAATTTTTTGAAAATTTTGACTTCCATATTGGATCCGGCATTTTGTATTTTGAAAATTTGTCTTTAATATCGTAATCAGGGACCCTCAAAACCCTTCTATCCCAAAATTAAGCTAAATCCGTTAATATTTTTAAATTTTTTTCTGTCAAGTAAAATCCGACATGTATTTTGAGGTTAGGAAAAAATCCTGACGTGATGGAGCAAAACGGACTTCAGATTCGGTTTCAGCGGCCCAAAATACATATTATATTGTCTAAAAAAGTCTTGCTGTATTTTTATTGAATCAATTCGTGTGGCACCATACATCGAACTTCTTAGTGACTCCAAGCTTCTTCAAATGGTTTATAACGGTTTGATGACTACTTAATCGGTCTCTTTCGACCAAGTCAGCGATTTTATCACAATTTTCGACGACAGGCCTTCCGGAGCGTGGCGCATCTTCGACCACCTCTACACCAGAACGAAAACGTTGAAACCA
Organism: Bactrocera correcta; assembly: GCA_027475135.1. Taxonomy (NCBI): domain Eukaryota; kingdom Metazoa; phylum Arthropoda; class Insecta; order Diptera; family Tephritidae; genus Bactrocera; species Bactrocera correcta. Next base: position 54,934,709 of record CM050322.1, read on the forward strand.
TCGTTGTGCGGTGGAAATGGAAACTGTATCGGGTCCATAAACAGAACAAATTTTATTGGCGACTTGAGATACATTTTTGCCTTTATCGTAGTAGTACTGTATGATATGCCGTATTTTCGCTTTATTTTGCTCCATGCTTGCGACGCTATAACTCACGAACGACTTAAAAGAAACAACAATCAATCAAACACGTGTTAGCTCGTGAAATGAGCTTTCCAAAAGGTATAGCATGACCCGATGCGACGAATTAAACTAGTACTACGCGCTTTCAGCGCCAACCAGCGAAAATACCGCAAGACTTTTTTGACAACCTAATATAATACACCATGGTCAAGGAGCCTTTCAGCGATTTTTTTGTGGACCTGTGTAATTAATATTAATATAATCTTACTCCTTCTTCTCCTCGTCTTTTGGTATGTTGTCCCTTTCTCTTCTTCAGACCGTTTATTTCTAGTATTTTCTAGTCATTTGATTTCCCTCGATGGCTATGCCGCTGTTTGGCGTGCAATGCCATCATTATCATTATGTTTTTATTTTTGTACTTAATTTTTTTTTTTTTTGCTTCTTATCTCTGGTTTCACTTTTTGGCTACTTATTGTCTTTTCGTTGACTTACGCGACACGTTTTGGGGTTTTTGTTTTAGCTTTTCTCCCTATTTTTGTGATACCTGTTTAAAAACAAAAAAAATTTAATGCGTTATTCGCATATATACTACCTCTCGCACGAGGTTTATGCACGTTTACCGGTTATTCTTCACTAATCGCGACCGTTATGGTACTAGGGATTGGCGTTGGGCGCCAATTTACTTCCCTTGCGTGGCTAGTATTAAAAAAATTTGTTCCATTCTTATACTACTTGCTACGCTCTGATCTCAAGCTGACCACTCACTGCGCTCGCCGATTACACACTGATATTTATTAGTAAAATCACTTATGTATATTTATGTATATTCTTAGAATTCTATGTGTAACGCCTTATTACTAAAAATGCTTTGGCATTACATTAAGTGATGAAATGCCAGAGCATTGAATTTCCAATTATTTTCATTATCAGAACAAATAATGCAATATTGAATTATGCTTACTTATCAAAACAAGTGATGTATTAATTTCTTATTAATTAAAGTATTCTGCTGACCAAGAAGTAATACCGTGGGAAGATAGAATTTGTTTACATGTATCATAAAGTGTCTGCGTGGCTCCTAGGCACACTCCGATTTCTTTGGCGCCGCGATTTGAAGGTACCGTTGGAAAGAGGAAGTCCTCCTGATTAAAAAAAATATAGGATGTATTAATTTCTTATTAATTAAAGTATTCTGCTGACCAAGCAGTAATACCGTGGGAAGATACAATTTGTTTACATTTATCATAAAGTGTGTGGCCCTGGGCACACTCCGATTTCTTTGGCGCCGCGATTTGAAGGTACCGTTGGAAGGAGGAAGTCCTCCTGATTGAAAGATATATGATGTATTAATTTCTTATTAATTAAAGTATTCTGCTGACCAAGCAGTAATACCGTGGGCAGATACAATTAGTTTACATTTCTCATATAGGTACCGTTGCAAAGAGGAAGTCCTCCTGATTAAAAAAATATATGATGTATTAATTTCTGATTAATTAAAGTATTCTGCTGACCAAGCAGTAATACCGTGGGAAGATACAATTTGTTTACATTTATCATAAATTGTTTGTGTGGCTCCTGGGCACAACTCCGATTTCTTTGGCGCCGCGATTTGAAGGTACCGTTGGAAAGAGGAAGTCCTCCTGATTAAAAAATATACAGCGTTATATGTACCGCAAACGCTTAGTTTAGGAGATATTTGACCTTAATTCAAAAATTCGAACATGTAACGAAGCTTTTTCACCACAATAAACGCACTTTATTAACATTTTTCACTTTAATTAAATTACACCATAAACAAATTCGCCTTTTACACTTTTAGCAAGTTTTTTACATAAAAAAATCTTTATTTGTAAAATCGCATTTTATTCTCGTTTGAACCTCATTTGTTTATCAAAAATTACGACGAAATGGAGCGCTGCCATGTGGTGAAAATGCAATTCGCTGAAATTCCTCTTTGTCGCAAAAATTCCTCTATCCATGCATATGGATATTTTCTTTTTTAAATTTATTGAGCTGATTGGGATCATGTGTAGAAGCTAACGAAAGTGAGGAAAGTTCTCTGATCGCCATTCACTTGGGAGTGGCCAGAAACGATTCTCTTACATATGACTCAAGCAGCTCACGACTTTCGGTCTTTGACCAAGTATCCTCTGGGTAACCTAAGAACGTCCGTTTGAAGGCGAGCTAAAGTGAGAAGGTGAAAAATCCCCACCGCAGGCTTGACGACGACATTGACATAGTTCTTAATTGGCGTTGACACCGCTTACGCGATTATAGCCGAGTCAACAACAGCGCGCCAGTCGTTTCTTCTTTTCGCTACGTGGCGCCAACTGGATATTCCAAGCGAAGCCAGCTCCTTCTCCACTTGGTCGTTCTAACGGAGATGAGGTCTTCCTTTTCCTCTGCTTCCCCCGGCGGGTACTGCGTCGAATACTTTCAGAGCTGGAGTGTTTTCGTCCATCCGGGCAACATCACCTAGCCATCGTAGCCGCTGTCTTTTAATTCGCTGAACTATGTCAATATCGTTGTATATCTCGTACAGCTCGTCGTTCCATCGAATGCGATATTCGCCGTGGCCTATGCGCAAAGGACCATAAAGGACCTTTCGCAGAACCTTTCTCTTGAAAACTCTTAAGGTCGCGTCGAATACATTCAGAGCTGGAGAGTTTTCATTCATCCAGACAACATGACCTAGCCAGCGTAGCCGCTGTCTTTTAATTCTGCATATTCAAACATTCATATCTACTTACATATATATACATATATTTGTATACACTTCCGAACAAATAATGCACAAGCATTCAAACACACAAGTGAATATGTCACTAACCAAAAATTGAAACATTGTTCTACAGAAACAACAATTGCTCAAATAGCATAAACACGGCAAGTGCTTTAAGTTTTCTGCTTTACTCTCATTCTCTCTCTCTCTATAAACGTTTATCGCAACCTTTTCCGAAGTCGCATAAGAAGTTAAACTTCAAAAATTTGATGAAAAACGAATGTCACGCATAAATTTTTTGAGTTCTGGAAAAAAAATGGAAGTCACTGGGGGTCAGATCTGATGAATACGGCGGATGTTCCAACAACTCGAACTTTACATGGTTACAAATAATTTTTTTATTTCGCAAATTGGGTATTTTTTCACAAATTTTTTTCGTCAATTGGTCCTAAAAGTTGCAATAATATTCAGAATTGATTGTTTTACTACTTTGTGAGTGGCTAGATGAGTTAGCTCTCCCTTTTTCAACACACGCCACTGAACGACCACATGACAACACTCCACACTATCTACACAGGAGGACACCACACATGCAGACATTCCACATGAAGCCACCACATACTACTACGCACAAATATAAATCACACATGCGAACATCACACCACAACTCTACACTATCCAACTATCGAAAGCGACCGCTCCAGAGGACGATCTCCTCTTTTTTTACATCGATCTCGCACCGAGCGAATGTGCCACGGAGCGTCAGTTTCCGCAGTTAAATATTACGTATTTATTCGAAGTGGCAGTGAATCCAACAAAACCCAAACTGTGTCTTTCATTTTAATTAAACAAACCAAAACGAAAACTTTAAATTGAACAAAAAACCAAACCAAAACATAAAATTAAACAAAAACCAAACCAACCTAAACTGTGTCTTTTTTTATTGTATACATATTTGGTGAAGTGACAAGTGCCGAGGTAAGTGGTGGCTATCAGTAGCGAAAGAAACAGCAAGTAATTCACAAAGAAAATCTCTCGCATCACAAAAAAACTGATGATATAGCCTTCTTGGCTGATTTTCGGACTCAAACTCGTTTCAAGGCGGAGCAACCAGGCTTACACCACTCTTTAGTCTCTTGGTTTGATTCAGAATCGTGGTGATAGACCCAAGTCTCATCCATAGTGACGGGTCGACGCACAAATCCACTTTATCATTCCAACATCAAAATTTTACTTAAAATATGACTCACGCGGATTAATGAGTTGCGTAGAACCTCTACTCTACTCTCAGTCAATCGATGATCTTCAAAAACCATATCCTGTATTTTGGCTATGATTTCTGATGTCGATGCACCTTTGGACGTCTTTGATGTGGATCGTCTTCAAGGCTTGTACGACCACGTTTAAATTCAGCAACCCATCTTTCTACTGTTCTAACTATAGGTGGACAGTCATTTTACATTTGAACCATTCGTTCGTTAATTTCTTTTGGGGATAAACCTTCCAAAAATAAGAATTTTTTTGTAAATACTAAGGCAAAGAATGAATGGACGGATTGAAATGAACCTTCCCATACTTGTACCTTCATATGAAAAGTGTACCAACAAAACAAACAAAAAAAAAAAAAAATAGTAGCAACGTCATCGAACGTCAAAACTTATTGAACACCCTGGTACGAATGAAGCACTTAGTACGACATCATGTTTGGTGGCCAAACATCGATGACGACATAGCCAAAGCGGCACATCAGTGTGAAATCTGTAAAGTTGAGAACTCAGGTCCTGCATGCTAATACCTTAGTTGGCCAGAAGCGAGAGCACCACGGAAACGCGTTCATATCGACTTTTCTGACCCGATATTCGATCGTATTGGGCATATATCCATAAGCAGATGCTTATTCGCAATTTTCATTCGTGACGTAGTTTTCCTCAACTACAACAGATAATACTACATATTCTTTAACATCTGTGATAACGGACCCAGCTAACTTCCGACGCATTTCAACAATTTTGCAAGTTACATGGTACTGCACACATAACAACTGCACCGTTTCATCCAGCATCTAATGGAAACGCGGAGGTATTTTATAATACTCTATTTCTAATCATACGAGTATGCACTTATAGTTCACAATAATTAAATAAATGCAAACACAACACTGTATATATATGGCCGCTGTAATAAATATCACAAGGGCTTACTCGTCACCGTCCATCGCAATTCTTGGCCGGCGGTGTTGTCGACATCGAGAACATCAACCAGCTGGACCTCTCTTCGCGTCGGTGACACTCTGTTATCGTCGTGGAGAGAGTGTGCGGGGGTTCTGTTAGGTGCGTTCTTTCCTAGGTCGGAGGTGCAGGTACCTCAAGCACAAGAGGTGCCTGTCCCTCCATTAGATGATGGGGAGTTGGGGTACGCTTTTGGCCTGGTTAGGTCTAAACGGTCCCCAGGTTTGGATGGTTTGAACGGAGAGATGTATAAAAGCTTATGGAAGTTCATTCCGGAATACCTGGAGACCATTTATAATAAGTGCGCCTCGGAGGGATACTTTCCACGCGAGCGGAAAAGTGCTAGGGTTGTTCCTCTCCTGAATTCCCCTGATAAAGTCAGGAATGATCCTCGATCTTACCGGGGCATCAGTCTCCTTCCAGTACTTAGAAAAGTGCTGGAAAGGCTCATGGTGGAACGGCTTCAGGAGCTAGCGCGGGTTATGTGGTCGGATAGGCAGTTTGGATCCAGGAAAGGACGTAGTATAGCGGATGTTTGGTTGTATGTTCAGAGTGCTGTTAGGGAGAATGTCAACAAATATGTACTTGGTATATTTGTTGACTTGAAGGGGGCATTTGACTACCTAAGCTGGGGTCGAGTGGTGCAACGGCGGTAGGAGCTTGGCTGTCCAGGCGGAGTTAATTTTCGGACAGAAAAGGCTCTCTTATCTGCATGAATGGGAGTGTGAAGATTGGAGTTGTTGGTGGCTGTCCGCAGGGTTCCATCTGTGGTCCATATATTTGGAACCTTATAATAGACACTCTGCTTGGGCAGTTCGAGCCACTTTGTAATTGTTGTGCATATGCGGACGACCTTTTTCTTATGGTTGAAGCTCGCTCGAGGTCTGAATTAGAACAGGCGGGAGAAGATCTTTCAGAGGTCGTTAATTCTTGGGGTTTTGGTGTGGGGGTTGACATATCGATGGACAAAACGGTGGCAATGCTGCTGAAAGGTAGATTGTCGCCGGTTCGTCCATCGATTGTCCGTGTGAACGGGGTCAGCATCAGATATGTGAGGCAAGTCAAATATCTGGGGTTGACCATAAGTGAAAGGATGTGTTTTGTTCCACACTTGGCGAATGTGAAGGAGCGACTGCAGGCAACCGTAGGCAAAATACGACGTATTTTGAGAAGCGATTGGGGTCTCGAACGTCGTTCTGTCGGCACAATATATCGTGGCTTGTTTGCGGCCTGTGCCACATATGGAGCCCCTGTATGATGGGAGGCAGCCGCGACTGTCTTGGGGTCTCAAAAACTTCTCTAAATACAGCGTTGTATGATGCTTGCTTATTTGCCTGTATGTCGCACCGTCTTAACGGGTGCGATGCAGGTGTTATAAGGTGCACCCCCTCTTGACCTGATTGTCATACAGCGTGCTGTTGCATTCAGGTTAAGAAGGGGTTTGAGTGTGTCATAGCTGCGAAACGATTGGATTTCCGACGATGATGTGGAGAGGGAGGGATATCTAGGGAGCAAGAGGCTTCTAGATGATAGGGTTAGGTGTAGGTGGCAACAATGTAGGGACAATAGTCCTAACGGCCGAGTGACGTACGAGTACATTCGGAACGTTGGGTTCGTTTAGGATAACCCAGACTTCAGATTTTGTCTGAGCCTGGGTTTTCTGCTTACAGGGCATGGGCCTCTGAATGCATTTTTGCATCAGAGGCACCTATCGGATACGTCGGGGTGTTTTAGTGGGGCTGGGTTTGAAAATTGGTCGCATTTAATTGCGGAGGGCCCGATGTACTCGGACATTAGTGATCTGAGTGGTATGGGGATTAGCTGGACTGATGGACGATTATATGTTAGTGGTGTGATCTCCACTAGTCATAATACCGAACAGTTAGTCGTTTGCGCGTGAATTATTTAAGCGGCGAAGGCGGTTAGCTGGAAATTAGAGTTTTAGTTTTTTGTATGATTGGTGTGTGTAAGTGATGTATGCATGGGGTCCAACCCCTGGCCACCTGTCCAAAGTAGGATGAAAGCTCAACTGGTAGTAGTTTCGGCTACGACGTTTGACCGGAGACTCAATTCTGGTACCACGGGGAGCAGGAGCCCTTGGAGGTAACTCCAACCTCCAACCTGCTCATGCGGACTGACCCCTCGGGGAGTGTCGTGGTGGTTGTGGCAACCGGGTGCTGGACCCAAAGCACGGCAGAGATTTTAGACGGGCCTCGAACCCGACCAAGGTGGTTAGTGTATCCATTCCACACTGCCAATTGGTACTGAAATTGCTTAGCATTCTCAGGGCGCTGATCAACTCATTGATTTGATCCGCTGTGCTCTTGAGCGCCGTGGAGTAAGGCTGTCGTCAGCAGGTACCCACGTTAAACACAGCGGACGTTGTTACTAATAGTGGGGTCTTTTATCCGATGCTGTCCTTTCTTTTTGTTTGGGTGTGGTTTCTAATTGGTGAGTCCACAACCCAATGCACTACCTCTTTAGGTGAGTAGTACAAGTATAGGGTGGGCCATATAAAATTGCAAATTCGAAGAAAGGGCGTAAAAGATTGAGTGTAGCGTTCGCTGTATGGCACGTAGCGAAGTCGTGCTGGAACCAAATGTTGTCCAAGTCCTCCTCTTAAATTGGCTTGAAGAAAAATTCGGTTAACATTGCGCGATATCGCTCATTGATGGTAACGGCGGTTCCTTCTTCATTTTCGAAGAAAAATGGGCCGCTGATTCCACCAGACCAAAATCCGCACCATACAATGATTCGTGCTGTGTGCATTGGTTTCTCGACGATTACGTGCGGGTTTTCTGTGCCCCAAATGCGTCAATTCTGCTTGTTAACGTAACCATCGAGGTGGGAATGACACTCGTCCGAAAAGATGATTTTTCAGTATAATTGACCATCCTCGGTCAAATGAACTTTGGAAAAATTTTCAATATTTCCCAGTTTTCTTCTAGTGATAGCGACTCCTTTCGTAAATTTTAGACTTTTTACTGAATATCTGTCACTTTCCGAATGGTGTTTGACGTTTCTAATGTCGAAATGTTGATGACCCACCCCAGGTTGCCTCTCTTTTTGCCGTGACCGCATGCTTCACACTGGGTGGCTACTGCATCTTACACAAGTGCTACTCACGTTTCCATGGTGCGCAACCCCTTCGCACTTCGACTGTATTTGCTTACTCAGAACCAATGATATACGCCATTATACCTCTACTCACACTACCATATTTTATTATAAGATTTAGCTAGCACCTGTAGGAATGTTGCAGACTTTGTTTCTTGCAAATTGCAAAGTACAAAATGTGAGGTTGCACCAGAGAAAGAGGCGAACTTTTATAGTTTATCTTATTGTGTGAAAGGTCATTTGGTTTAAATTTCGCAACATACTGGCAAATTCGCTCACTATGTTATTTTCGTTCTTCTTTCTATACAGAGCCTTACATTCGCATGGAATATAGATTATATTTCTTTGCCTCCTGATGTTTTTTTTTTTTTCAAACTTATTTAATTTATTGGATATTCTTTTTCTTGCAGCCTAACAATAAGTTATAAAATATTAAATCTATTTAAAAACTAGACAGGCTCAAGCAAGTGATTGAGCTGTTTTGGTGATACGTCGCTATTTAATACGCAGGCATATCTCTCGCATTAGCCAAAGGGTTTGGGTGATCTCGGAGTTTAGATATATATTTAATTCTGCTGTCTTCTACTTCTTTGTTTATCATAGGGATACCAAGGTTTTTATGGATATTTTCGTTGCGCATGTACCACGGTGAACACGTGATTTTTCTAAACATTTTTGATTGAAACCTTTGTAATATATCAATATTAGTTGCACAGGTCGTAATCCATAGTTCAATGCCATACATCCAAATCGGTTTCATGATTGCATTCTATAAAAGGACTTTGTTGTCTGGGCTAAGTTTAGATTTTTTTTTAAAACCAATTTAAATTTCCTTATTTAACTTCGCTTAACTTCATACAAGTTAATTTACTCGCTATATGCCACGTGAGCCCCCGATCCAGGTGAATCCCAAGATAAGTTACTTCGTTCGCCTGGGGTACTAAAATATTGTTTATTTTTACTGCCGGGCACATCTTTGGTCTTAGCGAAAATGTAACATGCTTACATTTCTGTTCATTCACGTTTATACGCCAGTTCGCTAGCCACTCCTCGACAGAACTTAAATGCTTCGGTAATATTCGTGATGCTAAAATGTAGCATTTGTTACGGCTCACTATAGCTGTGTCATCCTCAAAAGTTGAAGTTAATACATTATTGCTGGAAGATCTGCTGTATATATGATGTATAGTGTTGGGCCTAAAACACTGCCCTGGAGTACACCAACCCTTATCTGTCGTTCATCAGATATGAGATCTCCCACTTTTACCATAAATTTTCCATTTTTTTAATAAGTCTCCAATGTTTATACAATTCTAAAGATATAATTTTTTTAATTTTGTATAAAAGACCTTCTTGCCACACCTTATCAAACGCCTGAGCTACATCTAGAAATATTGCTGAACAGTACTCCCTGTGCTCAAATGCTTTCCTTATTTCGTTAGTAATTCTATTTACTTGCTCTGTTGTGCCATGTTTCGCACGATAACCGAATTGATGCATTGTTATTACATTATTTTCATGGAGGAAAGGAGACATCTTTGATATTAATACTTTTTCAAATAATTTTGAAAGACAGGGTAGAAGACTGATTGGTCTGTATGAAGACGGCTGTGTTAAATCTTTCCCAGGTTTATCTATCAAGATAATTTTCGACTTTTTCCATGAAATTGGATAGTATCCGAAACTAAGAATTGCATTGAAGAGCAAAGAGAGCACCTCTACAGCAATAATTGGCAACTCAATTAGCATTTTTGGAGAAATATTATCATGTCCCGACGCTTTTTTTCGATTAAGTTTTTTGATGATACCAATAATTTCCTAAGGTGAAGTCTTAAGAGACTCGAGCGAATCTTTAGCTGTGTTGGGTAAGATTGACAGCTTAAAGTTGTTATTTGGCGAGTTGGATTGAAATACCTTTTGTAGGTGATTTACAAAGCAATTAGCCTTTTCCTCGTCACTTCGAGCTCAATTTCCACCCAAGTCTCGTATAGGCATGTTGGAGTCAGTTGGTCTCTTCATGGATTTATGTGCTTTCTAAAAGGAATTTTGCTCGTTTGAATTTGGACACAGCTTCTTTATATACATTTTGGTGTTCAATTCTTCCTTACGTTTAAGCGCTTTTTTTTTAATTTATACGTACGTACAGCAGATTTTAATTGAAGCTGAGTGGGAGGGGAACGATTTATCTGCCATTCACGCATTTCTATTTCTCTATTAGAGATTTTTCTGAAACCAAGCGGCTTATAGCTTTTGTTTGGTGTTGCTTAGACAGCTGCGCTGGTTATTATATCATTGATTTCTCTTATGCTTTCGTCAATATCTCTACCTGTATTTATTTTGTACTCAATATTAATGTGGCTACTGAAGTATTTTTTTATTTAAGCCAATTCGTTTTATAAGAAGTTAGACCCACTTTTGAATTAACGAATACGGGTTGGTCACATAACTTAATTAGTACAGAAGAGTGATCAGAAGATAGATCAGTACATGTATCGATTGTTGTTTGAGATTTATTTATATTTTTGATTACAGCAAAATCAATTAAATGTGGTATTTTCTTACGATCACTATCGGCTTACCAGGAGATATTATTTCAAGGTTATTGTGCCTATTTATAACAGTTTGATACAGCTGTCGTGCTTTCGGATTAATAAGACGTGTGTTTTCTCCACCTGCTAGAAATCTTTGACCTAGTGTTCCAAAAAAGTGTTTAAACTCGTTTTCTGTAATTTTAAAACGAGGTGGACAGTATACAGCCGTAAGATTTAAGTCACAACCCCGATTTTTCAGTGATATTGTTGTAGCTTGTAACTGTGGTGTAGCATGAGATTTTAGAGCACAGTGGTTTAAACGATTTCTAATCAACACTGCCGAGCCACCATGCGCTTTTCCATTCAGATGATTTGTAACATATAGTCTAAGTCCCGGTATATTGAGATTATTTTCATTTGTTAGATAAGTTCCTGAAATAAGCATTACATCTATAATCCTTTCAGACAGAAATCTGATAATCTCTAATTAATGTTGGTTAACACCAGTAGCATTCCACATACAGATATTTAGTAAGCTCATTTTTAATTAATTTTGCCGCATTTGATTCTATTAAATCTTGGATCATGTTTTGCATGCTAGACATAAATTGTGTCATACACTGTATAAGATTTATAACCATAGTTTCAATACCTCCATTTGGAGGATTTTGCGGCAGTTGCATTTGCACAGTGTTGCCTTTCACCACATTTGCATAGTAATATACAAGTACTATTGTTAGAAGTAATAGAATTTGAACTTTTTTCTAAGGTTACTATAATTTCATTACGGGGTGTTTGTAACATTTGCTTACGACGTGCTTGAATGCCCTGTGACAACTTCGATTTCAAATCTTTATATACAGGGCAACCAATGTTGTCCTCCACAAGTGCTGCTTTTTTATTTAAATCCTCGTTTTTAAGAGTACATTTAGAAGTAGGGTGTAGGTCACCACACACCACACAGACACTGCGTAGAGTGCAATATGCTTTTGTGTGTCCATACTCTTGGCAGTTTGTACATTGTTCTGGACAATTTTTCTTATGTGGTTCCTCAACCGTGATTCTGCGATGGAGCAGATATTTTAAATTGTAAATCGGGTGTATTTCATTTTTCTTGAGTTGGTTACAATTTGGCATCAGTTCTATTTTAAACATTGGTTGTGGGACTTTGTTCCTGTAAAAATTTTTACTACTGATTTAATGCTAAAACCACCTTCTTCCAGTGCTTCTTTCACATCGATAGAGTCTACCGAAGACTCAATACCTTTCATGACAACAACTATGCCTTTTGAGCTCTCCAGTTAGTATGAGTAGTAATTCTTGTTATTGTTTGACAAGTACTTTACAATTTCCATGAAACTTCTTTCAGTGTATGTTTGAATTTTTGTTTCATCTATGTTTCCTTTTTGCAAGGGCAGAATATAAAAATTGTTTGTGCCTATTAACCTTAGAACCGTGACATAGCTATACAACTTAATCTCGTGTCTTGGGCACTCAGTGCCCAGCAATGTATTTTGTATGGAAATTTAGGCTTTTATGACATATTTTTTACATAAACGAAAATATTTAATAATTTAATGAAACTTGTGTTTATTTTTAGAAACAAGGGTATTTTTATTTATGAATATGAAAATCAAATAAATTTTCAATTAGGAAGTGCTCAAATCGGTGAAATTCTTCGCTGTCTTTTTAATTGGGTGTAGACGTTGAAGGAGTATTGTCCGATCTTCATCATTATCTGAGTCCGTATTAACCAAGTGCACTATATTTTGTAAAATAGCACTTTTCACACGTCCTTATATAGTTTTCGGAGCACGTCGGAAGAAGGCTATGATCAAAAACTGCTGTTGTTTTATTATCGATCTAAGCAGTTTTGCAGGTTTCACATCGCCTATTCAAAATGTTGATCTGTGCCAAGAAAAGAAAATGGAAAAAAATATTTGAAAATGAACTACTTTTGAAAGAAAATTAATTTTGAAAACCTATCTGTATTGCTGGACGTTCTGGCCACAGCAGGAACCCGTTTGAAACGTATCAAGTCTATTGTTATTTAAGTTGTCGAATTAATTTTTGTTTTGTATAGGTTTTCTAATTGATTCTGCGCTAGCTCCATTGAAAGTTCTGTCCAAAATATTTTACGCTTTTCAGACGTATTGGTGTTCCAAAAAGGGTGACTAAGATCAAACATCCCGATCGCAAGTGCAACAATATCTAGGATATTATTAAGTAATGCCATAGGCTAGCGGTTTGTTTTTGTTTTGCCAGATAATCCACGTAGTATTTTGTCAAAAGTATCAACACCACTTTTATGATCATTGAAAGCATGTATGACTTGTGGATTGTTTGTTACAGGATTTACATCTTCGCTGTCATGAGTAATTGAAAGCACCAGCACGTTTTTCTTCGAATGTGTTGTTAACTTCTTCACAGGATGTAAATAGTTTTAGCAGTTGTGTTTTGCCAATACCTTATACTTTTGGAACTGTTTGATGCAAATTCTTTTAGCTTTCCTATTCGTCTCAAAAGCAATAGCTGCATCAACAGACGCGTATCAAGATCCAAAACTTTCCATAAATGGTAAAGTTAATTGTCTACGCATTACCAATGCCAATTCTGATCGCAGTTTTTTACTTTGACCTCCATGTAGTGTGATTGTTTCCTTCCCAAACCTCAATCTTTTTCTACAAACCTAACCTCAATAACCGTATTTGACAAATCAAATCTGTTTTCGCCAGAATCCAGTTCTACAACAGCCTCCTCGCCGATATATTCTTGGAAAAGTGGATCTCTAATGGGCTGAACATTATCATCTCCGAAGCCCGACCGGTTACTGGGTATCGATTCGTGGTCACCACCAAATTTAGGTTCTCTTCTCTACCATCGCTATTAGAAGAATTCAAATAATTTGAAATATTCTTCTCATCTTCTTCCGTCAATTCATGCTGTAAGTTGGCCAAATAAATCTCCAATATCTCCAATTTTTCACTCATTTCAAAAAATTATATTTGTCACAACTAAAAATGAACTATTCACTTGAAAATTTTACGCGGAACTAATTAGAAATGCATAATTATCATCAAAACCGTTAGAAAATTACGCTTCTTCATACAAAATATATGAAGAAATATTATGGGCACTGAATGACCCAAGTCACGTATAGAGTACTCACCATATAAACTGCCGTAACTTTCTTATTACTATGTACTTAAAATTTTTTCAACTTATAACTAAAATTATGGCTTATCGCAATGCTGAAAATAAATCAAATTGGACAGCCCAAACCCCAGGAATTCAATATCAAAAATGAGAATGAGCACCGAGTGCCCAACTCACGGTTCTAAGGTTAAATTGCTTAGTTTGGAGACAAGTGCATTTGAGCTACGCTCACCCAATTAAATTGGAGGGGGTTTTGCATTAATGACTGTGGTGGTACCCTTCGCATCGTCGTCTGAATTTTTGTTTAGTAAGGCAAATCTGTTGCCATTTAAAATTTCCGTTGTATTCATATTTGGTGTGCCGACTTGAAATTTTTTAGAATTGACCGCTGACTTCGAAGTTCTTAATTCCCTTCTTATATTAACGTAGCGGTCAATGCCAGTTTGCACAGACTGGCCTTTTTTTAATGGTACACTCTCACCTTGCGTTATGTTATTCTTCGCTGCCTGCGTGCTTGCTGGTACCTGCTTAGTTGTTGGTGTGGTCGCGTTTGTTGATGGCCGTTGTTGATTGTTGTTCTCTGCTGCTTTTGTAATTTGTACGCTCTGCTTATGGTGCTGCTCAGTTGTTCGCTTCGATGACTCATCCTTCGCACCGTTGTCTTGTTTGTTGTTAGCAGCTGAATTTTCAGGCTCGACAAAGCTGAAGTAGGCATTCAGAGAATGCCTACGGCCTTGTTGGTGGGGCTGCGCTGCGCTCATGTTATTTGTTTTTTATTATTTTTATTGTTTACAAAAGGTATAATTTTTTGTGTTTTTTTTTTTTTTGTTTTTATTAACACTTTCGGCGTTATTTCCTAGCACTTGCATTTAATGCATTTTTTGTTATTTGTTTATTTTTGTTTTTTTTTAGAAAGTTTTTACGGAGCGCATCAATACACGTCCGTTCAGATTGAAAGAAGGATAAGGAATCCTCCTTCTCCTCCTGATAGCTTCCACAATAGTCACTATATAGCGTTTCTAGTCTGCTGGCAATTAGACATGAACGGTTTTAGCAGTCCGACTAGAGTTATAATGTCATTCCTTTTGAATTTTAATAATCGGCATGTGCGGCCCATATTCCATCTATGCCCCGTTTGCCTGGTTGTTGAACAAGTTAAGGATTACCACCACCGAGGCTCCGCAATATTTAAAACATATATGTATATACCCTATATCTATAAGATCTGCTTATAGAGTGGTGTCTGTTTTGGCTAGTTCATCTGCTTCACTATTACCAGGGATGTCATATTTATATGACTTGGGAGGCATTGCAGGTATAACGTGAAATAAGATGTCACATCCACAAAGAGACCAAGGAATTCCTTCACTATCTTTGACGAAACCCTACATGCTTTTGTGTTTTTAAATCCGCTTGGCTATCTGTATATGAATATACAGTCTATCGAAAATGAAATTGTAGAGGGAGCTGGTTTGACTATGAAGTGTAAGACCTCAGAAAGTAGTTAAGACTATTTCCATCCTCTTCATCTTGGAACAATTAAGCTACAATAAAATGATTCAGAAAATCTTCCAATAATATTTTAAAACCTGCAGACACCATGGTAGTAGCATTCTACAATTACTTCGTGTTATTGGACAAACCATCTCTATTGTTTGTCAAGAAGAATCTACTAACCGTTTAACGAGGAAGTCTAGGTCCTCCTTGTTCTTGGGTTGTAATGAGGGATCATAGAAAACCTTCTTTTGAGCTCTGCATGCCCATCTGCCGATATTTTTTCTGAAAATTGAGCAAAACCAAATTAACACGTTGACGGACATTTGCGTCTATAGCCGTCAAAGCAAAGTTCACTATGTGGCATGACGGCGATAGCCGTCTAAAACGAAACGGTCGTTTACAGACACTGACACATAGTGTCAATTTTCGAACTTTACTCGTTCCTACTGTCCGTCAATGTGTTAATAGTGCATGTTAAAACAATAAACAATTTTACAGTAAAAAACCAACAAAAAAAAATGAACAAAATTAACTATCTATTCGAAGAATCCAAAGCATGGCATTCAGGCATGTTAAAGTTCAGAAGCAGCGACTTATAAGGTTATTTATACAAATGTTCAGAATAACGTACGTTCGTCTGTCTGGGAAAAGCTAAATTCAAGTGCAACTGAACATTTTATACTCATGGCACATGCGGGGAAATATTTTAAGGTGTTATACTAATCATGTAGAGTAAAGTCAACCGAATATTCGAAAATCCTGATATTAAGTCAAGTGTTCGCTCATATTTATCCATTTTAGGCACAAAGATACACAGTCAGAATTAAAATACGCTCTCCCAATTTCATTGAGCTAACTCAAAGATTGGCTGATATATCCAGCATACTTGGAAGTGCGAAAATCTTTATATTAGGTATATGGGGGCTAAGGGAAGTATTGGGCCGATTCGACCAATTTTTGGCATACAGACAAACCATTGTCAGAGAAGAATTATTGCTGAATATCAATTTGATATCTCACACATTGACCGTTATGTTCGGGTAAAAGTCAACCACTGGGGTCCACATATTCGGTACCTAAGGTCTTGAACAGTTTTGGATGGATTTGAACAATTTTTGTCAAAAGGTGCGCTATTTTAAGGGAATTATTAGTGCAAAAATTTATTCCGTTATATTAAACACTTCTTAATCTGTGTACTAGAAAGTGGAAAAATCAAATGGAATTTTAAATTGTGATTTGTAGATGTGGCAGTGGTCCATCTACGAGCTCAAATTTTTCTTTGTACTAAGGAACTTAAGTATTAAGTTTCATCACAGATATCTCAATTTTTACTCAAGTTACAGCTTGCATGGACGGTCGGTCGGACGGACGGACAGACAGACAGTCAGCTAGATTTCAACATTTCTTGTCATCCTGATCATCAATACATAGTATAAAAGAAAATAGATTTTTATGTCCTTTTGTACGCTTAAATCATTAAAACTACGCAACGGATTTTGATGCAGTTTTTTACTAAATAGATTGATTGCAGAGAAAGGTTTATATGTATATGGTGGCTTACACCAGAAAAAAGAACGTGTATTAGCTTTTCAAACGGAAGTGTACAATAAGAATTGCCAGGACAAATAGTTAATTATTTTAGAGTTGTAACGGGTGATTTTTTTGAGGTTAGGATTTTCATGCAGTAGTATTTGACAGATCACGTGGGATGTCAGACATGGTGTCAAAGAGAAAGATGCTCAGTATGCTTTGACATTTCATCATGAATAGACTTACTAACGAGCAACGCTTGCAAATCATTGAATTTTATTACCAAAATCAGTGTACTTATAACCCTTTGTCAGAGTTGCATTTTAAAGCTTTGTCAGAATTGCGTTGCGCACAAGGTGACTCCGCCAAAGTGCCCCCCTCCTAGAGAGCCGTAGATGGTGCGATGAAGGCTTTAGACGATCGATAAAAACTTTGACCTTGCTGGCGTTGACTTTGATAAAAAAGTACTTAGCAGGACGTCCACGTGCCATCGCTCAATTAAGCCATTGCATTGTGGGTGGTACGGTGTTATTCGTAAATGTGCAATAGCGGGGCATTGCAACAGTTGCTGAAACAACGCGCTCTCAAATTGAGTGTTAGGTATTGGCAATGCTTCTGGCCAACGGGTGAATATATCAACTAGCGTCGACTTGATGTTCAGGTAACTCGTCGCAATAGATTGTAGCAGCGGTCAGCGATTGTATTCGTGACAAAAGATCAGTGGCGACATTCTGTTCATCTTTAACATGACGTATATCGATAGTAATCTGCGATATACATTTAGTCGAGCTGACTGGCTTGTCGGTCTGTCGTCTTGTGTAGCGACTGACGGAAAGCAAAAACGAGAGGTTTATGTTCAGTGTACATATGACAAGCATGTCCTCCGATAATGTAAGGAAAGTGGCGAACAGCAAGATACAGTGCTGTCAGCTCTCGATCGTAAATGCTGTCCCGAGTTTCAGCATGTGAAAATTTGCGTGTAAAAAACCCAGCGGCTGAAGAGAACCGTCAACGTCAACGATTGATTTAAAACAGAACCGGCTGCGAAGTCGGAAGCGATAGTGATGAAGTGATGAAAGGCCTTTTAAAGGTCAATCTTGGAAAACACAATTTTACCTGCTAAGATTGGTATGGTTACGGCGTTCAGCAGCTCTAAAGTCGCCGCACACCCTCCACGATCCGCCTTGCAGACTCGTCCAGTTACTGTTGGAAGAACGAAAAATGTCCAATTTAATTAACAGCTCCAATGACCGATAGTCGCCGTGGTCGGGTATACTTAGGCTGGCCGGTCGTGATGATACGATGAAACACAGATGTGTTAGTGTCGGACAGGTAATTTAGTAATAAGTCGGCGCCTAATATGGCATGTTAGACGTCTTCTTCTTCTTCTTTACTGGCGTAGGCACCGCTTACGCGATTATAGCCGAGTCAATAACAGCGTGCCACTCGTTTCTTCTCTTCGCTACGTGGCGCCAATTGGATATTCCAAGCGAAGCCAGGTCCTTCTCCACTTGGTCCTTCCAACGGAGTGGAGGTCTTCCTCTTCCTCTGCTTCCTGCGGCGGGTACTGCGTCGAATACTTTCAGAGCTGGAGTGTTTTCATCCATCCGGACAACATGACCTAGCCAGCGTAGCCGCTGTCTTTTAATTCGCTGAACTATGTCAATGTCGTCGTATATCTCGTACAGATCATCGTTCCATCGAATGCGATATTCGCCGTGGCCAACGCGCAAAGGACCATAAATCTTTCGCAGAACCTTTCTCTCGAAAACTCTTAAGTTCGACTCATCGGTTGTTGTCATCGTCCAGGCCTCTGCACCGTATAGGAGGACGGGAATTATGAGCGACTATAGAGTTTAGTTTTTGTTCGTCGAGAGAGGACTTTACTTTTCAATTGCCTACTCAGTCCGAAGTAGCACCTGTTGGCAAGAGTAATCCTGCGTTGGATTTCCAGGCTGACACTGTTGGTGGTGTTTAAGCTGGTTCCAAGATAGACGAAATTATCTACAACTTCAAAGTTATGACTGTCAACAGTGACGTGGGCGCCAAGTCGCGAGTGCGACGACTGTTTGTTTGATGACAGGAGATATTTCGTCTTGCCCTCGTTCACTGCCAGACCCACTTGTGTTGCTTCCTTGTTAAGTCTGGAGAAAGCAGAACTAACGGCGCGGGTGTTGAGGCCGATTATATCAATATCATCGGCATACGCTAGTAGCTGTACACTCTTATAAAAGATTGTACCTGCTCGATTCAGTTCTGCAGCTCGAATAATTTTCTCCAGAAGAAGATTGAAAAAGTCGCACGATAGGGAGTCGCCTTGTCTGAAACCTCGTTTGGTATCGAACGGCTCGGAGAGGTCCTTCCCGATCCTGACGGAGCTTTGAGTGTTGCTCAGCGTCAGTTTACATAGCCGAATTAGTTTTGCGGGGATACCAAATTCAGACATCGCGGCATAGAGGCAGCTCCTTTTCGTGCTGTCGAAAGCAGCTTTGAAATCGACGAAGAGGTGGTGTGTGTCGATTCTCCTTTCACGGGTCTTTTCCAAGATTTGGCGCATCGTGAATATCTGGTCGGTTGTTGATTTGCCAGGTCTAAAGCCACACTGATAAGGTCCAATCAGTTTGTTGACGGTGGGCTTTAATCTTTCACACAATACGCTCGACAGAACCTTATATGCGATGTTGAGGAGGCTAATCCCACGGTAGTTAGCGCAGATTGTGGGGTCTCCTTTTTTATGTATTGGGCATAGCACACTTAAATTCCAATCGTTGGGCATGCTTTCGTCCGACCATATTTTACAAAGAAGCTGATGCATGCTCCTTACCAGTTCTTCGCCGCCGTGTTTGAATAGCTCGGCCGGCAATCCGTCGGCCCCTGCCGCTTTGTTGTTCTTCAGGCGGGCAATTGCTATTCGAACCTCTTCATGGTCGGGCAATGGAACGGCTGCTCCATCGTCATCGATTGGGG
Organism: Bactrocera correcta; assembly: GCA_027475135.1. Classification (NCBI taxonomy): domain Eukaryota; kingdom Metazoa; phylum Arthropoda; class Insecta; order Diptera; family Tephritidae; genus Bactrocera; species Bactrocera correcta. Next base: position 54,954,580 of record CM050322.1, read on the forward strand.
AATCGGGTTCGCCTTCTCCTGGCGTTGTACGTTCACTGCCATTCAGCAGGCTGGAGAAGTGTTCCCTCCATAATTTAAGTATGCTTTGGGCATCGGTGACTAGATCACCTTTGGGGGTTCTACAAGAGTATGCTCCGGTTTTGAAACCTTCTGTAAGTCGCCGCATCTTTTCGTAGAATTTTCGAGCATTACCCCTGTCGGCCAGCTTATCAAGCTCTTCGTACTCACGCATTTCGGCCTCTTTCTTTTTCTGTCTACAAATGCGTCTTGCTTCCCTCTTCAACTCTCGGTATCTATCCCATCCCGCACGTGTTGTGGTCGATCGTAACGTTGCGAGGTAGGCAGCCTGTTTTCTCTCCGCTGCGACACGGCACTCCTCGTCGTACCAGCTGTTCTTTTGCACTTTCCGAAAACCAATGGTTTCGGTTGCAGCTGTACGTAAGGAGTTTGAGATGCCATCCCACAGTTCCCTTATACCGAGTTGTTGACGAGTGCTCTCAGAGAGCAGGAGTGCAAGCCGAGTAGAAAATCGTTCGGCTGTCTGTTGTGATTGCAGCTTCTCGACGTCGAACCTTCCTTGTGTTTGTTGGTGTGCGTTTTTTGCTGCACAGAGGCGGGTGCGAATTTTGGCTGCAACAATATAGTGGTCCGAGTCGATGTTAGGACCTCGGAGCGCACGCACATCTAGAACACTGGAGACGTGTCTTCCGTCTATCACAACATGATCGATCTGGTTGGTGGTTTTTCGATCCGGAGACTGCCAGGTAGCTTGATGAATCTTCTTATGCTGGAATCTAGTACTACAGATAACCATATTTCGGGCCCCGGCGAAGTCGATCAGCCTCAACCCATTTGGGTATGTTTCCTCGTGGAGGCTGAATTTGCCGACCGTAGTGCCAAAGATACCTTCTTTGCCCACCCTGGCGTTAAAGTCGCCAAGCACGATTTGGACATCGTGGCGGGGGCATCTCTCATAAGTGCGCTCCAAGCACTCATAAAAGGCATCTTTGGTAACATCGTCCTTCTCTTCCGTCGGGGCGTGGGCGCAAATCAGCGATATGTTGAAGAACCTCGCTTTGATGCGAATTGTGGCTAGACGTTCATTCATAGGAGTGAATGATAGTACTCGGCGACGGAGTCTCTCTCCCACCACGAATCCAACACCAAACTTGCGCTCCTTTATATGGCCACTGTAGTAAATGCCACAAGGACCTACTTGTCTCTGTCCTTGTCCCGTCCATCGCATTTCTTGGACGGCGGTGATGTCAGCCTTTATCTTTACGAGGACATCTACCAGCTGGGCAGCGGCACCTTCCCAATTAAGGGACCGGACATTCCAGGTGCATGCCCTCAAATCATAGTCCTTATTTCGTTTGCCATGGTCGTCATCAAAAGGGGGGGCTCTCATCCGAGGCTGTTTATGCTTTTTCATTGGGAGTGTTTTTTTAAGTGGCGGGTCCCAAACCCAGCGCACAACCCTATGCAGGGGTGTTTCGCCTTCTCACTTTAGCTCGCCTTCAAACGGATGTTCTTAGGCTACCCAGAGGATACTTGATCAAAGACCGGAAGTCGTGAGCTGCTTGAGTCATATGTAAAAGAATCGTTTCTGGCCACTCCCAAGTGAATGGCGATCAGAGAACTTTCTTCACTTGCGTGACCTTCTACACATGACTCCATCCTCCATGTGAGACGTCTGCTAAAGTGAAAAAAAGCGATGTCGGCCCCTGGAGGGGTCGTTACTTAAAAGTAAACTGACTTGGTTTGACAAGGTGCCAATTTCAGCTCGTAGTTCAGAAACTTCTTCCAATGGCAGAGACTCGGAGTTTATACTACACATGTGATCGTCTTTCATTGCAATGCATTCGGTGATGGAATCCGCAATTTTCAGCTTGTCACTGATTGGGACGTTAGCGGCGATGATTGTTGCCTGGATGTAAGGCGGAAGTCGGCTCACCCAGAGGTCGTGGAGTATGCTTTCGCTAAGCGCGGGTCCTGCGGTGCTTCGCATCTCACTGTACAAGTCGTTAGGTCGACGCTCCTCTAGTGATAGTTCCATCAAAATGCGCTGGAGTCGGCGCTGCTGACTTTCTGTGAAATTTTCTATTAAATTTTGGCGTATGTAGTTGTACTTGCCGATACTCGGGGCAGCGTCCACGATGGTGCGCAATTCCATAAGTTTCGCCGGAGAAACAGTCTCAAGCACGATATTGAATTTAGCCGAATTGATGACGATTCGCGATGCCAAAAATCGAGAGAGTAAAATTCTGTAAGTATTCAACAAACGGCGCTATGTTAAAAATACAAACGTTTTATATAAGCTACAATTTAATAGCATAATCAGTAATTATTTTAATATTCATATACAAAACAAATTTACTTTACCCCTCAGTTTCAGCAATACGTAGTTATTATGCTATTAATTTTGTGTTTTAACAAAGCGCCATCTATTGAATGCGTACTCAATCCAGGCAACACTTAACGTCATCTGCTAGAATATTTTGGAGCTAACGGATAATTGTGACTGTCAAATAATAGACAAAGAATTTGAAACAATGCCATTATAAATTGAAATGTAAGCTATCCTATCAATGGAAAAATAATTTGGAATAAAATATTCAATTATTCTTACTTTTTCAATTTTTATGTAAGCATAACCGGCCATGTATTACTTTGACTGAAGCATAAATTAAGTTCTTTTATAGTAAAGGTAATACAGTGAAATTATAATAGCTTTTAAATTATTAGTGCTTGATTGCTCAAAAATGTGCAATTAAAATTTAGGTTGTCAAAAAAGTCTTGCGGTATTTTCGCTAGTTGGCACTGAGTAGTTCTAGTTTTATTCGTCGCATCGGAAAGCTTTTTGGAAAGCTCATTTCACGCGCTAACACATGTTTTATTGATTGTCGTTTCTTTTAAGTCGTTCGTGAGTTATAGCGTCGCAAACATGGAGCAAAATAAAGAGAAAATGCACCATATTTTACAGTACTACTACGATAAAGGCAAAAATGCATCTCAAGCCGCCAATAAAATTTCTGCAGTTTATGGACCCGATAAAGTTTCCATTTTTACCGCACAACGATGATTTCAACGTTTTCGTTCTGGTGTAGAGGTGGTCGAAGATGCGCCACGCTCCGGAAGGCCTGTCGTCGAAAGTTGCGATAAAATCGCTGACTTGGTCGAAAGAGACCGATTAAGTAGTCATCAAACCATTATAAACCATTTGAAGAAGCTAGGAGTCACTAAGAAGCTCGATGTATGGGTGCCACACGAATTGTTTCAATAAAAATACCGTAAGACTTTTTTGACAACCCAATATGAGTAAGAGTACAAAAACTATACCACAGCAATGCGTGGCCGGATTCACTAGTCTATATCTATACGAGTATATATATAAATGAATCATCAAAATGTATTTACGCTCATAACTTTCATACGACTGAACCAAATTTGGTAATTCTTTTTGTTAAATGTTCGTTGTGCTTCAGGGATGAAACCCCTAAAAACAGCCCTTTTCTTTTTCTCATACAAACGATTGAATGTTTGTTCGTTATTAACGCTAAGAGAATGGCTGAACCAATATTGATGAGATTTTAATAGGTTGTTCGTTATGGATCAAGGAAGGTTTAGAAATAAAAATATCTTATACTTTTCATGAAAAGTCGGCAAATTGGATAATTCCAAAAAGTAACTTTTTTCCATAAACATTTTTTTTTTTTTTCAATTTTTGTTTATTTTGTTTTTCAATATTTTGATTTGTCAATTATTCAAATAGTTCAATTTCGGTCGCTTGCTTTTTTATTCCGGCTATTTAAAAGAAAAATTATTGAAAATTAATCAGTGAAAACTTTGTGTGTGTTTCACGCAAAGAGGTCAATTGCAGATTGAAATTTGTTACAAAGCCACCAAGAGGTCACCCTAATATCGGTCGGTGTTTTTTGCCATCAAAGTATGGCAACCCAGAGAATACAGTGTAGCCAGTGGAAACATCGCCAGCAACAAAATTAACATTAACGAGTTTTTTCTCAACTTTCGTCAGTGATCCGTTTGTGAGAACATTGCTCTATTCGGAAATACCTTGATATTTTGAATGGAATGCATCGTCGAAGAAATAGTTACGCAGAAAGCAAGGCCAACCAGTAGATTGACATCCAGGTGTTTTATCAACTAATAAAGGGTGATTTTTTAAGAGCTTGATAACTTTTTTAAAAAAAAAAACGCATAAAATTTGCAAAATCTCATCGGTTCTTTATTTGAAACGTTAGATTGGTTCATGACATTTACTTTTTGAAGATAATTTCATTTAAATGTTGACCGCGGCTGCGTCTTAGGTGGTCCATTCGGAAAGTCCAATTTTGGGCAACTTTTTCGAGCATTTCGGCCGGAATAGCCCGAATTTCTTCGGAAATGTTGTCTTCCAAAGCTGGAATAGTTGCTGGCTTATTTCTGTAGACTTTAGACTTGACGTAGCCCCACAAAAAATAGTCTAAAGGCGTTAAATCGCATGATCTTGGTGGCCAACTTACGGGTCCATTTCTTGAGATGAATTGTTGTCCGAAGTTTTCCCTCAAAATGGCCATAGAATCGCGAGCTGTGTGGCATGTAGCGCCATCTTGTTGAAACCACATGTCAACCAAGTTCAGTTCTTCCATTTTTGGCAACAAAAAGTTTGTTAGCATCGAACGATAGCGATCGCCATTCACCGTAACGTTGCGTCCAACAGCATCTTTGAAAAAATACGGTCCAATGATTCCACCAGCGTACAAACCACACCAAACAGTGCATTTTTCGGGATGCATGGGCAGTTCTTGAACGGCTTCTGGTTGCTCTTCACCCCAAATGCGGCAATTTTGCTTATTTACGTAGCCATTCAACCAGAAATGAGCCTCATCGCTCATCGGACACGGACGCGAAACACATTTCGAACCGAACACTGATTTTGGTAATAAAATTCAATGATTTGCAAGCGTTGCTCGTTAGTAAGTCTATTCATGATGAAATGTCAAAGCATACTGAGCATCTTTCTCTTTGACACCATGTCTGACATCCCACGTGATCTGTCAAATACTACTGCATGAAAATCCTAACCTCAAAAAAATCACCCGTTAGATTAGGACGAATTTACAAAATCCACCCGAAAAACCACGAGTGTTGCTATCTTCGGTTGCTATTGATTAATGTACGCGGTTCAACTTTATTTGCGTACTGTGAGTGATTTGATGTGTACAAGTTTTGAAGAAGTAATCCAGCAATTACAATTCCTGGAACACGTTAATCACCGGAATGAAAATGAAATTCGCGTTCTTTTCGATAAAAACATCGACATTGCCAAAGACATTTTACATCGTCTTCGCTAAAAATTGGAAACGGTACAATTTCAGTTGATACTTCCGGTGGTTCGATATCAATTCACGAAAGATGAACTCATCACAAATGTTCGGACATTGGCCAAATTATCGTAACTACGCACTTAAGCTACCAAAAATTTATTTGTAAAATCGTTCAATTTCTTTATTTTCGGCTATTTAAAAGGTAAATTATTGAAAATTATTCAGAATGAATGTACTTTGTATCATACAAAGTGATCAATTACAGATTGAAATTTGTTACAATGCCGCGAAGAGGTCGTCCTAATATCTGTCGGCGTTCTTCTTGCCATCAACATACATATATTATACATTGGCAGCCCAAAGCACATGCACGTTGTACTGGCAGAATTTTATGACATACGTAGTATGGATCACGGTCAATCAGGAAGCGATCGTCCCGATGTCACAGCAAGACTTTTCAAGCAACAGCTTCGATGGACTTTATCTTGAAGCAACGTACATATTTCGCTGTTCGATGCTGAATGTACTGTCTTGAGTGGCAAAAAAGAGGTTTGCCGCACGCATTTATTCTTCTTTGTATGGTGGATGGTGGTTAAACCAGATCGAATTGATGAAATCATTTCTGCGGAAATTCCTGATCCAGAATTATACTTGTATGAAGTGGTGAAAGCCAACATGGTTCATGGAACTCTGGCAATAATGCACGAAACACTATATACATGCTTTTCTTTCGGAAACTTAAACTGGAAATGATGGATATCCACCATATCGACGTCGCTCACCAGACGACAATTGCAGAACATTCAGCATTCAATTTAGAGGAGTGAGTATCACAGTTGACAACATATGGATGGTACGATATTCGAAATTATTGTCTCATTCACTTTCAAAACACCTATCAATGTTGAGTATTGCAGTTTGGTGAAATCGATCAAATACGTTTGCAAGTACGTCATCAAAAAAGAAACATGGCGGTTATTGGCCTTGAACGAGGTGAGATCAGCAATTATAAAATGGGTTAATGCGTGAACTGCAATGAAGCATTTTGTATGATATTTACTTTTGCAATTCATGAAAGCTTTCTGACTGTTGTGCGTCTCACAGTTCATTTGGAGAGGGCCAAAGAGTGTATTTTAATCCAGGGAATACAATACAGCCAACGGAAACACCGCCAACAACAAACAATCGACATTGACGAGTATTTTTCTCAACTTCAGTCAGTGATCCGTTTGTAAGAACATTGCTCTATTTGAAAATGCCTTGATATTATACAAAAAATGCAACGTCGAAGAAATGTTTACTCAGAAAACAAGGTCAACCAGTAGATGGACATCCAGTTGATTTCTCAACTAATGCATTAGGACTTATACAATCCACCCGAAAAAAAAGATTGCTTCTACATTCGGTTGCTATTGATTGGTGAACGCGGTTCAACTTCAATTATAACTTTTTGAGAATCATGCCATCATTTACAATTGCTGGAACATGATAATCACTGGAATAAAACTAGTTACTTCGCATGCCACTGAAGTTCGCACTCTTTTTGCGGTGATCATTTCAACATACCAGCCTTCAAATCGGCGTTAATTATGGGATACGAACATAAGCAGCACCAAAATCTCCGTCAGGATCGGGAAGGACCTCTCCGAGCCGGTCGACACCAAAATGATGATTCAGACAAGGCGAGTCCCTATCGTGCGATTTCTTCAATCTGCTGCTGGAAAAGATAATTCGTGGCGCAGAGACATGGACGATGGCAACATCTGATGAGTCGATGTTACGAGTTTTTGAGAGAAAGGTTCTGCGAAAGTTTTATGGTTCTTTGTGCGTTGACCACCTCGAATATCGCATTCGAGAGAACGATGGGTTGTATGAGATATACGACAACGTTGGCAAAGTTCAGCAGCTGTGCTGGATAAGTCATGTCGTATGTATGGACGAAATCTCTCCAGCTCTGAAAGCATTCGACGCAACACCCGCCGTATTCCACTCCGTTGGAAAGAACAGGTGAAGAAGAACCTGGTTTCGCTGGAATTTCCAATTGCCGTCACGTTAGGTGCTGTTGTTAACTCGGCTATAATCGCGTAAGCGGCGTCTATGCCAGTACAGAGGGAGAAGTATGTGTTACTGACAAAAAATAGATAAAATCGGGTCAATACAACCACCTACTCCCATATTTTTCTGAATTCCTCAGTATTTTATTCTTGCAAGCTGCAAGAGTGGAAAATGTTTGGTTACACACAAACTTACTTTCCTTTCTTGATTTTTATAGTTTATATATATTTGGAAGTTTTATTGTTTTATTAAGAAAAACATAGACGGTTTGTAGGAAAATAGAAGAATAATAGGATTCTGGGAAACGGGTTGCTTACAGCTAGAATGAAAAAGGTGGTACAGCGTTGCTAAAGGATAGTGTTGTAAACGTAGAAAAGGGTTGCTCATATGCGGTGAATACGGCGTTGCCACAGTATCCCCTTTCAGACTGGGTGAGCGGTTAAGATCGTAGCTAAAGTGTAACGAAAGATACTCGTCGGCGTTCTGCTCCAGTTGATAAGGTTCCGTGAGTTTGCGGGGATAAATCTTCAGACAGATATGCTGGCTTTAATCGGTCTATAGAAATATTTTCTGGTACTTTTATTTCAATTCTGTAATACTTTTCCTCTCGTGATAAAACTTTATAAGGTCCTTCGTATGGTTTTGAAAGTGATGGGAGTACTGAATCCTTTCTGAAGAAAATGTTTTCGCACGTCGCAAGATCGGGATGTACAAATGGACCGTGCCATGAAGTAGTGGATGGTCTGATGGTGTTCATTAAGTCTCGGAGTTGAGTAACGAATTCTGACTGCGTTTTAATTCAGCTGTTGTACCGTAGATCAGTTCTGCCGGGGACGCGCCTAAGTCTTGTTTATAGACGGTTCGTAGGCCGTTGTTGGTAGAAAGTCGGTCCAACTTTCGGAGTTAATGCATATAATTGCAGCCTTCAACGTTCGATGCCATCTTTCTACTATACCGTTTGCTTGTGGGTGATATGGTGTTGTCTTCAGATGCGTTATGCCAAGCGATGTTGTTAGCTCTGCAAATAAGGAAGATGTAAATTGACGTCCACGATCTGATGTAATGACGGCTGGAACTCCAAATCTTGCGATCCAATTGGCGATGAGAGCTTTTGCGATAGTTGGTGTTGTCATATCGGGTATAGGAATAGCTTCCAGCCATCTCGAGAAGCGTTCGATGATTGTTAGACAATAACGGTTACCTGCATGTAAGGGAAACATTCCTACAACGTCGGTATTAATGTGATCGAATCGCGAGTCTCCGGACTCGTAGCGTTTGAGAGGCGTAAATGTGTGTTGAGTGATTTTTGTCTTTTGGCATTGTTCGCATGCTCTTGCGAAAGCAATACTGTCTTATTGAATTCCAGGTCAGGCTTGTCAATAGCCTGGCTGTAGCGCGAGTACCTGGGTGGCATAATCCATGGGTAGCTCGTAACACTTCAGAGCGGAACTTCTTTGTGATGAATGGTCTTATGCTTCCGGTCGATGCGTCGCAGACTATTTGTTTATCGCATCCGGGTATTGTGAATAATTTTAACTGAAGCGATGAGTTAACGCTGTTTTGGAGTATAAGCTTGAGCTCTTGATCGACTTTTTGGTCTTCAGCGAGTTTGTTGTAATCTATACTGGTTGTTTGGATTTGCGCAATTCTGGAGAGCATGTCAGTTGTTAAATTCTCTATTCCTTCTACGTTGCGAATATCTGTCGATATCTTTGAAATGTTATCAAGCTGGCGAGCTTGTCGGTTAGAGCACTTTTCAGGATTCTTCTGATATGCGTAAATTAGTGGTTTTTGATCGCTGTAGATATGTAGATATATATGCGTCTTTCTAACATGTATTTAAAATGACGAACGGCCATGAATATTAAATACTGTAAGTTCTCTGTCATAAGTGCTATAACGTACCTGCGTTTTGTCGAATTTTTTTGAAAAGTATGCTAAGTGTTGGAAGTTTCTGTCCGCTACCTGGTGTAAGACAGCTCCTGCAGCTTTATCTGAAGCTTCGACCCATAATGACAACTCGGCGTTCTTCGAGAAGTGTGCTAAAGGAGATGCTTTCGAAAGCTGCTGTCGTAATTTTTGTCCAGTGGAGCTTAGAGCGATTGTTCTTTTTGTTTCCGGGACACATGGCTAAAAATTGCATATGGGATAAAGCGTCTGTAAAAATATGTTGTGGCCAAGAATCGTTTGAGACCTTTGACTGTAGTTGGTTTGTCAAGATCTCTGATAGCTTGTACGCGATGTTTTAGAGGTCGTATTCCTTCTGCTGAGACGGTATGTCCTAAGAATGTGATTTCGGACTTTCCAAAGATTGACTTTGTAGCATTTAGTCTTAGGTTATGCTTTTGTAGGCGCTCAAAGAGTTGACGGAGGTGATGCCACACAGATGTCATCCATGTATGAAAATACAAAATCTAGTCCTCATAGGACATCGTGTATGAGTCTTTGTAGTGTCTGCGCTGCGTTGTGAAGACCGAAAGGCATAAAGATAAATTCGGAGAGGCCGAAAGGTGTAATAATAGCTATTTTTGGAACATCCTCTGGATTTACGGGAACTTGGTGGAAGGCTTTTTGCAGATCGATCCTTGAAAAGATCGTCTTACCATTTAAATATCGGCCTGGAAATGTTACACTGTTGAGTGCCTTGAAATCTCCACATGGTCGCCAGGTACCGTCTGCTTTCATTACAATGTGAAAAGGGCTGGCTCAAATACTGTTCGATGGGCGACAGATGCCCAATTTGATTAAACTTTCGAATTCTGCTTTAGCCGCTGCCAGTTTATCTGGTGAAAGGCGTCTTGGTCGTGCGGATAAAGGTGGGCCGTGAGTTTCGAAGTGATGAACGACTGAGGGTACGGCTGGGTTTCCGGGTTGTGCAACGCATGTTAATGTGCTAAACTGTTTGAGTAGGCTTGCCCGTAACGTAGGCGATGAGAAAGTTCCAAAGGAATTCTCGTCTTAAGCCTAAATTGATTTTAAGAAGCACTTCGCCGTATACAGTAATTGGTGTGCCGTTTGCCGCAAACAGTTTAACGGTTGATGGCTTCATGTTATTGTTTCGAGTGGTTTTAGGAATTACCGATGCGCCTGCCCGGTGTCTATTAAAAAGTTGTATTGAGAAAGTCCGTCGAAGAGTTTCAAGCCGTTTGTGACTGTAGGAGTTCCGTTATCGTTAGGCGCTTCAGTTTTCTTTTCGGATAGTCATTCGCTCTTTTGCCTGTTAATGCAAGAGCAGAGTTTCCTATGGTGATACCAGCATAATTCGGTTGCCTGTGCGCTCTCCTGGCGTGTATTGCGTTCTTGTCTCGGTCGGCTTCGGCTGCGGCTTCGTGATCGGTGCGTTCTTATAGATTCGATTTGCCTCGTCAGTTGCGCGATTTCCTTTCTTAATTCCTGTAACGTGGTTGACTCATTGTTAGTTTGCGTGGGGGTGCCTGTTGCCGGTGCTTGGTTACCTACCATGCTAATTTGTCGAAAATTCATGGAGTCCGCGATGGCGTCTGCAATAGCAACTTTATCTGCTACGTCACTCTTTGATGCGATAACAGCAGCTTGAGCATGAGGAGGAAGACCGAGGCCCAGAGGTCGATTATTACTGTCTCGCAAAGTGCTGTGCCGGCCACCCGGCGCATTTCGTTGACTAGGTTTTAAGTCGCCTAATGGCATATCGGAAAGAACACGTTGTACGCGTCGTTGTTGGCTATCCGCGAATCGAGCCATAAGTTTGGACTTGATGTAGTTGTAACGAATAATTGAGGGCGTAGAGTCGATTATGGCCTTCAGCTCCATTAGCTTGCTTGGTGGAACTTGTGCCATGAACAAAACAAATAATTTGTTGTATTGTTTCTGTGAAATCATAAAATCGTTAATTATATTTTTTATGTGATAGAAATAAAGTTTAAAATTTTTTTTCTTTTTTTTTTAAATAAAAAAAAAAAACATCGGCCCACTCCGGGATTAGCAAGGGTAGTTGTCTAATTAATTGAAGTTTGTTTTAAAAAAAAATTGCGAACTTACAAAAAAATTTCGATTTTACTGAAAAAAACGCATTATTTTATATAATTGATCGTGTTAAATTTCCTTCGTGTATTTTTTCTAAAAGTTCATTCAGAAACAAAAATTAAAAAAAAAGGTCCCCAAAAGTCAATTTCTACAAAAGTTATGGCTATTTGAAAATAAAAAATTCATAACTTTTTTGAAGTTGGACAAAAAATTTTGAAAAAATTCTCAAAAATGTTTTTCAAAGGATAGAAAAGGATGGAAAAGTTTCAGCAAAATCTGAAGGGGTCTGGTTTAAAAGTGGTCGATTTGGTATGGAATACCCCATATGTAATCCATGATCAGTATAAAATAAAAATCAAATTTATTTATTGAAAAACATGGAAATATTAGTTTATACTTAAAGCAGGAATAAAAATTATTTACACTTACCATTTATTACATAAGTCACATTAACACTTATATTAGAACATCTATTTTGATCGTTCCATAATTGTTTTTTACGTGGACGAAACTCGCTACTACGTTCTGTTGAACTTTTTTCTGGATTTTTTTTTATTTTGATTTTATTTAAATTTTTTGCGTGGATATTGACGACACATTTCGGCATTGGTTTTCGGCATCTTTTAATATCTATTATTTAGCACAAGATATAAAAATACTCACAAACACACAGTTAAATAAACACACCACGCTGACATCTTACTAAAAAGCTGTAACGAGGCCGCGAGTACAGTCAGAGAACTTAAAGAATAGAGAAGGTGCAGGTTCGACAGCGAACATTTGTTCGAATTATAGTAAGGAATTCACCTTACAACCACAGAATTCACGCTGTGAAATGTTAACATTTTTAACAGTTCTCCATATACTCAACAAAGCAAATGAAGAAAAATAAATATATGTACATATTTGCGGCGTATGATGACGTGGCATGTATGCCCAAGCAGAGAATATGAAAATACATAAATATATGTATGCAAATTAATTCCCGCGACGAGGGAACTTAAAAAAAAAAATATATGTTTTACATCCGCGAACGCGCGGATAAATGAAAACACGCGTGGTTCTCGTGGAATGCAGAATACAAATCGAATCTTTATTTCTGAAATACTAATATATATTAATTTTGGTTTTATTTACTTAAAGTTAAAGCTGAAGTGTAAGCATCAGCTTGATTTAATCCAGAACAAAGAGTTAATTACAATTTTAGCTGTGACAGTATTTTCCAGCAGAACGTTAAGCGTTCTGTTTTCTTTACGATTGTTATTGTTATGCCTTCTTGTGAGGGCGAGCGATATTGTTTTGATAATAATTGTTTATTGGATTCAAAACGGAAAAAACATATCGAATTCTTAAATAATCAAAAACGTTAATTATATTTCTAATTTATATGAGAGTGTAATTGCAAAGTGCAAAGATTCAATTTTATTTACAGTTATGGTAAGGTTTCTATGCGGAGGCTATCGTTAACTCCCCTCTTTCTAAAATGAATCGTCCCCGATTCTCTATTATTTTGAGTTAATTTATATATTTGATCCAAAAGAGCATTATAAGTGATTTCTTGAAATTGCGCATTTTCGATTGGTTTAGGAATTGCGCGAGATTTTTTTAATTTTAGTATGAAGTAAGTTTTGAAAATTATTCCCAAGATTAAAATTATGTACCAAAAATTTGAATGTACTGTTATGTTCTTGTTCCGTTCTGCTAAAGTATTTATATTATCTAATTTTAACAGTTTATTGGTTGTTTCAATATGTTCTAAAACTTCAAAATTATTTATATGGTTATTTTTAAAATAATTCCAAATTTTTACTTCAATGTCTTCATAAGATTGATTATTTATTGCAGTATAATTTTCAAATGTTATTAAATAAGTTCCATTTAATGTTTGATTATCTACAATATGTTTTCCTGAAACTAATATCGCTCCTGATTTAATTTCTTCAATATGTAGGTTTTTTTCTTTTAATTTATTACATTTTTCTTGTTTTTGTTTAAAATTTTTGACAAACATATGCTTTTTTTATTTAGTTCACAAAAGGTTTTTGAAACTTCTGATTTACAATTCTGAATATTAAAAAGATTATTATTATAGTATACTAGCTGACCCCGCAGCCGTTTTGCTGCGTGTAGTTAAGGGTTTTGAAAAGAAAAGAAAGTTAAATTTATATTGCGCTGAAAATCATTTATTTGCGATTTTTCTAAATGTACAGAGAAGATGGGTGTCGAACTTGTGAACACGCCACGTATATCTGGCCGTGTGAAAAACGCATTTCCAGATTTATGCCACACTCTTCTAGCGACTATCCTTGTGTCCTGTTGATTATCACTTCAAATTCGTAGAATCAAGCATTCTGCCCCGTTGTATTCGATAGCTCGGGTTCCATTGCACAGCTCTGGCGCATAAAGATTGCGAAACATAACAATGACAGATCCAACTTTGAGACACAAATAATGCTGCGGCATACCAAGCCTCTCCAAAGAATTTAGAAATTCCACTGGATAATTCACGACTTCGTCTCATTGTCAAGACGATCGTATTTTGCCCATTTCCAATTCTTAGCGAAAACGATGTCTTCGGCAATGTAATTTTTTTCGTATCCCGTAATTGACGCGAATTTGAAAGCTGATATGTCGAAATGATCTTCGCGAAAAGTATGCAAAGTAGCTATCGCATTGTCTATCGTTTGTGTGTGATCAGTGATTATCATGTTAGAGCAATTGTAATCGTTGGCATGCTTCTCAAAAAGTTACACACACTGTACCATTCACAATACGCAATGACTTAAATCAAGTTGAGCCGGGAGACGCACAACAGTCGGAAAACTTCCATGAATTGCAAAAGTAAATATTTTACAAAGCGCTTTATTGCAGTTCACGTATCGACCCGTTTGATACTTGCTGATCTCATCTCGTTCAAGGCCAGTAATCGCCATGCTGCTTTCTTTGGTGGCGTATTTGCAAACATATTTGATTAATTTCACCAAACTGCAACATTTAACATTGACATGAGTTTTGTATGGGAATTAAACAACCATATTCGCCACCTCTAACTTGAATGATAAATGTTCTATTATTTTCGGCTGTTGGGCTACGACGATAGAGTGGATATCCATCATTTCCAGTTTGCGTTTCCGAAGGAAAAGCACGTATATAGTGTTTCGTGCATTTATTGTCAGACAAACAAAATGAAGTGGGATTGTGGTGTCCGCAAGGTCCATGAACCATATTGGTTTTCATTACTTCGTATAGTCATAAATTTGATCTGGTGTAACCACCGTCCACCATCCAAAGAAAAATATATGCGTGTGCGGCAAATCTCTTGTTTGCAACTCAACATATATACATACATACGTTGCTTCAAGATAAAGTCAATCAAACATAGAAGCTGTTGTTTAAACAGTCGTGCTGTGACATCGTGACTATTGCTTGCTGATTGACTGCGATCCATAGTTCCACACGTATGTCATCACATCCCGGGAGTACTCATTCATTCCGGTAACGGATATTAGCGAGACCTCTTATTTTCTTCGTAACAAATTTCAATCTGTAATTGATCACTTCGTCTTAAACATACCTAAAGTTTTCACTGAATAATTTTCAATAATTTTTCTTTTAAATAGCCGGAATAAAAAATCAAGCGACAGAAATTGAACGATTCAAATAATTTACAAATCAAAATATTGAAAAACAAAAGAAAAAAAATTGTATGAAAAAAAGTTACTTTTTGAAAATTTTCAATTTTTCGACTTTTTATGATGAAAAGTATAAGGTTTGTTTATTTCTAAACCTTTCCAGATTCACATCGAACAGCTTCTGAAAATGTCATGAAGATTGGTTCAGCCGTTCTCGAGCCTTAGCGTTACTAACAAATAAACATTCATTTTACTTATACATATGTACATATGTACAAAATAAAACGTTTGTATGGGAATAGGAAAAGGGGTGTTTTTAGGGGTTTTCCGGCAACTTTCGTTATTTTTTCTTACATAAGAACCTTCTCCTAATAATAACAAATACAACAAAAAAAGATTTAGTGAAATCGGTCCAGCCATTCACGCGTGATGCCGTGTGTTTTAATTCTTCTAATAAAGTTTTAATTATAAAAATTTCTGACTCTGTTTTCTGTGTAATAATTCCTAGGCTGTCGTGATTTTGTTCGTTGTTACTTTACAAATTGCTATTTTCGTCTGCTATAATATTTTCAAAATAGGATAAATTAGTAATGTGAAACAGGTACCCTTATTCCTCATAAATGGAAAAATCTCCATTTTCGATAAGTACGTAGTCTTGTCGGGTGTAGTCTATAACATCAGCGGTTGCTGAGCTGATTAGTGCAGTTAAAATTAAAATGATCACATTGGAAACCTATAATAAATATAAAATAATGAAGCTTTGAAGCAATTCTAAACCGTTTTCTTCGATATTTGATTTATCTTCTATATGTTTTAATATTAAAAATTTTGAATAAGCGTCTACACATGAGATAAATTTTAGTTTCTGTGCGTAAAAAATGTCTAAATGAAGTTGTTCCCCTTCTTTTTCTGGGATTGGGGCTTTGCCTTTTGGTATTTTCTTGGGATGGCGATCATATTTATTTTTATTGCATATCATACAATTTTGAACATATTCTTTCATCCTTTTCCTCATTTCTGGCCAGTAATATAATTTTTCTATTTGTTTAATATTTTCATTATAGCTTCGATGAGCTCTATTATGGGTTTGTTCGATTAATCCGGACTGATCTTCTCTATTCTATTCTATCTTTCTGAAAAGTTTGTTTGAGAGTTTCTTGGACTTCATGCAAATCTTCAACAGTGGAGTGAATACCCGTCACTAGCTTTGGCTGAATATATTCTTTCAATATTGTTAATAAATTTTCTACTGTATCAAATTCTATTAACTGCCTTTTATTTCCAAATTTTATTTTTCAATTAACTCATGGACCGTAAATCTGTTCTTACACAATATTATTTGTTGTTTAAATTGATTTTTAGGTTTCTGTGTTTCCTGTATTTGAACGCTTTCACTACTCTGTGCTGAATGTTGAGATTCCTGAGTTTGGGAATCATCGAAAATGTTATATAATTCAAGACGCGACAATGCGTCAGCTACAATATTGGATTTACCGGGTTGGTATACAAATATTGAAGAAAATTCTTCTATATTGCGTGCCATCTTTTCATTTTTGGATTAGGATTACGGGGTGACAAAGCAAATGTTAACGGTTGGTGATCAGTATGTATTTCCAAATTGGTTACACCAGGTAATTTCGTAGATTTTTTAATGCCCAAACAATGGCATAAGTCTCTTTTTCATTAGTTGCATAATTTATTTCTGTTTTATTAAAAGTTTTTGAAATGAAGGTGATTGGTTTAACCCCTTGCGATAGTACCGCACCCATTGCAACAAAATGGAATTTTCATATTGGAATTTTTTAATATTTTTGTAAATGTTTCTAAATCCTTTAAGTTTTACGTTTTTCGAAAAAACAATTGTATCATCCATATAAACGTGACAGATTTTTCCTACATGTTCTCGCAATATATCATCCATTGCTCTCTGAAAAATCCTAAGGGCATTTTTTAACCCAAAAGGCGTCCTCAAAAATTCATATTTGCCATTATTAACGGAAAAGGCTTTTTTCTCAATATCGTTTTCTGTCATTAAAATTTGATGAAATCCTGATTCTAGATCAATGGTTGAAAAATATTTTGCTTTGCCTATATTAGATAGTATTACGTTTGTATCCGGAATCGGATAACGATCAGGAATTGTATGCTCATTTATTTTTTTGTAGTCAATTACCATTCCAAGTTTTGATGTTTCATTATCAGTTGTACCCTTTTTTTGTACCACCCAAATTGGTGAGTTATACGGACTTTTACTAGGTCTTATTATATTATCGTTAATAATTTTTTTTATTTCTTCATTACAAATGAGTTTACAGATAATGGATATGGATATTGTCTGCTCCATATCGGATCCTCATTTTTCATTCTTATTTCCGCTTTCACATTTGTCATGAAGGGAAGGCTTGAATTGATATTTGAATGCGTTTAATCAATTTTTTCTTTTACTTTTTTTTAAGTTCAGCTATTTTTACATCTTGATTTTCAGTATTTAACTTTTCGGAATTCTTTTCCGAACAATAATCATTATTGTTATTAATTTCTGAGCCTCTTTCACCCAATATCGAATAGCTATCATTTATGTTGCCGGCAAATTCATCGGCTGGCGTTGTAGAACATTTTCGTTCCACAATATTTTCTTTATAATTAGTATTTTTATTCTGCTGGCATAAATCTTCAGCTGGCGTTTTAGGATCTTTTTGCTCCAAAATACATTTTTTTTAATACAATATTGCTGGTAAAATCTTCCGCTGGCGATGTAGAACTTGTTTGATCCACAATTTTAATATTTTTTTCATTTTTAATATTACCGATACTTTTCTCGGCTAGCTTTTTGGAAGCTTTTCAAAATAAATATTCATACTTCTGTTTTCAGTTTCTAAGTTATTCTTTACCCTATAATAAATTTTCCCACTGGATACATCGATAAGTGCCTCAATGTTTTTAAGGAAATTGTATTCCAAAAGGAGATCCGATTCTAATCCCTCTATTTCATAGAAGTTTTCTTCGACTCCAAATATGGCTCTTATATGGTAACATTTAATAATGGAATAGCCATTCACGGTTTTTATGCGCTTATAAGTGGCTAATTCGTTTTTATTATTGTAAACCCCAGTCTTAATGTAGCATGAGCTTGCTCCCGTATCGTGTATCTTGCGGGCGAAAGCTATGGTTATTTTCTCTATGCCGCTTTACCCCATATGCTTGCGGGTTTTGTCCCCTATTGGCCTGAAAGTTTGCATTTATTTGAATAGGTTTTATATTTTGATGAAAATTGCTATTGCTTTGTTGTCTACTCACATTAAAATCTCTATTATGAAGTCTGGATACAGATGGATCTATATCCATAGGAGTTGGTTTCGGAAAATTATAATGCATATTGTTAATTGGAGGGTTGCTCCTTTGAGGAAATCTTAAATTATTGTTTGTATAGATTTTTTTTGACCTGACCCTATCATATATGAAATTCTGAGCAAACAGGGTTCTTTGGTTATTTGATTCTGGTCCCTGAGCTTTGGCTTAAGCATCAGGTAAATTTTGTGGGTTCAAAGAAAATATTATGTCTCTTAGAGGGGTATTTAGTCCTGTTATAAAAATTCTTAAGGCATGTTCCTTATTGTTTTTGTTTAAATACATATTTGGTTAGGTCTGCGTTGTTTCTATGTGTCATGATTGTTTTGTTTATTAATAGCGTCAACTTTTTGTTGACGAGGTTGTAATATTCCACAACCGACATTGCACCCTACCTCAAGATGCTTAGTTCTTGTTCGATTATATGTATTGGACGTATGTCCGCAGATGCAAAATCTAAACGAGATAGAATTGCATCGAAATTGAGGACTGTTCCATGGCTTGTTAATGCATCATTTGCATCATGCGTTATTTAAATTCTAAGTATTGTTAGTGCAGCAAAGTATTTTCTACTGCCCCTCACGTATAGGCTCATACCTGCCTCTCTCCAACTAACATATAAGTTCATCCTACCAGTTAATTCAGGTATGGATTTAACTGCGTCTAACGATTCTTGACGGGCTATATTATCGCCTATTGTCTGTGTTAGGAAATCGGTTGTACTATTGATATTGACTACTATTTGTGAGCGTAATTGCTCTACTTCCTCACGTAATGCTATATTGCTGTCAGCACTAAGGCGAGTTATTAGGTCTACGGTCAAGGCGTCACCGTTAGCCATTTTGTCTAATGTTCAGTTTCTGGTCTTTTTGTTAATTATTTTTTACTTTATCCCTTCCAGGAATAAGTGCTTTTTTATGCTGGAGGGTCTGGAGTTCAGAATCGCAGAATTAAGCTTTATTATAAACCGGAGGGTCGCCTTGCGGTGGTGAATCGCGGTTTCAATATATTCCTGTTATGTAG
The DNA here is from genome assembly GCA_027475135.1 of Bactrocera correcta. Taxonomy (NCBI): domain Eukaryota; kingdom Metazoa; phylum Arthropoda; class Insecta; order Diptera; family Tephritidae; genus Bactrocera; species Bactrocera correcta. Next base: position 54,973,967 of record CM050322.1, read on the forward strand.
CTGGTCGAGCCTTTAATTATTATTTCATTGAAAAAATTTATTGGTTGTGGCTAAATGGGTATCAGCCTTCCCACTTCTGCCCGTCAACATCATTCCACACATCTACATACATATGCAACACTGATTCGCCACATTCCCCACACTCATCATCACTTTCTTTACATCATCCACCACGCTCTAACACACACACAATGACATCACACACCATCATCTACTTTCGCCGAAGAAAGGTACAAAAACGACGGACACCTTGTTAAGATCATCATTCTGGCGCTACGACATCGGTCCGATCAACACGTTTCTCTTTTTGGCGAACATCCACCATTTTTCCCCGATCATCATCGTTAATTTGATATTTAATATTATATATTAAAAGTTTTACTATTTTTTTCCACAAATCATTGTGCGCATCTGGATTAAGAATTAAAGTGCATTATTAATTAAAGGTTTTACTTTTTTCCACAAATCGTTGTGAGCATATCGTTTGGAAATTAAAGTGCATTTATTATACATACATATTGTTACGATTTTACTGCTTGCTAGTTCACTTTGTTAGGTTCGTATCTCTGGATTGACAAATAAAACTACAACTGTTTAATTTAATTCAACTACTCTTTATTTCACAACTCGTCTACACTATAGCAGTTTACTCTTAGCACTGATCGATTACGTTCGCGCTGCCACGGCTTATATAGCCACGCACTTCTCGCTGATGCCGACGTGTCCTTCTAGAATATCGAGTCTGGAAATTACCAGAACATAATGCTATACGGCGCCAGACGCAAGCAGACAGCCGCGGCGCCAGATGTCTACAACAAGACAAATGCTATTCCATATACCTACAGCTATTGTTCATAATAAGGGATGCATATAGCAATACAAATACAACTTAATACTACTTTTTGTAACACTGCCCTCCACTAAAGCCTAATCGTCCCGATTAGGCACAAATCCTCTTGAACCAAATGGGGCGAGCCTCTCCAAATGCACTACTTTCATTTTACATCGTGCTTTCCCATTTCTTTGTATGCGGTATACCACGTCATTAAGTCGTTTCATCACCACATAGGGTCCTTCCCAGGCTGTCTGCAATTTCGGGGACAAGCCTTTCTTTCGAAGTGGATTTTACAACAGGACCAGATCACCTTCTTCAAAACCTTTTGAATTTGCCGCTTGATCGAACCGGTCCTTCATCTTATTGCTCATCAGATGCGTGTGCTGTCTTACTATTAGATGCAATTCATTCATTTCTTCCTTTAAGGCAGAACAATAATCTCCATCATTTCTTACATCTGTAGGATTCGTTCCAAACTTAAGATCAGCAGGGAGTCGCAGATCAGATCCGAAAATAATCTTTGCTGGCGTGTAACCAGTTGTCTCGTGCTTCGCTGAACGATACGCCAGCAGGAACATCTGGATGCACTTGTCCCAATTCCGTTGATCTTTATCAACGATTTTCCGCAGATGTTCTTCGAGCGTTCGGTTGAATCTCTCCACCATTCCATCTGATTGTGGATGTAACGCTGTTGTCCGTGGCTTGTGGATGCCCAATAATGTACAGACTTCTTGGAAAATGGAAGATTCGAAATTCCTGCCTTGATCTGAGTGTAATTCGACGGGCACTCCGAACCTTGTTATCCAATTTTCTACAAACGCTTCGGCTATTGTCTTCGCTTCTTGGTTTGGTAAGGCATATACTTCTGGCCATTTACTGAAATAGTCCATGACAACCAGTAGATATTTGTTTCCGGCCGTACTGGTTGGGAACGGACCTGCAACATCCATTGCGACTCGTTCAAATGGTGATCCCACGTCGTACTGTTGTAGTCTACCGCGACTCTTGGCTTTAGGACCTTTAGCTGCCATGCACTCTACGCAATTACTTATCCATTCTGCTATGGAATCTCGACAACCGATCCAGTAGAACCGTTGTTTAATCTTCTCAATAGTTTTTGTAATCCCAAGGTGCCCTCTACCAGGTCCATTGTGATATTCTTTCAATACTTTCGGGATCATGGACTTCGGTACTATGATCAGCAGACGAGACTGTTTGCCATCTTCGCTTTCCCAGGTACGATGAAGGTATCCATTAACGAAGTTTATGCTGTTCCATTGGGCCCAATATGCTTTTGCCGTTGGACTCTCGTTACTTATTTGTTCCTTTGGTGGTCGTACCCCATTTTCTTTGGCCATTACCAGATTTGCAAGATCAGGGTCCTCCAGCTGATTGATTCTGATGCGATGAGGAGTCCAATCATCTTCAGGTTCTATATTCAATAATCGCACGTCGATTATACCTTCTTTTCCCTCTGATTTGGAGCAATGTTTACATTCCAGTGGACAAGGGCGACGTGATAATGCATCCGCATTTTTGTGGTGAATCCCCTTTCGATGTTCCGCTTCGAAGTTTAACGACTTGTGAGATGTGGATGCTTCGTCCTCGTTATCTGTTGGTTGTTTCCGTTTTGATGGGTTTACTTTTATATTGCAATTTCGGGCAAAGTGACCCGCTTTTCCACAGTTGAAACATCTGCCTGTTGTATTTACTCGCGGTGCAGCAATTGTCTTCAGAGTCTTCAATATTTCTTCCATCAGCGCCGGTTGTTCCATTTCAACCCTTTGTACCTTGTGTGCTGGTTTACTTAGTAGGGAAGCTGTTTCCTGTGTGAGGGCGTGCGAAACCGTTTCAGCAAACGTTCTTTTTGGCAATGCATATGTGGCGCGTTTGGTGTCCACATCACGAATTCCATTTATGAAACATTGAATTTTTACCCTCTCAATGTGATCCACAGGTGCATCTGCACTTGCCAAATGAGCCAGTCGTTCTATTTCAGTTGCGAACTCTTGCAATGACTCGTTCATTTTCTGACCCCTATTTTGCAGTTCGATCTGGTATATTTGTTTCCGGTGCTCACTATCATATCGTCTTTCTATCGCACTCATCAATGCCTCATAGTTGTCCCGTTCACAGTCTGGAATAGTCTGAAGGATTTCTGCCACAGGTCCTTTCAATGATACAAACAAGGACGCCACCTTGTCCGCTGCATTCCAATTATTGGCCATTGCTGTCTTTTCAAACTGAAGTTTGAAAATTTGAAATGGAATACTTCCATCGAATGTGGGTGCCTTCAATCTTTGATTATTTGTTGATGGTGCAGGGCCATGTAGTTGCAGTTCTCGCACACGATTACTCAGTTGAAGAAATTCTGATCTTAAATTTTCTTCGTCATTTTTTATTGTGCTTAATTCGTCTTCAAATTTTGAAAATTTCTCTTGCACTTGTGTATTATTTTCTGTAATCTGTTGTACCAAACGCTTTTCTAACTGCGTATTATTTTCAGTCATTTGTTGTGTAAGGCGAGACTCTAACTGTGATGTATTTTCAGCTATTTGCGTCATTTGCTGTGCCAGACGATTTTCTGTTTGCACTGCATTTTCTGCCATTTGCTTAATAGCCACTAACAACGTGTTCATGTCTACACTTGATGATGTTCGTTGTTCTTCTACTTTCTCTTCTACCTTTGTAGAAGTTTCTGGCCCAACAAATTCGAACTCGTCCACATTAATTCCATCCGCTTCCATTGCTTCACGTAATCGTTCCTGCAGATCCGCCTTTTGCCCGCTTATCGGCAAATTACGCTCCTCCAGTTCCTTTTTTAATTGCTGAATTCTCAATTCTCCGAATTTAACCATCTTGAATTTGGATTATTTGACAATCCCACTTCTGACACCAATTGTTACGATTTTACTGCTTGCTAGTTCACTTTGTTAGGTTCGTATCTCTGGATTGACAAATAAAACTACAACTGTTTAATTTAATTCAACTACTCTTTATTTCACAACTCGTCTACACTATAGCAGTTTACTCTTAGCACTGATCGATTACGTTCGCGCTGCCACGGCTTATATAGCCAAGCACTTCTCGCTGATGCCGACGTGTCCTTCTAGAATATCGCGTCTGGAAATTACCAGAACATAATGCTATACGGCGCCAGACGCAAGCAGACAGCCGCGGCGCCAGATGTCTACAACAAGACAAATGCTATTCCATATACCTACAGCTATTGTTCATAATAAGGGATGCATATAGCAATACAAATACAACTTAATACTACTTTTTGTAACAATATACTGATTTTGTGAGAAATAAATCCGAAAATTTACATTTACATTTACCTACAAGTTTGCGAGCCTCTTGGGTTAAATCTAAAATATATCTGAGTTTTTATATTTTTGGAAGAAATATACGGTGAGTGCATAAAGGGTGGTCCACAAAACAATACATGGTCCTTCGAGCCTAAAGAAAGGCACTACGGAAACTAAGAGAAAAAAATTTACTTAACTTAAACAAAATAATAATAATTAATAATAATTAAATCTCAAAACTTAAAATCAAGTGTGGTGGAAATTAAAGTGATCGAAAAACTCAAACAAAAAATAAAAGTAATCTGAGAACATAAAAGCGAGTGAAAGGAAATTAATATACATATTATATACATAATACAAAAACAGAAAGTGTCAGTGACATCAGTACAAAGTGCTTGGTACACAAAAGCACAAAACAGAGCATACAAACGGGCGCGAACTAAATTCAAATAACTAAAACTAACTAAAAAACAAACACACTTACAATAATTTATACGGGCGCGAGTTCTAACAAGAGTCTAAACAAAAAAAAAAAAAAGACCAAACAAAAAGCAGATAAGAGAAAGGCGGAATAAACAGCTGGCATCCAACCAAGAGGAGGAACTGGACAACACTCACACTCACAGAAGTGAGTTCTGTGTACAGCCCAAAAATCCCTAAGAGAAATCAAAGTGAATTGTATCGTGTCCATTTTTTGGTTTTAATTTTATGTATATATGTATGTATGTTTGCTAGTAACTACGGTTGCATACAAAACCGTTTAAGCAACATTTTATTTAAACGGATTTCAAATATTTTTATACGGTATAAATTAAATAACCGATCTTAAAAAACAAAAAAAGATGATATTATACCACCCACGTATACTTACCTACGTTTATGCAACCACTCCAAAAAAAAAAAAAGAAAACAAAAAAGATAATATTAACGCACTATTCAAGTATTTACCTACTTGCAATTTTTCCGGCAATACTTCTTCTACTTCTTAAAGCAGTCAGCTGTATTGCTCAAAGGAAGTAATAGGCGCAATAATAATGTTAAAGCAAACATCAAAAAAAAAACAAAGAGAGAGAGTATAAACATACATATATACATACATTTATACAATATAAACATCACAGTTAATATACATTAACACACATTGGTTAAATTATTTATATACATACACATATATACTTGCATTTAAGTGCAGAGGTTAAATATCTGCCCATTACAGATTCTCTCTTCTTCGGTATATTCCGTACCGACAAAGTAATAAAATTTTTGACATACATACATACAAGTACGTATGGCATGCATGCGGCCTGCACTATAATAGGCAAACAAATTTAAAAAATTCCTCTCTCCTGGAGAAAAAGAGAAGTGCTAATAACACGAAAACATACGTACAAGGGCATACCAATAAATCCGGAAAAAGAAACAAAAAAATACTTGCAATACAAAAAATAATATTATTATTATAATAATATTATTATATAGTATTGTAATAAATTATAATATATAGTTTATATTATAATAATAAGCATCAATAATAATAAACGTATACGCAAGCAAACACAACGGCGAGTAATAGAAGCTATAAACGCGATTTTATTAATTTTTATACGAAATAAAAAACTCCTATTTAACTAAAAGAGTTCTCGGTTAATTAAGTCCTCAGTATACACTGAAAGAAAATATACACAAATATTTTACAAATTTACATTTTCTAAATGAATATAGATTCAAAAGAATCTAAAACATCTCAATTTCTAAAAATTTCAATATTTCTGACGATAAGAGTCCATGTACACCTGCAGAAGCTACACGCTCAAAACATAAGAGGGGGAAAGACATATCATACTCCAAATTCATTTCTGAGAGCGACTGTCTCATAAAATACTGCTCTCGATTTGCATCTTCGCCGATTCAAGACAATTCTGAATCGGCGCTAGAAATAAAAAGCCAAACGATTGAAAATTTTTGGACACGTCTCCAAGCTGCATATGACGCAATTGTAGATACTGACGATTCAGATCTACCAGAAAACTTTAAATCTTCTGCATACGCCAAATTTGAAAGCTGCTTAGACCATTATGAAGACACAAAGATTATGATCGCAGATCAACTAAAACTCATAAAGTCAATTGCACCTGCTCCCCACAGAAGAGTAGAGTTACCACAATTGCAAGCCCAAGAGGCAACAGGCATTCATCTCAAAGTGCCAGCGTGCGATACAGAAATATTCCATGGAGGTTATGAACAATGGCCGTCCTTCCGGGACATGTTTACTGCCGTGTACATAAACCATCCAAAACTATGGCAAGCGGAAAAATTGTATCATCTCCGATACAAAACAAAAGATCAATCAGGCGTAATAGTAAAACAGTTCGCATTAAGTGATGACAATTTCAATTTGGCTTGGGAAGCTCTGAAAGCAAGATATGAAAACAAAAGAATATTGGTCGACAAGCAAGTAACCATACTCATGAACTTGCCGAAAATTCAAAAAGAAACAAGTGAAGAATTAATAAAATTAGAATCCACTGTTTCAAATGGTTTGTCGGTTCTAACGACACAAATTGTTCCCGCAGACAGCTGGGATCCCATTCTTATAAACATATGCACCGCAGCATTACCCGAAAAATCATTACTTCTATGGGGGCAATCGCTCTCATCAAGAAGAGACTGCCCAATGTGGCAGCAAATGAAAGATTTCTTAACTGCCCAATAAGAAATTGCGGAAAGGGTAGATAAAAAAACAGTCAGAACTAAAAACGTTCAACCCGACCTAAACAGAAGCTTCAATAGACCCCAAGTCAATAACAACAACAATTTAAATAGAAGCCTTTTCAAAGCACAATCGTTCACATCTGAACAGAACAAATATACGTCATGCGAACTATGTGCAGGAGGGCATAAACTAAAAACTTGCGAGAAGTTTAAAAAATTAAATACAAACGAAAGGAACAACTTTGTCAGGTCAAAAAGACTCTGTACAAACTGCTTGTCCCACGCGCACAGTCTTACAAATTGTGAAAGCAAATTCAACTGCGTATATTGTCATAAAAGACATCATTCCATGTTACATTACAACATGTCTCTAAATACACCTCAAAGTAACACATTCTCAAGAAAAGCCACGGGTTTAGTTGCAACAGCAACTCCCGAAACACAAAATCTAGAAATTAGCCAAGGGGCACCATGCTGCTCAAAGGCATTAAAAACTCAAACGCTGCTTAGCGAGAATCAAAGTAAGGTATTACTACCAACAGCAGTTGTCTCCATCGAACATCGAGGAGAACTGTTCAAACCTAAGCCCTAATAGACCAAGGATCGCAACGATCATTCACAGCGTCTAGGGCACAAAATAGGCTAAAACTGCCAACAAAACATGCCAACTATGAAATTACGGGAATGGGCGGACGAGTAGTACAAAACTCACATAAAATCTGCCCCATTACCCTAATTACCTCCCAAGCGGATAAGCGCATTCAGGCAAATGCTATTGTCTTACCGCAATTAACAAACATGCTTCCAAGCTATCAAATAAATAGGCAGCATTGGGATAATATATCACATCTGACTCTAGCAGATCCCAACTGCCACACCCCCGCTCAAATAGACCTTCTGTTAGGCAGCGATCTCATATCGCAAATTATACTAGAAGGAAAAAATTCGAAAACACTACTGGCGCAAAATACCATTTTCGGATTGGTCCTGATTGGACTAGTTGCGGAACCAGTCACAGCAATGACAACTCAAGTTGAGGAAATCTCAAACGAGTACCTCAATTCACAATTGAGAAAGTTTTGGGAGTTAGAAGAACTCCCCCCCATTTCAATTACAACACCAGAAGATCAGTATTTTGAAGACTTTTACAAAGCCACAACTACTCGATCAGCTAATGGTCGGTATGTCGTACGACTACCACTAAAACAACAATTTCCAGACACACTCGCCTTAGGTCACTCTCGCACCTCTGCAATGCAACAGTTTCTAAGTATGGAAAAAAACCTGCTTAGAAAAGGTGAGCTGAAACAAGATTATGATGGTGTCTTGGAAGAATATCTTCATTTAGATCACATGGAGGAAGTAAGCCCATGTGAAAAAATCATAAGAGGCAAATATTACTCTTTCTACTTGCCACATCATGCAGTAGTAAAGCCTGAGAAAAAAAACAACAAAAGTTCGAGTTGTCTTCAATGCCTCAAGAACCACTAGCTCGGGGACTTCCCTAAATGATATTCTATTTACGGGACCCACACTCCAACCAGATTTAATGCTCCTCATATTAAATTGGCGTATATACAAATACGTATTCAATGGGGATGTCGAAAAAATGTAACGACAAATAGTCGTACATAAGGACGATCAAGATTTTCAGCGAATTAGCTTCAGAAAATCTGCCAATAGTCCACTACGCGACTTTAAATTAAAAACAGTAACTTTTTGCGTAAACTGTGCTCCATACTTAGCCATTCGTACACTCCACGAACTGGCAGAGGACCCAAGGTCAAAATTTCCTCTGGCAACACAAGTGTTAAAACACAGGCGTATGTGGACGATATCCTGTCTGGAAGCCACAGTCTTCCACTAGCATACGATACCTTATCACAGGTAATAAAGGCACTCAATACCGCAGGGTTTCCATTAAAAAAGATAACAGCCAACCACCCAAATATTTTAAAAAATATTCCAGAATATCATTTGGTGGACACTAATTTCCTTATATTTGAAAAGGAAAGTACAACAAAAACACTAGGCATCCAATGGAATGCGATATCTGACCAGTTTTCTTATACTACAGAGTCAATATCCGCATTGTCAGCCATAATAAAGAGACAAATTTTATCCTCTGTGGCGAAACTTTTCGACCCCGCAGGATGGCTTTCGCCAATTATGATACAAGCGAAAATCCTAATCCAAGAATTATGGCTAGACGGAACCGACTGGGACGAACAAGTGAAGCCTCTTCGCTTAGAAAAATGGTGCCAGTTTGCTAATAACCTAAAAGACATTTCACAGATACAAATTCCACGGTGGGTAAACTATTCCCCCGAATACAAAGTGGAACTACACGGTTTCTGCGACGCCTCTGAAAAGGCATATTGTGCTACTATTGATGTGCGCACACAAAGCGATATTGCAACCACAAGCCACCTACTGGCGGCAAAAGCAAAAGTCGCACCGCTAAAAAGGATAAGTCTACCACGACTTGAACTCTGTGGTGCTCTGCTATTAGCAAAGCTAGTTTCCATGGTACAGACCCACTTGAACATGGCAAAATACAAGTTATATCTATGGTCCGATTCCGAAATAGTTCTTGCCTGGTTGGAAAAACCACCACTTGCGTGGAAACATATATTTCCAACAGAACGTCTCAAATACTTGACCTAGTAGGATCAGCCACTTGGCGACAAGTAGCCAGTGCTGACAATCCTGCGGATCTAGGTACAAGAGGATGCAAACCTCTGCATCTCGCCACCTCCATCCTTTGGTGGAATGGCCCCCAATGGTTAACAGAATCTCCCGATTCTTGGCCACAATCGCCCATGCGCAACATAATTGCCCCAGAAGGTCAAAAAATCGCCACTTATCACACTACAATGGAGGATGTTGACATCCTTGCACGATTTTCATCGTTCCCCCGAGCGCTCAGAGTAGTCGCCTATATGCTCAGATTCATAGAGAGACTCAAGTATAAAGTTAAAGGGGAAACCTATCCCCAATGCGATACTTTGACGCACCAAGACTTGCAAAAGGCAAAAATCGCCCTTATCACATCAACTCAAACGCGCTACTTCAGCCGCGACATATAATTATTAAGATAAATGAAGCCGATTGATAAAAAGAGCTCACTTTTAGTATTAAATCCATTTCTATACACGAAAGGTCTGCTTCGGCTTGCAAATTCAAGCCTAACATATAATGAACGCCACCCTATAATAATACCAGAGAAATCCTTTTTTGCCACATTATTCATCAACTATACCCATATACTCATGTTGCACGCCGAACATCGCCTCATGCAACATATGGTACGCCAAGAGTACTATGTGCCCCGTCTTAAGCCCCAAATCAAGAAGTGCATTTTCACGTGTAAGGTCTGCACTATGCACAAGCAGAAAATGAGAACGCAGATTATGGCAGCACTTCCACCGGAACGCTGCAATTTCGCTCTGCCTTTCACCACAACAGGTGTCGACTTTGCTGGGCCTTTTCAAATAAAGGCGTCCATGCTAAGGTCTCCCACTCTCATGAAAGGCTATGTGGCTGTGTTTGTATGTTTCACGACAAAAGCAGTGCACCTTGAGCTGTGTACTAATCTGACGACGGAGGCTTTTCTCGCGGCATTTGCTCGCTTCGTTGGACGACGTGGCTTTTCATCAAAAATAATGAGCGATAATGGCAAAACATTTATCGGAGCCCAACGAGCAACAGAAAAACAGTTTGTAGATTTCATGAAACAAGTCTCACCTGACATTGTCCAAAAATACGCTCCGCAAGGTATCAATTGGCAGTTCATCTCCCCAAGCGCTCCTCATATGGGCGGTTTATGGGAATCAGCTGTAAAAAGCTTCAAAACTCATTTCAAGAAGCTGACTGGCAACTATAAGTTCAATTAAGAAGAATTCACGACTTTGTTAACTAGAATTGAAGCGTTCTCAACTCACGGCCTCTCGCAGCTCTCTCGCAAGATCCCTCAGACTTCACTGCCCTAACTCCCGGCCACTTTCTTAAAGGAGTGCCCATTCTGGCGACACCTGAGCCAGGCGTGGAGACGCTCTCCTTATTAAACAAATGGGAATGAATTAAAATTCTCCATCATGAATTCAGTCGCCATTGGAAAGAAGATTACTTAAAGGACCTCCAAAGAAGTTACCGGTGGAAAACACCAGAAAAAGCGCCTCAGCTTGGAGATTGTGTCTTGATCAATGACGATTGTCTCCCCCCTACAGAATGGCGGCTTGGCCGCATAGAGAAGCTTTACTACAGCTCCGACGGTCATATTCGTGTAGTCGATCTCCGCACGCAAACTGGAACACTAACCAGGCCGGTCGTTAAACTATGCTTTTTGCCAACAGCCGAAAAAACCGATATATAAACCGTAAACAATAAACCGAAAAAAACCGCCAACTATACCACAAACCATAATTTATTAAAACCAAAAATAACATAAAAGGGTCGATCCACGTGACGACCCACTCATGTCAACCAATAATCTATTAAAACCAAAAATAACATAAAAGGATGCAAACCTCTGCATCTCACTGCCACACCACGTGGCAACATAGTTCACCACTATATTTAACCAATATCTAATGATGATAACTCTTCTCTAGATACATATGGATATCGATACGACAACAGCACCAATGCCAACCGTCCGTTCGGCTGTCCACGTTCCACGCCCAAGGGCTGTCCCAACACCAACGCCGCGAACCATCACGGCAACAACGCAGTCCACCGCTGCACGCAGTGCAACTCGAGCAACTCCGACGTCGCAACAGAATGAGCTGCCTCGCATCCGATGTCATCTCTGTTGTCGTTCGCACAGGTTGCCACACTGCGGCATATTTACAGGGATGCCACCTCAGCAACGCCAGCAGGTTGCCCGGGCCCATGGCCATTGCCTGAGTTGCCTGTCGCCTACTCATACCGCACAAGAGTGTACGTCCGGCTATGTGTGCCAGATGTGTGTGCTTCCACACCACACTATGCTGCACCGCATCACCACTCCCGAGACCGTGCGACACTCTACCCCACGCAACCGCGGGGGTAAACGACGTTCCAAACGGCAGCAACAGCGAAGGCCAATAAGCACACCGGACGACTCGCGTCCGCGACATCACCACAACGTAACACGGCGGCAGCGTACTATGCCACAAACCCGTCGTCCAACCGGTCTCAGCAACGTGGTCGCTACGCTGCAACCACTCCAGCGATTACTAGGCTAAAAATTTGCCTAGGGGAGCCAGGATGGCTAAATGGGTATCAGCCTTCCCACTTCTGCCCGTCAACATCATCCCCCACACATCTACATGCATATGCAACACTGATTCGCCACATTCCCCACACTCATCATCACTTTCTTTACATCATCCACCACGCTCTAACACACACACAATGACATCACACACCATCATCTACTTTCGCCGAAGAAAGGTACAAAAACGACGCACACCTTGTTAAGTTCATCATTCTGGCTCTACGACATCGGTCCGATCAACATGTTTCTCTTTTTGGCAAACATCGACCATTTTTCCCCGATCATCATCGTTAATTTGATATTTAATATTATATATTAAAAGTTTTACTATTTTTTTCCACACTATTTTCGGTTAAGAATTAAAGTGCATTTATTAATTAAAGGTTTTACTTTTTTCCACAAATCGTTGTGAGCATCTCGTTTGGAAATTAAAGTGCATTTATTATACATACATATACTGATTTTGTAAGAAATAAATCCGAAAATTTACATTTACATTTACCTACAAGTTTGCGAGCCTCTTGGGTTAAATCTAAAATATATCTGTGTTTTTATATTTTTGGAAGAAATATACGGTGAGTGCATAAAGGGTGGTCCACAAAACAATACAGGTTGGATTAATTTTTTTATAACTCTCTGGAGAGTCCCTTGGGTGGTGAATCGCAGCTTTTAATTATGTAATTTATTGGTTGTACAAACCATTAGTTATAGTCTTTATTTTTTTAATTTAGGACATTTCCTAGCATCGTGATCGCCCTTACAAAAATCGCAATATAATAGCTTTTTTATATTTAATACTTGGGCTATGTTCCATTTCTAATATGTATTCTAAATGTAGTTAATTTTAATTTAAACTTACAAATGTATTTTCTCGCTGTCTCTGTTCCCGCTAATGATGCAATTGTTGCCGCTGCTGTTATTACCGCTTTTGATTATTTTTGTGATTTATGTCAACCTACACAGGACTTGTAATTGCTGCTGCCGCTGTTGACACCTCCGCTGATGTTATCACTACTGCTGCTGTTACCGTTGTTGATGATGATGTTTTATAAAGTATTTGCATTTTATGATTTAAGTTACTCTTTCTGTTTTTGTAATTCCGTATTTTGTTGATTAGTTTTGTTTTAATTAATTATTTTATTTATTGGTTTTTAAATCAGTTTAAAATTTCTTGTTTTTATTATCCTGCGATTGTCACTTTGTTACTTGTTATTACTCACACAGTTATAATATTTTTGGTTACTAATAAATCAATTTAAAAAATGTTCCTTGTTTTTATTATCTTGCGATTGTCACTTCGTTGCTTGTTCTTGTTCACTTTATTTCAGGTTTTGCACAGTTATTTTTGTTATTATTTTTTTCTCGTGAAACTTTTCACTTAAGTATTGCTACTAAAGAAAAAAATGTTATATGATTTAGACTTCACTTTTTACTTTAGTAAACACTTCTGACTTGGTGTAAATTATTTTTTAAGACAATTTTTAACTTCACTTTGCACTTTTGACTCCATGTTAAACTATATTATTTTACTTTAGTACACACTTTTGACATGGTGTAAATTATTTCTTATAAAACAATTTTTAACTTCACTTTGCACTTTTAACTTCGTGTTAAACTATATTATTTTAACTTAACTTTTTATTTTAGTAGGCACTTTAACTTTAACTTCAATTTTTTTATTTTTCTTTACTATAGTAGGCACTTTGAACTCGTGCCCAACTATTTCTTTATAAGAGGCACTTTTGACCTCGTGCCCCACGTTGGGCGCCAATTAATTCCCGCGACAAGGGAATTTAAAAAAATATATTTGTTTTACATCCGCGAACGCGCGGATAAATGAAAACACGTGTGGTTCTCGTGGATTGCAGAATTCGAATCTTTATTTCTGAAATACTAATATACATACATTCATTTTGGTTTTATTTACCTAAAGTTAAAGCTGAAGTGTAAGCATCAGCTTGATTGAATCCAGAACAAAGAGTTAGTTACAATTTTAGCTTTGACAGAAAATTCCCGTTCTGTTTTCTTTACGATTGTTATTGACATGCGCTCTTGTGAGGGCGAGCGATATTGTTTTGATAATAATGGATTATTGGATTCAGGACGGAAAAAGCATATCGAATCCTTAAATAATCAAAAACGTTAATTATATTTCTAATTTATGAAACAGTGTAATTGTAAAGTGCAAAGATTCAATTTTATTTACAGTTATGGTAAGGTTTCTATGCGGAGGCTATCGTTAACTTGCATGCTCCTTATGATACTCCCAACAACAGCACTGTGATATTTTCAATTTTTGCTTTCAACCAGGAAATCGCTTGTATGTGCTTTTGCGTTTTGCTCTCAGCAATTCCATATTGACATGTAAAAATAATTATGATATGAGTATAATTTTGTATGAACGCATACATAATAATATTTATAGTCAATTTGGACTTGCATATTTAATAATTTTATTTGATTTTATATATACCGTAAATATTTTTGTGTTATATTTCTTACTAATAGAAATTAAATTTATCACAACATTATATACATATGTATGTATGTACATCTTCTATCATAGTAATCTTATGTCTCTGCACATGCCCATATCATAATCTTATTATCTGCTCATATAAGTTTTCTCCCTACGCACTGGGAGGATTTACAAAAAAAACAAGTTTTTTTCTTGGAGACAAGCTCCGTTCTTTATTCAATGCAACCTAAGTACAAAAAGCTCCTTAATATTATATGTTGTTGCAGTTTGGTCACCTTAGCTGCGCTGTCACTTCGTGCTGATAAGCAAAAGGTCGTGCTTCCGCTGGGAAGTGCATTCCGCAAGTGCACTAATTTAAGTGAAGTTGGCGATTTCGTAATAAAAGTTATGTTCGCGCATGTAGAGCCAATTCTGATTAATTTATGTGGTTTTGCTTAGGTCAGCTTGGGAACGGAATTGATTATATGAAATTGAGTTTAGGGTGTTAACTCCTCTCCCCTTAAGTTGGATCGTCATCGATCGATTAAAAATAAGGTATGTTGTTGAAACTGTTGGTTTTTTGAAGTGGATTTTCTTTTTCCAACATATTTGTCGTCAAATATTTTATATTAACGGGTGCTTCTGTTGGATGTGATATTTCGCGTACAACAACATTTTCTGTGCTTTTTTACAAACCAAGAAGATAATGATGATTGGTATCAAGATTATGCTGAGCCCAAGTAAAGAGAATTTATTTATTGTTGCATCCGTTCTTAAGTAATCGATAGTTTTTGGTGTTGTTGATATGAAGACTCCAAAGAGAGTATATTTAGACGTTTACTTTCTGATGGCGCTGGCTGCATTATTGATGAAACTACTTCTAATGTAGGCGCTTCAATATTCCAAAAATATTGGTTACCTATTTTGAGCGATGTGTTGTGGAACTTAATAAGGAAGGTACCTACTACTCTGTGGTTTTCCTTATCGTTATTAATTGTACCATTAAAATCGTTTAAAGGTAATAAGCCTGGTATTTCTACTCGGGTTGCACTCCTGCTCTCTGAGAGCACTCGTCAACAACTCGGTATAAGAGAACTGTGGGACGGCATTTCAAACTCCTTACGTACAGCTGCAACCGAAACCATTGGTTTTCGGAAAGTGCAAAAGAACAGCTGGTACGACGAGGTGTGCCGTGTCGCAGCGGAGGGAAAACAGGCTGCCTACCTCGCAACGTTACGATCGACCACAACACGTGCGGGATGGGATAGATACCGAGAGTTGAAGAGGGAAGCGGGACGCATTTGTAGACAGAAGACGAAAGAGGCCGAAATGCGTGAGTACGAAGAGCTTGATAAGCTGGCCGACAGGGGTAATCCTCGAAAATTCTACGAAAAGATGCGGCTTACAGAAGGTTTCAAGACCGGAGCATACTCTTGTAGAACCCCCAAAGGTGATCTAGTTATCGATGCCTAGAGCATACTTAAAATATGGAGGGAACACTTCTCCAGCCTGCTGACTGGCAGTGAACGCACAACACCAGGAGAAAGCGAACCCGATACCCCAATCGATGACGATGGAGCAGACGTTCCATTGCCCGACCATGAAGAAGATCGAATAGCAATTGCCCGCCTGAAAAACAACAAAGCGGCGGGGGCCGATGGAGTGCCGGCCGAGCTATTCAAACACGGCGGCGAAGAGCTGATAAGGTGCATGCATCAGCTTCTTCGCAAAATATGGTCGGACGAAAGTATGCCCAACGACTGGAACTTAAGTGTGCTATGCCCAATCCATAAAAAAGGAGAATTGTGTGAAAGATTAAAGCCCACCGTCAGCAAACTGATTGGACCTTATCAGTGTGGCTTTAGACCTGGTAAATCAACAACCCACCAGATATTCACGATGCGCCAAATCTTGGAAAAGACCCGTGAAAGGAGAATCGACACACACCACCTCTTCGTGGATTTCAAAGCTGCTTTCGACAGCACGAAAAGGAGCTGCCTTTATGCCACGATATCTGCATTTGGTATCCCCGCAAAACTAATACGGCTGTGTAAGCTGACGTTGAGCAACACGAAAAGCTCCGTCAGAATCGGGAAGGACCTCTCCGTGCCGTCCGATACCAAACGAGGTTTCAGACAAGGCGATTCCCTATCGTGCCACTTTTTCAACCTGCTTCTGGAGAAAATAGTTCGAGCTGCAGAACTCAACAGAGAAGGTACCATCTTCTGTAAGAGTGTACAGCTGCTGGCGTATGCCGATGATATTGATATCATCGGCCTCAACACCCGCGCTGTTAGTTCTGCTTTCTCCAGACTGGACAAGGAAGCAAAAGAAATGGGTCTGGCAGTGAACGAGGACAAGACGAAATATCTCCTGTCATCAAACAAACAGTCGTCGCACTCGCGACTTGGCACTTACGTCACTGTTGACAGTCATAACTTTGAAGTTGTGGATAATTTCGTCTATCTTGGAACCAGCGTAAACACCACCAACAATGTCAGCCTAGAAATTCAACGCAGGATTACTCTTGCCAACAGGTGCTACTTCGGACTAAGTAGGAAATTGAGAAGCAAAGTCCTCTCTCGACAAACAAAAACCAAACTCTATAAGTCACTCATGATTCCCGTCCTGCTCTATATGGTGCAGAGGCTTGGACGATGTCAACAACGGATGAGTCGACGTTGCGAGTTTTCGAGAGAAAGGTTCTGCGAAAGGTTTATGGTCCTTTGCGCGTTGGCCACGGCGAATATCGCATTCGATGGAACGATGAGCTGTACGAGATATACGACGACATTGGCATAGTCCAGCGCATTAAGAGACAGCGGCTACGCTGGCTAGGTCATGTTGTCCGGATGGATGAAAACACTCCAGCTCTGAAAGTATTCGATGCAGTACCCGCCGGGGGAAGCAGAGGAAGAGGAAGACCTCTACTCCGTTGGAAAGACCAAGTGGAGAAGGACCTAGCCTCGCTTGGAATATCCAATTGGCGCCACGTAGCGAAGAGAAAAAACGACTGGCGCGCTGTTGTTGACTCGGCTATAATCGCGTAAGCGGTGTCTACGCCAGTAAAGAAGAAGAATTCCACATTAATTGGTTTTTTTTTTTTATAATGGAATGGTATGAATTTTTGTAGTACTCAGTGGATTTGCTTATTTTGTCTTTAATGCCTAACAAGTTATTTTCAATGTTTAACATCCTAATTTTTTTTTTTTGGTTTTGTTAGATGTAAATTTATATTTTCTGTTCTGTTCTGTGATTGGTATTGTCGTAGTTTCTCACTTATTTTTTGGTTAAGTCTCTCCTCAAGGTAGTAGGTAGTAGAAAATTTTGAAAATCGATCTATGAATGTTAACAAATCAGATTTTGAATTCGTGTAAATGTCCATGTGTATGATCGGATTCTTAGCCCTTGGGGTTTCAGTCATTGCGAACTTAGGTTTCACTGGTTTTCGATGGTATTTTATTCTATTGCTTGTATCGCAATTATTAATATACTTCTGCATCAAAGTTTTTAAATTTGGATAATATTTATATTTTTTTAATCCGTTGTTTTCATTAACACCAGTGTGACCTGTTTCATTTTTATGGTACATGTGAATATGTATAAATGTTTCATTTTCTGAGGCCATATTTTTGCGTTGTTAGAACATCTGAAATTTTTGAAATTTGGCTTATTTTTGTATATATCTACAATTTTTGGCCGTAAAGTAATGTATTTTTCATCGTCGTGATAGGTTTCGTTCTAAAATTTGTTACTGAAATATTACTTAGATCATCTAAACTGATGTAAATTTGTTTTTTTTTTTATTAATTTCTTTACTTTTAATATTTGTAAATATGTATAATTTGAACAGGTAATCTATTTACTACTGTCTCTAAAATGCCAATGTAATAACTTGTATCATCAGTTTGGGGATGCATTGTAATTGTATCCTTACTTCCGTTATTATTTAAAGAGATTGAACTGTCGTCATTACCTACATACGTTTACTTCATGAGTATCAAAATTGATTCTGCTTAAAAAATCTACTACACGATTATCTCCCCCCTAAGTGTAATCGATGTTTAGATTGTAGTCGCCTGGTTTGACTAACCATCGGTAACCATTTTAGCGGCTGCTGACCGGACGGAATATTAAATTTAACGCCATACAAATATGGGCGAAAATATCCAACAGCCCAAAAAATAGCCAAAAGTTTATTTTCTGTAACCGAATAATTACGCTCATGGTTGTTCAAAGTTCGGCTGGCAAAGCAAACAGGATATTTGTCTTGCTGCAACGCTGCACCGATTGCGAAGGAGCTGGCATCGGTTGCCGACTCAAAACGTTTGCTAACATCCGGATACTTAAGCACTAGAATTTCTGTGATTATTCGCTTTAGTTTTTCGAGCGAATTGATAAAATTTGGATCATTCATATATATTTTGGCGTCTTTCTTTAGAAATTTTACCATCGGGTATGCAACATTTGCGAAATCCTTAATAAATATGCGATAATAGCCGCACATACTGAGAAATGATTTTATTTGTTTAACGGATTTTGGAATGTTTAGTTCTAAGGTAGTTTTTATTTTATTTGCATTAGGTTTAATGCCTTCAGGTGTCAAAATGTGCCCTAGGTATAGGGTTGTTTTGAGAAGAATATACATTTTTTTATTAAGATTTCGTTTCTCTTAACTTCGCCAAAACTTGTTTGATACTTGTAACATGTTCGTCAAAACTGGTGGAAAAAATAAGTATATCGTCCAAATACACAACACCAAATTTGTTAACAAAATCTTTCAAATTACTGTTAATAAGTCTTTGAAACGTTGCTGGAGCATTTTTTAGGCCAAAAGGCATCCGAACGCTTTCGTAATGTGCGTAAGGAGTAGAAAAAGCAGTTTTCAGCTAGTCTTCTTCTTTGACAAAGATTTGGTGAAATCCTTTTGCTAAATCAATGTTCGGTATTGAAAATTTGTCATCCGTTGTAATTTCGTTTTAGAAACAAATATCAAATTCGCGGCAACTCACCTTTGATTTGGCGATGACTTTGCGGTCGGTTGAAGAAAAAAACTTGGTTGTTTGACGGAGAACCGTATATGCGCGCGGATCGTAAGAAAAAGAAGCCTTGGCCTCGTCCGCCAGTTCCTTTTGTTGATTGGGTGTGGTGTCCTCATGTGTGGTGCGAAAGGTGTGGTGTAAAAGATGATGTGTTGAGTGTGGTACGTAGTGTGGGATGACCGGAAATGATCCGCATGATGCCAATGTGTTGAGTATAGGATGTGCAGTGTGGGGTGAAGATGTGTTGATTATGGTGTGTAGTTATATTATATTTAGAGGGGGGTCAGGTGCTCATTTAGCCATCCCGGCCCCCCTAAACGACTGTTTAGCCTAAAAGGCGCTGCAGCTGTTGCAGCGTTGCCACAACGCTGCTCAGACCCGTAGATCGACGCGATGGTGGCCCAGGCTGTCGACGCCGCAATGATGTTGCACTCCGCTGGGGTGCGGAACGAGCTGCGGGTTGGACTCGGGGTATGCGGCCGCGATGGTTGGTTGGCCGGCTCACTTCGCGTGACGAGCTGCGGTGTAGCAGCGTGTGATGCGGCCGGTGGCACATTTGGCACAGCCCACGTGACTCACACTCTGTAGTCGCATGAGTGTGCGACAGGCAGTTGAGGCAATGCCCGTGGGCCTGAGCCACTTGCTGCCGTTGCAAAGGCCGCATACCCCTGAATATTCCACAATGGTGGAGACGATGAGGGCGTCGACAGATGGGACACCTTATCCGACGGGTCTCTGAAGTCCTCGCTGCAGTCGATGGTGGTCGGGTGCCACCACGAGGTGCGGGGGTAAGCACCGCTGCGGGCGCGGTTGCCGGTACAGGTGCCGGCGTTGTTGCCGGTGTAGTTGTCGGCGTTGTTGCCGGTGTAGTTGCCGGCGCTGTTGCAGCCACAGTTCGGGGCGCTGTTGTAGGCCCGGTGCGTGGCGTATTGATAGCCCGAGCGGTCGACGAGGTTGCGACTGATGTGTCTACATCCATGGTGATCTATGTATAAAAGAGATTGTTAATTAGAAAGCTGTCATACAATTGGATATTGGCAATCGTGCCACGATATGTGGCATGAATAGGCCGTCGTATGGATCGACCATTTTTTGTTAGTTTTCTTTACGGTTTGTTATTTTTATTTACGGTTCGTTATTTTTATTCACGGTTTGTTATTTTCGGACGGTTGTTATTTTTGTAACGGTTGGTATTGGCGTATTTCTCGTTTTCATTTGATTAGCTGATTGGGACACGATAATATCGGTTTGTTTCCAAGTTCCAAGTTTAGGCGGCTGTTCAGGAGTCTTCCAGCGGTATCTTTTGTGGAGATCCTTTATATATTCGTCCTTCCATCGGCGGCTGAAATCATGATGGAGAATTTTAATTCGTTCCCATCGATTTAATAGAGATAGCGACTCCACGCCTGGCTCAGGAATGGCCAGGATGGGTGCTCCTTTTAGAAAATGCCCTGGAGTTAAGGCAGTGAAATCTGAGGGGTCTTGCGATAGTACTGTGAGTGGCCGTGAATTGAGAACGGCTTCAATTCGATTTAATAGCGTCGTGAACTCTTCGTAATTGAATTTATAATTTCCAGCTACCCCTTTGAAATGGGATTTGAAGCTTTTCACAGCTGATTCCCATAAACCGCTCATATGAGGAGCGCTTGGGGGTATAAATTGCCAGTTGATACCTTGAGGTGCGTACTTTTGTACGATGTCGGGTGACACTTGTTTTAGGAAATCCACAAATTGCTTTTCGGTGGCTCGTTGAGCTCCAATGAACGTTTTGCCATTGTCGCTCATGATCTTTGATGGGTAGCCACGTCGAGCGACGAAGCGAGCAAATGCCGCGAGAAAAGCCTCCGTCGTCAGATTACTACACAGCTCAAGGTGTACTGCCTTTGTCGTGAAACATACAAACACAGCCACATAGCCTTTCATGAGAGTGGGAGACCTTAACATAGAAGCCTTTACCTGGAAAGGCCCAGCAAAATCAACACCTGTTGTGGTGAAAGGCAGAGCGAAATTGCAGCGTTCCGGTGGAAGTGCTGCCATAATCTGCGTCCTCATCTTCTGTTTATGCATAGTGCAGATCTTGCACATGAAAATGCACTTTTTTATTTGAGGTTTAAGTCGGGGAATATAGAACTCTTGGCGGATTATATATTGCATTAGGCGATATTCCGCGTGCAACATTAGTATATGTACATACTTGAGTAGCAATGTTGCAAGTCGAGACTTCTCTGTTATTATTAGAGGATGGCGTTCGTTATATGTCAGACTTGAGTTAGCAAGCCGACCATTAGCACGAAGCAGACCTTTCGTATCCAGAAATGGGTTGAGAACTAAGAGTGAGCTCTTTTTATCAATCGGCTTCGATTCTCTTAGTGCTGATATATCGCGGCTGAAGTAGCGCGCTTGTGTGTATGCAATTAGTGCGACCTTTGCCTTTTGTAACTCTAGGTGCGACACTGTGTTGCATGGAGAATTTTGTGATCCCTTGATTTTGCTTTTGAGTTGCTCTATAAATTTGAACATATAAGCAACTACTCTGAGAGCTCTTGGAAACGATGAAAATCGTTCAAGGATGTCGGTATCATCCAATAATGTATGAAAGGAGGCGATTTTTCGACCTTCTGGGGCGATAATGTTGCGCATGGGGGATTGTGGCCAAGAATCAGGAGATTCTATCAACCATCGGGGGCCATTCCACCAGAGGGTAGTAGTGGCAAGGTGCAGTGGCTTGCACCCTCTTGTACCTAGATCGGCAGGATTGTCAGCACTGGCTACGTGACGCCACGTGGCTGATCCCACTAGGTCAAGAATTTGAGACGTTCGGTTAGAAATATACGTCTTCCATGCATGTGGTGGTTTTTCCAACCAGGCTAGTACAATTTCTGAATCGGACCACATATATAGTTTGCATTTTGTCATATTTAAATGCATTTGCACCATGGCTACTAATTTTGAAAGTAGTAGTGCGCCACATAACTCAAGTCGTGGGAGACTTATAGTTTTTAAAGGTGCCACCTTTGCTTTTGCTACTAATAAGTGGCTTGTGGTCGTGGTATCACTTTGCGTGCGCACATAGATAGTAGCGCCTTATGCCTTTTCTGAGGCGTCACAAAAGCCATGTAATTCGACTTTGTGTTCGGGGGAGTAGTATACCCATCGTGGAATTTGTATCTGAGAAATGTCATTCAGATTTTTTGCGAACTGGGATCATTTTTCTAAGCGAAGAGGTTTCACTTGTTCGTCCCAGTCGGTTCCATCTAGCCATAATTCTTGTATTAAGATTTTCGCTTGGATCATAATTGGCGAAAGCCATCCTGCGGGGTCGAAAAGTTTTGCCACCGAGGATAAAATCTGTCTTTTCGTTATGGCTGATAATGCGGATATGGACTCTGTCGTGTATGAGAACTGGTCCGATATCGCATTCCATTGGATGCCTAGCGTTCTTCCAGACAGAATATCGTCTACATACGTTTGTGTTTTTAACACCTGGGTCGCCAGAGGAAATTCTGCCAATTCGTGGAGCGTTCGAATGGCTAAATATGGGGCACAGTTTACGCCAAAGGTAACTGTTTTTAATTTAAAGTCGGGTAAAGGACTGGTGGGGGATATTCGGAACATAATACGTTGAAAATCTTGGTCGTCTTTGTGTACGCCTATTTGCCGATACATTTTTTCAACGTCCCCATTGAATACGTATTTGTATATACGCCAGTTTAGAATAAGCAGCATTAAATCAGGTTGGAGCGTGGGTCCCGTAAACAGGATATCGTTTAGGGAATTCCCCGAGCTAGTGGATCTTGAGGCGTTGAAAACAACTCTTACTTTAGTTGTCTTTTTATCTGGCTTTACTACTGCATGATGTGGCAAGTAAAAGGAGTAGTATTTGCCGTTGACGATTTTCTCCCCTGGGTTTACTTCCTCCATATGATCTAAATGGAGGTATTCTTCTAACACACCATCATATTCAGATTTGAGTTCGCCTTTTTTAAGTAGGTTTCTTTCCATACTTAAAAACTGCTGAATTGCAGAGGTGCGAGAGTGACCTAAGGCGAGTGTGTTAGGAAATTGTTGCTTAAGTGGTAGTCGTACGACGTACCGACCATTTTCTGATCTAGCAGTTGTGGCTTTGTAAAAATCCTCACAATACTGATCTTCAGGGGTTGTGACTGATATGGGGGGGAGTTCTTCTAGTTCCCAAAATTTTCTCAATTGTGAATTGAGGTACTCATTTGAGACTTCCTCAACTTGAGTTGTTAATGTTGTAACTGGTTCCGCAACTAGTCCGCTTAGGACCCATCCGAAAATGGTATTTTGCGCCAGAAGTGTTTCGGTAATTTTTTCAATACCTTCAAGAATAATTTGTGGTATTAGATCGCTGCCTAATAGTAGATCTATTTGAGCGGGGGTGTTGCAGTTGGGGTCTGCTAGCTTTAGGTGTGAAACCTTTTGCCAATGTTTGCTATTTATGTGATAGCTGGGTAACATATTGGTTAATTGCGGTAAGACAATAGCTTCTGCTTGTATGCGCTTATCCGCTTTGGGGGAAAAGAGGGTAATGGGGCAGATTTTATTTGAGTTTTGAACAACTCTTCCGCCTGTTCCCGTGATTTCAAAGTTGGCCAGTTTTGTTGGCAACTGTAGCCTGTTTTGTGCCCTAGACGCTATAAAGGATCTTTGTGATCCTTGGTCTATTAAGGCTCTGAGTTTAAACAGTTCTCCTCGGTGCTCGATGGAGGCAACTGCTGTGGGTAAAAGTACCCTACTGTGATTTTCGCTATGTAGCGATTGGGTTTTTAATGCCTTTGAGCAGCATGGTGCTTCCTGGCAGATTTCAGAATTTGCTGTGGCAACTAATCCTGTTGCTCGTTTAATGTTTGCATTGTTTGGGGGTGAGCTGGAAAAATTTGTTATATGTAACATCGAATGATGTCTTTTATGGCAGTAAACGCAATTAAATTTGCTTTCGCAATCTTTAAGCGTATGCGCATGTGACATACAGTTGGTACATAATTTTTTCGATCTTACGAAATTGTTTCGATCGCTAACATTCATTTTTTTGAATTTTTCGCATAATTTTAACCTGTGACCTCCTCTGCGCAGTTCGCATGACGTTTGTTTATATTGTTCGGAAGAGAACGATTGATTTTTAAAAAGGTTTCTATTTGAATTATTGTGACTATTGGCTTGGGGCTTGTGGAAGCTTCTATTGAAGTCTTGCTGAATACCTTTTGGTTTACTTGTATTTATTTTTTTGTCTACCCTTTCTGCGATTTCGTACTGGGTGGTGAGAAAATCTCTCATTTGTTGCCACGTTGGGCACTTTTTACGTGATGAGAGCGATTGCTTCCACAATAGTAAAGACTTTTCTGGTAATGCTGCTGTGCATATATTCACCAGTATAGGGTCCCAGTTGTCTGTGGGAATGTTTTGGGTCGATAAAATCGACAAACAATTGGAAACAGTGGATTGAAGTTTGATAAATTATTCACTGGTTTCCTTTTGAATTTTTGGCAAGTTCATCAGAATTGGTATCTGCTTATCGACCAATATTCGTTCATTCTCGTATCTTGATTTTAAAGCTTCCCAAGCCATATTAAAGTTGTCGTCATTTAATGCGAACTGTTTTACTATGACGCCAGCTTGACCTTTCGTTTTGTATCGGAGGTGATACAATTTTTGCGCATTAGATAATTTTGGGTGGTTTATGTAAACGGCTGTGAACATGTCCCGGAAGGACGGCCATTGTTCATAACCCCCATGAAAAATTTCTGTGTCACATGCGGGCACCTTGAGGTGGATGCCCGAACTTGCCTCTTGACTTTGTACTTGTGTCATCTCTACTCGCGGAAGTGGAGTAGGTGCAATTGCATTAATTAATTTTAGCTGATCTGAAATCATAGCTTTCGTCTCTTCGTACTGGTCTAAGCAGTTTTCATATTTGGAGTATGCTGAAGATTTGAAATTTTCAGGTTGATCTGATTCGTCAGATTCTACGATTGCGTCATATGCCGCTTGGAGACGCGTCCAAAAATTGTCTAAATTATCTTTTTTGATTTCTAAGACCGATTCAGAATTGTCTTGAATCGGTGAGGATGAAAATCGAGTGCAGTATCGTATCAAACTGTCACTCTCAGCAATGAATTTTGCATACGAAATATCTTTACCCCTCTATCTCTATTTTTGTAGCACCTTGCTTTGAGCGTGTAGCCTCAGCAGGAGTACATGGGCTCTTTTCATCTAAAACCATTTTTGGAACTTTTAGTGACTGTGTTGTTTTAGATTCCTTTGAGTCTGAACTCATTTAAAGATTTATAGAATGAATTAAAACGTCTTAGTGAAAACTAGACTTGTAGATATTTAGAAAACGTGTATAAAGTATACTAGTATATAGTATATAAAATGTTGAAAAGAAGACTCTTTTGTATGTATGAGTTTCAAAAAATCAATAAAACCAATGGCTTTTTGATAAATCGAGATTTCGAAAAATGTTTTCGTTTCTATATGTATTTATATATGTATATGTGTAGACGTGAACTCTTAAATAAATAAGAGTTTTGAACGAACTTAATATGATAAGACGCTTTACGTATTTTATAGGGTTTGTAACCGCGAACTCTTTTAAGTTAATAAGAGTTTTGACCGAATTGTTTAGACGTGAACTCTTTTATATAAATAAGAGTTTTCCAAATCACGTAAAGAATATCGCTTAAATTTGATTTTGTTATTTATTATAGACCGGAAAAAAATTTTTTTTTATATATGTTTATTCTTTTATGTATATTGTTTTATATATTTTATGTCCAAATTTCCTATAGGGTATATCTATAGGGGGATCTTTTATTTATTATGTGCTAATGAGCGCTCGTTTTAGAGATCACTGCACTTTGTACATATGCATGTATGTACATATGTATTACGCTTTTGGTTTTTGCACAATCCTGCTTGTTTTTGTTGATCAAAAATCAAGGGGTATTGCGGGAAATATGCCAATGTGGACTTTGAGTATCTTTTATAAGCAATCCTGCTTGGTTCTGTTAGACGAAAACCAAGGGGTATCGCACAATATATGCCAATTTGGACTTTGAAGCAGTGAGCGTATCTACATATGCGACGATACTTATGTACAAATTTGTATTTTATAAAAGTCCTTTTTTGTTATAGTTATTGTTATATAATTGTACCCAATGTCGATTGGGTGTTTGTATATATTGTCTATATTGATATGCGTCCGTATGTGCATATATATATACGCGTGTATATATATATGTATATATGTTTGTACGAAAAACACCGAAAAGAGAATTAACCGACTGCAGGTAATTTTCTCAAGTTCACTCGTTTTTTTTTTTTTGTTTTATATATATTTTTATATTGCGCCGCGTATACTTATACATGTATATGTATATACATATGTTCGCAGTGGTAAGAAGCCGCGAAAGGAGAATTTAATAATTTTTAATTATAGATATAAGTATGTATGAATGTATAAATATGTATTTGAAATATATTTTGATTTAAGAGAAAGAGCAAGTTATGCTCTTCGTATGTTATAATGGTATAAGTGGTATATGTATATGTATGTATAAATATGCCTTTGAAATATATTTTGATTTAAGAGAAAGAGCAAGTTACGCTCTTCGTATGTTATAATGGTATAAGTGGTATATGTATATGTATGTATGTATGAAACAGAATTTTATTTGCGCAAATCTTTTTTTTCTTATGATTGCCTAGCTTATTTTAGGCAATCCTGCTTATACTTGAATAAGTATTTACCGGTAATCAATAATCCGCTATGCGCAGTACCAAACTGCTTTGTTTGCGGTTTCTCGGTTTCTACCGGAAAATAAACCGGACACCGAAAACAGCTTGGTTCTCACTGCTTTTTTGACCGGAATTTTAGTCAAGCCGTAAATTTAATTATATGAAATTAAATCATACATACATAGGTACATGTGTATAATACAAAAATTGAAAGTAACGATACAATCGCTTTGTTTTCCTCCAGGGGCTTTTGGGGATAGTAAGGTAGTATGGTAAGAGTTTACGTGTGTATGTATGTGTGTGTGGGCCTTGTGCGTGTGCCTGTGCTGTCGCCTGTCTGTTCTCTCCTGTCCTTGTGTTGCTGGCGCTGTAGCTGTGCTCTTGTTATGAATTTTTCTTGTTCGTGGGTTATGTCACTGCACTATCACTTTATATGCACATATGCATGTATATCGCAGGTGTCTGGTTCTTTTTACTCGGGTTTTCCTCTCTACACTGCACTTTTTGTCACCACACTCTTTTTTTCTTTTTTTTTTCGCTTGTGGGTTAGATTTGAACCCACTAACACTTTACATACATATATCTGTGTATTGTATGTATGTATATGCTATTTGTTCACTGCACTTTTGCCGCCTCACTTCGTTAGGCTTGTTACAGCACTTATGCACGTAATGTAATTATGTATGCACATATGTATATGTATGTATATAATGCTGGCCCCAACGGGTCTTGTTTAACCTATGTGTACATATGTATGTCACCACCACCTTTTTTTTTTTTGCACAATTGTTTAAACCACTTTCACTGTTTTTTTTTGTTGTGTCACCTCACCACTTTTGACCACTTGTAGAATTTGTTTTCCGTTTTTTTTTTTTGTTTTGCTAACTGTCACCTCACCACCGTTGTCTTTTGACCACTTGTAGAATTTTCGTTTTTTTTCTAACTGTCACACCTCAGAACCGTTGTCTTTCGACCACTTTTAATACTTTTTTTTTTTGTTCGCTAACTGTGTCACGCCACTGGATTTTTTTTTTTTTTTTTTTAACTGTGTCACGCCACCTTTGGGTGTTTTTTTTGTTTTTTTTTTTTTTGTTTGTTAACTGTGTCACGTCACTTTATTATTATTATTATTTTTTTTTTTTTTTTTTTTTTTTTTTTTTTTTTTTTAATTAGGTTATCGCGATTCGCGTTACCGCCACGGGGTTTTTTTTTTTTGTGTGTTGTAAAGACTTGTTGATTTTTCACAAGTGCCGTCCGGTACGGCTCGAAGGACCATAGAAACAAATATCAAATTCGCGGCAACTCACCTTTGATTTGGCGATGACTTTGCGGTCGGTTGAAGAAAAAAACTTGGTTGTTTGACGGAGAACCGTATATGCGCGCGGATCGTAAGAAAAAGAAGCCTTGGCCTCGTCCGCCAGTTCCTTTTGTTGATTGGGTGTGGTGTCCTCATGTGTGGTGCGAAAGGTGTGGTGTAAAAGATGATGTGTTGAGTGTGGTACGTAGTGTGGGATGACCGGAAATGATCCGCATGATGCCAATGTGTTGAGTATAGGATGTGCAGTGTGGGGTGAAGATGTGTTGATTATGGTGTGTAGTTATATTATATTTAGAGGGGGGTCAGGTGCTCATTTAGCCACGTTTAATTTACGATAATCTACTACTATTCTCCATTTTTTCTCGCCAGTTATGTCTGTCTTCCTATGTACGATCCATAAGGGACTATTAAGTTGGTTGCTACATATATTTCTAGACTAGGCAAACACTAAGTGTTGCCAGGTGCAATCTGACATTTCCATTGGAAAGTTTGACATTTTTTAGCATAACATCACTCAGAACGTTTTGTCACTTAATCGTGAATTGTTTTATTTACAGGGAATTAAAAAATTCATCTCGGCCAAAAAATTTAATTAACTCGTGAGCATTTTTGTGCGATTATTTTTCACAACTTTCGAGGTGGATTATCACGACAAGAGTGCATCGATGAACTAAAATCTTTATGTGGCTATGAAGCACCATCCTATAGCACTGTGAAAAACTGGTACAACGAATTCAATCGTGGCCGACGCTCGCTCAAAGACGAATTCCGTGAAGGTCGTCCAAAAACTGCCGTTGCGCATACCTTCAGATAGAGGCATGCCTATGCATTTCTCCCACCAGCATACATTCGATATTGCATGAACAGCTGGGCGTAAAAAAGGTTTGTTCTCGTTGGATCCCGCACAATTTGACAATAGCTCAAAAAAAAGGCTCGTGTGGATTGGTGTAAAGAAATGCTGAAAAAATACGATCGCGGTGCTTCAAAAGACGTTTATAAGATCGTCACAGGTGACGAATCATGGATCTATGCGTATGAGCCCGAAACAAAACAGCAATCGACCGTGTGGGTCTTCCAAGACGAGCTAAGTCCCACGAAAACAATATATATATATTTTCGTTGATAAATATGCCAATTTTCATTATTAGGCCAGAAATATATATAGCAGCCCTCGTATAAGCAGAGCTACCTTTATAATGCTTTGTTTCAGCATATCTGTAATTTGTGCACTTAGTTCTTTTACGTGTATTTGAGAATATTAATAATCTGGTTAACTGCTGACCTTCTGTGTAAATTAAATCGTGATAATTATTGAGTTTTTTTTTTATAGCACTCTTTTCTTCTTTATTTTAATTTTTATATAAATTTTGTAAAACTTTTTCATTTATACTGATTGTATTTAAATTATGAAACTCGTTTATTTTACTGTATGGATAATCTTTCACAAATTTAATTTCGATGTTATTTACAGTACTACTTTCTTTGTCCATATTAATAATTGCCTTAAGTGGTTTTAAAATATTTTTTTTTGAGATTTGCATCAAAAGTTTTTCCCTCAAAGCAGGTTTAGTTCCATGACATTGTTGCATCTCTTTGAAATTCTTTTGATAAATTGGTAATAATCTCAAAATTAATTTTAGTTTCACTAGAGATTTAAATTTGAATGGAACTTGAAGTGGAATTCTTATGTAGTAAGTTAGCACTTTTTCATTTATGTAAAAGTAAATTTATGTAAAAGAAGAGAGTACTAAATATAAAATTGTTGCATCTCTTTTAAATTCTTTTGATAAATTGGTAATAATCTCAAAATTTATTTTAGTTTCACTATTTAGAGATTTAAATTTGAATGGAACTTGAAGTGGAATTCTTATGTAGTAAGGCAGCACATTTTCATTTATGTAAAAGTGAAGAGGTTGAGCCAGTATCTACTAAATATAAAATTGTTGCATCTCTTTTAAATTCTTTTGATAAATTGGTAATAATCTCAAAATTAATTTTAGTTTCACTATTTAGAGATTTAAATTTGAATGGAACTTGAAGTGGAATTCTTATGTAGTAAGGTAGCACTTTTTCATTTATGTAAATGTGAAGTGGTTGAGCCAGTATCTACTAAATATAAAACAGTATTATTTTCAATGTGTAGCTCTATTATGAGTAATGTTTCTTTGAGGCTATAATATGAAAATTTTAAACTTGGTTTCTATCCATTTCATCAACTTAGCTCACTTCTTCTAAAATTTGGGGTATTATTATATTAATTGGAATTTTAAAACCGAAATTTATTATTAATTTAACTAGAATAATACTTTGTCTCTGGCCTTGGCCAAAAACTTCTATTTTCATCAGGATAGAATTACTGAAAATTTTTATTATGATTTCTCAAATGTTGTTGATTTATTTTATATTCTTGTTGATCTCTGTTATAGTTGTAGCTTAAATCTGTATGTCTACTTTGTTTTGCATAGTTATGGTAATCATCATTAAAATTAGTACTATTACATTTATTCTGATTACAAATTAAGCCTTCGCTTTCTAATATATAATAGGCATTACTATTACTCAAAAAGGTTCTTAAAATAATTTTTTCATTATTTAGAGGGCTGAATTCGGTTGGTTTATATTCAAACTTTTCGTTTAATTTGTATAATATATTCATATTATTTATATCAGTATGTCGAAGTGCAAACGCTTGCTGGTTAAGTTGATGCTATGTTTCATTAATGCCGAAAGTTTTGATTAAGGTTGCTTTGATTTCGGTAACGAATAGCATGTAATGCCTTACCTCGAATTTTATTTACGATTACCCTTCGGTATACGTATTCGGATACTATGGGATCTGTTTACAGCATTGCCAGTACAGCCTCAAATTCTCTTAAAAATGAAGAGAGGGCATATATGTCGTCTCCACGGAATTTGTGAACATATTCGCATGCTATTGGATCTGTATACAGCATTATTAGTACGGCGTCGAATTCTCTTAAAAATTAAGAGAGTGCATATATGTGTCATCTTCACAGAATTTGTGAACTCTGTGTGCATTTTTCACAATGTCGCTCACTGACAGCTGCAATACTGGTCGGTTCTCATGGGAACAAAT
The DNA here is from genome assembly GCA_027475135.1 of Bactrocera correcta. NCBI lineage: Eukaryota > Metazoa > Arthropoda > Insecta > Diptera > Tephritidae > Bactrocera > Bactrocera correcta. Next base: position 55,005,761 of record CM050322.1, read on the forward strand.
TGGATTAGTGGTCATTGCCAAGTAATGCTAGTCGAAGATACTAATTAAATTGTTGAGGTACTGAACTATGAATGTTAAGTACAGTTTTTCACTTCAAAAAAATTTAAAAAGAAGTGGTGTGTTTTGGTGGTACCAGGGCTTTTTGAAGGTTCGATAAGAGGTTGCAGATAAAGACCGGAAGAATGAGCAAATCCAAAGTGAAAACGATGCTCATTGTCCTTTTTGACAGCGTAGGCATCATCCACCATGAATTTGTTCCAGGAAACTCAAACCAAGGGTTAATCGGGCCCGACAAGCCATCGCAGCTGATTGGAAGTTGCACCACGACAACGCCCCGGCTCACACCGCCCTTCTTGTCAACAGCAACGCTTTCGCAGCCTCACTACAGCTTAGATGTGGACCCCCGTTTTCTTTCTTTGCCTGAGAAAAATTAAGTTGGTTGCAAACTTTTGCACTAACTATAACTTAGTCAATTTCTTACCGATTTTCGAAAAAGAAACATTCGTTAATCCCAGCATTAAACGTACTTTAAGAATCAAATCTTATTTTTTTTAGTTTTATTATAAAATAGTGTTTGAAAATGTTGTTTGTGGCGCAAAAACAAAAAAATCTCTTAAGCTCTTTAAGATATTTTTATATAATTCGAAACGTCTGAGTTTTCTCTTTCTTAAAACTAGATTAGTTAAGCAAGTAATTTTGGCTGCTTTTTGAAATTCAATTAGAACAAGTAAGAAAGGACTAAGTTCGGGTGCAACCAAATATTTTATAGGGGAAGACGGGGTACATTTGACACTTTCATTTAAAAGTCCTTTATTTTCTACCAAATATAATATAATTTAAAATGAGTTACAGCTTTAAAAGCACCAGGGTTTGGATAATTAGTAATGAAAGTAAAAAGTTGGAAAAACACTTAAAGCTGTTTTTTATTTGAAATTAAAAAATAATACATAATTTGTCAAATGTCCCCACTAAGGGGCACATTTGACTTATTCGGGGGCACATTTGACAAGCATATTTTCCGTGAAACTTTCTTTTTTTTAAATTTAATTTGGTTTTCATTTAAATAAAACTCATCTTTTATAGTTTGTTTCTGAATGTTTTATTATAATAACCGTAAATGTATTCATAAAATAATACCACTACTTTTGGAAAAACATACATATCAACGACAATTATTTTGGGAATAGAAGATAAATTTCAATATTTCAGACAATTTATTTAATGTATAAGCTTCCAAAGTTAACATCAAACAAATATTTAGCGCGGCAGCGAGAAGTTGAAGCTGGGTTATTAGGAGTCGGAAGTTTAAACTCAATTTCGCTTCTAAGAGTTATAGATATGTCTTCCACAACTGGTTTTACAAAAACCCAGTTGTCTGGAGATAGTCTACGCAAATAATTTATGTTGAAGGTAGCATCGCAAAATACCTCTCCAATTTCACCAATGTAATAAAAAGGCTTCATACCATTTTCCCCAAAGTTTACCATAACGTATTCTCCAACCTTTAAATTCTCATCATCCAATAACGAAAATTTTAGCAAACAATTATCTTTGTTGACACATTTCTCTGTGCTGTCTGATCTCAGACTGATAATACTTTCGTCAGATGATGTAAGGTTTTCATTTAATGAACGCTTATTTGGTTTTGATTTTTGTTTTTTTTTTTTGATTTTTCTTGCTTTCTGTTGAAAATTTTAGAGAACGTTTGGAAAACTGAGCGATTCTCTTATCCAAAGCTCGATTTTTTTCTGGTGAACTAGTGAGGATTCGCGAAGATCCACTTTTCTGTGTTATGTTTGGCGCCAAGCGCGCAATAGGCCTCAAATGTTCTGGTGTTAAAGTTTGTGTTGGAGTTACTTCAGAAGCCCGTGAAAGCGATTGAGAACTTATAGGAGTGATCACTAGTGTGTTTTGTGGATAGATAATTGGTAAATTATCTTGCTCTTGCTCCAATTCCACTAAGAAATCACTATCCATGAATATCTGTGAATTCAAAGGATAAATATTTACCTGTAGCTCTGAAGCCACTTAATATATTACTCGTAGTAAAAGCCATTTCAAATGGATGACGAGTCAATTTTGCTACATCGTAAATGCTTATATGCTTTCCATGATGACTAATCATAAAATCACTGAAGGACTTTTTGCAAAATTTTTTGAAAGGCCCGAATACTGAAACGTCTAGTGGTTGAAGACGGTGAGTGGTATGCGGTGGAAATGACAATAAAGTTATGCCGTTATCACGGCAATATATTATGCTTTCAAGACTACAATGTGAAGCGTGATTATCCAGTAAAATTAAAATTGGTTGCTCTTTACAGCAGTTGCTGTTCTTTTGAATATGCTTCAGTACGTCTGTGAAAAGTTCGGCAACCATCCACCCAGATTTGGAGTTCAAAATGAGAGATCCTGGGAAACATCCGTGTGAAAACCTAACGTTTGCACGTATTCTTGGAAAAACATACACTGGCGGCAGATGGTTTCCTCATGCATTCATTATGCCAACCATGGTCACCAAACTTCCGCGCTCTGCAGATACAACCTGTGCAACCGAACGTTGTCCTTTCGCAGCAAGGACCTATAATGAAAAAAGAAAATAAATCAGTGCAAATAAAACAAAGATTTATAGGTTTTTTGCCTTAAGAGTGTGCATCACAGTGGTTACGCCAGTTTCATCTAAATTGTATATGTCTTTAGGCTCAAAAGAATACTGTGCATATATCTGACTCAAGTTTTGGAAAAATTCCTCCACCGCTGCTTTTGTAAAACCCCTGAGCCTAGCCAAGCTTGTTTTTCAGGCTTTCGTAGTGTGAGGATGGATTTCGCTTCAAAAAGCCGTAAAGCCAACTTTCTCCAGCTGCCTTGTTAGTTTCCCAAGTAGATGGACATGGTATGTTATTAGCGGCAATAAATTCGTAAACAAATCTTTTGAATATATCATACGACAATCCATATGCAAAAAACGCAGACTTCTTAGCATATTCGACTAATTGCTCCTCTTGAGCTCTCGTTAGCGTTTGATGGCTTGTGTATTTAGAGTGATAAATTAAATTTTCATCACAGCTACTCTCATTTCCAGAATCTGAATCGTTCCTCAAAGGATCTAGTTTCTTCAATCGCATGATCAAAGTTGTTCGTTTCAATCCATACTTTTCCGCTGCTGACGTAGCTGTTTCGCGTTGATGCTTTATGTCTGCAAGAGCTTTTTTCATATCATCCTCACTTATCTGACATCGGTTGGTCTTTTTCTTATAGTTGCGCACCATTGCTAAAATAATACTTAGCATTAGAAAACTCCTTAATTGTTTTAACATTACCAAACGTTAAATGGGGTACATTTGACATTTACAATTACGTTCCCGAAAATAGAAAAACACGTGTAACTCTATTACGCGTTGGAATGTAACTGTGAAATTTTTTGACGCTTCGTTTAGTTCAATAATGGTGGTGGCCACGTTTTTACATTTTCAATAAAGCCCCAGAGACTAAGTCAAATGTGCCCCAGTGTCAAATGTACCCCGTCTTACCCTACATACTCTTGCAACTTTCAAACATCAAAGCCGGGGAATACGTTAGATGTAAACCCAATCATATAGAGTAAAGTCAACCGAATGTTGATTATACGGGGCCTAGGCCAAGTTTTTGCTTAAACTTAACTATTTTTGTTCAAAGATACACTGTTATGTGCAAAACACGCTCTCTTATTTTCACTGGGGTAACTCACATATTGGCCGATATATATGGTACAAAGTCTCCCGGAAGTTCGAAAATCTTTATTTTAAGTATTTGGGGGCTAACTAAACTTCCCGGTCCAATTCAACACTTTTCTGACATATTGACATATTATTATAAGGGAAAGATTATCCCTTAATTCCAATAATATATGTCACACATTGACCGATATTTTCGATCAAAAGTCAACTATAGGTTGTGCTACATGGAAAGTAGGCGTGATGCCATGTCCTTCTTCACCTCACCTCACCATCGGCATACGCCAGCGGCTGTACACTCTTGTAAAAGATTGCACCTGCTCGATTTAGTTCTGTAGCTCAAATTATTTTCTCCAGCAGCAGATTGAAGAAGTCGCACGATAGGGAGTCACCTAGTATGAAATTTAGTTTGGTATCGAACGGCTCGGAGAGGTCCTTCCCGATCCTGACGCAGTTTTTGGTGTTGCTCAACGTCAGTTCACACAGCTGTATTAGTTTCGTGCTGTCGAAAGCAGCTTTGAAATCGACGAGGAAGTGGTGTGTGTCGAGCACACTTAAATTCCAACCGTTGGGAATGCTTTCGTCCGACCATATTTTAGAAAGAACCTGATGAATGCTTCTTATTAGTTCTTCGCCGCCGAGTTTGAATAGCTCAGCCGGTAATCTATAACTGCTTTGTTGTTCTTCAGACGGGTAATTGCTATTCGAACTTCTTCATGGTCGGGCAATGGAACGTCTGCTCCATCGTCATCCATTAGGTAATCGGGTTCGCCTTCCCCTGGTGTTGCGCTTTCACTGCCATTCCGCAGGCTGGAGAAGTGTACCCTCCATAATTTAAGTATGCTCTTGGCATCGGAGACTAGATCACCTTTGGATGTTATATAAGAGTATGCACGGTTGTGAAACCGTCTGTAAGCCGCCGCATTTTTTCGTTGAAATTTCGAGCATTTCCCCTGTCAGCCAGCTTATCAAGCTCCTTCATACTCACTTATTTCGGCCTCTTTCTTTTCCTGTCTGCAAATGCGTCTCGCTTCCCGCTTCAACTCTCAGTATCTATCCCATCCCGCACGTGTTGTGGTCGGTCGTAACGTTACGAGGTAGGTAGCCTGTTTTCCCTCCACTGCGACACGGCACCTCTTGTTGTACCAGTTGTTCTTTTGCACTTTCCGCAAACTAATGGTTTCGGTTGCAGCTATACGTAAGGAGTTTGACGAGTGCTCTCAGAGAGAAGGAGAGCAAGCCGAGTAGAAAATCGTTCAGCTGTCTGTTGTGATTACAGCTTCTCGACGTTGTGGTTGCAGCATCTCGGGGGTATTCTGGTCTAGGATTTTGAAATTTGATTTTGATTTGCATATTTTGATAGTTAAGACTGTCAAAAATATGACCTTGGAAGGATTTTTTAAAATTCGACTTATTTTCTTAGATACAGCCGATTTTGCGACGTGGAGTTCGTGCTCACTAGAATTGTCTCCTAAACTTTAAACGCGTTTTTCTCGAAACCTTTTTGGAACGATACCCATGATTTCTCAGGTTCTACTGGACTTTACTTTACTTGAAACTTTCATAGAGTCTCCTTTATATGTTTGTTTATGGTTGGAACTAGCCGCATCCTCAAATTTTTATTTTCATTATTTTTAAAAAATTCGAAATGGTCAGAACAAATGATTCAAAAAATATTTTTTTTCAGGCAGTCGCCATTTTGTGAAAAAAAATTTTTCCCACTTTTCCGTAGTTCCGGCCATTGCGACATTATTCTAGATTAATAATCTTTTTTTTTTTTGGTTTCAGATAAATAGGAGGGTTGAAATCATGAGAACTTTCCTCACTTGCGTGAACTTCTACACATGACTCCATCCTCCTATTGACGAGCAATTATTTCCAACAAGAGCTAGATGCAAATTTATTCAATTCTGGCTTGCATCAGACGTTACTAGCAAGTACGGGTTGAATGGTTTTGCTCACTTGGGGAAAGATGCACAACGACCATTATCAATTCTTCTAACCGTATACGTTGTTCGATGTTCAGGCTGTGAAAGAAGTGTCAAGACCGACAACTTTTTTACGTGCATGTCACTAGTAATGAAATTATTGACCAAAAAACTAAATATAGGAAACTCTTAAAGGAAATAAAAGAGAATTACCAAAACAGCCAAACCATCGAAGAAAACATCCTTCGTTTTTCCACTCTCCAATAGATCACAAAATTGGAATAAAGTTCTTGTATGGAAAACTTTTACATTTGACAATGTATCCACACAAAATTTGGGACAGTTTTTATTCTAAGTCAACATATCATCTCCGAAGAAATTGTTTAAATCGGTTAACTATAGCTGCTATACAAACTGAATGATCGGAATCAAATGCTTACGTGGAAAACTTTCGCATTTGACGTGGTATTAACACGAAATTTTATATGAGTTATTGTTCATAAAAATAATATAATATCGGAAGAAATTGTTCAGATCGGCTAATGCCAACCACCTCCAATATATTTGCGCAAGCGTAGCAGTAATACTCTTCTTGCGAAATTAAGTGAAATTGTAGGTACTAATAATTTCCACATAGTGTCTTTGAAAAAAGGCAATATAGATGAAACGAAAAAACAGTTCTACACTGAAAAAAGTTTCATGGAAATCGTTACATTTTTGTCAAATAAAAACAAGAATTACTATTCATACTAACTGAAGAGCTCAAAAGGCCTAGTTGTTGTCATAAAAGGTATAGAGTCTTCGGTAGACTCTAACGATGTGAAAGAAGCACTGGAAGAAGGTGGTTTTAGCATTAAATCAGTAGTAAATATTTTTAACACGAACAAAGTCCAACAACCAATGTTCAAAATAGAACTGATGCCAAATTGTAACCACCTCAAGAAAAATGAAATACACCCGATTTACAATTTAAAATATCTGCTCCATCGCAGAATCACGGTTGAGGAACCACATAAGAGAAATGGTCCAGTACAATGTACAAACTGCCAAGAGTATGGAGACACGAAAGCATATTTCACTCTACGCAGTGTCTGTGTGGTGTGTGCTGATCTACATCCTACTTCTAAATGTACTATTAAAAAAGAGAATTTAAATAAAAAATGCTGCAATTGTGGTGGAAGTTACACTGCTAAATACAGGGGTTGCCCTGTATATAAAGATTTGAAATCGAAGTTGTCACAGGGTATTCAAGCACGTTGTAACCAAATGTTACAAACAAACCGTGATGAAATTTTAGCAACCTCAGAAAAAAGTTCAAATTCTATTACTTCTAACAATAATAATATGCAAGGCAGCTATTCAAATGTGGTGAAAGGCAACAGTGTGCAAATGCAAGTGCCGCAAAATCCTCCAAACGGAGGTATTGAAACTATGGTCCTAAATCTTACACAGTGTATGACAAATTTATGTCTAGCATGCAAAACATGATCCAAGATTTAATAAAATCACAAAGTCGAATGCTGCAAAATTTATTAAGTAAAAAATGAGCTTACTAAATGTCTGTATATGGAATGCTAACGGTGTTAACCAACATAAATTATAGATTATCAGATTTCTGTCTGAAAAGGATATATATATAATGCTTATTTCAGAAACTTATCTAACAAATAAAAATGATTTCAATATACCGGGATTTAGACTATATAATACAAATCATCCCCATGGAAAAGCACATTGTGGCACGGTAGTGTTGATTAGAAATCGTTTAAACCACTGTCGTTTTAAAATTACAGAAATCGAGTTTAAAGACTTTTTTGGAACACTAGGTCAGAAATTTCTAGCAGGTGGAGATTATAACGCAAAACACACGTACAGGGGTTTACGTCTTATTAATACCAAAGGACGACAGCTATATCAAACTGTTATAAATAGGCACAATAACCTTAAAATAATATCTCCTGGTAAGCCGACATATTGGCCTAGTGATCGTAAGAAAATACCAGATTTAATTGATTCTGCCGTAATCAAAAATATAGATAAATCGCACAACAGCTCATACATGTACTGATCTTAATTCTGATCACTCTCCTGTACTAATAAAGTTGTGTGAACAACCCATATTCGTTAATCCAAAAGTGGGTCTAACTTCTTATAAAACGAATTGGCTAAAAAATAAAAAATACGTCAGTAGCCATATTAATATTGAGTACAAAATAAATACAGGAAGAGATATTGACGAAAGCATAAGAGAAGTCAGTCTTAGCAACACCAAACAAAAGCTATAAGCCGCTTGGTTTCAGAAAAATCTTTAATAGAGAAATAGAAATGCTTGTAAATGAAAAAAGGCGTGCAAGACGTGAATGGCAGATAAATCGCTCCCCTCCCACTCAGCTTCAATTGAAAGCTGCTGTACAAAAATTAAAAAAAAAACGCTCAAACGTGAGGAACAATTGAACACCGAAATGTATATAAAGAAGCTGTGTCCAAATTCAAACAAGCCAAATTCCCTTTGGAAAGCCCAAAAATCCATGAAGCCACCAACTAACTCCAAGATGCCAATAAGAGACTTGAGTGGAAATTGAGCTCGAAGTGACGAGGAAAAGGCTAATTGCTTTGCAAATCACCTAGAAAAGGATTTCAACCCAATTTGTCAAAGAACAACTTTAAGCTGTCAATCTTACCCAACACAGCTAAAGAGTCGCTCGAGTCCCTTAAGATTTCACCTTAGGAAATTATTGGTATCATCAAAGAACTTAATCCAAAAAAGGCGTCGGAACATGAAAATATTTCCCCAAAAATGCTAATTGAGTTGCCAGTTATTGCTGTAGAGGTGCTCTCTTTGCTCTTCAATGCAATTCTTAGTTTCGGATACTATCCAATTTCATGGAAAAAGTCGAAAATTATCTTGATAGATAAACCTGGGAAAGATTTAACACAGCCGTCTTCATACAAACCAATCAGTCTTCTACCCTGTCTTTCAAAAGTATTTGAAAGTATTAATATCAAAGATGTCTCCTTTCCTCCATGAAAATAATACAACACCAATGCATCAATGCGGTTTTCGTGCGAAACATGGCACAACAGAGCAAGTAAATAGAATTACTAACGAAATAAGGAAAGCATTTGAGCACAGGGAGTACTATTCAGCAATATTTCTAGATGTAGCTCAGGCGTTTGATAAGGTGTGGCACGAAGGTCTTTTATACAAAATTAAAAAAATTATACCTTTAGAATTGTATAAACATTGGAGACTTATTTGAAAAATAGAAAATTTATGGTAAAAGTGGGAGATTTCATATCTGATGAACGACAGATAAGGGTTGGTGTACTCCAGGGCAGTGTTTTAGGCCCAACACTATAAGTACATCATATATACAGCAGATCTTCCAGCAATGATGTATTAACTTCAACTTTTGAGGATGACACAGCTATAGTGAGCCGTAACAAATGCTACATTTTAGCATCACGAATATTAGCGAAGCATTTAAGTTCTGTCGAGGAGTGGCTAGCGAACTGGCGTATAAACGTGAATGAACAGAAATGTAAGCATGTTACATTTTCGCTAAGACAAAAGATGTGCACGGCAGTAAAAATAAACAATATTTTAGTACCCCAGGCGAACGAAGTAACTTATCTTGGGATTCACCTGGATCGGGGCTCACGTGGCATGTAGCGAGTAAATTAACTTGTATGAAGTTAAGCGAAGTTAAATAAGGAAATTTAAATTGGCTTTTAAAAAAAAATCTAAACTTAGCCTAGACAACAAAATTCTTTTATAGAATGCAATCATGAAACCGATTTGGATGTATGGCATTGAACTATGGATTACGACCTATGCAACTAATATTGATATATTACAAAGGTTTCAATCAAAAATGCTTAGAATAATCACGTGTTCACCATGGTACATGCGTAACAAAAATATCCATAAAGACCTTGGTATTCCTATGGTAAAAAAATAAGTAGAAGACAGCAGAATTAAATATATATCTAAACTCCGAGATCAACCAAACCCTTTGGCTAATGCTTTGGTAAATTCCTGCGATCAAAGACGACTTAAAGAAGATATATGCCTGCGTATTAAAGAGCAACGTATCACTAAAACAGATCAATCACTTGCTTGAGTCTGCCTTGTTTTTAAATATATTTAAGATTTTATTTCTTATTGTTTGGCTTTACGAAAAAGCAGATTCAATAAATAAAATAATACTGAACTATAGCATATAGCTACCATACAAACCGAACGGTCGGAATTAAGGACTTTCGTATTTGACGTGATATCTTCACGAAATTTTAAATGGTTTACTGCTTAAGGCAATAATGTAATATACGAAGAAATTGTTCAGATCGGATTACTATAACATATACATAGCTTCCATACAAACTGAACACATAGTTTCTAAAACCTAGGCACCTGTGAAGGGTATAATAGCTTCGGTGCAGCCTAAACTAACGGTTTTTCTTTTTTTTTTCAATATTTCTTTATTTATTGGATCTGCTTAGTAAAGCTCAACAATAAGTATTCAAATCTTAAATCTATTTAAAACTAAAGAAGTTGAAAAATGTCGCTGACCTTTTTTGGTAGAACTTTGCTTTCTAGTAACCGGATAGATCACTTCTTTTTAAACGTGTTAAATGGGTTTGGATGTTCGCGAAGTTTAGAAATATACATCATTCCGCTGTCCGCTGTCTCCATCTTTACCACAGGAATATCAAGATCTTCATGAATGATTTCATTACGCATGTTCCACGGTGCACCCGTGACTGTTCTACGAATTATAGATTGAAACTTTTGTATTATATCAATGTTGTTTGCTCAGGTTTTCAGTGTTAATATACATACATGTTCTTGTAATTACAAATATTTTAATCCGTTTTGTGTGTTTGGTTTATTCCCTCGCTGTGGAGTATTGTTAATGAATTTTTGTGGATCCTTATGTTGTATCCGTATAACTTGTTTGAAAACGTTTTACTATGCTCACTTTTTTTGTTCACTTGTTATCGTGGAAGAAATTATATAAATATGTTTTATTGTATCGTGGGATGGCTCACTTTGTTTTTCGTATTCACTTTGCTTGATGTTCTCTTTGTTCACTTGGGTATCGCTCCTGTTGCTTTCCGTTTTCACTTGTTGATTGCTTGTAGTGTTGGCGGGATAATAATCCTTTTCGTTTCAAAAGCGCGAGAAAAATGTATTTTTGTTTCTCCTCTTTCGCCTGTTGAGTGAAGTTGGGGCGGTTGATACTCCTCTGCATTACGCCTCTATTACTTTATGTAAATTGTGAGAGTAATGCAGAGGCGTATTTGTTTGGATTAAACAGATATAAAGTGTGCTACTTTAAATATAAATTTTCTGTTTCTTAAATGTGATTACAAAGTTTTATGCAATTCGTAAGGTAAAACGTTTTGGAATTTCCTTAAAGGCCTTTAGGCCACACCTTCTCGAACGCCTGAGCTGCATCTAGAAAAATAGCAGAAGAGTAGTCTTTGTGCGCGCATGCTTTCCTGATTTCGTTCGTAATTTTGTATACTTGCTTGGTATTATTTTATTATATTGAGTTGGTATTATATTATTTTCGTGGTGGAAAGGAGTCATCCTTTATATTAACACTTTTTCAACCATTTTAGAAATACAGAGTAAGAGACTTATCGGTCTTTAAGAAGACGGCTGTGTTAGGTCTGCAACAGATTTATCTATTATGATGATCTGAGACTTTTTCTACGAAATTGAATAATATCCGAAACCATGAATTGCACTAAAGAGCAAGGAGAGAACTTTTACAGCAATATTTGGTAACTCAATTATAATTTTTGGAGTAATATTATCGGATTTTTCGGATTTAGTTTTATGATTCTAGTGACTTTAGAAGTAGAAGTCCTAATAGCCACAAGCGACTCGTTAGCGGTATTGGGAAAGGTGAGCAACTTAAAGTGTTTCTTTTGCCAATTGGGTTGGAATACCTTTTCTAGGTGATTTGCAAAGCAACTTGCCTTAACCACATCGCTACGTGCCCAATTACCATTCAATTATCTTAAATGCATGTTGTAGTCTACTGGTAGCTTGAAAGACTTTTGGGCTTTCCAAAGGGAGTTTCGCTTACTAGAATTTGGACACAGTTTCTTTATATACTTTTCATTGTTGTGTTCTTCCTTGCGTTTAAGCGCTTTTTTTTTCGATCCGGAGACAGCCAGTAGCTTGATGAATTTTCTTATGTTGTTATAACTCGATCAGCCTCAACCCATTTTGGGATGTTTCCTCGTGGAAACTGAATTTACTGACCGTAGTGCCAAAGATACCTTCTTTGACCACCCTGGCGTTAAAGTCGCCAAGCACGATTTTGACATCGTGGCGGAGGAGCTCATAAAAGGCATCTTTGGCCATGTCGTCTTTCTCTTCCGTCGGGGCCTGGGCGCAAATCGGCGATATGCTGAACAACCTCGCTTTGATACGGATTGTGGCTAGACGTTCATTCACCGGAGTGAATATTAGTACTCGGCGACGGAGTCTCTCTCCCACCACGCATCTCACACTACACTTGCGCTCCTTTATATGGCCACTGTAGTAAATGCCACAAGGAGCTACTCGTCCCTGTCCTCGTCCCGCCCATCGCATTTCTTGGACGGCGGTGATGTCAGCTTTTATTTTCACGAGGACATCAACCAGCTGGGCAGCGGCACCTTCCCAATTAAGGGACCGGACATTCCAGGTGCATGCCCTCAATTCGTAGGCCGTATTTCGTTTGCCATGGTCGTCATCAAAAGGAGGTCTCTCATCCGAGGCTGTTGTTGATTTTTCATTGGGTGTATTTTTTACGTGGCGGGTCCCAAACCCAGCGCAAGACCCTATGCAGGGAGATGTTTCGCCTTCTCACTTTAGCTCGCCTTCAAATGGATGTTCTTAGGCTACCCAGAGGATACTTGGTCAAAGACCGGAAGTCGTGAGCTGCTTGAGTCCTATGTAAAATAATCGTTTCTGGCCACTCCCAAGTGAATGGCGATCAGAGAACTTTCCTCACTTGCGTGCACTTCTACACATGTCTCCATCCTCCATGATGGCTGGAGATTACTTTCACAGTTCTCCATGGCTCTAGGATATACGACATCGCCAGGCTATCTCTCATAAGCCCTAACAGGTGCGGCAAGGGAAATTGCATATCCTGCTGCAAAGGATTGTGACTTATAGGTCGAGGGGGAGGTCAGTGCCCACCTGACTGGGTCTGCAGTGAACAGATTTCTTTCAGTCAGCCAGTCCAGACGATCCGGCCTGCTTGTGACCGAAGTATGTTTGTTTTAGTATTGTGGCCGTCTCTTGTGCATAGTTAGCGGCTGCAAGAACGGAGTCTAAACCTTCCCTGTCCTTCATCTGTATCGCCACCAGCTCCTGCGTTAGAAACTCTGAGAAACAGAAAAAGTCTATATCGGTTCCAACAACTACAAAAGAACGGGGTTTCTCGATAGAGAATCCACTTACCTCTCTCTTGTAAACCCAAGGTTCCTGGATTAGGAAGATGCCCACCTATAGCCGAGGCTACCATCGCGTGAGGCAGGTTCACCTGGGCAACTTCTATGCCGGCACTGGAGTACACAGTATCGGCTCGGTCAAAAACAGGTCCTCGTCCCCACCATCCTCATCAACCTGCATATCAAGCCCTTACAGGAGCTTTTTAGTGGATGATAGCGTTCCATCCTTCTCATTGAGAAACTCATGTCGCTTACCTTCATCAACAGCGATGGTTTCAACCTACTCAGCCGAGATGGTATCATTGGGGGGCTCGTGTCACTCTCCTGCAACCATAGCGGCAGTCGCTTCATGCACAGCTGAGCTAGCTTTGGATAGTGTCGGTAATTCGTTCGCCTCCGTCACAGGCTCCTGGCTCACCGTAGGGGTTGCCACGTTGCTGAATCGGAAGTTCAGCCGGAACCCTTCTGCCACCCTTACCTCTCAACGTTGCTTGCTACCACCTTACACGCCGAGCTACTTAAGCCCTCATTTTGGTTCTTTACTAAACAATTAGTGAATTCGTATGTCTTATACGCTCTCCGGGAAAATAATACCGTCATGTCTTGCAGTGATGGTACGTCTTCACATCTATTTAGGCACAGGACCGGACCCTTCCAACTCTCCAGCTTTGGAGTGATCTCCACTAGCCAGGTGGCCGACTTCTCGTCTTGACAGTCGACCTATAGCATACCATCTCCCATGAATAGCGCATGTACTAGGTGCATCTTGAGGTGCCGGCCTTTCGCTGCTCCGCCCCTCCGACGAGGTTGAGTTCACTCGGCGACGCCTCCGATTTCTGTGTCTGATTGCAGAAGTTGCGTTAACACCTGCGCGTTGTTAGGAGAGAGTCTGCTGCCCCTGCTCCTACTCAGAGACCGTTTCTCTGCTGCCTCTGTTGTCACGCCGTCCTGCAATTAACTCAAGTACCACTTGAGAGTGGCACCACTCATGCCTACTCTACGTGGGCGGTCACGACTTCCTGGGTGTCCTACTTCTGGGGTGCGTGGAATTTGTTCTCACTGTCTCTTCTTCCTCTTTCGTTCACCCCTCGATTTAACTCTTCGATTCGAGGGGGTTGGAGTTCGCACAACTTGCAATAGCCGCGGTGGACGCACTGCACTGTGTGCCGCTGTAAGAGGGCACTTTATCGTCATCGCGCGCATGCTCCTGGAAGAGTGCACGTTTTTCCGGCGGAACAGCGTCCAAGAAGCTGAACTTGCATTTAGCCCTTCGGCCACTCTTACCTGCGTTACTCGTGCTGCAGACATTTGCTGTTGTTGTTTTGATTGAATCTCCTGGCTGCAAATCATCCAATGGGCACGGGAGTCGCATAGCACCCTGGATTAGGAGGTGGTAGCTCTTGGTCGCCGCGCAAATCCAGCTTCTGCCAACCCCGAGGGGAGCTGCCATGCAGCACCACCCATAAAGGTTGGAAGATGCCGTACTGTATTGCAGTTTCAGCCCCTGCACTTGTCGCGGTGCCTACTGTTCGCAGGAAATATGATGTTCTTGAAATTCCCCTAAGTTTATATTAAAATTGTACAAAGTTTTTTGACCAACCGATCATTTACAGTTCACCTGGGCGAATCACAGTCTCGCTAAATTGACATTACTGCTGATTGTCCCCAAGGATTTCCCAGCTCTAAGTAAGAGCACAGCTTCTATTTTCACGGACGACCCCGTAATGCTCTACTCAGGCTTCATTGCAGCTGATATCACAAATTCACCCCAAGAGGACTTTAATACCCTTGTATCTTACTTTAACGAATAGAAAATACTGGTTAATACTTACAAGACTCAAGCATTTTTTTCACGAGGAAGAGTAAAAGCAAAAGGGGGGGCTTTCATCCGAGGCTGCTTTTTTCCTTTCATTGGGGGTGTTTTTTTACGTGGCGGGTCCCAAACCCAGCGCACAACCCTATGCAGGGGTGTTTCGCCTTCTCACTTTAGCTCGCCTTCAAACGGATGTTCTTAGGCTACCCAGAGGATACTTGGTCAAAGACCGGAAGTCGTGAGCTGCTTGAGTCATATGTAAAAGAATCGTTTCTGGCCACTCCCAAGTGAATGGCGATCAGAGAACTTTCCTCACTTGCGCGAACTTCTACACATGACTCCATCCTGATTTATGGTCCTTTGCGCGTTGGCCACGGCGAATATCGCATTCGATGGAACGATGAGCTGTACGAGATATACGACGACATTGACATGGTTCAGCGCATTAAAAGACAGCGGCTACGCTGCCTTGGTCATGTTGTCCGGATGGATGAAAACACTCCAGCTCTGAAGTAAACGACTGGCGCGCTGTTGTTGACTCGGCTATAATCGCGTAAGCGGTGTCTACGCCAGTAAAGAAGAAGAAGAAGCGTAAAAGCATCTTCTCCCAACAAGTCATATTTCACTTAACTCTTTCGCTGTCAACTGGGAAAATACCGTTAGGTACTTTGGACTGATACTAGACCCTAGACTGACCTTCGAATATCACGAGCTTTACACCATTAAAAAAGCTAACATACTAATACGATCGTTATACCCATTTAAAAACAGAAGATCAGAACTTAGTATAACTAGCAAAATATATCTGTTCAGGTCTATTTTCCAGGCTGTGTGTTTTTATGTGGACCCATTATGGGCCGATATAGCAAACTCCCACATCCACAAACTTCAAGTGGCCCTAAATAAAATATTAAAAGTTATTTTCTCGGATATTTAATAGTCGTAAAAGCTATATAGAGTTTCAAAAGCCGGCATACCCCTTGCTTCGCTCAATTGTGTCAAAAGAATAAATCTTTTTATTTACGCAGAAAACAATAAATTACGCAATGATATGCATAGGTTTGGTATTCAACTCCTTCGTATAAGGGACATAATGTATGCGGGGATGGCAAAAACATATGCATTAGGATTTGGAAATATAAGTTGTATTTGTTGACATTTATTTCTTTGCATTAACTATTACTAGTAATGTTTTGTTTTTCGGTTTTTTAGGATTCTAAAATTGATACTTATCAAAGAATGTGGCAGTATATGGAAACACGACATTCTGCGGTGTTTGTAAAGACGTATGAGGAAGGAATTAAGCGTGTCATAGAAGGAAATTATGCGTTTCTCATGGAATCAACAATGCTGGATTACGCAGTACAGCGAGACTGTAACTTAACACAAATTGGCGGGCTTCTCGATTCAAAAGGTTATGGAATTGCCACGCCAAAAGGTTCACTATGGCGCGATCCTATGTCATTAGCAATCTTGGAATTACAAGAAAAAGGAATCATACAAATATTATATGATAAATGGTGGAAAAATACTGGGGACGTTTGCAATCGGGATGAAAAAAGTAAGGAATCGAAAGCAAATGCATTGGGAGTAGAAAACATAGGTAAAATTAGATTAAAATAATATATTTATTTACACACTAACGAATTAATCGTTCATTAAAGGAGGTGTTTTCGTAGTCTTACTATGTGGTTTAGCTTTAGCTGTTGTTGTTGCCATTTTAGAGTTTTGTTGGAATTCTAGAAAAACGTTACAACTGACCGAAACGCAAACTTTGTGTTCTGAAGAATTGAGGTATGCTACACATTGCCACGAGTCAAAGCAACGTCAATCCTTAAAGCGCAACTCTGTCAAATTCCCACCGGACTCCACCTATGTGCCAGCTGATTCCGGAAGTGGTATACTAAATTCTAGTGGTGTACATTATAATTATTTTGATTAGATATTTATGAAAAAACTAATGTTTCAAAATAAAATCCTTTCATGTTAAATATAAATATAATTTGAAAAGTACTCCAAAACATTCTTTCTTTTCTAGTAAAACTGATCTACAAATTTGGTTTTAATATACTGTTGAATTTGTGCTCTTCAACAAAAAAATCAACTATTGAAAAGATATTTGATTTTTAAGTCGAAAAGTGACGAAATGAGTATTGACGCCCTAAATAGACGAAAGCTCTGTGCAAAGTAGCTGCCACAAAAGTTCATAATCCTACAAAACGAACGAATTTGCTGATTCTGAAGATTATTTGAGTGCTCTTTAATCGTAATAAAACGGAAGTCGCGTCGGAGTGTGATAATCTTGCTTCATCATTTTACTCTGGAATTCAGACCGTCAGCCCTGATGAACCAGTCCTCAAGTGTGAAAAGATGAAAAAGACGGCTGGCAAGGTTATGACAGCAGTCTTTTTGGATGCACGTGGTATATTGGGTAGTCGAAAAGGTATTTTCGTATTTCTAGTCAAACTTCAAATTATTTTTTTATATTTAAACTAATAAACAAATATGTATCGACCACTTTTTGCCATTTTTCCGCTAGAGACATTCCATCAGTGTGAAACTTTCATCAGTGTAAATCAAAATTTCGAAATTTCAAGAACGGAAGCGAGCGAATCATTTTTGTGCTACACGAACTGATACAGCATCGTCACCGTAAACTTCACAAATTAAAAAAAAAATATCAAATGTAGCGCTTATTTTTCAACTTCCCCGAACTTAATTTTTTTTTCTTAAATGATGTTTAAAATCTCAACTTTCCAACACTTTGTGATTGGTAGCACTGGAGATATGTTACTGCATCGACCTCTATTGACAAAATACGAAAAGACTTTTTCGACTACCCAATATTATTCATCGACTGATTACTGAGCCAGTTATGATCGATTGCACTGCGTATTTGGTAGCAGTTACAAGTCTTTTACGAAAATTAGTCTCCTGCATTAGTTCTTTGTTGTTAATTTTATACTCTTGCAACCTGTTGCTACAGAGTATTATAGTTTTATTCACCTAACGGTTGTAGGTATCACCTAAAAATAATCGAAATAGATAAGGGTTATATATATATGTTTATAAATGAGTTGAGATATTTTAACGAAGCTAGGTATGCAGATTCCCTAGTAAAACAAGTACAAGTTCGTAGAAGGGCCTAATCAGTCCATTGCTACGCCCACAAAAGCCTTTAACCGCAAACTTATAGAATGCCATAACTGAGGGTTAAAAATTGTGAAAAAATAGGCGCTGTCCTACCCAATAACCAAATTTGCTGAGCGAAAACATTATCGACCCTCTGAAATCGGGAGATAACCCCGCTCGCTCCCTATATAACGGTACAGTCAAAAACTGCTAAGAGCGCAATAAATCAGTAACTATATACGCCAGAGACATTAAATTTTACCTCCGATATTTTATTAGAGGGCTTTATGGGAGTTGATGTGAAAATGTCACAGTGCGAAAATGAGATAAATCGGACTACACCCACGATTATTTCCATATAGAAAATTTTGAACTCCATTTGACTTTTTCAATTTCCAATACACAAATCGAGAAGCAATTAATATAACGGGATAAAGTTAAAGTAGCCACCTTAGGACCAAAAACTACTCAAATCCAGCCAAGACTGGTCAAGCTCCTAGGTTCTGAATTTTTCAATCCCAGTATCTATATCATTGAATATACATATGTATATACATACATTTGAAATTCAAAGAAAACCCTTTCCTGATGGTAGTATGCCTGAGTATCAAAAATGGATTTAATAGGGTCGAATCTTCCCTGAGCCCAATATACGTAATACAAAGATTTTTGAACTTCCAGTTGAGTTTTTACTGTATATATTGGTCAATATTTGAGATATCTCAATGAAAATTACAGAGCGTGTTTAACTCAAAACAGTGTGTCATTCTAATTAAAATAGAAGAAATTGGGCGAAAACTTGATCTAGCATTGTATGTGAGGTACCTTAATGAAACCCAGGGAAACTTTTTTGGTATGTGGAATGATTACAGTTAATAGATAAAATGGTCAATACTACCCCAACTCCCATATATAATTTAAAGCGTGATGATTTTCGTTTGTTTTTTTACAAACTTTATTAGTGCAGTCAAAATAGGCTTAATTATGACTCAAGTTTGCTGAATTCCCAACAAACTGGACGCTTGTGCAGGCTTTGGATCCGTTATTACAATGACATGTCAAAAATCCCAATAGATCTCGAGTGTGCATTGTTTTTTATTCGAGTTCAATGGCCACAAAATTGCGTTTTTTGCGTATATCTATGAAACAATAAGAGCGACCGAAAAATGGTTCAAACAAAATTTGTAGATCGTAAAATTGTCTACAAAAAAAAATAAAAAATACGAATCTGCACTCCTACGTGGCCAGTATACATCATCGGGTTAACCATTTGAACAAAAAACATTAGAACATAGTTTGCTTTATTTGCAATGATTTTTTGACTGAAAGTGAAATTGGGTTGTTGATCGTGAGACTTTAATGGATTCAAGTACTGAAATGGGTGATGGGTTCTATGAATTTTAAAGCACAAAACATTTGTAACGATACATAAACAGTGCCGTAAAGCATACACCCGGAAGAGCAACATCGCTGCAGCTAGAAGACAGAGTGAGGCGGAGATAGCTAACACATCTGGGATTAGTCCTTCTCGTACTAGAGCATGAGGTAATGAATCGTCTGTTTGTTCTGTGGCAATAACGCAGATAAAACGGCTGAAATGAAAAAGCTCAGCATCTTCGCCGAAGAGTGTCTCAAGTTTCAACCCTTGACTTCAAGAAAACCAGCTTGAAGGAAGCTCAGACTCGTTCTAATCAGTTAGCAAGAAGTATCACTGCTGAGGATAAGTACCACAGTGATTGTTACACTTCGTTTCTGAAAACTATCACCATGAAGGTAAAATCGGTCGTCCTGAAAGTGATTCTATTACTTCAGTAATGAAAGAAATATTTGCATTTATTGAAAGTCATGACGATTGTAAATTTTCAATACAAGAATTGATAGATATTTGCAAAGAACCATCGATAGATAATAGAGCAATTAAGTCAAAACTCAAATTAAAGTATTGTAATAGAATCATTATAACTGAGAAATTGGGAAGTACAACATTCATTTGCTTCATTGAAAAACAGCATGTCGTCTGAAGTTTTCATTATTGAAACCGCAATTGAATAATTCAGTCGCATCAATCGTTGTTGAAGAAGATGTAGATTTGTTAATAGTATCAACTGCACAAAATGCTCTAGAACAGCGTTTCTCAAATGCCGGGTCGCGACCCGATACCGGGCCATCAAAATAAAATACCGGGCCGCAACATTCCCGCCTTATTTTCAAAATAATACCTACTATCGATCGATCGATGCATCGTAATATTCGTAAGCGGAGATCGGCGCGCGAGTTATGTGTACAATATTATCCCAACCAGACACCACACAACAAAATATTATAAATTTGCAAAAATAAAAGATTAAAGAAAAACAAGTAAACATTACAAAAAATAAGATAAGTAGAGATAAAGAACATAATGCAAATGCATACAAACATGTTTTTGTCCTTATGTTTGACTGTAATGATAACCCAGACATTATCGGGTAATCATGTTTGTTTGCATTCAATAGAAAATAAGATTACATTTATTAATATTGTATTTCATAAGAAAATTAAAAGAAAAACCAAAGAAATAGATTAAGAAAATTGTAATCACTTTAGTAGTTATGTAAGCAAAACATAATTTGAAAAAGAAACAGAATAAAATATAATGTCACAGAAGTAACATTGTCGACATTTTTATTCCTCCGCTCGAACACCAAAGCTGGAGAAGTCGGTAGAAACAAACTGAAGTTTTTTAAGTTTCGTAAGCTTTAGCACCGGGAAGCAAATCCTAAGATTAGCTCCCATTTTAAAGATCTCTTATATATATATAAATATATAAGTCGGTCGGCACAGAAAGCCAAGTTTAAGAAACTTAAGTTTCTACACAAGTTGTCTGGAACGTCGGAGAGCGACTCCGAGGATTACAATTTGTGAAAGCGAAAAATAGCTTCATTCCGCCCATCAACGTTACCAGAAAAAGTGGGATTAAAGATTAATGCCCCACACACAGAAGACGCAGAGAGAGCGAAGTGCACCATACAAAGCAACAACAACAAGATCAGTTCTATTAGTGGAGGATACATCAGCAATGAATCCAGGCGAGGAGCAATCACTTCAGATGACAGGATCGCAAATTTTGAAGAAAGCTTCAAGAATCATGGACTTTGACGGCAGAGATTTATCATCGTTCATCAGGGAAGTTGACATGATCCTTCCTTTATTCAACCCAAACCTATCAATGTTGGAATTTGTAACGCAGCGACACGTCAAAACAAAAATTAAAGGAGAAGCAGCAAGTGTCATCCGGCCTTTGGGATCTACACCAACATGGCAGCAAATGAAAGAAGAACTCATAAAGAATTTTGGAGTAAAGGAATCGTACCATACCCTTTACAATCAGGCGATTGTACTACGAAACTATAACGTAAGTCAATATTTTCAAAATTTAAAAGATATTTTAGATAAACTAAATTTAAAACATGAATCCGATAGGATAAAGCCTATAAAATTTTCTCCAATTAACAACGTAAGTTTAATTCTAAAAACATTTTTAAATGGGATACACCCCAACTTAAACAGTGTAGTGATTAGTAGAAATATAAGCACCATTAGAGAGGCTTTTAGCGTTCTTCAAGAGACAGGCTTGCTAATACAATTTGATAAAAGACAAAACAATTATCAAAGAAATAATTATAGAAATTCTTTGGCTCACAATTTTGGCAATTTCAATAATAAACAGTATATGCAAAATTCCAATAATTTTCAATTTGGACAAAATCAGCAGAGAGAATTTCGTAACAATTCTAACCAAAATGACAATTATCAACAATTTAACTTTGGACAAAGTAGACAAAATAATTCTGAGCAATTTAGCTTTGGACAAAATAGTCAAAATAATGCTCAACAATCTAGAAGATATAATTCAGTCTAAAGGAGACAAATTCATTATTGAAACATAATGTATTAAAAGATTATGAATGCATTGAGCTTGATAAACCAATACACTTTAGCACCATTAAGGAAAAATTTTCCCTAAATAAAGAGTTAGTCACCCCAACCCCAAACGAATTCAATGAAAAAAGTTATATACATTGGAAACTAACCAACATAAAAAAACGGCAACAAAATTAAATTTATGAACTCATGCCCTTACAATTACGAAGATATTAATATACTTACAGAATGTGAAGAGAATTTGCTAGATATTTTATCAAATAGTGACATGAATGAAGAAGAAAAGCAAAAATTAGAATACATTCTAAAAACAAATAGCGATTTATTTTTCCAAAAAGGTAAAAACCTTTCTCATACTCATGAAATTCAGAATGAAATTGTTACAAAAACAAGTAGACTAACTTATAATAAAATTTATAGATATCCCCAAATTGATGAAGAAAAAATTAGTAGACAGATGTACGAGATGTTGCGCCAAGGTATAATTAAAGAAAGTAATTCCCCGTACAACTCGCCTTTTTGGATTGTACCGAAAAAGCAAGACAATTCAATGAAGAAAAAATGGAGAATAGTTATTGACTACAGGAAGCTAAACGAAGTCACTATAGATGACAAATTTCCAATACCTTATATAGAAACAATACTCAGGAAACTTGGAAGAGCTCAGTATTTTACAACATTAGATCTTGCAAAAGGCTTTCATCAAGTATTAATAAAAGAAGAATTTGACCAAAACCAGCTTTCTGTACACCCCAAGGACACTTTGAATTTATAAAGGTGGTTGTAAACGGTGAGACTAATTCTTATGAGAATGCGAATAGATTGGTGTGAGAATTCTCAAGCCTATATACACGAATAGCTATTCTCACTCTCTCTGAGAACGAAAAGACGGAGAATGAGAGTCATTTGAGTGAGAGTATTGTCGCCCATTCTCACATGTAGTTACATTATGATGATAAGGCTCATGAGAATTCATATGGCAATGCTTATTGTAGAAGAGTGATATTGTCGAGTTCGTGGTTTTGAGTGCCAAGTGAACATGTCGAAAAGACGTAAATTGCTTTTGGGTTTTTGAAGTTTCAATAAATATCTAAACGAAATAAAAGAGGAGGAAAATAGGAGTCGCGAAATTTATTTAGATCGTGACCGTGAAAATGTGTACGAAAATTTAATAAAGAAATTGGAAGCAGAAGGTGATGAATTTTACAAAAAATTTGTAAGAATCACTTTTGTTGAATTTGAAGAAACTCATCAAAAGATTGAACCTTTGATACGAAAAAAGTGCACAAATATGAGGAAAGCAATTAGTAGTCGTAATCGTCTAGCTGTCACTCTATTCTATTTGGCATCAGGTAATTATTTCTAGGAAATTAATCAACAATTTTACCTGTGTTGAATGTGTTTTTTTTAAATAGGCGATAGTTTCAACAACTTGTCTATTGTGTTTAAAATTGCGCCGTGTACGATTGGTAAAATAATCACTGACGTGTGTGAAGCTATTTACAACATGCTAAAAGAAGATTATTTGAAGGTAAATATAAAAACATAAATTTATTTAATATATTTGCCTTTGGGTGAACACTTTGGTAATCTTAAAACTAAAATTAAATTGAATGAATGAAAAAACGAATACTCATTCTCTTTCTTGGGAGGCAAGTCTGGTAGACAAACATTTCAAAC
The DNA here is from genome assembly GCA_027475135.1 of Bactrocera correcta. Taxonomy (NCBI): domain Eukaryota; kingdom Metazoa; phylum Arthropoda; class Insecta; order Diptera; family Tephritidae; genus Bactrocera; species Bactrocera correcta. The sequence goes on from CM050322.1 coordinate 55,029,409, forward strand.
TTTCAATACCCTCAGCGTGCCACTTCAATTCCAATTCTTCGGCATAAGCTTCGTCTTGTTTACCAATTCGCCTCAATATAGATGCCAATCCTTCACCATATTCATTATATTTATCTTTTTTATTTAGCTCCTCCAAAAAACCTTGATATATTTGTTCTCTTTGAAGTGTTGCTGCTTCCCTCTTTCTTTTATTTAAAAAAGATGTTGTTGGTTTTTCAGCTGATGAAATAGAAGTGGAAGAATAGTGTGTATCAGCGTCTGTAAATGTTTCACTTTCTGCAACTGTTTCAGTCTTATCATCACCCTGGAAATAATAAATAATAATTATTAAATTAAAAATTTTGATTTTTACAGACCCCTTCAACTGTGGAAGAATGGTATAAAATTGCTGATGGCTTTTGGGAGAAGTGGAATTTTATGAATTGTATGGGTGCTTTGGATGGAAAGCATATAAATATAATAAAACCTGACAGAAGCGGAAGTGAATATTATAATTACAAGGGTCATTGCAGTATTGTTTTGATAGCATTAGCTGATGCTAGTTATTGTTTCACCTATGTTAATATTGGCGCTAAAGGTTCTGGTTCAGATGGTGGTGTTTTTAATGAATGTAAATTTTACGAAAAGTTGCAAAACAATCAGTTGAATATTCCACCAAATCGCCCATTATTGAATAGAGAAAAAGAAATTCCGTTTGTTATTGTTGCTGATGATGCGTTTCCATTACAAAAGCACATTATGAAACCGTATTCAAAAAGAAATTTGACCATGCCAGAAAGAATTTTTAACTATCGATTATCACGTGCTAGACGCATTATTGAAAATGCTTCTGGTATAGTGTCAGCTAGATTCAGATGTTTGAGAACAACAATGAACTTTTCACCACAAAAAATTACAACCATAGTATCGGCTGTATGTGTTTTACACAATTTTTGCATGAGACGGACACAAAATCTTTATTCACCAACATCGTATGCTGATGCAGAAGAAAACGGTGTATTAATTCCTGGTAACTGGCGTTTGGAATCACCAGAAGAACTAATTTCTCTAGCTCCAATTCAAACACAAAACGCAACAAATATAGCAAAAGAGATTCAAAAGGAAATAACAGAATTTTTTGTTACTCAAGCAGGTGAAGTTCCATTTCAATACCAAATGTGTGGATATAATAATTAATTGAATCAAATAATTTTGTTTAGACTTTAGAGAATATAATAAAAATAAAGCGATAAATTCTTACCAAATTATCTATAGGTCCGGCTTTTGTCATTTCATTATACAAAAAGGAAAGGTTCTTTGTAAATCTCCATTCTTTTTGAGTGCCACGTGCACTACCACTTTTTTGAAGTTTTTTATAATTTTTCTGGTATGTTTGCTTCATGCTTCGGAACCTCAGCTTTGCTTCTTCACCAGTGCAGTCTAATTGTTTACCCATTTCTTCATATAAACGTAATTTTGCATTTATATCCATATACTGAGCATCACTTTTTTCCCACAGCATAGGATTTTCTTCATGAAACTCGAACAATTTGATGTATTTTTCATCACTCCATTTCTATAAACAAAATATATACAAAAGCTATGATAAATACAAAATAGACAAAGAAAATAAAAAATTTCTATAATAATACTCACACCAATATCATATAATTTTACTTTCTTTTTTGCTGAATCCATTGCAGACGCTATTATCACATCAATAATGAAGAAATACAAATGAAATATCAAAAAAGAACGTGGTGAGAAAAAATATTCTCACTTGCTGCAAATGAGAATAAAATCGAGTCGTGAGAGTGTTTGAATATTCTCACCCACTCTATTTACACGACCGACGTAATTGGTCTCATTGAGAATGAGAATTCGTCTATGTTGAGAATGAGAATGCGTTCTCAACGTTGTGTACACGATGAGGATGAGGCAAATTATACATTCTCATAAGAATTACTCTCACCGTTTACAGCCACCTTAAGAATGCCTTTCGGACTAAAGAATGCACCAGAAACTTTCCAACGATTAATGAATGCAGTTCTTAGGGAATATATCAACAAGATATGTGTAGTTTATTTAAATTTAAAAATCTATTAGTAAGCTCACCAATATTGAAACATCCAGACTTTAACAAAAAATTTGGCATTTCAACTGATGCAAGTGACTTTGAAATTGGCGCAGTATTAACCCAGGACAGTCATCCTATAAGCAATGCTAGTCGAACACTTAACAAACACGAAAGAAGTTACTCCACTACAGAAAAAGAACTACTAGCTATTGTCTGGGCAGTGACATATTCTAGACCATACATTTACGGCAGAGCATTTGATCTCTTAACCGATCACCAACCACTCAAGTGGCTCCAAATAAAAAACAAGGGAAAAGACATTAACCCAAGATTGCAAAGATGGTTAATTAAACTAGGTGAATTCATTTTAATATAAATTACGTGAAAGGAAAGGAAAATAACGATTTTCTAAGTAGAACAGATAGTAACACAGGCGAGATTCATTCATTGGAAGAAGAGGAACTAAATGATCATTTTCCAATTTTACATACTATTGTAAATCGCTTCAATACACAAATCATTTTAACAAAAAAGTAAATTATGGAATCTGAAGAACTAAGCAACACGAAGAAAATTTTTATTAGCACAGAAGATATAAAATAATTTCATAGATCTTTGTCGTAGGCACATAAATAGTGGAAAAGTAGGTATTTTTTCTTATTTAACCGATAATCAGTACAATATAGTTCAGCAAAAGCTTATTCAAATATTTAATAGACAGGTAACGTTTTTTAGATGTGAATTCCATGCTTAAGATATGAAAAATGAAGAACAAGTTTATAAACAAATTGCTCAATATCATAAAAATGAAACAGGCCATGCAGGTATTAATGAAAATTATAAAAAATTGAAAAAACTAATATACTGGAAAAATTTGAAAGTTTTGATTCAAAAATATATAAATAATTGTGATGTTTGCAATAGAGCAAAATATGATAGAAACCCTTTAAAACCAAAATTTCAATTAACGAAAACACCATCAGATATAAATAATATATTTCACGCAGATATATCTTCTTCTTTACTGGCGTTGACACCGCTTACGCGATTATAACCGAGTCAACAACAGCGCGCCAGTTGTTTCTTCTTTTCGCTACATGGCGCTAATTGGATATTCCAAGCGAAGCCAGGTCCTTCCAACGGAGTGGAGATCTTCCTCTTCCTCTTCTTCCCGCGGCGGGTACTGTGTCGAATACTTTCAGAGCTGGAGTGTTTTCATCCATCCGGACAACATGACCTAGCCAGCGTAGCCGCTGTCTTTTAATTCGCTGAACTATGTCAATGTCGTCGTATATCTCGTACAGCTCATCGTTCCATCGAATGCGATATTCGCCGTGGCCAACGCGCAAAGGACCATAAATCTTTCGTAGAACTTTTCCCTCGAAAACTCGCAACGTCGACTCATCGGTTGTTGTCATCGTCCAAGCCTCTGCACCATATAGCAGGACGGGAATTATGAGCGACTTATAGAGTTTGGCTTTTGTTCGTCGAGAGAGGACTTTACTTTTCAATTGCCTACTCAGTCCGAAGTAGCACCTGTTGGCAAGAGTAATCCTGCGTTTGATTTCCAGGCTGACGTTGTTGGTGGTGTTTACGCTGGTTGCTAGGTAGACGAAATTATCTACAACTTCAAAGTTATGACTGTCAACAGTGACGTCATTCGTTAGTTGACTCTCGATGCGAATAGACGTGCGTGCGCATCGTTGCGATTTATTCAAAGTGTTTTTTCTCGGTGACTTTTGCGATTTTGGCGATTCTCTTTTGTGCGGTTATTTGTTTACGCGATTGGCTGGCACCGTTATTGCCTGGCGCGCGTGTGTAGCGGTACGGTGGAATTGTTTGTGCGATCGTGGTAGCGTGGGTTAGTGGCCGAAAGTGGTTTTGTGCGGGTACACATTTTTTGTACAATTTGTGCATTTTTTGTGTACTAACTCGATAGATATAGCGGCAAGTAATTTTATTTATAATTACTTTATATACGGACAACGTGGTCATCCACGTTGTTGTTATTGGCGGAAGTTTCGCACGGTTCCAGTGTAGCTCCGTGTTGTTGGCACTCTTGCTGACTGGACTGCCCGCCAGTGGTACTGTGCTGAGCATCTGGCGTTTAGTTGGCTCGGTGTCAGAAGGATCTGGACAGGTTTGCCCAAAGGGTGCTGGCGTCTGTCCGGTGTTGGAGATTGCGACTCCTGTGAGGACCAACGGTCATACCAGTGAACCGTTCAGCCCACGGTGCGATTCGGCTCAGCGCCACATCGGTCGACTCTCGGACCGTTTCGGGGACATTGTCCGTCCGGCGGCCAATTGAGTGGCCCTAATCCGACCAAGGGTTGGGATTGTGGGCTGTGCCACTGCGGGCTCGCTATAATCGACCGTTTGGGTGGTCGCTGCTATTGAGCGGGCCTTTGCGTGGGTCGCACTTTTCAGCGCGTTCAGACGCAGACACCTGGAGAGCAGCTGCTCCAGTATCTTTCTGTCCGTGAGCCTTCTGCGCTAGTGGTACGCCAGCGGATCAGTTCGTCTGGGGGGTTAGTTGGGCAGCGGGATGCCTCGTGTACGGATTAAGAGGAAGAAGGCCCTCGCTGGAAGCGGAGAATCCGCCGCTTCAACAGTCGTGGAGGATTCCACGTCGGGGGGCGAGGACGAAGCGTCGGGAGCGACGGGAGTGGTAAGGTCTCCACCGAGGAGCAAGGCGCGGTTGGAGTCGCCGCGTAAAGACGACGTAAGCGAGGGAGGGAGTGGGAGTTGTGGCGGGAGTGCCAACGTGGCCTCCGCTGAGAAGGCGGTTACGCGTGCGGGGTCGCCGCGTAACGTTGGGGGAAAGAAGGGAGGGAACGGAAGTGCCAGTGTGGCCACCGCCGAGAAAGCGGTAACGCATACGGGGTTGTCGCGTAACGAGGGAGGGAGCGGTAGTGGGAGCGTGGTCCATCCGGCTAGTACGGTGGGCAAGGGAGTGGGCGTCGCGAAAGGGGGCGCTAATAAAACGGGCACTCGTGTCTCGGGTGCCAACAAAGAGGGTGCGCGAGTTCCTTCAAGGGGTGCTGTGGTTGTTGGGGGCGGGGCAGTCAGCCATGTGGCGGCTGCTAAGCGAATAACGGGGGAACTAAATGAGTTGGTGTTTGACGCCAAAAACTTTGATGTTGGGGCCGCGAAGGGGCTGATGGAGCTTGCCTCAAAATATGAGGCACTTCTGATGACGGTCATAACCGAGAATGCCCACCTTCGCGGTCAGGTAGATGCCCTTAGGGGGAGTTGTGGGAAATCCTCCTCTTCGGCGCCGAGCAGGTTGATGCCGGCTCCGTCGGCACCGATGCCTGCGCCTCCAGCACCTGTGCTTGAGGCAATTGCACCGGTGACGCCGAAGCCTGTGGAGACCTGGTCGGTCGTGGTCAGGAGTAAGGGGCCCGCAACTTGGACGTCTCTGTCAACCGGAAGTTGGGTCGTCGGGTGGTAGTCCAGGGGGTCCATACGGAGATCCCTCATGAAGAATTCATGGAGGAATTACTCCGGCTGAACCTCCAGGACTTCAGCCCGGCATCCCAGAGGACTGACGTGAGGATGGTCAGTCGTCCCTGGAAGGTGGCCGCTGACGGTAGCACCAATGTCGTCCTTGAGGGTACGAACAAATTGATGTCCGCCCTCTTTGAGGCAGGTCGGTGCTACATAAAGTGGTTCTCCTTCAGGGTGCGACCGGATAGCCCCGTCGCCGGATGCTTCCGCTGTATGGGATTTGACCACAGGGTGGCAGAGTGTAGGGCTAGAGCAGATGTCTGTCGGAGGTGCGGTCAGGAAGGCCACAAAGCTGCCGGTTGCGTCAATGCGCCCCATTGTCGCAACTGTGAGTTTAAGGGTAGGCCAGCTGGGCATCTGATGATGTCAGCTGTCTGCCCTATTTATTGTGGCATCGTTGAGCGCGCCCTCGCCAGACACTGATGGGGGGATTATCCAGCTCAACTGTCAGGGCTCTTATGCCGTAATGTGTGAGTTGGGGGGTTGTATGGTTGAGGGTGGGTGCAGTATTGCTCTACTCCAGGAACCCTACGCCACCAATGGTGTGGTTCGGGGTCTTCCTGGGGGTTTTAAGGTCTTCACTGACCTTAGAGCTAACGCTGCAATAGTTGTGAATAATCCACGCTACGATTGCGTAGTTGTGGATTCTTCACAACTGGGTATATGTGTAGCGGTAGAAGGGGAGTTCGGTAGGATGTTTGTCGCTAGTATTTATTGTAAATATAGCGAGTCCCTAGAGCCCTACCTGGGCTACATGGATAAGCTACTACTACCCGGCATTCGTCTGGATACCAAAGCCACAGTCGAGGCGAGGCATAAAGCGAATGGGTGGTGGCTAATAGCCTCCACGTCTTGAATGAGCCGAGCGAGTGGTATACGTTCGATGGGCCTGGGGGCGTGAGCGACATTGACGTGACGCTTATGAACGAGGCAGCAAGTTGGGCTTTTAGTGTTAGTTGGGCGGTTAGGGGAGGGTGGGGATTGAGTGACCATAATTTGCTTCAAATTGTGGTTACCCCTCGATCTCCTCCCTCACCTTATGAGAGTCCATTGCGGCGATGGCGTACCGCTGGTACCGACTGGAACCAATATGGGCTCTCGGTTAGGGAAGCGGTACTTAGTATACCGCTTAGCGAGTTTGAGGAGTTGGGGGTCGACGAGCAAATTGCTCGTCTCTATGAGGTTGTTTGGGGGACAAATGATAGGGTCTTTGGTAGGTATGAGTGTTCCAAGATTAGTAAAATTAAATGGTGGACGCATGAGTTAACCTTGAAGAGGAGGACTGTCAGGCGTTTGAGGCGAAAGTTTCAACGTGCTCGACGGTCCAATTCTGATAGGCTGTCCCAGCTTAGGCGGGAATTTAGTTGTGCGGATAGGGAATACAAGGAGATGTTGGTGAAAGTTAAGGAAGACGAGTGGAGGAGCTTCGTTAGGGAAAATAGGAACGACCCCTGGGGTCAGGTCTATAGGATCTACAGGGGTCGTAGGAGGGAGGATATCACCTCTCTTCGCGTCGGTGACACTCTGTTATCGTCGTGGAGAGAGTATGCGGGGGTTTTATTAGGTGCGTTCGTTCCTAGGTCGGAGGTGCAGGTTCCTCACGCACAAGAGGTGCCTGTCCCTCCATTAGATGATGGGGAGTTGGGGTACGCCTTTGGCCTGGTTAGGTCTAAACGGTCCCCAGGTTTTGATGGTTTGAACGGAGAGATGTGTAAAAGCTTATGGAAGTTCATTCCGGAATACCTGGAGGCCATTTATAATAAGTGCGTCTGGGAGGGATACTTTCCACGCGAGTGGAAAAGTGCTAGGGTTGTTCCTCTCCTGAAGTCCCCTGATAAGGTCAGGAGCGATCCTCGATCTTATCGGGGCATCAGTCTCCTTCCAGTACTTGGAAAAGTGCTGGAAAGGGTCATGGTGGAACGGCTTCAGGAGCTAACGCGGGGTATGTGGTCGGATAAGCAGTTTGGGTTCAGAAAAGGACGCAGTATAGAGGATGCGTGGTTTTTTGTTCAGAATGTCGTTAGGGAGAATGTCAACAAGTATGTCCTTGGCATATTTGTTGACTTCAAGGGGGCATTTGACTACCTAAGCTGGGATCGAGTGTTGCAACGGCTGGAGGAGCTTGGCTGTCCGGAAATTACTCTTTGGCGGAGTTATTTTTCGAACAGAAAGGCCTCTCTGGTCGGCATGAATGGGAGTAAGGAGATTGGAGTTGTTCGAGGCTGCCCGCAGGGTTCCATCTGTGGTCCATATATTTGGAACCTTATGATGGACACTCTGCTTGGGCAGCTCGAGCCACTCTGTAAATGTTGCGCGTATGCGGACGACCTTCTTCTTATGGTTGAAGGTCGCTCGAGGTTGGATTTAGAACGGGCGGGAGGAGATCTCTTAGAGATCGTTAATTCTTGGGGTTTAGGTGTGGGGGTTGACATATCGATGGACAAAACGGTGGCAATGCTGCTGAAAGGTAGATTGTCGCCGTCTCGTCCACCGATTGTCCGTGTGAACGGGGTCAGCATCAGATATGTGACGCAAGTCAAGTAACTGGGGTTGACCATAAGTGAAAGGTTGTGGTTTACTCCACACTTTGCGAATATGAAGGAGCGACTGCAGGCAACTGTAGGCAAAATACGACGTATTTTGAGGAGCGATTGGGGTCTCGGACGTCGTGCTGTCCGCACTATATATCGTGGCTTGTTTGTGGCGTGTGCCACATATGGAGCCCCTGTATGGTGGGAGGCAGCCACGACTGTCTTGGGGTCTCAAAAACTCCTCTCAATACAGCGTTGTATGATGCTTGCTTGCTTGCCTGTATGTCGCACCGTCTCAACGGATGCGATGCAGGTGTTATTAGGTGCACCCCCTCTTGACCTGATTGTCATACAGCGAGCTGTTGCATTCAGGTTAAGAAGGGGTTTGAGTGTGTCATTGCTCGTCATTTCCGACGATGATGTGGAGAGGGAGGGATATCTAGGGAGCAAGAGGCTTCTGGATGATAGGGTTAGATGTAGGTGGCAACAACGTTGGGACAATAGTCCTAACGGCCGAGTGACGTACGAGTACATTCGGGACGTTGGATTCGTTGAGGATAACCCAGACTTCAGATTCTGTCTGAGTCTGGGTTTTCTGCTTACGGGGCATGGGCCTCTGAATGCATTTTTGCATCAGAGGCACCTATCAGATGCGTCAGGGTGCTTTTGTGGGGCGGGGTTAGAAAATTGGTCGCATTTAATTGCGGAGTGCCCGATGTACTCGGACATTAGGGATCTGGGTGGTATGGGGATTAGCTGGACTGATGGACGATTAGATGTTAGTGGTGTGATCTCCACTAGTCGGAATACCGAACAGTTAGGGCTGTTTGCGCGTGAAATATTTAAGCGGCGAAGGCGGTTAGCTGGAAATTAGGGTTCTAGTTTTTTGTATGATAGGTGTGTGTAAGTGATGTGTGTATGGGGTCCAACCCCTGGCCACCAGTCCAGAGCAGTATGGAAGCTCAACTGGTAGTAGTTTCGGCTACGAGGTCTGACCGGAGATTTAATTCTGGTACCACGGGGAGCAGGAGCCCTTGGAGGTAACTCCAACCTGCTCATGCGGACTGGCCCCTCTGGAGTATCGTGGTGGTTGTGGTTGAAACCCAAATCGCGGGAAGAACTGACCCTATCAGTTGAATGTGGAGTTGCATTGCAACCGGGTGCCGGACCCAAAGCACGGCAGAGATTTTAGATGGGCCTCGAACCCTACCAAGGTGGTTAGTGTGTCCATTCCACACTGCCAATTGGTACTGAAAATGCTTAGCATTCTCAGGGCACTGATCAACGCATTGATTTGATCCGCTGTGCTTTTGAGCGCCGTGGAGTAAGGCTGTCGTCAGCAGGTACCCACGTAAAACACACCGGACGTTGTCAACAGTGACGTGAGTGCCAAGTCGCGAGTGCAACGACTGTTTGTTTGATGGCAGGAGATATTTTCACTGCCAGACCCATTTGAGTTGCTTTTTTCAGTCTAGAGAAAACAGAACTAACGGCGCGGGTGTTGAGGCCGATGATATCAATATCATCCGCATACGCCAGCAGCTGTACACTCTTATGAAAGATTGTACCTGCTCGATTAAATTCTGCAGTTCGAATAATTTTCTCCAGCAGCAGATTGAAGAAGTCGCACGATAGGGAGTCGCCTTTTCTGAAACCTCGTTTGGTATCGAATGACTCGGAGAGGTCCTTCCCGATCCTGACGGAGCTTCTGGTGCACATCAACGTCAGTTTACACAGCCATATTAGTTTTGCGGGGATACCAAATTCAGACATCGCGGCATAGAGGCAGCTCCTTTTCGTGCTGTCGAAAGCAGCTTTGAAATCGACAAAGAGGTGGTGTGTGTCGATTCTCTTTTTCAAGATTTGGCGCATAATGAATATCTGGTCGGTTGTTGATTTGCCAGGTCTAAAGCCGCACTGATAAGGTCCAATCAGTTTGTTGACGGTGGGCTTTAATCTTTCACACAATACGCTCGACAGAACCTTATTTGCGATGTTGAGTAGGCTATTCCCACGGTAGTTGGCGCAGATTGTGGGGTCTCCTTTTTTATGGATTGGGCATAGTACACTTAAATTCCAATCGTTGGGCATACTTTCGTCCGACCATATTTTGCAAAGAAGCTGATGCATGCACCTTATCAGCTCTTCGCCGCCGTGTTTGAATAGCTCGGCCGGTAATCCATCGGCCCCTGCCGCTTTAATGTTTTTCAGGCGGGCAATTGCTATTCGAACTTCTTCATGGTCGGGCAATGGAACGTCTGCTCCATCGTCATCGATTGGGGTATCGGGTTCGCCTTCTCCTGGAGTTGTACGTTCACTGCCATTCATCAGGCTGGAGAAATGTTCCCTCCATAATTTAAGTATGCTCTGGGCATCGGTGGCTAGATCACTTTGGAGGGTTCTACAAGAGTATGGTCCGATCGTGAAACCTTTTGTTAGCCGCCGCATCTTTTCGTAGAATTTTCGAGCATTATCCCGGTCGGCCAGCTTATCAAGCTCTTCGTACTCACGCATTTCGGCCTCTTTACTTTTCTGTCTACAAATGCGTCTCGCTTTCCTCTTCAACTCTCGGTATCTATCCCATCCCGCACGTGTTGTGGTCGATCGTAACGTTGCAAGGTAGGCAGCCTGTTTTCTCTCCGCTGCGACACGGCACTCCTCGTCGTACCAGCTGTTCTTTTGCACTTTCCGAAAACCAATGGTTTCGGTTGCAGCTGTACGTAAGGAGTTTGAAATACCGTCCCACAGTTCCCTTATACCGTGTTGCTGACGAGTGCTCTCAGAGAGCAGGATTGCAAGCCGAGTAGAAAATCGATCGGCTGTCTGTTGTGATTGCAACTTCGTGACGTTGAACCTTCCTTGTGTTTGTTGGCGTTCGTTGTCTGCTGCAAAGAGGCGGGTGCGATTCTTGGCGGCAACAGGATAGTGGTCCGAGTCGATGTTAGGACCTCGGAGCGCACGCACATCTAAAACACTGAAGACGTGTCTTCCGTGTATCACAACATAATCGATCTGATTGTTAGTTTTTGATCCAGAGACAGCCAGTAGCTTGATGTATCTTCTTATGCTGGAATCTAGTACTACAGATAACCATATTTCGGGCCCCGGCGAAGTCGATCAGCCTCAGCCCATTTGGGGATGTTTCCTCGTGGAGGCTGAATTTACCGACCGTAGTGCCAAAGATACCTTCTTTGCCCACCCTGGCGTTGAAGTCGCCAAACACGATTTTGACATCGTGGCGGGGGCATCTCACACAAGTGCGCTCCAAGCACTCATAAAAGGCATCTTTGGTCACATCATCCTTCTCTTCCGTCGGGGCGTGGGCGCAAATCAGCGATATGTTGAAGAACCTCGCTTTGATGCGGATTGTGGCTAGACTTCTCACTTTAGCTCACCTTCAAACGGATGTTTTTTGGCTACCCAGAGGATACTTGGTCAAAGACCGGAAGTCGTGAGCTGCTTGAGTCATATGTAAAAGAATCGTTTTTGGCCACTCCCAAGTGATTGGCGATCAGAGAACTTTCCTCACTTGCGTGAACTTCTACACATGACTCCATCCTCCGCAGATATATACATAAATAAAAAATGTTACTTCCTTACCTTTTAGGCAAAGTTGCGAAATTTGCTATGGCATTTCAGCTGGAAGATAGAAACTGTATAACTATCAAAGGAAAGCTTAGATTATTCTTTTCTATCAAAGGAAGATCCAAAAAGTTAATGTTAGATAATGAATTCCAATCAATTAACATTTAAGATTTTTTTAGGAAAGAAGAAATAGAAGTTTATTTTACAAAACCAAACAGTCATACTGGGAATTCAGATATCAAAAGATTTCATAATACTCTCTCCAAAAGAATTAAAGTCCTAGAAATTGAAAAAAACAAGCATTTCGACAGCGGAAAAAGTATTTCAAAGCATAGAGTGGTATAACAAATCTTATCATTCTACAACTAAAACCACACCTTTTGAGGTTATAAATGAAAAAATTGATAAAAATTTGATTAAAGACACTAATCAGAAGACTAAAGAAAAATGCAAAGGAAAACTAAATAGAAATAGAAAAGAGTTTAATAACACTCAAAAAGAAGGTTACGTAAAAAATTATAAAGCGGTTCGGCACAAATATGAACCAAGGTATAGAAAATTGCCATTAGATAATATTCACCCCACAAATATTAAACGTCCAAACAAATTTTTTAGGGCAAATTCATCTTCAAAATAACTTTGATGATAGCAATTGTAATAATTAGTAATGCAGCCAAACTGGAAGTACATCAAATACATACCGACAATGGACACGCAGAAATTATCACCAACACTAAACAGATTGTTACATCATCTGACCTCGTAATTCACATAACTGACCCTCGTGAAATTCTTTACATACTAAATAATATAACAAAAATATTCACATCTACATTACTACACCCTATCAAATGAAATTAAAATCTTGAGGGGTAAAATCAAAACATTAATCCCAAGAAAAGAAGTTAGTAGAAAAAAGAGAGGTTTAATTAACGGTATAGGTTCTGTACATAAATTTCTATTTGGAACGATGGATGATGGAGATAGAATAGATATTGAAAATCTCCTTAAGAAAGTAGATGAAGCTCTCAACCACCAAATAAAAATTAATAATTTCTTTTCGAACACGTTCACAAAATTAAAACAAATTATTGAAGACGAAAGAAAGAATTCTTTAATGTATCAAGAGAGAACAGACAAAATATTGATTCTTCATGAACAAACAATAAAGATAAACATTCTCAAAGACGCAGTAAACCAGATTCAGGAAAACATTATTTCAGTAAAAAGTAGTATTTTTCCCCCAAGCATTTTAACAAATGAAGAAATTTATAATTTCAACAAAGACCTCAACAAACTTCAATATATAAAATTATGGGTCTTGGAATATAAAGAAAATTTGTTAATGTTCGTGGTCAAAAGAATTTCAATCGGTACAATTAAAAACTATTATTCTTATACCAAATACAGCAGGCAAAGAAATAACAGCAGAAACTGAAAATGTTTTTGAATACAAAAGTTACACTTATAAATTCGAAGAAGCTAAAACACTCAATGAACTACAAATTTCTAAACATTGCATCTACTTATTAAATTGTGAACTTATCAAAATTAGCATTACAGAAATTTTTCAAATTGATGAAGAAACTATGTTAATAAAAAATGCAAATGGCATAGAACTAAACCATAACTGCGACAACGGAAAAATTAAGTTGAAAAACACTACATTGAGTCATTATAATAACTGCACAATTAAGATCCTATGCCAAGCATTCTCATACAATCAAAGATTTTATTATCCAAACTATGATACTCACAATTTCACTAACAAAATTACAATTAACGATCTTGTATTTCAAAACGAAGAAAATTTTAAAGAAATTAATGAATTAAAATATCACAAAAATGTCTCTCATATTGGAATATCAATTTTAAGTTTTATTGTGATTATAATAATAATTTTAATATCTTATAAAATTAAAAAAAAGAAAAACAATACAATTCAAACTCAGGAGAGTTTTCCATTAAAGGAGGGAGGAGGACTATCATCCCAACCAGACACCACACACCAAAATATTGTAAATTGGACAAAATAAAAGATTAAAGAAAAACAAGTAAACATTACAACAAATAAGATAACAAGTAGAGATAAAGAACATAATGCAAATGCATACAAACATGTTTTGGTCCTTATGTTTGACTGTAATGCTAACCCAGACATTATCGGGTTAACCACACAATCATGTTTGTTTGCATTCAATAGAAAGTAAGATTATATTTAACAAGTACTGTATTTCATAAAAAAATAAAAAAAAAAACAAAGAAATATATTAAGAAAATTGTAATCACTTTAGTAGTTATATAAGCAGAACATAATTTGAAAAAGAAACAGAATACAATATAATGTCACAGAAGTAACATTGTCGGCATTTTTATTCCTCCGCTCGAACACCAAAGCTCGCGCTCGCCCGCTCGTGCCACTTACCACTGATGAAAGACTGACCTGAAGTTGAAACAAAAGAGCGAGGCGCCAGAGAACTTAAAGATGTAGAGAAGGTGCAAATTAAATTCTGTTTGATGTTCGATTGGACGGCTAGCAGAACTTATAGAATTGTTGTAAAAGCTTACTGAACTAAAACAAGAAGTAAAAGTTTTTCTGGAGCAACATCCCCCAACATCTATAGATGTAATATTTGAATTCAAGGACAGATTTCATGGTGTTAACTGGTTGCATGGTAACAATGTAACAATATTTAATGTGCCACACAAAGTGGATGCTGCAAGAAAAAAGCTTATATTGTTATTACAACGCGCGGTGACAAGGAATTTTAAAGAATTTAGTAATTTATATGAAATACAAAAACAGTACAACATTATTGCATTGTCACAAGATATCTTAACTCAATTTAAAGAACATTTATTAGAGCTGGAGAGGAATCTTCAAGAATATTTTCCTTCAATCGATGGCAAAAAGCTTGGATAAGAAACCCATTTACATTCAAGCTAGATTCCGAAAAAAATTTGCCAGATTCAGATGTCAATTCGTTGATTGAACTGTCAACTGATACAGCACTAAGGAATACATTTGACACAAGACCATTGATTGATTTTTGGTTATCTTGTCGTCAAGAATACACAATACTAGCTCATCAATCAATGATTTTTTAATGCCTTTTGTGACCACTTTCAAATGTGAAGCTGGGTTTTCAACACTAGTTTACCTTAAAAATAAATATCGAAACAGACTGGATGTGGAACCCGATAGAACTTTCAGCAAACTTGAACTCTATAATTAAAAATAAGCAACAGCTACATACTTCGCACTAAAAAGAGAGTACCAAAAATGCCAAAATATTATAACTTAATAATAGGTTGTCAAGAAAGTCTTGCGGTATTTTCGCTAGTTGGCGTTGAAAGCGCGTAGTTCTAATTTTATTCGTCGCATCGGGCATGCTATACCTTTTTGGAAAGCTCATTTCACGCGCTATCACGTGTTTGATTGATTGTCGTTTCTTTTAAGTCGTTCGTGAGTTATAGCGTCGCAAACATAGAGCAAAATAAAGAGAAAATACGGCATATTTTACAGTACTACTACGATAAAGGCAAAAATGCATCTCAAGTCGCCAATAAAATTTGAACAGTTTATCGACCCGATACAGTTTCCATTTCTCCCGCACAACGATGGTTTCAACGTTTTCGTTCTGGTGTAGAGGCGGTAAAAAGATGCGCCACGCTCCGGAAGGCCTGTCGTCGAAAATTGCGATAAAATCGCTGAATTGGTCGAAAGAGACCGGCATAGTAGTCATCAAACCGTTATAAACCATTTGAAGAAGCTTGGAGTCACTACGAAGCTCCATGTATGGGAGCCACACGAATTGATTCAATAAAAATACCGCAAGACTTTTTTTGACAACTCATTATTAATAAAACATTTCCCTTACTATTATTAAACGTGTATTATTTAATTTCATGTAACCGTCTTGAATTCAATATTATCAAGTGGGTCACGAAAGCACTGCTCTAGAACATAGGTGTCGGCGACAAAATCTCGAGGTAAGGGCTGTTGAAAAAAGTGTTAATACTGCTCAACATAGGACTAGGCGGGAAAGCCCTCAAAACCGCTCTGAAGAGCAAAGTAGAAATACTCGAGGACAAAGGTCTCGGCGAGGTAAGGATAGTTGAACAAAGTGCTAATACTATTCCACATAGAACTAGGTAGGAAATCCTCATTTTGGCTCTGAATAGCAAAGTAGAAATACTCTAGAACATTGGTTTCGACGAGAAAATCTCTAGGTATGAGCAGTTGCAGAATGGGTTAGTTCTGTTCAACATAGAACTAGGAGGGAAAATTCTCAGCTTCGCACTGAAGAGCAAAATAGAGATACCCGAAAACGTAGAGAACTTCGAGAAAGAAGTCCTAAGTTTAGGGATTTAGAGCGCATGCGTGATCAAATACAAAGAGAGCACACAAAAAAAAATTAGAAATAGAAGAGAGGGACGGCAAAGAGAAACACATCGTCGACAGCTTACTAGGAGGGGTACAAGGGAAGAAACATTGAATCAGAGACGTCGCCGACAAAGTCAGATTCGTCTTCGTAGAGATAATCTACTTAATAGGAAAACTGAAAACGAAAGACGTATTAATCAAAGTATTAGATTAAGGAAAATAGTGTTATGGAAATATATAACACTGAAAATTTAATAGATTTCAAAATCGTATTATTATTATTACATTTATTAGGAAAAATATACAGGCTATTAAACCTAATGATAAGGAGGAGTGCTAGCAGATTTGGCCATCGACTCCGATATTATAACAAATCTATATTATATCATATTATGTATGTTACATTCCTCTAGAAAATTATAAATACATGTAATATTTTCAAAAGATGGTGTTTTTAACAGTGTTTGATATTGAGCAGAAATGAAGTGTTTATGCCTAATACTCTCTAAAGCTGGACAGGTGCGTAAGATGTGATCCATGGATTGTGTGTTTGAGCAGAAGGGGCAAGATGACTTAGGATTTCCGGTGAGTAGGTGCTGATGTGTGATTTGTGTATGGCCTATTCTTAAACGTGTAAATACGGTTGCTTGCAGTCGAAATATATTGCTAGGGTAGTAAATTTTATTTCGAAGTGGGTTGAAGTTTTTATACGGCTGTTCGAAATTTCTCCAGTCCGCGCGTCTTCTTTCCTGTACATGCTTTTGTAACAGATTTCTAAGATAATTTTCGTCATATAACTCATGGAGAAGAGTCGGTGCTGACTCAAAGTACTTAGCGGCATTGTCTGTTCCCAGCAATTCCGACGTGGCCTGGTACCCAGAGCAGAGCTATTTTTCGTTTGTTTTTGATGCATATGTCTCGATATTATTGTAGAGTTATTGCGTATATTACGGATTGCATTTAAACAAGAAAATCTGTCAGAGCAGATTATGAACTTGCCTTTTTGTCGGGTGGTATATTCTAAAGCTTTGTGGATGGCAAAAGCCTCGGCAGTGAAAACAGGTGAATGAGAAGGAAGAATTCCGCCGGTAATGATTGTCCCATTGGATGATGTAACTCCGAAAGCTGTATTTGTTGCTTTGGAGCCATCAGTATAAATTGCCGAAAATTTTTTACACTTGTATTCGTTAGCGATTTCAAGAAAATATTGTTGGAAGGTGGCATTATTGGTGTTCAATTTTTTGAAATTATGCAATGAGGTATCTATAGTGACTTCGTTTATTAGCCATTCCGGTTGAATGTTGATTTTGCACGACTTGGATGGTAGAAGTATGTTTATGGCTGTGCCATACCCAAGGCAGCGTTGAAGCGTGGACTTAAGCTGGAATGTTTTTTTGTGTCTTGCGGCTTTTCTAAGCATTTTATGAAGATCAGCGTTCGGGGATTTTAGCAGTTTTGGAAGTAGTGTGACCGTCGTTTCGTAAACTCTCTCTTTTATTGATGGTAGACCACTTTCACCCAAGATGCTTTTTACTGGTGATGTAGGAAACGCATTTATGCTACGGCGAATCGCAGCATGGTATGGAGCCTCCAATTGCTTTATATTTGTGTTGGCACACTATCCATAAATCGGTAAGCCATAATCGACTTTAGAGAGTATTATAGCTCTTGTAATATTAATTAGAGTATTTGTATGTATAAATGAACGTTTACTAGATAAGTATTTAATTATATTAAGCTTTTTGAAAAGGTTTTTTCGAAGACTAAGGCATTTAAAATTGAATTTGTTGTCAAAAAAAAAATCCTAAGATTTTTAAGTTATTAACAGATTCTATTGCAGTGTTATCAAATATAAGTTGAGGATAATTACAATTTTTCTTTTTGCAAATATGTTCTTAATATTTAAACAAATGTCGGTAAGTTTATCAAAAGCAATAATAAATAAAATTACAGAGAGCGGGGAGCCTTGTGGTATACAATTTTTAAGGGAATTTACATTGGAAAATATATTATTGACTCGAACTCGAAACTGACGATGTGTCATGAAGGCCTTTACTATCATAGAAGCTTTAGGACGAACCTTCCAGGCAGCGAGTTGGCTCAGCACTGCGTGAAGTCCTACGCGTTCGAACGCTTTTTCGAAATCGGTGGACATGATTGTGGCATGGTTTTTGGTTGCAACAGTGTTAGAAACAAAATGCTGTAGCTGGATAAGTAAGTCAATAGTACTGGGCTTGTTCCTAAATGCGGTTTGATTTTGCTTGATGTGCTTGTTTTTTGTAACGAACCAAATTAGTCTTTTCGCAACGATTTTTTCGAAAATTTTGCTGAGGCAGGATAGCAAAGAAATTGGTCTGTATGAAGAAGGCAAGTCGGCATTGGTTTAATAATGGGTATGACCGTCGCTATTCGCCAAGGGGTGGGTATGAACCTTTTTCAAAAATGCTATTATATAGTGAAAGTAGTCTTTATTTGGCTATTGGGGGCAGATTTTAGAGCATGGGGTACGATATGGGATCGATACCCGGTGTTTTGCCTTTTGCGTGTTGAAGTGCTGATATTAATTCACAGAGTGTGATTTTATTTTCTACGCAAGTTGCAGACACAGACAGACCTTGTAGGGCGTACACCATGGAAAGCCAGTGTTGCTTTTCCCTGACATATTCTTGTCATCGTTGGAGTATCGAGCCCAAAGTTGAGCGAATGTATCAGCGATTTCTTGAGAGTTGGTCAGGACTTTATTATTTGTTTGAATAGCTGTGACAGGAGTATAGGGAATGCCAGTTATACGTTTTATGTCAGACCAAATCCTTTTTGGGGTTGAAGAAGGATTAATTTGTGAGGTAAAAGCTTCGAAACTTCTCTTCTTAGCAGCCTTAACCGCTCTTTTAAAACACGCGTTAGACTTTTTGTAGTTGGTAAGGTTAGTGTCGGACATAGAATTTTTGAATACCTTCCAATATTTATTATTCTGGTCACGAAGATATTTAAGATCGGCGTTCCACCAAATTGGAAAGTCCTTAGCAAGCTTCTTCTTAGATTGGAATATCGATTTGTTGGCTGCAGAGTGTATGATTTTGGTAATAGAGGCACCTTCTTGATTGATATTGTCGATTGGCGAGCTTTTATATTTTTTGTGATCTCTGCTTGAAATACATCCCACTTAGCGAAGTCTGTTTTGAATATGAGGCGGTGGTTATATTTGATAGGGTGGAGGTTGGTTTGAACAGTGATAGAGATGGGGAAATGGTCGCTGCCTTTCAGATCAGTGGAAATATCCCATTTAATTCTGGGAGAAAGTTGAGGGGAAGCTAAAGACAAGTCGACGTAAGTTAATGTTGAATGGGTTGAAAAATGAGTAGGGGATCCATTATTTAATAACACCAAGGGATGATTTAATATGAAATTTTCAATTATTAATTTTTGTGAGCCCCACAGATGGTTCCAGGCATTAAAGTCGCCAGTCCACAAAATGGTAATTGCTGAAATAAGTTTCTTAAGTCGGTTTCACTGAAAACTTGCTGGGGGTGGATGTATGTCCTTGCTATACCAAATGGCAAGTTCAGATTTAATTTTAGTGCTATGGTTAATAGAGATGAAGTTATATTTATAACTTCATGTGGAATGTATCTTTTTATTAGGATACCAACACCTTGTTTGTTAGTTTGGATGTTATTTAAGTTAGAGAAATAGCCTAAGTACTGTTTGGGATAAAAGGGATTGGATATTGGTGTTAGTGGGATATGTGTCTCTTGCATACATATTACGTCTAGGCTTTTCTCTTTGATAAGCAATTGCAGCTCGTGATAGTTGTTGGAATACCCATTTTTAACGTCATAAAACTTAATCAAAGTAGGAGAGGCAAATATGTATTTATTAGTGTTTATTAGTTGTTGTTTTTCTTTTTATTCCATTTCGTTATCAGATGTATTCTGGTTTATAGTAGCAGCTTATACTTGGGAGAGTGTTGGGAAAGGTTGGAAGAGTGACTGGAATTGTGGGGAAGAGGAATGTGAATTGGATGAAGAGAAATGATTGCTATTGTAGTTAGTGTCTGTCTCGATACGATCAGTGAGATTAAGTTGGAATTCGGAAGTCGGAGAGTTAAAAGTTAAGTTGTGTTTGTTAGTATTTTGTGTTGTGGGAATATCATCGTTTGCTTTTGCTGTTTTGTTTGATTTAACTATATGGGAGTCAGAATAATTAATTTGTTCAATGGGGGCAATTTGATTGGAGGAGGAATTGGAATTTTCAATACTCGTATCTATGGTTGCTTCTTCGTAGTTTTTGTTGTTGATACTTTTTGAGTCTTTAATGCTCTGTTAGTAAGTGGGAGAGCGTTTATTGTTTGTTTTAGCTGCTGTCATTATTATATTTGTTTTGCTAGTATTTGCGCTCGATGCAATGCCGGCGTAGGAGTAACTGGGCGCATTTGTTATATTTAGTTGTTGTTTGTGCTTTTTTATAGCTTCTCCCATTGAGCATTTGTCTATCGTTTTTATTTTTATTATCTCTTGGCTTGTAGAAATTTTGAACATTCTTTGGAAGAGGAGGGATGTGGCTGTGCGCAGTTAGCACAGAAAGTGCGTTCACAGTCAGATTGGGAATGGGGAGGTAAGGAACAATTTCCACAAAGAGGTGACCGTTTACAATTGTTTTTCGTATGCCCAAGGAGCTGGCAAGATTTGCAGCGCAAGGGGAGTGGTATATATTGGCGAACCAAAACTTTGCACCAAGCAATGTCGATCTTACTGGGAAGATGGTAAAGATTAAATGTGAGTAACACGACTACGGAGGGGTGAAGGTTACCGTCGAAAGTTCTTTTAAACTTGTATGCTGCTACAACTCCTTGGGAGCTTAATTCCTTGACAATTTCTTCTTCAGCTACATTGTTAAGAAATGGGGCAAACACTCTTCCTTTCACGTAGTTTAGCGATTCGTGTAGCTTGGCTGAGATAGAGCACACATTTTCGAATTGTTTTGCTTTTATAAACTTTTCGGCGATTTTATTGCTTTTTACAAGGATAAGTAGTTTTCCATCACGAAGAGTAGAAATGGAGTGCACCTCACTACTAATTTGTTTGATACCACGATGAATTGCAAAGCACGAGTAAGATGGAATAGGCTTGGAGGGATCAGTTAATTCAATCACGACAAATTTTGGATCATTCCCTTTAGTTTCAGGCAGAAAGGGAAAATCGGTTTGAAGGGTACTTGAATCACTTTTGTTTTTCTTTCTTTTTGGTCCAGTATCTAATAACGCAAATCGATTTGCGTTAATGTTTAATGGCCCCGGGGCCATGGTGCACGTGTTTTTAAAGTTCACGTAAACAAAAGTATGCGTATGCACAGAAATAGATAAAAAGAGAAAAAGCGGACAGGCTGGGCTGAGAAAGAAAGAAATCAAAAAGACTCCGTACGCGCAAACACAAACGTCTAATCTGCCAGAGAGTTAGCCGATGATTGTATTTATTTTTAAAATATTGTATTGTTTTATGTACCACCTCTTCCGCACTCACCATGTATTTTTCAAAAAAATTGAAAAGTATAAAACAAGTCGCAAACTTGTAATGTAAGTGTACTATCGGATTTATTTTCACAACATAGGTACACAGTATATAAACGGCTTTAATTTTTAAAAGAGATGCTCGCAAAAAAGTCTAAAACAAAATTAAAATTTTCGCCACACAAAGATTACAAAATATTTTTAGTTAACGATGATGTTCACAAAAATGGTAAACGTTCGCCAAAAAGGAATCGAGTTGATCAGACCGATGCCATAGCGCAAAAAGTGGTTTTTGATCAAGTTGTCTGTCCTTTTGTACTTTGGTTCGGCGAAAGTAGATGATGGTGTGTGATGTCATTGTGTGTGTGTTAGAGCGTGGTGTATAATCGAGGAAAATGATGATGACTGTGGGGAAAGTGGCATACCATTGTTGCATCCAAGGATGTATGGGATGGTGTTGACGGGCAGATGTGGGAAGGCTGATACCTATTTAGCCATCCTGGCCCCCTAGGCAAATTTTTAGCTTAGTAATTGCTAGAGTTGTTTCAGCGTAGCCACCACGTTGCTGAGACCGATTGGACGGCGGGTTTGTGGCCTAGTACGCTGCCGCCGTGTTGCGTTGCGGTGGTGTCGTCCGGAGGGGTTATTGGTCTTCGCCAATACCCGCCTCCGCGGTTGCGTGGGGCAGAGTGTCGCCCGGTCTCGGGGCTGGTGATGCGGTGCAGCATAGTGTGGTGTGGAAGCACACACATCTGGCACACATAGCCGGACGTACACTCTTGTGCGGTATGAGTAGGCGACAGGCAACTCAGGCAATGGCCATGGGCCCGGGCAACCTGCTGGCATTGCTGAGCTGGCATCCCTTTAAATATGCCGCATTGTGGCAACCTGTGACAACACAGAGGACATCGGATGGGAGGTAGCTCACTCTGTTACGACGTCGGAGTTGCTCGGGTTGCACTGTGTGCAGCGGTTGACAGCGCTGTTGCCGTGATGGTTCGCGGCGTTGGACAGCCGAACGGACGGTTGGCATTGGTGCTGTTGCCGCATCGATATCCATATTTGTCTATAGAAGAGGTTATCGTCATTAGATATTTGTGAAATATTGTGGTGAACTATGTTAAATTATGCCAGTTATCCCTGTGGTAACTTTTCTGACACCTCTTATTAAAAACTCTTTAAACCAAAAGGATCGATAGGCCGAGCTTTTGCTGTCTCTGTGTGTACTGAACACCGAGATCAAGTCAGCTTTTGCCGTTTTGCTGTTGGAGTTATACCAAATTTTAATTATAATAATAACACCGAAATGCTATCAATTCATTAAAATAAGTTTACAGTTATATAACAAACTCGTGGTACTTTGATCAAGAAGCTTGCATCAAAACCCAATACCATAAGATATAAAAATATACCCATATAATGGCTAAGCAATGATACACGTTCTACTTAATCAAGTAAGTAAGGAAACTATAAGAGTAGTGGTATTTCATTGTGGATATATAACCGAAATTATATATCTCCCACTTATACTACACCTCTTATATCTCCTTACACTGCCAGAATAGAGTCAAGCTCAACAGGGCCTTCTTTCCCCGCTAATTATTCCAAGCCCGTTCCCTTGGCTGTGGTTTCGCTAGATAGTAGATAGGGACAGAATCCAATGTGTGTTTTATGTGGATATCTACCTGCGAAGGTTCAAATCCACGGTGCTTTCTATTACTGGAAGCACATAGATCAAAACAATGCGTTGATTAGCGCCGCAAAGCATAAGTGCATGCACAACACTACACATTGGAAGACCAAAGCTTGAGTGCCGCCACATACACTTATACCTTGGTTCCAATCGGTTCGGGTGAAAACCAAAGGGAACACCCTAAAAAACCTTGGTCGGGTTCGAGGCCCATCTAAGCCCTCTGCCGTACTCTGGGTCCGGCACCCGGCCGCAGTGCGACTCCACATTGGACTAATGCCCTTCCTGAATTTAGGTTTAAAACATAGCCACCACGAACCTCCCTAAAGGGCCGAACCCAATGAGCAGATTGGAGTTTCCTCCAAGGGCAAACTGCTCCCCGTGGTACCATGTTTTAATATTTGGTATGACCTGTAACTCTCGCCACTGCCAGTCGAGCCCCTAAGAACTCCGAGGAGTTCCTAAGAACCCGGCTGTATGTGAGCATTGTGTGTCAATTCATAAAGTATTTGTTATATAATCGCAAACCCATTTAAGGAATATGATATCATTTCAATATAGCACTTTTCCGACTTATTAGACCATGCTGACATTCAAAACAGACCTGTACTTGTCACACATAGTGCATTTGGATTTTAGGCGCCTCTTAAAACAGGCATGCCTTACCGCGGGATTATTCTCTTCCCCCTAGTAGTGTAACTAGTAGATAGTTACAGAATCCAATGTGTTTAACGTATGTATCTGCCTGCGAAGACTTAATCCCACGGTGATTTCTATTGCTAGAAGCACATAGATCAAAACAATGCGAGTAGATAGTTACAACGTCCGGTGTGTTTAACCTGGGCACCTGCTAACGACAGCCTTACTCCACGGCGCTCAAAAGCAAGGCGGATCAAATCAATGCGTTGGTCAGCGCCCTGAGAATGCTAAGCGTTTTCAGTACCAATTGGCAGTGTAGAATGGACGCACTAACCACCTTGGTCGGATTCGAGGACCATCTAAAACCTCTGCCGTGCTTTGGGTCCGGCACCCGGTTGCAATGCAACTCCACATTCAACTGACAAAGTCAGTTCTTCCCGCGATTTGGGTTTCAACCACAACCAAAACGGTACTCCCCGAGGGGCGAGTCCGCATGAGCAGGTTGGAGGTTGGAGTTACCTCCAAGGGCTCCTGCTTCCCGTGGTACCAGAATTAAGTCTCCGGTCAGACCTCGTAGCCGAAACTAATACCAGTTGAGCTTCCATACTGCTCTGGACTGGTGGCCAGGGATTGGACCCCATACACACATCACTTACACACACCAATCATACAAAAAACTAAAACCCTAATTTCCAGCTAACCACCTTCGCCGCTTAAATATTTCTCGCGCAAACAGCCCTAACTGTTCGGTATTCCGACTAGTGGAGATCACACCACGAACATCTAATCGTCCATCAGTCCAGCTAATCCCCATACCACATAGATCCCTAATGTCCGAGTACATCGGGCACTCCGCAATTAAATGCGACCAACTCTCTGACCCCGCCCCACAAAAACACCCCGACGTATCCGAAAGGTGCCTCTAATGCAAGAATGCATTTAGAGGCTCATGCCCCGTAAGCAGGAAACCCAGACTCAGACAAAATCTGAAGTCTGGGTTATCTTCAACGAATCCAACGTCCCGAATGTACTCGTACGTCACTCGGCCGTTAGGACTATTGTCCCAACGTTGTTGCCACCTACACCTAACCCTATCATCTAGAAGCCTCTTGCTCCCTAGATATCCCTCCCTCTCCACATCATCAGAAATCCAGTCATTCCGCAGCAATGACACACTCAAGCCCCTTCTTAACCGCAATGCAACAGCACGCTGTATGACAATTAGGTCCAGATGGGGTGCACCTAATAACACCTGCATCGCATCCGTTGAGACGGTGCGACATACAGGCAAGCAAGCAAGCATCATACAACGCTGTATTGAGAGAAGGCTTTGAGACCCCAAGACAGTCGTGGCTGCCTCCCACCATATAGGGGCTCCATATGAGGCGCAGACCACAAACAAGCCACGATATATGGTGCGGACAGCACGACGTCCGAGACCCCAATCGCTCCTCAAAATACGTCGTATTTTGCCTACGGTTGCCTGCAGCCGCTCCTTCACATTCGCCAAGTGTGGAGTAAAACACATTCTTTCACTTATGGTCAACCCCAGATATTTGACTTGCGTCACATATCTGATGCTGACCCCGTTCACACGGACAATCGGTGGACGAACCGGCGACAATCTACCTTTCAGCAGCATTGCCACCGTTTTGTCCATCGATATGTCAACCCCCACACCAAAACCCCAAGAATTAACGATCTCTAAGAGATCTCCTCCCTTCCGTTCTAAGTCCGCCCTCGAGCGACCTTCAACCATAAGAAGAAGGTCGTCCGCATACGCACAACATTTGCAGAGTGGCTCAAGCTGCCCAAGCAGAGTGTCCATCATAAGGTTCCAAATATATGGACCACAGATGGAACCCTGCGGGCAGCCTCGAACAACTCCAATCTTCACACTCCCATTCATGCCGACAAGAGAGGCCTTTCTGTCCGAAAAATAACTCCTCCAAAGAGTAGTTTCCGGACAGCCAAGCTCCTCCAGCCGTTGCACCACACGATCCCAGCTTAGGTAGTCAAATGCCCCCTTGAAGTCAACAAATATGCCAAGGACACACTTGCTGACATTCTCCATAACGACATTCTGTACAAAAAACCACGCATCCTCTATACTGCGTCCTTTCCTGAACCGAAACTGCCTCTCCGGCGACATACCCCGCGTTAGCTCCTGAAGCCGTTCCACCATGACTCTTTCCAGCACTTTTCCAAGTACTGGAAGGAGACTGATGCCCCGATAAGTTCGAGGATCGCTCCTGACCTTACCAGCGGACTTCAGGAGAGGAACAACCCTAGCACTTTTCCACTCGCGTTGAAAGTATCCCTCCCAGACGCACTTATTGTAAATGGCCTCCAGGTATTCCGGAATGAACTTCCATAAGCTTTTACACATCTCTCCGTTCAAACCATCAAAACCTGGGGACCGTTTAGACCTAACCAGGCTAAAGGCGTACCCCAACTCCCCATCATCTTATGGAGGGACAGGCACCTCTTGTGCTTGAGGTACCTTCACCTCAGACCTAGGAAAGAACGCACCTAACAGAACCCCCGCACACTCTCTCCACGACAATAACAGAGTGTCACCGACGCGAAGAGAGATTAAATCCTCCCTCCTACGACCCCTGCAGATCCTATAGACCTGACCCCAGGGTTCGATCCTATTTTCCCTAACGAAGCTCCTCCACTCATCTTCCTTAGCTTTCACCAACATCTCTTTGTATTCTCTATCCGCACAACTAAATTCACGCCTAAGCTGGGACAGCCTATCAGAATTGGACCGTCGGGCGCGTTGAAACTTTCGCCTCATTCGCCTGACAGTCCTCCTCTTCAAGGTTAACTAATGCGTCCACCATTTAATTTTACTAACCTTGGAACACTCATACCTACCAAACACCCTATCATTTACCCCCACAACAACCTCATAGAGACGAGCAATTTGCTCGTCGACAACCAACTCCTCAAACTCTCTAAGCGGTGTACTAAACACCGCTTCCCTAACCGAGAGTCCATATTGGTTTCAGTCAGTACCAGTGGTACGCCATCGCCGCAATGGACTCTCATAAGGTGAGGGAGGGGATCGAGGGGTAACCACAATTTGAAGCAAATTATGGTCACTTAATCCCCACCCTCCCCTAACCTCCCAACTAACACTAAAAGCCCTACTTGCTGCCTCGTTCATAAGCGTCACGTCAATGTCGCTCACGCCCCCAGGCCCATCGAACGTATACCACTCGCTGGGCTCATTCAAAATGTGGAGGCTATTAGCCACCACCCATTCACTTAATGCCTCGCCTCAACTGTGGCTTTGGTATCCAGACGAATGCCGGGATACCTTACTAAACCACATCGAGGACGAGGCATTCGCATCCAACCCTAGGATAAATGGGCTACTACTCGCAAGTACGAGGGCTGTCTGATAAATAACCGACCTCAACGTGAAGCTAGCGGCACATCTGAAAAAAAGTTTCTACTTCAAATTGTGCATATTATAATAGCTACTCGCCAAAATTTCAGAAATTTCTCTTGCGCAATTATCTGTTGACAGTCGTTTTTGTGAGTCTATTTCGGTGATTTCTCCAAAATGGAAAAAATTGAATATTGAGTTGTAATTAAATTTTTATTTTTGAAAGGCATTACGCCTTCATAAATCAAAGATGAGTTGGACTCTGTGAATGGTGACTCTGCGCCATCGTCTACCACCGTAAAATTTTGGGCAGCTGAGTTTAAATGTGGTCGCAGGGGCTTGGAAGATGATGAACGTCCTGGGCGTCCAAAAACTGTAACCACTAACGATAACATCGCTAAAGTTCATCAATTGGTACTAGACGACCGCCTGATTAAAGTTAGGGAAATAGCTGATATTATGAAGATGTCAAAAGAACGTGTTTGTCACATATTAAACCAAGATTTAGGATGAGAAAGCTGTCCGCGCGTTGGGTGCCGCGTTTGCTTACGCTAGACCACAAACGTGCGCGAATGAACATTTCCAGCGCTCTGTTGGCTCAGTTTAGAGGCAATAAGACCGAGTTTTGGTGCCGATTGATAACTGTAGACGAAACTTGGATTCATCATTATACGCCCGAAACAAAAATCTAATCGAAACAGTGGATTGAAAAGGGGGAACCAGCCCCAAAAAAACCTAAAGCTGTGTATTCGGCTGGGAAAGTGATGGCGAGTGTTTTTTGGGACAGCCATGGAATTATATTTATCGACTATCTTGAAAAAGGAAAAACTATAACAGGAGCATACTACACATCATTATTGGACAAGCTAAAGAAAGAAGTTTCGAAAAATCGGCCACATTTGCAAAAAAAGAAAGTCTTGTTCCACCAAGACAACGCACCATCTCACACCTCAACAGTCGCCATGGCGAAAATCCACGAATGCGGTTCGAACTGCTTGACCATCCACCTTATTCACCGGATCTAGCACCGATCGACTTTTTTTTGTTTCCTCAACTTAAAACTGCGCTCGGCGGCCAGAAATTTTCGTCAAATGAGGAGGCAATCTCTTTCGTGAACTCGTACTTTGCAGACAAAGCCGCCAAGTACTATTTGGAAGGGTTGCAGAGATGGGAGCATCGCTGGGAGAAGTGTGTGAAGTTACAAGGAGACTACGTAGAAAAATACAAAAAAAAAAATTTGAAAAAGTCGCGTGCATCACGGTTAGGTCGGTTATTTATCAGACAGCCCTCATAGTAGTAGCTTATCCATGTAGCCCGGTAAGGCTCTAGGGGCTCGCTATATTTACAATAAATACTAGCGACAAACATCCTACCGAACTCCCCTTCTACAGCTACACATATACCCAGTTGTGAAGAATCCACAACTACGCAATCGTAGCGTGGATTATTCACAACTTCTTCATGAGGGATTTCCGTATGGACCCCCTGGACTACCACCCGACGACCCAACTTCCGGTTGACAGAGACGTCCAACCCCACCTCCCCGAATTTTTTGTTATTCGCCACTCACTCTCTCTCTAAAACAGAGGGAGTACGAATAACCGCCCCACCACCCTTAATAGGTCGCACTTCGTGGACCCTCACGCCAAGTGAGGGACCCAACTCTTCGACAACCTTTTGAATTACCTCTTTAGAGGAAGTTGCAGGCCCCTTACTCCTAACGACGACCGACCAAGTCTCCACGGGCTTCGGCGTCACCGGTGTAATAGCTTCCAGCACAGGACACAGGAGTGTCCCCCGCAACTTCCCCTAAGGGCATCTACCTGACGGCGAAGATGGGCATTCTCGGTTATGACCGTCATCAGGAGCGCCTCATATTTTGAGGCAAGCTCCATCAGCCCCTTCACGGCCCCAACATCAAAGTTTTTGGCGTCAAACACCATCTCATTTAATTCCCCCGATATTCGTTTGGCAGCCGCCACATGTCTGACTGCCCCGGCCCCAACAACCACAGCACCCCTTGAAGGAACTCGCGCACCCTCTTTGTTGGCACCCGAGACACGAGTGCCCGTTTTAGTAGCGCTCACTTTCGCGACGCCCACTCCCTTGCCCACCGTACTAACCGGGTGGTCAGTGGTCACACTGGCACTCTCGTTCCCTCCCTCCTTTCCCCCAACGTTACGCGGCGACCCAGCACGCGTAACCGCCTTCTCAGCGGAGGCCATATTGGCACTCCTGCCACAACTCCCGCTCCCTCCCTCGCTACCGTCCTCTTTACGCGGCGACCCCAAACGCGCCTTACTCCGCGGTGGAGACCTTACCGCTCCCGACGCTTCATCCTCGCCACCCGACGTGGAATCCTCCACGACTGTTGAAGCGGCGGATTCTCCGCTTCCAGCGAGGGCCTTCGTACTCTTCTTCCGTCCACGAGGCATCCTACTTCCCGACTAGCCTCTCAGTCGAACTGATCCGCTGGCGTACCACTAGCGCAGAAGGCTTACGGACAGAAGGATACTGGAGAAGCTGCTCTCCAGGTGTCTGCGTCTGAACGCGCTGAAAAGTACAACCCACGCAAAGGCCCGCTCAATAGCAGCGACCACCCAACCGGTCGGTTAAAGCGATCCCGCAGTGGCACAGCCCACAACCCCAACCCTTGGTTGGATTAAGGCCACTCAATTGGCCGCCGGCCGGACAATGTCCCCGATACGGTCCGGAGTCGACCGATGTGGCGCTGAGCCGAATCGCACCGTGGGCTAAACGGTTCGCTGATATGACCGTTGGTCCTCGCAGGAGTCGCAATCTCCAACACTGGACAGACGCTTGCACCCTTTGGGCAATCCTGTCCAGATCCACCTGACACTGAGCCAACTAACCGCCAGATGCTCAGCACAGAACCACTGGCAGGCAGTTCAGTCGGCAAGAGTACCAACAACACGGAGCTACACTGGAACCGTGCGAAGCTTCCGCCAATAACAACAACGTGGATGACCACGTTGTCCGCTTATATGGTAATAATTAAAAATATTACTCACCCGTTATATTACGCCGAGTCAGTAGACAAAAATGCACAAAAAATGTGTACTCGCACAAAATCATCGCGGTCTCTAACCCACGCACCCGCAATTCGCACAGATAATTCTACCGAAACCGCTACGCACACGCGCCAAGCAATAACGGTGCCAACCAAATCGCGTAAACAAATACCCGCACAAAAAGGAATCGCAAAAAAAATACCGAAAATATACTTTGAAAATCACAACGATGAGCACGCACGTCTATCCGCGTCGACAGTCAACTAACGAATGAGTAGATAGTTACAACGTCCGGTGTGCTAAACGTGGGTACCTGCTGACGACAGCCTTACTCCACGGTACTCGAAAGTACAACGAACCAAATCAATGCGTTGATCAGCGCCCTGAAAATGTCAGGCATTTCCAGTACCAATTGGCAATGTGGAATGGACACACTAACCACCTTGGTAGGGTTCGAGGCCCATCTAAAACCTCTGCCGTACTTTGGGTCCGGCACCCGGTTGCAATGCAACTCCACATTGAGTGATCGAAACACTCTTCCCGCATTTGGGTATAAACCACAACCACCACGATACTCCCCGAGGGGCCTACCGCATGAGCAGGTTGGAGCGAACTCCAAGGGCTCCTGCTCCCCGTGGTACCAGAATTAAGTCTCCGGTCAGACCTCGTAGCCGAAACTACTACCAGTTGAGCTTCCATACTGCTCTGGACTGGTGACCAGGGGCTGGACCCCATACCCCCATCCCATGCACCCTGCAATCCCCCTTACCTAACCTAACCTAACCTAACGTTTCAGCTAATTGTCTTCGCCGCCTAAATAATTCACGTGCAAACCTATCAAATGTTCCTAGTAGTTCGGCATTCCAGCTAGTGGAGATCACTCCGCTCACATCTAGCCGTCCATTTGTGTAACTAATCCCCATTCTCCTAAAGCTCCTGATGTCTGAGTACATTGCGCATTCTGCAATGACTTGTACCCAATCCTCATTGCCTGCTCCACACGCACATTCGGGTGTTTCCGATAGATTCCTCCTATGCAAGAATGCATTCAGAGGCCCATATCCCGTGAGTAAGAAGCCCGAGCTCAGACAGAATCTGAAGTCGGGGTTTCCTTCCACAAACCTGATATCCTGGATATATTGGTAAGTCACTCGACCGTTGCTGCTATTGTTCCAACGGTTTTGCCACTTATTCCTAACCATCTCATCTAGAAGCCTCTTGCTTCCTAGATATCCTTCCCTCTCTGCATCATTGTCAGAAATCCAATCATTCTGCAACAATGACACACTCAAACCCCTCCTTAACCTGAATGCAACAGCTCGCTCTATGACAATCAGGTCAAGTGGGGGAGCTCCCAATAGCACTTCATTGCATCCGTTGAGACGGTGCGACATACAGGCAAGCAAGCAAGCATTATAAAACGTTGTATAGAGAGAAGCTTTTGACGTCCCAAGACTGTCGTGGCTGTTTCCCACCATACAGCGGCGCCGTAAGTGGCACAGGCCACAAACAGACCCCGATATATGGTGCGAACAGCACGACGTCTGAGACCCCAATCACTCCTCAAAATGCGTCGTATTTTGCCCACCGTTGCCTGCAGTCGCTCCCTCACAATTGCTAAATGTGGAGTGAAACTTATTCTTTCACTAATGGTCAGTCCCAGATATTTGACTTGCGTCACATACCTGATGCTGACCCCATTTACCCGGACGATTGGTGGGCGGACCGGCGACAACTTGCCTTTAAGCAGCATTGTCACCGTTTTATCCATGGATATGTCGACACCCACACCAGCGCCCCAATTCTGGACAATTTCGAGAAATTGACTACCCGCCAGTTCTATTTCACTACGCGAACGACCTTCCACTAGAATAAGAAGGTCATCCGCGTATGTAGAACATTCACAGAGTGGCTCCAGCTGTGCCAGCAGGGAGTCCATCATGAGGTTCCATATATATGGACCACAGATAGATCCCTGTGGACAGCCACGAGTCACACTGGTCTCAACGCTCCCACTCATTCCAACGATAGAGGCCTTTCTGTCCGAAAAATAACTCCTCCAAAGAGAAATTTCTGGACAGTTAAGTTCCTCCAATCGTTCAATCACCCGATCCCAGATCAGGTGGTCGAATGCTCCCTTGAAGTCAACGAATATGCCGAGCACATATTTCTTGGCATTCACCCTAACAGCATTCTGAACATACATCCAGGCGTCCTCTTCTGAAGCCGTATTGTCTATTAGACCACATACCGCTCGTTAGCTCCTGAAGCCGTTCCACCATTACTCTTTCCAGCACTTTTCCAAGTACTGGAAGGAGACTGATGCCCCGATAGGAGCGAGGATCACTCCTGATCCTATCAGGGGACTTCAGGAGAGGGACAACCCTAGCTTTTTTCCACTCACGTGGAAAATAACCTTCCCAGACGCACTTATCCTAGATAGCTTCCAGGTATTCTGGGATGAACTTCCACAAGCTCTTACAGATCTCTCCGTTCAAACCATCAAGACCTGGAGATCGTTTAGATCTAATCAGGCTGAAAGCGTACCCCAACTCTCCGTCATCTAGTGGAGGGACAGGTATCTCATATGTTTGAAATACCTGTGCCTCCGACCTAGGAAAGAACGCACCAAGAAGAGCTTTTGCACACTCACTCCATGTTGATAACATGGTGTCACCAACACGAAGAGAGGTTATATCACTGCTTCTACGACCCCTGCAGATCTTATAGATCTGCCCCCAGGGGTCGTCTTTGTTTTGCCCCACGAAGCTTCTCCAGTCTTCTTCTTTGACTCTGAGGAGCATGTCTTTGTACTCTCTCATCTCAGTACTCAGATCATGCCGAATCTGGTGCAGCCTATCGGAATTGGACCGTCTAGCACGTTGAAACTTACGTCTCAAACACCTGACGGTCTCCTCTTTAAGGTTGGCTCGTGCGTCCACCTTTTAAGTTTTTTCCCGCGGTAGCTTTCGCTTTTCCGCAGCAACCTATCGTTAACACACCAAATTGAGTCATATAGCTGAGCGATTTGATCGTCAACCCCTAATTCCCTGAACTCACTAAGTGGTATTTCTAATACCGCTTCCCTGACAGATAGTCCATATCGGCTCCAGTCGATACCAGACGTACGCCATCGCCGCAATGGACTAACATGATCCGAGGGAGGAGATCTGACAGTAACCGTAATTTGAATCAAATTATGATCACTTAGGGCCCACCCTCCTTTTATTTCCCATCTGACGTCAAACGCTCCGCTAGCTGCCTGATTGATGAGGGTAACATCAATATCGCTAGCACCTCCTGGCCCATCGAATGTGTAAAATTCGCTGGGCTCATTAACTATGTGGAGGCTATTAGCTACCACCCATTCGCTGAGTGCCTCGCCTCGACTGTGGCTTTGGTATCCGGCCGAATGCCGGGATACCTTACTAAACCACATCGAAGATGAGGCATTCGCATCTAACCAAAGGATAATTGGGCTACCACTCGCAAGTAGTGGTAGCTTATCCATGTACCCCAGGTAAGGCTCTAGGGGTTCGCTGAATTTGCAGTACAAACTAGCGAAAACTAGTTTACCGAACTCCCCTTCAATAGAGACACAAACTCCCAGCTGTGAAGAGTCCAGAACTACACAATCATAGTTCGGATTGTTCACAACTATTGCGGCGTTGGCCCCAAGATCCGTGAATATCCTAAAACTGCCAGGGGGTCCCCTTACCACACCATTAGTGGCGTAGGGCTCCTGGAATAAGGTAACACCGCACCCACCCTCAGTCATAAGACCCCCCAAATCGCACATGACGGCAAATGACCCCTGGCAATTGAGCTGAAACAGCGCGCCCATTAGTGCCTAGCAAGTGCTCGCTCCACTATGCTGCAGTACACAGGGCAAACAGCGGACATCATAAGATGTCCAGACGCCTTTCCCTTGAAGAAACAGTTGCGACAATGCGGGGCATTGTTGCAACGTGCAGCTTTGTGACCCTCTTGGCCGCACCTCCGACAGACGTCGGACTTGGCCCGACAATCCGCGACCCGGTGGTCGAAGCCCATATACCGGAAACAACTGGCAACTGGGCTATCCGCACGAACACGGAAGGAGAACCACTTTACGTAGACCCTCCCTGCCTCCAAAGGAGATAACATTACTTTGTCATCTCCTTCCAGGACGACGTTCGTCCTACCATCCTCCTTAACCGCCCAGGTCTTGCTTACAACCCTTATGTCTTCTTTTTTAGCCCCAGGACAACGCCCTCTGATGATGTACTCGAAGAGTTCCTCCATGAACTCGTCGAGCTTCAATTCGGTGTGCACACCTTGCACAACCACCCTTTGTCCCATCTTTTTGTTGACGGTCACACTTAGACCGACTTCAGAAAATTTGGTGTTTTTAGCCACCATATCAATCTCCTTAATGGAGGGGGTCCGGATGACCACTCCACCCCCTTTGATGGTCTTCAATGCGTGCACACGCACGCCAAGAGAAGGACCCACTTCCTTCTGGACTTTCTTGGCCACCTCCTTGGACGAGGTGGTGGCAGGAG
This sequence comes from Bactrocera correcta, assembly GCA_027475135.1. Classification (NCBI taxonomy): domain Eukaryota; kingdom Metazoa; phylum Arthropoda; class Insecta; order Diptera; family Tephritidae; genus Bactrocera; species Bactrocera correcta. The sequence continues at coordinate 55,064,289 of CM050322.1, forward strand.
CCTTGCTTCTTACAACCACAGACCAGGTCTCCACTGGTCTTGCCATCTTGGGCGCAATTGCCTCCAGCACAGGTGCCGGTGGGACAGGCGCCGAAGGTGATGCAACTGATTGCACATGCATGTGGGGCGGCCCACAACCCCCCTTCAGGGCGTCAATTTGCCCACGGAGATGGGCGTTCTCCGTTATCATAGACATGAGGATCACCTCATACTTTGATGACAGGTCTAACAATCTTTTTATTTTTGGAGGACCCAAGCCAGACTCTAGAACTACATCTCTAATGTCCCCGGATATGGCTTTCATAGCTTCCATTTGCGGGGAAGTTTCCCTACCCATAAAATTCTTGGTACTTACTTTCACCGCTGCTGCCGCCTTCTGTACGGTGCCTCCACGTGCTGGGTGTTTCTCCCCGCCACTGCAATCCTTGCGACCAACTTCCTGTGTATCCTTGGCGGTGCCGCTGTCACTATCTGAAGAGCTGCAACTGCTGCCACGCTTCTTCTCCTCCTTTGCTGCCCTTTACGGGCCTTCTTTTTTGGCGGTGGCGGCTTTAGTGGCGGTTCCTCGGATTCCGAAGAAGCCTCCACTTCTACCGTCGAGATGTATGCATCCACGTCCTCTCCTTGAGATTTAGATCCCTTCCTCTTTGGAGGCATATCTGCCTCACGAAATTTCCCCGAATGGAAAAGCACTGTACAACACTGTTTTTAATCTCTTTTTATAGCAAAACCCAAGCCGGATTAATTTCAGGGAAAACCCAAACCTCCGCGGGGTTTACTACACTGTCACTTCACTTAGTGCTTTAGGTAGCACACACACACACTACGCTTAATTCTTTTGTGTAAAACAAACACACACTGTGATTAATCCTCTGTGTAACACACACACACACACTTTGTCACTATTGTGTCCTTTTCACAAAACTTCTACCTGGGTTAGGTAGTACATACACTTTTGGCACTATCGCAGGGATTAGTGCTTTGTGTAGCATACACACAATTCTGAAGGTCACTACCCCTTTTTTTACTATAGTTATGCACAAGCTCTACACTTTTGACACTATAGTAAGAACACACACACAGATTTAACACTGTCACAACTATCGTCACTATTGTCACTGTATCGATCGTTAATCGCCACAATATTTTCTTTACTAGCTCGCGTTTTTCCGCGCACGCGTCCGCTCGCCTCGGCTGTTCAAACGCAACTGAAAGATAGTTACAGAAGGAAGAGAGTCATAGTTACTCCCGCCGTTTACCACGCTTGCTTGAATCTCTTCACTTTGACATTCAGAGCATTGGGCAGAAATCACATTGTGTCAACACCCGTTAGGACCATCACAATTCTTTGATTTAATTAGACAGTCGGATTCCCCAAGTCCGTGCCAGTTCTGAATTGATTGTTAATTGATAATTGTTATAATTTAAAAAGTTAAAGTTCCACAATTGGCTACGTAACTACTATCCGGGGAACAAGAACCGAAATTCTCTATTTACCCAGAACGAGTACATAAACCATGGTATTGCTTCCCAATTAAGCCCGACTATCTCAATCTTCAGAGCCAACCCTTATCCCGAAGGTACGGATCTAATTTGCCGACTTCCCTTACCCACATTATTCTATCGACTAGAGACTCTTCACCTTGGAGACCAGCTGCGGATATTGGTACGGCCTGTTGAGAAGTTTGCGTAACCCCATCATAAATTTAAAGACCTCCATAGTAGTACGACAATAAAACAGAGAAGAAAACTCTTCCGATACCTCTCGACGGCTTCTTTTTGGTCGTTCCTGTTGCCAGGATGAGCACAAGGCTTATTTTTAATAACAAACCGATAATCAACAGGTTACGGAATTGGAACCGTATTCCCTTTCGTTCAAAATTATTGAAGTGTTTAATTGCTATGAAATAAAAAAATTAAATTTCACTTCATTTCATTAAAACTTGAAAATTTTCGCATTTCGCCTCAAATTTAAGACCGACTAACTCGTGATCAACCACTGTTCACACGAAACCCTTCTCCACTTCAGTCCTCCAAGGTCTCATTCGATTATTTGCTACTACCACCAAGATCTGTACCAATAGCGGCTCCATGCAGGCTTACGCCAAACACTTCTAAGCACACCATTGTACCCTCCTACTCACTAAAGTTTCAAAATTTATAATTCAACCGAAATTGTATTATAAATCATCTACTTTAGCGGTAATGTATAGGTATACAACTTAAGCGCCATCCATTTTAAGGGCTAGTTGCTTCGGCAGGTGAGTTGTTACACACTCCTTAGCGGATTACGACTTCCATGTCCACCGTCCTGCTGTTTTAAGCAACCAACGCCTTTCATGGTATCTGCATGAGTTGTTAATTTAGGCACCGTAACATTACGTTTGGTTCATCCCACAGCGCCAGTTCTGCTTACCAAAAGTGGCCCACTGGGCACATTATATCATAACCTCAACCTTCATATCAAGAAAGGTGAGGTTTTTACCCAATTAAAGTTTAAGAATAGGTTAAGGTCAGTTCGACCCTAAGGCCTCTAATCATTCGTTTTACCAGATAAGATTATTTTACATAATATTTAACTGCACCAGCTATCCTGAGGCAAACTTCGGAGGGAACCAGCTACTAGATGGTTCGACTGGTCCTTCGCCCCTATACTCAATTCTGACAATTGATTTGCACGTCAGAACTGTTTCGGTCTTCCATCAGGGTTTCCCCTGATTTCAACCTGATCAAGTATAGTTCACCATCTTTCGGGTTACAGCATATATGCTCAAGGTACGCTCCAGTTAGAGGTATAAATAATAATAAATTATCTTTATACATAACTATATGGAACGCCCCGGGATTGAATTAATACACTAAAAATTAATCCCATACAGTTAAGTTAATTACGCCATTAGGTTTAATATAACCCAATGACGTGCACATATGTTAGACTCCTTGGTCCGTGTTTCAAGACGGGTGCCGAAGGTATCCTGAATCTTTCGCATTGTTAATCATATAAATGCATACAATTAATATTAAAATCAATGATAATAATATTATTGTAAAATTCAAAAGAATTTTAGCATTATCTATATAATAAAAATGAATTGTTGTTCGTTAGTCTGATTAAAACTCGAGAACGGCTGGGCGGATTGAGCTGATTTTGGTTTTAAAATGTTTGTCGTAGTCCAGGGTAGGTCTAAACGGTGAGCAAATAAGGAAAAATTGCGAGTAAGATAGAGAAAGACGACAATTCCATTTTCCCATATAAAAGTTGACCACTTACTTTCTGTCAAACATTTGACGGTATTTGTACTCTCAGTTCCACTCGAATTGAAGAACGCATTAAAACAAGACTTTTGACTCGACAACATAATATCAACTTTGCTCATAACATCGTGTATTTAAATCTATATAAATAAAAATGAATCGCCAAACTGTATGTATGCTTGTAACTTTCATACGACTGAACCAAATTTGATAATTCTTTTTTTTTTTAAATGTTCGCTGAGGTTCAAGGATAGTTTTTACGGAGAGAAAAATTCGAGTAATTTCCGGAAAACTCCTAAAAACAGCCCTTTTCTTTTTCTCATACAAACGAATGAATGTTTGTTCGTTAGTAACGCTAAGAGAACGGCTGAACCAATATTGATGAAATTGTCAGAGGTTGTTTTTCGTGGATCAAGGAAGGTTTAGAAATAAAAATATCTTATACTTTTAATGAAAAGTCGGAAAATTGATAATTCCAAAAAGTAACTTTTTCCATAAAATTTTTTTTTTAATTTTTGTTTGTTTTGTTTTTCAATATTTTGATTTGTAAATTATTTGAATATTTCAATTTCGGTCGTTTCGTTTTTTATTCCCGCTATTCAAAAGGAAAATTATTGAGAATCATTCAGTGAAAATTTGACGTGTGTTTCACACAAAGGGGTCAAGCAGATTGAAGTTTGTTACGAAGCCACCAAGAGGTCGCCATCATATCGGTCGGTGCTCTTTTTGCCATCAAAGTATGGCAGCCCAAGGCAAGGCAAGGCAAGAAGTACTCCCAAGATGCGGTGACATACGTGCTGAATTAAGAATCGCGGTCAATAAGCAAGCGATCGTAACGATGTCACTGCATGACTTTTCAAACAACAGTTACGGTGTTTGATTGACTTTATCTTGAAGTAACGTATATGTGGTGCTGTTGGATGCTCTATTGAGTGGCAAAATAGAGGTTTTCCGCACACACACATTCTTTGGATGATGATTACACCAGATAAAATTGATGAAATTTCTCCGGAAATTCCTGATGTAGAGAAAGATCCAGTATTATATGAAGTGTTGGAAACCAATGTGGTGCATGGACCTTGCGGACACTACAATCCCTTTTCGATTTGTATGCCTGACAATAAATGCACGAAACACTATCCATGTGCTTTTCTTACGGAAGCACAAACTGTAAATAATGGATATCAACTCGATCGGCGTCGCTCACCAGATAACAGAACATTCAACATTCAACTTAGAAGAGTGAATATCGATTTAGTATAGTAGTTTGGTGTAATCGATAAAATAAATTTGTAAATTGGTCACCAAAGGAAGCAACATGGCGGCTATTGGTCTTGAACGATGCGGTCGATACGTGAACTGCAATAAAGCGCTTTGTAGGATATTTGCTTTTGCAATTCATGAACTTTTTCCGACTGCTGTGCATCTCGCAGTTAATTTGGAGAATGATTAAAGAGTCTATTTCAATTCAGAGAATACAGTACAGCCAGTGGAAACACCGCCAGCAACAAAACTAACGTTTACGAGTAATCCGTTTGCGAGAATATGGCTCTATTCGGAAATACCTTGACATACATGGAAATATATGAAAATCATCGAAGAAATATTTATGCAGAAAGCAAGGCCAACCAGTAGAGTGACATCCAGGTGTGTTCTCAATCAATGCATTAGGACGAATTTACACAATCCACTCGAAAAACGACGATTGCTTCTACCTTCGGTTGCTATTGATTAATGTACGCGCTTCAAATTCATTTGAGTCATTGCATACTGTTAATGGTACGGTGTGTGCAACCTTTTGAGAGATGCGATAGCTGCTTCGAATGCCACTGAAGTTCTTACACTTTTCGTGACGATCAGCCTTCAGTTATGGGATACGACCAAAAATTACATTGCCAAACACACTTTACATCGTATACGCTAAAAATTGGAAATGGGTCAATGCCGGTTGATATTTCCGGTGGTTTGATATCATTTCCATCCGTCGTTTATCAATTCACGAAAGATGGGCTCATCGCGAATGTTTATACGAACATTGGCCAAATAATCGTAAGTGCAATTTCTTGAGTAAATGAGCAATGTTAGCTGCCACAAATACCGATGTTGTTGACTTAAACTGGAAGATTCAAAGTCAAATTCCAGGAGATTTGCGGTCATAAAAATCGATCGATCGTCTTGACAATGAAGACGAAGCCGTGAATTATCCAGTGGAATTTCTGAATTCTTTGGAGAGGCTTGGTATGCCACCGCATCATTTGCGTCTCAAAGTTGGATCTGTGTTATGATGTTTCGCAATCTAATTGTGACGCACCTATCAAATATAAGGGGCAGAATGCTTGATTCTACGGATTTCTTTTGAGTTCTAACGATTTGCCATTTCAGTTCAAACGTATTCCGTTTCCAGGAAAATTGAATTTTAGATGATGATCAACAGGATAGTCGCATAGTGTGTGGCATATATTTGGAAATGCTATGTTTTTCGCTCGGCCAGATATGCTTGCCGTGCTCACGAGTTGGAAAACCATCTTCTCTGTTCATTTACGCACCGGAACAGAAACCAAAAAATGTTGTTTATCAAGCTGCGATACATTGAAAAAAATGAAGAAAAATCGCAAATAATTGATTATCAACACAATATCAATTTTTGTCCTTTCATTTCAAAACACATAATTTCATGCAGAATAACGGCTGCCGGGTCAGTAAAGCCAGGTCACAAAATAAAATCTTCCAACACTTTATCAAATCATAAGTATTTATTCCATGTTAATAAGCTAAAAGCAAATTAATTTGAATAAACTTAAAACCAATGATCTTTTGATAAATACTTTATTATGTTAATAAATTACAATGTCCTAATATGAAAAAAATGCACAATATTACTAAAATATTTATTAATAATTAAATACCACAGTTATAATGATGAATTTTTCATAAAGGATATTCAGGTTCATCGGGCTTATCCTCTAAGCAGTTTCACGTACTATTTAGCTCTCTATTCAGAGTTCTTTTCAACTTTCCCTCACGGTACTTGTTTACTATCGGTCTCATGGTTATATTTAGTTTTAGATGGAGTTTACCACCCACTTAGTGCTGCACTATCAAGCAACACGACTCTTTGGAAATATCTTTCTAATAATCATTAACGTTATACGGGTCTGGCACCCTCTATGGGTAAATGGCTTCATTTAAGAAGGACTTAAATCGTTAATTTCTAATACCAGATATTAAGATATTCCATACACTGCATCTCACATTTGCCACATAGACAAAGTGACTTAGTGCTGAACTATTTTCTTTTCGCTTGCCGCTACTAAGAAAATCCTTGTTACTTTCTTTTCCTCCCCTTATTAATATGCTTAAATTCAGGGGGTAGTCCCACATGAGTTGAGGTTGTATAAAAAATGTATTATAATTTTTTTTTTTAATTATATGTTTTATTTCTTCGCTATTTTAAAGAAACATATTTTATATCTCGATACCATTTTATAAATGGTCTAATAATAAACACAAAATCTTTTCATCCCAATTCAAATTATTAATATATTTATTTTATACATGATGAATATATAAAATATATTTAGGGTATTCCACCAAACTCGTAAATGTATAAGTTCAAAAATTTACGCTTTAGTTTTTTGGAGCGCTCCTTTTTTTCATACATATAAAAGCCGCGTAAATAGGTATTTGACTTTTCTGTCAGTGTTGCATTTGTTTTATTTAAGTAATACTTACTGATGCACTCATTATACAAAGGTTTCAGATGGTTTTTATTTCTTTAAATTAAACAAAATTTTGCAACAAGCACAAATGTTTGACCGTTCTTTTTTTCTTTGCAAGTAGTGTTGCCTGCACTAAAAACTTTACTTTTTTGAAGCACTAAATGTAAATTATTTTTGTGTAATGGCAACACTAAAACAAAATGTCAGTTTATGAAGCAAATACGCGTCGAATTTGCCTCATAGTTTTATACGAAACGCGTAAACTTTTTTTCTTACAAATTTTGACAGCTCATTTATAAGGCACAGAATTTTACGAGTTTAAGAGTTTTATGAGGCATTTATGAGTTTGATGGAATACCCTTATTATCAAATCAAACTCCACATTTTAAATAAATACATTAGGGACTTAAGGTCTAGGCCACAAATAATATATTTTATGCTAGACTGTCCTCTTAATGTATTTATTTAAATATATTTTAAATAATATTGAATTTTTTTTTATTTTGGGAATACTAAGATTCTCATTTATTATAAAATTTCGTTCAAATATGGGGTATTCAAGAATATATTGTACATGTTTCTTTTTATGCTATTAATATTATGGATTAGAAAATACAATCCAATAATATACAATATTCTTTTAATTAACTAAAGGAATAAGCAACTAATTTAGCATAGTCTTACAACCTTCAACCATATGTAGTCCAAGCAGCACTTTAAAATTAATTAAAGTACATAACAGCATGCGTCCTGCAGTTCACACGATGACGCACAGTTTGCTGCGTTCTTCATCGACCCTTGAGTCGAGTGATCCACCGCTTAGAGTAAAATTTTTTTGTGTTTTTTGATTCAAAGTCAAGAGTTTTTAATTTATTGAAAGAATAATAATAATATTTAGTTATAATAAATTTTTAAAATAAAATTCCAAAACATCTTTCAATAAATTGTAATTTTAAACCCAAACATTTGCAAAGCTGCGCATGTCTTAGGTCAACAAAAACAGCAATACCAGTTTTTAGTTATTCTCTTATTTGTGCATTTACCAAATAATTCTTGAATAAAAACAGTCTTGAGTATATTTATATACTATGTATATACACGGTATTCAATACTTATATAACATGTATTGTATATGTAACCATATACTTAAACACAAATAAAAAATACCATAGAAAAGGAATTACATGTTAAAGTGAACAAAATAACTAATCATTTATAAATTTTCTATAAAAAGACCGTTTAACTTCTTATAAATTTATTATAAATAATAAGTACAGCTACAGGTTTTTTTGCGTTCAAATACAATGTATGCGAAATTCACAATATATAATGTATCAATAATTTAAAACATTTCGAATGAAAAGAATAAACAGAAGAAAATTTTTTTATATTTTTTTTTATTTTTTTTCTTTTTTATTCTTCTTTTTGTTTTTGTTTTGTTTTTTTTTTTTAATGTTTTTTTTTCGGATAGGAACACAATAATGATCCTTCCGCAGGTTCACCTACGGAAACCTTGTTACGACTTTTATTTCCTCTAAATAATCAAGTTCGGTCAACTTTTTCGAAGCAACCGTGAAACACAAGGCGTCAGAGTGATCACGTCCGGAGACCTCACTAAATAATTCAATCGGTAGTAGCGACGGACGGTGTATACAAAGGGCAGGGACGTAGTCAATGCGAGTTAATTACTCACACTTACTGGGAACTCCAACTTCATGTGAACAGTTTCAGTTCACAACCCCAAGCATGCAAGTGGTTTAACGGTTTACCCGGACATCTCGGTTTAGGAAATACACGTTGATACTTTCATTGTAGCGCGCGTGCAGCCCAGGACATCTAAAGGCTTCACAGACCTGTTATTGCCCAATCTCGTTACTGCTAGACGCAATTTGTTCATTTAAGAAGCTAGTGTCCTTATAATGGGACAAGCCAACAAGTACGACTCCACTTATATAAACACATTTAAACACTTGTCCATTCAAGATGAACGCATGAATGAAGGCTATATAAGTTTCAACACCATAATCCTGAAAGCATCTATTTAATATATTTGAGTCTTGTTCGTTTTCGGAATTAACCAGACAAATTACTCCACGAACTAAGAACTGCCATGCACCACCACCCATAGATTCGAGAAAGAGCTATCAATCTGTCTTACACGCTTATGTCCAGACCTGGTAATTTTTCCCCGTGTTGAGTCAAATTAAGCCGCAGGCTCCACTCCTGGTGGTGCCCTTCCGTTTCAGCTTTGCAACCATACTTCCCCCGCAGCCCAAAAGCTTTTGTTTCCCGGGAAGCGACTGAGAGAGCCATAGTAGTAGCTACACCCAATTGCTAGCTGGCATCGTTTATGGTTAGAACTAGGGCGGTATCTGATCGCCTTCGAATCTCTAACTTTCGTTCTTGATTAATAAAAACATCTTTGGCAAATGCTTTCGCTTAAGTTAGTTTTACGACGGTCCAGGAATTTCACCCCTCGCGTCGTAATACTAATGCCCCCAAACTGCAGTTATCTAAGTAACTGTTAACGATCTATTGAACCATAACTGATATAATGAGCCTTTTGCGGTTTCACTTTTAGTTTGTTTGTACTTAGACATGCATGGCTTTATCTTTGAGACAAGCATATAACTACTGGCAGGATCAACCAGAATTATTATATTTTTTTTATATAAATAAATTTTTTTATATTATATAAATTTTAAATGAATTTTCAAATAAAATTACACAATACACAAAAACATTTTAAGACATCCCTTATGTACAACACAGACAACACTTTAACTTTTTTATAAATCTTTTTGCTTTACATATATTTTGTTTACCTAATTTTTATAAAAGTTTTATTTATTTTTTGCTTTATATATTATGGTAGCCCCAAATACCATTCTATTCATTTGTTTTTATTTGTTTATTTATTTCTCTCTTTGAGAAATTTTTATATATACATATGTAGGACTGTGTAAACGGACAATAAGACTGAAACAGAAATGCAACACTGTGTGGGGAACAGATGTGACAGCAGCGAACGGACTGGAATGACAACGAAACAGTAGGTACGAAGACGAATTAAGGACAGACAATTGGGCAGACCACGCAAGATCACCGGCGACCACGGACCATTCCGCATTAATGCATTTTATGTGAGTAATAAAATTATTGTTAAATAAATATTGTAATTAAAGAAAACGCCTATCTTGTTAAATCAAATCCTACAAGTGGTGTCAGAAAAAGGGATTAAAGTGCGATTTAAAGTGAAAATTTTTTGATTCTAAACGCGTTCATAGAAGTGGTCCGTGGTGTGCGAAAATTGCGGTACCCAAACCGCATAACGGAGTAGTGGTACAGCTTGGAGCGCTAGCAACAAGGCAGCGTCGGTGAAGTGGCAGCAGTAGTAGCAGTAGCAGTAACAGCACCAGCGGTCGTAATTGTAGCAGCAGTAGCGGTAGCAGTAACGGCACCAGCAGTGGTAGCAGTAGCAGTAATAGCACCAGCCGTAGTAGCAATAGCAGCAGCATCAGCGTCGGTAACAGCAGCAGTAACGGCGGGTATATACAGTGCGTACGGTAAACTACAGTTCATCGTTGGAGGTGGCGTCACATTTCATTGGAGAAACAGCTAAGTATTTTGATACAAAGGCACAGATTTAAATAACGTAAAATAAATTATTGAATATTTTTGTGTAAGTTTTGTGAAACTTTATGGCGAATAGCGCAACAAACTTTTATTAATGAAAATACGTTTTAAAAAAATTTCTTACGTGAGATGTATAAGAATATAAGAAAGTTAAATACGAATATGCGAATATTGTAATAAAATTCGTTTAACAAACAAGTTATTAAAATTGTACACGGAAATTGTAAACGCGGATATTGCGATCGAATTGAAAAACATAAAAGTTATCAGAAATGTATGCGAATATTGTAACGCAAGCTAAAAGGAAATATTATTATTGAAATTAAGATTTTTAGAATACTATCGATTTTTTGTACAACATTGTAAATTATGAACCGCAACGAAATTTTTGAGCTGACTGTTGACGGTCTGAAGGAAAGGTTAGGCGATTTACGGCTATCGACTATTGGACGGAAAGCGACACTACAAGACAGACTGATGGAGCATTTCGGCCTGACTGTGGGTGACGGTTCCGCAATTGATGTGGAAGAGGTAGCAAGCCAACGAAGTGTGCGTGAGGTTAGAGTCGAATACCACAACTTTACTCTCCGAGATGTTGAGGACTCAATGACTTCGTTTAAAGGAACAGGTCGTCCAAGTTTCGAACAATGGCTTGAGGATTTTGAGGCAAACGCATCTGCAGTGCATTGGAACGAGCTGCAGAAATTTATCTACGCAAAACAACTATTGAAGGGTGCGACAAAGATTTTTATAAGAAGCCAGAGAGGAATAAGCAGCTGGAGTTCACTAAAATTAGCGCTGCGGCAGGAATTTGGTATAGCATTATCATCGATTGAAGTACACCGTACTTTACGTAGTCGTCGGAAGCGACATGGGGAAGATCTTCGAGAATATTTATACGTTTTAGTGGAGTTGGGGAAACCGATAGACCTAGATGACTCAAGCCTAATAAAAGATTTCATCGAAGGCATACCGGACTCAAGGTCGAACAAAAGTATATATACATGATTTGAAGATTTGAAGGAGCAGATCAAGGTATACGAGAAGATTCATTACAGCCAGTCACAACCCGTGAATGGGAACCAGAAAAAAGCATCGTCGTCAAACAAGGATTTCCAGAAAGCAGTTCCATTTAGCAGGAAATGTTTTGTCTGCGGGGATTCATCACATCTCGCTAGAAGTTGTCGAAGCAATAATACATCGTGTTACAATTGCGGTGAAGAAGGTCATCGTGCAGCCAACTGTATGGCAGGAAGGAAAACTCCTAAATCAGAACGAAGCAGCGTCAATAATATGACGGATGAAGGAGAAATCGTAAAATCGGAGACGCGGAGTGGATTGATTTTTAAGGATGTAAGTTTCAACAGAAAATCTGCGCCGGCGTTAATCGACACAGGTAGCGACTTATGTATTATACGTTACGGTACGTTAAACATACTTAGTGTGGATGTTGACTTAAGTAGTGAACAGCGACAGTTGATGGGTATCGGTACCAGCAAACTTACAACAATAGGTAGCTTTACCACATCCATCGAGGTAGACAACATAAAGTTGGAAGTAAAATTTCACGTAGTGAGAGAGCGAAACATCAAATATGCGCTCGTGATTGGCAACGATGTTCTGAGGCAAGTCGATTTATTCGTTACAGAATATGGCGCCGAGTTCAGGCAGAAGAAGGTAGAGGAAAAGCCACAGAGCAAGGAGGAGGTGAATACTGGAGCAGTATGGAAAGATCGCAGTGTTGGGTCAGCGAAGCCTAAGAAGTTTGATGTGAAAGTAAACGTGGGCACAAGGGTGCATGAAGATGGGGAGCAGTATATGGAAGCCGTTAGGAAGTATCACAAGAAAATCCATGATAGAAGGGCTTCGGAAGTAGCAGACAATGAGAGCGAGGGCGCTGTTGTGGCAAAGTAGCCGAGAGAATTCAGGATTTCAGAAGCGAGTTCGAAGTTGGTTCCTAAGACTGCGGAGATGGGCACTGATGCTAGGAACAACCCAATTGATGAAGGTGATAACAGGATTGCTGAACTGAGCGAAGAGTTTGGAACTCTGTGTATGGTCGCAGGAATGGAGAAGGTACCTGTGGACGAAGTCGATCTTTCACACCTCAACAAAGAGCAAGCAACTATAGTAAGAAGAATGGTGGCGAACTATAAAAATCGAAAATCGCAGACGGATGTCATACACCGATAGACAGGAAGTGGATGAACAGTAATTCAAATTATGCGTTACCAGTGGTGTTAGTTTCAAAGAAAGATGGAAAGAAACGTTTGTGTTGCGATTATCGGCGATTAAACACAAAGATAGTTCGATATAACTTCCTGACGCCAAATATCGATGATGTTATCGAAAAGTTATAGGGTGCTAATGTTTTTACAACACTGGAGGATGGAGTCGTGTGTAGAAGTTCACGCAAGTGAGGAAAGTTCTCTGATCGCCATTCACTTGGGAGTGGCCAGAAACGATTCTTTTACATATGACTCAAGCAGCTCACGACTTCCGGTCTTTGACCAAGTATCCTCTGGGTAGCCTAAGAACATCCGTTTGAAGGCGAGCTAAAGTGAGAAGGCGAAACACCCCTGCATAGGGTTGTGCGCTGGGTTTGGGACCCGCCACGTAAAAAAACACCCCCAATGAAAGCCAACAATCAGCCTCGGATGAGAGCCCCCCCTTTTGATGACGACCATGGCAAACGAAACAAGGACTATGATTTGAGGACATGCACCTGGAATGTCCGGTCCCTTAATTGGGAAGGTGCCGCTGCCCAGCTGGTAGATGTCCTCGTAACGATAAAGGCTGACATCACCGCCGTTCAAGAAATGCGATGGACGGGACAAGGACAGAGACGAGTAGGTCCTTGTGACATTTACTACAGTGGCCATATAAAGGAGCGCAAGTTTGGTGTTGGATTTGTGGTGGGAGAGAGACTTCGTCGCCGAGTACTATCATTCACTCCGGAGAATGAACGTCTAGCCACAATCCGCATCAAAGCGAGGTTCTTCAACATATCGCTGATTTGCGCCCACGCCCCGACGGAAGAGAAGGACGATGTGACCAAAGATGCCTTTTATGAGTGCTTGGAGCGCACTTATGAGAGATGCCCCCGCCACGATGTCAAAATCGTGCTTGGCGACTTCAATGCCAGGGTGGGCAAAGAAGGTATCTTTGGCACTACGGTCGGTAAATTCAGCCTCCACGAGGAAACATCCCCAAATGTGTTGAGGCTGATCGACTTCGCCGGGGCCCGAAATATGGTTATCTGTAGTACTAGATTCCAGCATAAGAAGATACATCAAGCTACCTGGCTGTCTCCGGATCGAAAAACCACCAACCAGATCGATCATGTTGTGATAGACGGAAGACATGTCTCCAGTGTTTTAGATGTGCGTGCGCTCCGAGGTCCTAACATCGACTCGGACCACTATATTGCTGCAGCCAAAATTCGCATCCGCCTCTGTGCAGCAAAAAACGCACGCCACCAAACACAAGGATGGTTCGACGTCGAGAAGCTGCAATCACAACAGACAGCCGAACGTTTTTCTACTCGGCTTGCACTCTTGCTCTCTGAGAGCACTAGTCAACAACTCGGTATAAGGGAACTGTGGGAGGGCATTTCAAACTCCTTACGTACAGCTGCAACCGAAACCATTGGTTTTCGGAAAGCGCAAAAGAACAGCTGGTACGACGAGGAGTGCCGTGTCGCAGCGGAGAGAAACAGGCTGCCTACCTCGCAACGTTACGATCGACCACAACAGGTGCGGGATGGGATAGATACCGAGAGTTGAAGAGGGAAGCGAGACGCATTTGTAGACAGAAAAAGAATGAGGCCGAAATGCGCGAGTACGAAGAGCTTGATAAGCTGGCCGACAGGGGTAATGCTCGAAAATTCTACGATAAGATGCGGCGGCTTGCAGAAGGTTTCAAAACCGGAGCATACTCTTGTAGAACCCCCCACGGTGATCTAGCCACCGATGCCCAGAGCATACTTAAATTATGGAGGGAACACTTCTCCAGCCTGCTGAATTGCAGTGAAAGCACAACACCAGGAGAAAGCGAACCCGATACCCCAATCGATGACGATGGAGCAGACGTTCCATTGCCCGACCATGAAGAAGTTCGAATAGCAATTGCCCGCCTGAAAAACAACAAAGCGGCAGGGGCGGATGGATTGCCGGCCGAGCTATTCAAACACGGCGGCGAAGAGCTGATAAGGTGCATGCATCAGCTTCTTTGCAAAATATGGTCGGACGAAAGTATGCCCAACGATTGGAATTTAAGTGTACTATGCCCAATCCACCAAAAAGGAGACCCCACAATCTGCGCCAACTACCGTGGGATTAGCCTCCTCAACATCGCATATAAGGTTCTGTCGAGCGTATTGTGTGAAAGATTAAAGCCCACCGTCGACAAACTGATTGGACCTTATCAGTGTGGCTTTAGACCTGGTAAATCAACAACCGACCAGATATTCACGATGCGGAATCAATCTTGGAAAAGACCCGTGAAAGAAGAATCGACACACACCACCTCTTCGTCGATTTCAAAGCTGCTTTCGACAGCACGAAAAGGAGCTGCCTTTATGCCGCGATGTCTGAATTTGGTATCCCCGCAAAACTAATACGGCTGTGTAAGCTGACGTTGAGCAACACAAAAAGCTCCGTCAGAATCGGGAAGGACCTCTCCGAGCCGTTCGATACCAAACGAGGTTTCAGACAAGGCGATTCCCTATCGTGTGACTTTTTCAACCTGCTTCTGGAGAAAATAGTTCGAGCTGCAGAACTCAACAGAGAAGGTACCATCTTCTATAAGAGTGTACAACTGCTGGCGTATGCCGATGATATTGATATAATTGGCCTCAACACCCGCGCCGTTAGTTCTGCTTTCTCCAGACTGGACAAGGAAGCAAAAGATATGGGTCTGGTAGTGAACGAGGGCAAGACGAAATATCTCCTGTCATCAAACAAACAGTCATCGCACTCGCGACTTGGCACTCACGTCACTGTTGACAGTCATAACTTTGAAGTTGTAGATAATTTCGTCTATCTTGGAACCAGCGTAAACACCACCAACAATGTCAGCCTGGAAATCCAACGCAGGATAACTCTTGCCAACAGGTGCTACTTCGGACTAAGTAGGCAATTGAGAAGCAAAGTCCTCTCTCGACAAACAAAAACCAAACTCTATAAGTCACTCATAATTCCCGTCCTGCTATATTATGCAGAGGCTTGGACGATGTCAACAACGGATGAGTCGACGTTGCGAGTTTTCGAGAGAAAGGTTTTGCGAAAGATTTATGGTCCTTTGCGCGTTGGCCACGGCGAATATCGCATTCGATGGAACGATGAGCTGTACGAGATATACGACAACATTGACATAGTTCAACGCATTAAAAGACAGCGGCTACGCTGGCTAGGTTATGTTGTCCGGATGGATGAAAACACTCCAGCTCTGAAAGTATTCGACGCAGTACCCGCCGCCGGAAGCAGAGGAAGAGGAAGACCTCCACTCCGTTGGAAGGACCAAGTGGAGAAGGACCTGGCCTCGCTTGGAATGTCCAATTGGCACCACGTAGCGAAGAGAAGAAACGACTGGCGCGCTGTTGTTGACTCGGCTATAATCGCGTAAGCGGTGTCTACGCCAGTAAAGAAGAAGAAGAGGATCCTAGGAATGGATTTTTCCATATCCCAGTGGAGCCTTCCTCAAGGAAGTACACCGCATTCGTTACATACAACGGGCAATATGAATTTCAATGCATGCCTTTTGGTATATCGAATTCGCCGGCAGTTTTTTCAAGATTTTTTCAGCAATATTTAGAGATCTTATACTAGACGATACTGTGGTGGCTTACATGGACGATTTAGTTATTCCCTCCAAGGATTATACTGAAGGCGTACACAGTTTAGAAGGAGTTCTACGAAGAGCTGAAGAATATGGTTTGCGGATGAAATGGGACAAATGTCAGTTTCTAATAAGTAAAATAGACTTTCTAGGCTATTGTATAGAAGACGGTTCAGTAAAACCATCTGATGCAACAAAAGGGATTAGGAATTTCCCATTGCCACATGACCAGAAGGCTTTGCAGAGATTCCAGAGAAAGAGGCTAAGTTCGAGTTGCGCGACAAGCAGTTGAAAGCTTTCCAGAAGTTGAAGTAAACATTGATCAGCGCACTAGTCCTAATGTTATACAATCCGAAAGCAGTGACCGAGGTACATACAAACGCTTGTATGTCCGGGTACGGAGCAGTGCTACTTCAGAAGGATTTCGACAATCAAGCATTCCATCCAGTTCAATACATGAGTCGGGAGACGAAACCACCATTCGTAGGAACTCGAGGTACTAGCGATTATAGAAGCACTTAAGAAGTGGAGAGTATATTTGTTGGGGATAAGTTTTAAGATAGTAACAGATTGTAATGCATTCGCAATGACAATGCGGAAACGCGATGTGCCATTGAGAGTATCTCGTTGGCCAATGTTCCTACAAGACTTTTGTTACGAGATATAGCATAGAAACGGTTCAAAAAAGCGACATGTAGATGCGTTTAGTAGGGTATCTTGTTTCATTATAGAAGATTCCCTAATCAATCGGCTGAAGCAAGCACAGGGAGAGGACGATTGGGTACGAGCTGTGGTGAAAGTTCTGTAGAAGAGCGACTACGAAAACTTTTATATCAAACATGGAGTACTGTATAAGGATTCAACAAGAGAACTCCTGGTAGTTCCATCAGCTATGGAAAACGAAATCATCAGCATGGCACATAGGCAAGGACACTTTTCCGTCAAGAAAACGGAAGAAGCAGTAGAAAAAACATTTTATATACCAAATTTAAATAGGAAGGCGACAGAGGTTGTAAGAAGTTGAGTCGAGTGTATCGTCAACGATACGAAGTCGGGAAAGAAAGAAGGTTTCCTAAATCCCATTAGCAAATAGGACAAGCCTTTGGGAACACTACATCTCGATCACGTTGGGCCACTGGAGTCGACAAGAAGGGATATAACTACATCTTTGTGATGGTGGACGCATTCTTCAAGTTCGTTTATTTTATAATACATTTTATATGCCAAATTTAAATAGGAAGACGACAGAGGTTGGAAGAAGTTGCGTCGAGTGCATCGGCAACGATACGAATTCGGGAAAGAAAGAAGGTTTCCTAAATCCCATTAGCAAATAGGACAAGCCTTTGGGAACACTACATCTCGATCACGTTGGGCCACTGGAGTCGACAAGAAGGGATATAACTACATCCTTGTGATGGTGGACGCATTCTCCAAGTTCGTTTATTTTATAATACATTTTATATGCCAAATTTAAATAGGAAGACGACAGAGGTTGGAAGAAGTTGCGTCGAGTGCATCGGCAACGATACGAATTCGGGAAAGAAAGAAGGTTTCCTAAATCCCATTAGCAAATAGGACAAGCCTTTGGGAACACTACATATCGATCACATTGGGCCGCTGGAGTCGACAAGAAGGGACATAACTACATCCTTGTGATGGTGGATGCATTCTCCAAGTTCGTTTGGCTATATCCAACTAAGAAAACAGGAGCTGATACAGTCGTCGAATGCTTAAAGAAAAGAGCAGCCGTTTTCGGAAATCCAAGGCGTGTCATAACGGACAGAGGCACGGCCTTTACGTCGAATTTGTTTAAACAGTATTGCAAGGGTGAGGAAATCCAGCATTTATTATTAGCAACGGGAGTGCCACGAGCAAACGAGCAAGTATAGCGCATGCATCAGATTATTATTCCGATGATAGCTAAGTTGGGAAACGAGAGCTCCAGACACTGGTACAAGCACGTGGATCGTGTGCAGCAAATAATCAACAGCACGCCGCCAAGGAGCACCAGACAATCACCTTTAAGAATTATAAATAGGCTTGAGATGCGATTGAAAGGAATACCACATTTACTCGAACTGCTGGAGGAATCAGCCATCAAAGAGCTCGATGCAGAACGCGAGGTAATTCGTCAGGAGACACTACACAATATTGCTAGGATTCAGCAAGAAAATATGAGAACATTCAACAAAAGGCGAAGAGTAGAGGTCGACTATAATAAAAACGATCTTGTAGCCATCAAGCGAACGCAGTACGGAGCAGGATTGAGACTTAAAGCAAAATTCTTCGGGCCATATAGAATTGTTAAGAAGATGGCACACGGAAGATATGAAGTCGAGAAGATCGGTGATCATGAAGGACCAAGACGCACGATAAAAATTGCTGAATTTATGAAGAAGTGGAATCCATCATTCGGGGCCGAATGAACAGTCAGGATAGCCGAATGTAGGACTGTGTAAACGGACAATAAGACTGAAACAGAAATGCAAAACTGTGTAGGGAACAGATGTGACAGCAGCGAACGGACTGGAATGACAACGAAACAGTAGGTGCGAAGACGAATTAAGGACAGACAATTGGACAGACCACGCAAGACCACCGGCGACCACGGAACATTCCGCATTAATGCATTTTATGTGAGTAATACAATTATTGTTAAATAAATATTGTAATTAAAGAAACGGCTATCTTGTAAAATCTAATCCCACATATATATTAAAAATATATTTTTGGTGTCCCTCTTTCTTTCATTCAGTCCAATTAATTGGCACTGTCGTTTGTTTGTTATGTGTGTTTGCTGCAATACGGTTGCTCTTTAGTTTTGCTTTTGTACCGTGAAAAGAATTTTCGTTCTCTATACATAATATTATGTAATTATGTAGGAACGATATTTCTTCTTATATTAGCTAAACTTTCAAATAATATAATTTTTTATACATTTTACTTTATTTCAATGCATAATGTGTATATATTTTTTTTAAGAATATATAAATTTTTTCTTTGATTTGAAATCAATAGTTTAAATTCAATTATATTTATTTTTAAATAATAAATATATGCTATGAAAGTATTTTTTTGAGCGTAATTAACCATAAATATTTCACTTAATACAATTCCGTTAACACATATATTTTGTATGTAATAGTTTTAAAGAAAGTAAAAATATTCTTTCATATGCTACTGTTGAGAATAGAATTTTAAATTTCGTCATAAAATTCGTTTATTTAAACCAACTGCAACGCGGTACCAGGAATAAAAAAATTCACAAAATTTACGTATACAAATTACTTACTAAAATATTCATAAAAAAAAATTCATATAAATACAAAATTTTTAAAGTAATGCAAGTATAAAAATTTTCATATAAGTACTATATTATTTTTTTTCTTTTTTATTCTTCTTTTTGTTTTTGTTTTGTTTTTTTTTTAATATTTTTTTTTCGGATAGGAACACAATAATGATCCTTCCGCAGGTTCACCTACGGAAACCTTGTTACGACTTTTATTTCCTCTAAATAATCAAGTTCGGTCAACTTTTTCGAAGCAACCGTGAAACACAAGGCGTCAGAGTGATCACGTCCGGAGACCTCACTAAATAATTCAATCGGTAGTAGCGACGGACGGTGTGTACAAAGGGCAGGGACGTAGTCAATGCGAGTTAATTACTCACACTTACTGGGAACTCCAACTTCATGTGAACAGTTTCAGTTCACAATCCCAAGCATGCAATTGGTTTAACGGTTTACCCGGACCTCTCGGTTTAGGAAATACACGTTGATACTTTCATTGTAGCGCGCGTGCAGCCCAGGTCATCTAAGGGCTTCACAGACCTGTTATTGCCCAATCTCGTTACTGCTAGACGCAATTTGTTCATTTAAGAAGCTAGTGTCCTTATAATGGGACAAACCAACAAGTACGACTCCACTTATATAAACACATTTAAACACTTGTCCATTCAAGATGAACGCATGAATGAAGGCTATATAAGTTTCAACACCATAATCCTGAAAGCATCTATTTAATATATTTGAGTCTTGTTCGTTTTCGGAATTAACCAGACAAATTACTCCACGAACTAAGAACTGCCATGCACCACCACCCATAGATTCGAGAAAGAGCTATCAATCTGTCTTACACGCTTATGTCCAGACCTGGTAAGTTTTCCCGTGTTGAGTCAAATTAAGCCGCAGGCTCCACTCCTGGTGGTGCCCTTCCGTTTCAGCTTTGCAACCATACTTCCCCCGCAGCCCAAAAGCTTTTGTTTCCCGGGAAGCGACTGAGAGAGCCATAGTAGTAGCTACACCCAATTGCTAGCTGGCATCGTTTATGGTTAGAACTAGGGCGGTATCTGATCGCCTTCGAATCTCTAACTTTCGTTCTTGATTAATGAAAACATCTTTGGCAAATGCTTTCGCTTAAGTTAGTTTTACGACGGTCCAGGAATTTCACCTCTCGCGTCGTAATACTAATGCCCCCAAACTGCAGTTATCTAAGTAACTGTTAACGATCTATTGAACCATAACTGATATAATGAGCCTTTTGCGGTTTCACTTTTAGTTTGTTTGTACTTAGACATGCATGGCTTTATCTTTGAGACAAACATATAACTACTGGCGGGATCAACCAGAATTATTATATTTTTTTTATATAATATAAATTTTTTTATATTATATAAATTTTAAATGAATTTTCAAATAAAATTACACAATACACAAAAACATTTTAAGACATCCCTTATGTACAACACAGACAACACTTTAACTTTTTTATAAATCTTTTTGCTTTACATATATTTTGTTTACCTAATTTTTATAAAAGTTTTATTTATTTTTTGCTTTATATATTATGGTAGCCCCAAATACCATTCTATTCATTTGTTTTTATTTGTTTATTTATTTCTCTCTTTGAGAAATTTTTATATATACATATGTAGGACTGTGTAAACGGACAATAAGACTGAAACAGAAATGCAACACTGTGTGGGGAACAGATGTGACAGCAGCGAACGGACTGGAATGACAACGAAACAGTAGGTACGAAGACGAATTAAGGACAGACAATTGGGCAGACCACGCAAGATCCCCGGGCGACCACGGACCATTCCGCATTAATGCATTTTATGTGAGTAATAAAATTATTGTTAAATAAATATTGTAATTAAAGAAAACGCCTATCTTGTTAAATCAAATCCTACAAGTGGTGTCAGAAAAAGGGATTAAAGTGCGATTTAAAGTGAAAATTTTTTGATTCTAAACGCGTTCATAGAAGTGGTCCGTGGTGTGCGAAAATTGCGGTACCCAAACCGCATAACGGAGTAGTGGTACAGCTTGGAGCGCTAGCAACAAGGCAGCGTCGGTGAAGTGGCAGCAGTAGTAGCAGTAGCAGTAACAGCACCAGCGGTCGTAATTGTAGCAGCAGTAGCGGTAGCAGTAACGGCACCAGCAGTGGTAGCAGTAGCAGTAATAGCACCAGCCGTAGTAGCAATAGCAGCAGCATCAGCGTCGGTAACAGCAGCAGTAACGGCGGGTATATACAGTGCGTACGGTAAACTACAGTTCATCGTTGGAGGTGGCGTCACATTTCATTGGAGAAACAGCTAAGTATTTTGATACAAAGGCACAGATTTAAATAACGTAAAATAAATTATTGAATATTTTTGTGTAAGTTTTGTGAAACTTTATGGCGAATAGCGCAACAAACTTTTATTAATGAAAATACGTTTTAAAAAAATTTCTTACGTGAGATGTATAAGAATATAAGAAAGTTAAATACGAATATGCGAATATTGTAATAAAATTCGTTTAACAAACAAGTTATTAAAATTGTACACGGAAATTGTAAACGCGGATATTGCGATCGAATTGAAAAACATAAAAGTTATCAGAAATGTATGCGAATATTGTAACGCAAGCTAAAAGGAAATATTATTATTGAAATTAAGATTTTTAGAATACTATCGATTTTTTGTACAACATTGTAAATTATGAACCGCAACGAAATTTTTGAGCTGACTGTTGACGGTCTGAAGGAAAGGTTAGGCGATTTACGGCTATCGACTATTGGACGGAAAGCGACACTACAAGACAGACTGATGGAGCATTTCGGCCTGACTGTGGGTGACGGTTCCGCAATTGATGTGGAAGAGGTAGCAAGCCAACGAAGTGTGCGTGAGGTTAGAGTCGAATACCACAACTTTACTCTCCGAGATGTTGAGGACTCAATGACTTCGTTTAAAGGAACAGGTCGTCCAAGTTTCGAACAATGGCTTGAGGATTTTGAGGCAAACGCATCTGCAGTGCATTGGAACGAGCTGCAGAAATTTATCTACGCAAAACAACTATTGAAGGGTGCGACAAAGATTTTTATAAGAAGCCAGAGAGGAATAAGCAGCTGGAGTTCACTAAAATTAGCGCTGCGGCAGGAATTTGGTATAGCATTATCATCGATTGAAGTACACCGTACTTTACGTAGTCGTCGGAAGCGACATGGGGAAGATCTTCGAGAATATTTATACGTTTTAGTGGAGTTGGGGAAACCGATAGACCTAGATGACTCAAGCCTAATAAAAGATTTCATCGAAGGCATACCGGACTCAAGGTCGAACAAAAGTATATATACATGATTTGAAGATTTGAAGGAGCAGATCAAGGTATACGAGAAGATTCATTACAGCCAGTCACAACCCGTGAATGGGAACCAGAAGAAAGCATCGTCGTCAAACAAGGATTTCCAGAAAGCAGTTCCATTTAGCAGGAAATGTTTTGTCTGCGGGGATTCATCACATCTCGCTAGAAGTTGTCGAAGCAATAATACATCGTGTTACAATTGCGGTGAAGAAGGTCATCGTGCAGCCAACTGTATGGCAGGAAGGAAAACTCCTAAATCAGAACGAAGCAGCGTCAATAATATGACGGATGAAGGAGAAATCGTAAAATCGGAGACGCGGAGTGGATTGATTTTTAAGGATGTAAGTTTCAACAGAAAATCTGCGCCGGCGTTAATCGACACAGGTAGCGACTTATGTATTATACGTTACGGTACGTTAAACATACTTAGTGTGGATGTTGACTTAAGTAGTGAACAGCGACAGTTGATGGGTATCGGTACCAGCAAACTTACAACAATAGGTAGCTTTACCACATCCATCGAGGTAGACAACATAAAGTTGGAAGTAAAATTTCACGTAGTGAGAGAGCGAAACATCAAATATGCGCTCGTGATTGGCAACGATGTTCTGAGGCAAGTCGATTTATTCGTTACAGAATATGGCGCCGAGTTCAGGCAGAAGAAGGTAGAGGAAAAGCCACAGAGCAAGGAGGAGGTGAATACTGGAGCAGTATGGAAAGATCGCAGTGTTGGGTCAGCGAAGCCTAAGAAGTTTGATGTGAAAGTAAACGTGGGCACAAGGGTGCATGAAGATGGGGAGCAGTATATGGAAGCCGTTAGGAAGTATCACAAGAAAATCCATGATAGAAGGGCTTCGGAAGTAGCAGACAATGAGAGCGAGGGCGCTGTTGTGGCAAAGTAGCCGAGAGAATTCAGGATTTCAGAAGCGAGTTCGAAGTTGGTTCCTAAGACTGCGGAGATGGGCACTGATGCTAGGAACAACCCAATTGATGAAGGTGATAACAGGATTGCTGAACTGAGCGAAGAGTTTGGAACTCTGTGTATGGTCGCAGGAATGGAGAAGGTACCTGTGGACGAAGTCGATCTTTCACACCTCAACAAAGAGCAAGCAACTATAGTAAGAAGAATGGTGGCGAACTATAAAAATCGAAAATCGCAGACGGATGTCATACACCGATAGACAGGAAGTGGATGAACAGTAATTCAAATTATGCGTTACCAGTGGTGTTAGTTTCAAAGAAAGATGGAAAGAAACGTTTGTGTTGCGATTATCGGCGATTAAACACAAAGATAGTTCGATATAACTTCCTGACGCCAAATATCGATGATGTTATCGAAAAGTTATAGGGTGCTAATGTTTTTACAACACTGGAGGATGGAGTCGTGTGTAGAAGTTCACGCAAGTGAGGAAAGTTCTCTGATCGCCATTCACTTGGGAGTGGCCAGAAACGATTCTTTTACATATGACTCAAGCAGCTCACGACTTCCGGTCTTTGACCAAGTATCCTCTGGGTAGCCTAAGAACATCCGTTTGAAGGCGAGCTAAAGTGAGAAGGCGAAACACCCCTGCATAGGGTTGTGCGCTGGGTTTGGGACCCGCCACGTAAAAAAACACCCCCAATGAAAGCCAACAATCAGCCTCGGATGAGAGCCCCCCCTTTTGATGACGACCATGGCAAACGAAACAAGGACTATGATTTGAGGACATGCACCTGGAATGTCCGGTCCCTTAATTGGGAAGGTGCCGCTGCCCAGCTGGTAGATGTCCTCGTAACGATAAAGGCTGACATCACCGCCGTTCAAGAAATGCGATGGACGGGACAAGGACAGAGACGAGTAGGTCCTTGTGACATTTACTACAGTGGCCATATAAAGGAGCGCAAGTTTGGTGTTGGATTTGTGGTGGGAGAGAGACTTCGTCGCCGAGTACTATCATTCACTCCGGAGAATGAACGTCTAGCCACAATCCGCATCAAAGCGAGGTTCTTCAACATATCGCTGATTTGCGCCCACGCCCCGACGGAAGAGAAGGACGATGTGACCAAAGATGCCTTTTATGAGTGCTTGGAGCGCACTTATGAGAGATGCCCCCGCCACGATGTCAAAATCGTGCTTGGCGACTTCAATGCCAGGGTGGGCAAAGAAGGTATCTTTGGCACTACGGTCGGTAAATTCAGCCTCCACGAGGAAACATCCCCAAATGTGTTGAGGCTGATCGACTTCGCCGGGGCCCGAAATATGGTTATCTGTAGTACTAGATTCCAGCATAAGAAGATACATCAAGCTACCTGGCTGTCTCCGGATCGAAAAACCACCAACCAGATCGATCATGTTGTGATAGACGGAAGACATGTCTCCAGTGTTTTAGATGTGCGTGCGCTCCGAGGTCCTAACATCGACTCGGACCACTATATTGCTGCAGCCAAAATTCGCATCCGCCTCTGTGCAGCAAAAAACGCACGCCACCAAACACAAGGATGGTTCGACGTCGAGAAGCTGCAATCACAACAGACAGCCGAACGTTTTTCTACTCGGCTTGCACTCTTGCTCTCTGAGAGCACTAGTCAACAACTCGGTATAAGGGAACTGTGGGACGGCATTTCAAACTCCTTACGTACAGCTGCAACCGAAACCATTGGTTTTCGGAAAGCGCAAAAGAACAGCTGGTACGACGAGGAGTGCCGTGTCGCAGCGGAGAGAAACAGGCTGCCTACCTCGCAACGTTACGATCGACCACAACAGGTGCGGGATGGGATAGATACCGAGAGTTGAAGAGGGAAGCGAGACGCATTTGTAGACAGAAAAAGAATGAGGCCGAAATGCGCGAGTACGAAGAGCTTGATAAGCTGGCCGACAGGGGTAATGCTCGAAAATTCTACGATAAGATGCGGCGGCTTGCAGAAGGTTTCAAAACCGGAGCATACTCTTGTAGAACCCCCCACGGTGATCTAGCCACCGATGCCCAGAGCATACTTAAATTATGGAGGGAACACTTCTCCAGCCTGCTGAATTGCAGTGAAAGCACAACACCAGGAGAAAGCGAACCCGATACCCCAATCGATGACGATGGAGCAGACGTTCCATTGCCCGACCATGAAGAAGTTCGAATAGCAATTGCCCGCCTGAAAAACAACAAAGCGGCAGGGGCGGATGGATTGCCGGCCGAGCTATTCAAACACGGCGGCGAAGAGCTGATAAGGTGCATGCATCAGCTTCTTTGCAAAATATGGTCGGACGAAAGTATGCCCAACGATTGGAATTTAAGTGTACTATGCCCAATCCACCAAAAAGGAGACCCCACAATCTGCGCCAACTACCGTGGGATTAGCCTCCTCAACATCGCATATAAGGTTCTGTCGAGCGTATTGTGTGAAAGATTAAAGCCCACCGTCGACAAACTGATTGGACCTTATCAGTGTGGCTTTAGACCTGGTAAATCAACAACCGACCAGATATTCACGATGCGGAATCAATCTTGGAAAAGACCCGTGAAAGAAGAATCGACACACACCACCTCTTCGTCGATTTCAAAGCTGCTTTCGACAGCACGAAAAGGAGCTGCCTTTATGCCGCGATGTCTGAATTTGGTATCCCCGCAAAACTAATACGGCTGTGTAAGCTGACGTTGAGCAACACAAAAAGCTCCGTCAGAATCGGGAAGGACCTCTCCGAGCCGTTCGATACCAAACGAGGTTTCAGACAAGGCGATTCCCTATCGTGTGACTTTTTCAACCTGCTTCTGGAGAAAATAGTTCGAGCTGCAGAACTCAACAGAGAAGGTACCATCTTCTATAAGAGTGTACAACTGCTGGCGTATGCCGATGATATTGATATAATTGGCCTCAACACCCGCGCCGTTAGTTCTGCTTTCTCCAGACTGGACAAGGAAGCAAAAGATATGGGTCTGGTAGTGAACGAGGGCAAGACGAAATATCTCCTGTCATCAAACAAACAGTCATCGCACTCGCGACTTGGCACTCACGTCACTGTTGACAGTCATAACTTTGAAGTTGTAGATAATTTCGTCTATCTTGGAACCAGCGTAAACACCACCAACAATGTCAGCCTGGAAATCCAACGCAGGATAACTCTTGCCAACAGGTGCTACTTCGGACTAAGTAGGCAATTGAGAAGCAAAGTCCTCTCTCGACAAACAAAAACCAAACTCTATAAGTCACTCATAATTCCCGTCCTGCTATATTATGCAGAGGCTTGGACGATGTCAACAACGGATGAGTCGACGTTGCGAGTTTTCGAGAGAAAGGTTTTGCGAAAGATTTATGGTCCTTTGCGCGTTGGCCACGGCGAATATCGCATTCGATGGAACGATGAGCTGTACGAGATATACGACAACATTGACATAGTTCAACGCATTAAAAGACAGCGGCTACGCTGGCTAGGTTATGTTGTCCGGATGGATGAAAACACTCCAGCTCTGAAAGTATTCGACGCAGTACCCGCCGCCGGAAGCAGAGGAAGAGGAAGACCTCCACTCCGTTGGAAGGACCAAGTGGAGAAGGACCTGGCCTCGCTTGGAATGTCCAATTGGCACCACGTAGCGAAGAGAAGAAACGACTGGCGCGCTGTTGTTGACTCGGCTATAATCGCGTAAGCGGTGTCTACGCCAGTAAAGAAGAAGAAGAGGATCCTAGGAATGGATTTTTCCATATCCCAGTGGAGCCTTCCTCAAGGAAGTACACCGCATTCGTTACATACAACGGGCAGTATGAATTTCAATGCATGCCTTTTGGTATATCGAATTCGCCGGCAGTTTTTTCAAGATTTTTTCAGCAGTATTTAGAGATCTTATACTAGACGATACTGTGGTGGCTTACATGGACGATTTAGTTATTCCCTCCAAGGATTATACTGAAGGCGTACACAGTTTAGAAGGAGTTCTACGAAGAGCTGAAGAATATGGTTTGCGGATGAAATGGGACAAATGTCAGTTTCTAATAAGTAAAATAGACTTTCTAGGCTATTGTATAGAAGACGGTTCAGTAAAACCATCTGATGCAACAAAAGGGATTAGGAATTTCCCATTGCCACATGACCAGAAGGCTTTGCAGAGATTCCAGAGAAAGAGGCTAAGTTCGAGTTGCGCGACAAGCAGTTGAAAGCTTTCCAGAAGTTGAAGTAAACATTGATCAGCGCACTAGTCCTAATGTTATACAATCCGAAAGCAGTGACCGAGGTACATACAAACGCTTGTATGTCCGGGTACGGAGCAGTGCTACTTCAGAAGGATTTCGACAATCAAGCATTCCATCCAGTTCAATACATGAGTCGGGAGACGAAACCACCATTCGTAGGAACTCGAGGTACTAGCGATTATAGAAGCACTTAAGAAGTGGAGAGTATATTTGTTGGGGATAAGTTTTAAGATAGTAACAGATTGTAATGCATTCGCAATGACAATGCGGAAACGCGATGTGCCATTGAGAGTATCTCGTTGGCCAATGTTCCTACAAGACTTTTGTTACGAGATATAGCATAGAAACGGTTCAAAAAAGCGACATGTAGATGCGTTTAGTAGGGTATCTTGTTTCATTATAGAAGATTCCCTAATCAATCGGCTGAAGCAAGCACAGGGAGAGGACGATTGGGTACGAGCTG
This sequence comes from Bactrocera correcta, assembly GCA_027475135.1. Lineage (NCBI taxonomy): Eukaryota > Metazoa > Arthropoda > Insecta > Diptera > Tephritidae > Bactrocera > Bactrocera correcta. The sequence continues at coordinate 55,092,979 of CM050322.1, forward strand.
TGGTGAAAGTTCTGTAGAAGAGCGACTACGAAAACTTTTATATCAAACATGGAGTACTGTATAAGGATTCAACAAGAGAACTCCTGGTAGTCCATCAGCTATGGAAAACGAAATCATCAGCATGGCACATAGGCAAGGACACTTTTCCGTCAAGAAAACGGAAGAAGCAGTAGAAAAAACATTTTATATACCAAATTTAAATAGGAAGGCGACAGAGGTTGTAAGAAGTTGAGTCGAGTGTATCGTCAACGATACGAAGTCGGGAAAGAAAGAAGGTTTCCTAAATCCCATTAGCAAATAGGACAAGCCTTTGGGAACACTACATCTCGATCACGTTGGGCCACTGGAGTCGACAAGAAGGGATATAACTACATCCTTGTGATGGTGGACGCATTCTCCAAGTTCGTTTATTTTATAATACATTTTATATGCCAAATTTAAATAGGAAGACGACAGAGGTTAGAAGAAGTTGCGTCGAGTGCATCGGCAACGATACGAATTCGGGAAAGAAAGAAGGTTTCCTAAATCCCATTAGCAAATAGGACAAGCCTTTGGGAACACTACATATCGATCACATTGGGCCGCTGGAGTCGACAAGAAGGGACATAACTACATCCTTGTGATGGTGGATGCATTCTCCAAGTTCGTTTGGCTATATCCAACTAAGAAAACAGGAGCTGATACAGTCGTCGAATGCTTAAAGAAAAGAGCAGCCGTTTTCGGAAATCCAAGGCGTGTCATAACGGACAGAGGCACGGCCTTTACGTCGAATTTGTTTAAACAGTATTGCAAGGGTGAGGAAATCCAGCATTTATTATTAGCAACGGGAGTGCCACGAGCAAACGAGCAAGTATAGCGCATGCATCAGATTATTATTCCGATGATAGCTAAGTTGGGAAACGAGAGCTCCAGACACTGGTACAAGCACGTGGATCGTGTGCAGCAAATAATCAACAGCACGCCGCCAAGGAGCACCAGACAATCACCTTTAAGAATTATAAATAGGCTTGAGATGCGATTGAAAGGAATACCACATTTACTCGAACTGCTGGAGGAATCAGCCATCAAAGAGCTCGATGCAGAACGCGAGGTAATTCGTCAGGAGACACTACACAATATTGCTAGGATTCAGCAAGAAAATATGAGAACATTCAACAAAAGGCGAAGAGTAGAGGTCGACTATAATAAAAACGATCTTGTAGCCATCAAGCGAACGCAGTACGGAGCAGGATTGAGACTTAAAGCAAAATTCTTCGGGCCATATAGAATTGTTAAGAAGATGGCACACGGAAGATATGAAGTCGAGAAGATCGGTGATCATGAAGGACCAAGACGCACGATAAAAATTGCTGAATTTATGAAGAAGTGGAATCCATCATTCGGGGCCGAATGAACAGTCAGGATAGCCGAATGTAGGACTGTGTAAACGGACAATAAGACTGAAACAGAAATGCAAAACTGTGTAGGGAACAGATGTGACAGCAGCGAACGGACTGGAATGACAACGAAACAGTAGGTGCGAAGACGAATTAAGGACAGACAATTGGACAGACCACGCAAGACCACCGGCGACCACGGAACATTCCGCATTAATGCATTTTATGTGAGTAATACAATTATTGTTAAATAAATATTGTAATTAAAGAAACGGCTATCTTGTAAAATCTAATCCCACATATATATTAAAAATATATTTTTGGTGTCCCTCTTTCTTTCATTCAGTCCAATTAATTGGCACTGTCGTTTGTTTGTTATGTGTGTTTGCTGCAATACGGTTGCTCTTTAGTTTTGCTTTTGTACCGTGAAAAGAATTTTCGTTCTCTATACATAATATTATGTAATTATGTAGGAACGATATTTCTTCTTATATTAGCTAAACTTTCAAATAATATAATTTTTTATACATTTTACTTTATTTCAATGCATAATGTGTATATATTTTTTTTAAGAATATATACATTTTTTCTTTGATTTGAAATCAATAGTTTAAATTCAATTATATTTATTTTTAAATAATAAATATATGCTATGAAAGTATTTTTTTTGAGCGTAATTAACCATAAATATTTCACTTAATACAATTCCGTTAACACATATATTTTGTATGTAATAGTTTTAAAGAAAGTAAAAATATTCTTTCATATGCTACTGTTGAGAATAGAATTTTAAATTTCGTCATAAAATTCGTTTATTTAAACCAACTGCAACGCGGTACCAGGAATAAAAAAATTCACAAAATTTACGTATACAAATTACTTACTAAAATATTCATAAAAAAAAATTCATATAAATACAAAATTTTTAAAGTAATGCAAGTATAAAAATTTTCATATAAGTACTAAGTTCATAAAGTCATACAGGTAAATAATTTTCTTACAGGTACTAAATGAATAATTTGATACCAGTAAAAGAGCGTAGTCAATTAAAATATATGGAAATATATAGAGATATAACATATATTAACTACTTTTCATATAAGTACTATTTCAGTCAGGTTAATTTGAGAAAATTTGCGAGCATTCACTACAATTTTTTTCTGCAACGTTGACCTCACGAACCCGTAATCGTATGGAAAATTTATTTTTACCCATTTAAAATTTACAAACTCAAATATCCGTGAGTAATTTATATGATTTTCAGAGCTCTCTATGGATATAAGCAAACTTATAACATCAAAAGTGTGTTTGCACTTTGCTTTTTTTTTTTGAAAATTTATTACTTATATGAAAATTTAGTACTTGTCTGACTTTTACACTTAATACTCATATGAAAATTTATTACTTATATGACTTTTACACTTAATACTTATATAAAAATTATTTACTTATATGAATTTTACACTTAATACTTATATGACTTTAAGACTTATTACTTATATGATAATTATTTACCTGTATGACGTTTAAACTTAGTACTTATATGACTTTTACACTTAATACTTATATGACTTTTAAACTTAATACTTATATGATAATTATTTACCTGTATGACGCTTAAACTTAATACTTATGAGAAAATTATTTAGCTGTGTGACTTTTAAACTTAATACTTATATGACTTTTACACGTAATACCTATATGAAAATTGTTTACTAATATGACTTTTAAACTTAATACTTACATGACTTTTACACTTAATACTTATAAGAAAAAAAAAATTTTTTTACTTATATACTTTATAAACTTACATATTTTACCTTTATGAAAATTTATTTACTATATTTTTTAGTATTCAATGTTAACTTAATAAATAAATTATTACTTAGCTTTAAACTTAATCTTATATAAAATTTTTTACCGGATGACTTTAAACTTAATACTTTATGAAAATTATTACTTACATGACTTAATTAATACTATTGAATTATACTTATACTTATTGAAATTATTTACTTTATGACTTTTACCTTAATACATTATATGAAAATTATTTACTTATACTTTTAACTTACCTTAGAAATTATTCTTATGACATTAATTACTTTTATACTTTTGAATTATTACTTAATGTTAAAACTTATATTAACTACTTATTCTATGAAAATATTACTGTATACATTATATTATACTTTTGAAATTAATACTATTGTATATTTATATTTAAAAATTTACTTTAACTACTTAATATTTCAAAATACTTATTATGATCTGATTTAATTATACTATAAATATTATTTATAACTATACTTAAATTATATATTTATATAATACTTTTATATATTACTTTACAATTTACTTTTGATTATAATACAATGATAAAAATTTACTTATATTTTGATTATATTATCTCAAATATATTATAATATACTTGTGAATATATTATTTACTATTTTTACAATATTGTTAACTTTTTTTGTAAATAAACTATTATTTTGAGTTCAAATTCTTAATTTTATGTTATAATTCTCTTAAACATATTTTATTATATACCACCCATATCGTTTTGTGTCACTCTATACATATGCTTTTTTTTTATTTGTATATTGCAAAAGTTGTTTAATAAGAATCACAACACTTATACTTTTTTGCCTTCTCAACTATTAAATATTGAAGAAAACAAAGTATTTTGCGTTTATAATATATTTTTATTTTCATTTAATGATTTTCTTAAACAGTTAATATAACATATATCCATCTATATCTATATATATTTAATTTCTATACATTTTACTTTTGGGGTTTTTATTTAAAATAGTTGTTTAATAACAATCATATTATTCGTTCAAAAATTTTTCTTTTTATTATTATATAAAATATGAAGATTCTTTTTAATACTGTTATAAAGATATAATATATAAATATATGATTTTTTATATATGTTTATATAATTTACATAATTTATTATATACTCTTTATATATATATATATATATATTATATATATAAATAAATATTTAATATTTTTTAATATATTGTATAAATAATATACAATATATTATATATATATTATATATATATATTTATAAACAATATGATCGAATCATCAAGCAAAGGATAAGCTTCAGTGGATCGCAGTATGGCAGCTGCTCTACCACTTACAACATCTTGCCCGTTACCAAAGTCGTTTACAATTGATTCTAGGCATTGACATTGTAGTACTTAAATAATGTTTTAATAAGTAACTAGCGCGTCATACAGGTGATATTTAATCCTCCCGCATTTGCTATGTTTCAAATAACATTGGCATCACAACCCATTGTCGTTTATGAATAAAATTTATAAACTTTAAATGGTTTAGAGAAGCCATTCCAGCACGTATACGACCTTAGAGGCGTTCATAGCATCATACCACTGTTAGCTTGAACAAGTATTGTACCATTGGTCCGTACCTGCGGTTCCACTCGTACTACGCAGGAATGCTGTCGCAATAACAATTGTCATTAGTAGGGTAAAACTAACCTGTCTCACGACGGTCTAAACCCAGATCACGTTCTCTTGAATGGGTGAACAATCCAACGCTTGGCGAATTTTTCTTCACAATGATAGGAAGACCCGACATCGAAGGATCAAAAAGCGACGTCGTTATGAACGCTTGGCCGCCACAAGCCAGTTATCCCTGTGGTAACTTTTCTGACAACTCGCGTTAAAAACTCTTTAAACCAAAAGGATCGATAGGCCGAGCTTCTGCTGTCTCTGTGTGTACTGAACACCGAGATCAAGTCAGCATTTGCCCTTTTGCTCTATGTGTGGTTTCTGTCCGCACTGAGTTGGCCTTGGGACACTTCGGTTATTATTTGAGAGATGTACCGCCCCAGTCAAACTCCCCACCTGGCAATGTCCTTAAATTGGATCATACCGGAGTGGTGGAGTTATACCAAATTTTAATTGTAATAATAACACCGAAATGCTATCATTTCATTAAAATAAGTTAACAATTATATAACAAACTCGTGGTACTTTGATCAAGAAGCTTGCATCAAATCCCAATACAATAAGATATATATGTAAATATACCCACATAATGGCTAAGCAATGATACACGTTCCACTTAATCAAGTAAGTAAGGAAACAATAAGAGTAGTGGTATTTCATTGTTGATATATAACCGAAATTATATATCTCCCACTAATGCTACACCTCTTATGTCTCCTTACACTGCCAGACTAGAAACAAGCTCAACAGGGTCTTCTTTCCCTGCTAATTACTTCAAGCCCGTTCCCTTGGCTGTGGTTTCGCTAGATAGTAGATTGGGACAACGTCCGGTGTGTTTAGCGTAGGTACCTGCTGACGACAGTCTTACTCTACGGTACTCAAAAGTACAACGGATCAAATCAATGCGTTTATCAGCGCCCCGAGAATGTTAAGCATTTTCAGTACCAATTGGCAGTGTGGAATGGACAAACTAACCACCTTGGTCGGGTTCGAAGCCCATCTAAAACCTCTGCCGTGCTTTGGGTCCAGCACCCGGTTGCAATGCAACTCCACATTCAACTGAAAAAGTCAGTTCTTCCCGCGATTTGGGTTTCAACCACATACACCACGATACTCACCGAGGGGCCAGTCCGCATGAGCAGGTTGGAGTTACCTCCATGCGCTCCTGCTCCCCGTGGTACCAGAATTGAGTCTCCGGTCAGACGTCGTAGCCGAAACTACTACCAGTTGAGCTTCCATACTGCTCTGGGCTGGTGGCCAGGGGTTGGACCCCATACATACATCACTTACACACACCAATCATACAAAAAACTAAAACCCTAATTTCCAGCTAACCGGCCCTAACTGTTCGGTATTCCGACAAGTGTAGATCACACCACTAACATCTAATCGTCCATCAGTCCAGCTAATCCTCATACCACCCAGATCACAAATGTCCGAGCACATCGGGCACTCCGCAATTAAATGCGACCAATTTTCTAACCCAGCCCCACAAAAACACCCCGACGTATCCGATAGGTGCCTCTGATGCAAAAATGCATTCAGAGGCCCATGTCTCGTAAGCAGAAAACCCAGACTCAGACAAAATCTGAAGTCTGGGTTATCCGTAACGAACCCAACGTCCCGAATGTACTCGTACGTCACTCGGCTGTTAGGACTATTGTCCCAACGTTGTTGCCACCTACACCTAACCCTATCATCTAGAAGCCTCTTGCTCCCTAGATATCCCTCCCTCTCCACATCAGCGTAGGAAATCCAATCATTTCGCAGCAATGACACACACAAACCCCTTCTTAACCTGAATGAGGCAGCACGCTGTATGACAATCAGGTCAAGGAGGGGTGCACCTAATAACACCTGCATCGCATCCGTTGAGACGGTGCGACATACAAGCAAGCAAGCAAGCATTTTACATCGCTGTATTGAGAGGAGTTTTTGAGACCCAAGACATTCGTGGGTGCCTCCCACTATACAGGGGCTCCATATGTGACACACGCCACAAACAAGCCACGATATATGATGCGGACAGCACGACGTCCGAGACCCCAATCGCTCCTCAAAATACGTCGTATTTTGCCTACGGTTGCCTGCAGTCCCTCCTTTACATTGGCAAAGAGTGGAGTAAAACACATCCTTTCACTTATGGTCAACGCCAGATACTTGACTTGCGTCACATATCTAACGCTGACCCCGTTCACACGGACAATCGGTGGACGAACCGGCGACAATCTACCTTTCAGCAGCATTGCCACCGTTTTATCTATCGATATGTCAACCCCCACACCTAAACCCCAAGAATTAACGATCTCTAAGAGATCTCCTCCCGCCGGTTCTAGTTCAGACCTCGAGCGACCTTCAATCACAAGAAGAAGTTCGTCCGCATACGCACAACATTTACAAAGTGGCTCGAGCTGCCCAAGCAGAGTGTCCATCATAAGGTTCCAAATATGATGGAGCCCTGCGGGCAGCCTCGAACAACTCCAATCTCCACACTCCCATTCATGCCGACAAGAGAGGCCTTTCTGTCCGAAAACTAACTCCGCCAAAGAGTAAATTTGAAGTCAACAAATATGCCAAGGACATACTTGTTGACGTTTTCCATAACGACATTCTGCACAATAAACCACGTGGCCTCTACACTGCGTCCTTCCCTGAACCCAAACTGCCTATCCGATCACATACCCCGCGTTAGCTCCTGAAACCGTTCCACCATGACCCTTTCCAGCACTTTTCCAAGTACTGGAAGGAGACTGATGCACCGTTGAGATCGATGATCGCTCCTGATCTTATCAGGAGACTTCAGGAGAGAAACAACCCTAGCACTTTTCCGCACAGGCACCTCTTGTGCTTGAGGTACCTGCACCTCCGACCTAGGAAAGAACGCACCTAAAAGAACCCCGGCACACTCTCTCCATGACGATAACAATGTGTCACCGACACGAAGAGAGGAGATATCCTGAGTTTTACGACCCCGGCAGATCCTATAGACCTGACTCCAGGGGTCGTTCCTATTTTCCCTAAAAAATTCCTACACCTTCCTCCTTATTTTTGATTAACATATCTTTATATTCTCTATTCACACAACTAAATTCATACCTTAGCTTGGACAGCCTATCAGAATTGGACCGTCGGGCACGTTGAAACTTTCGCCTCAATCGCCTGACAGTCCTCCTCTTCAAGGTCAGCTCACGCGTCCACCATTTAATTTTATTAACCCTACAAGCCTCATATTTCCCAAAACCCCTATCATTAACCCCTAAAACTACCTCATATAGACGAGCAATTTGCTCGTCCACCCCCAACTCCTCAAAAACCCTAACGGTATTTCCAACACCGCATCCCTCACCGAGAGTCCATATTGGTTCCAGTCAATATCAGAGGTACGCCATCGCCGCAATGGACTCTCATAAGGCGGGGGAGGGACCGAGGGGTAACCACAATTCCAATCAAATTTTGGTCACTCAATCCCCACCCTCCACTTACCACCCATCTAACACTAAAGGCCCTACTTGCTGCCTCATTCATCAACGTCACGTCAATATCACTCACACCCCTAGGCCCATCAAAAGTATACCATTCACTGGGCTCATTCACAACGTGCAGGCCATTGGCCACCACCCATTCACTCAATGCCTCACCTCGACTATGGCTCCGATATCCAGACGAATGCCGGGATATCTTACTGAACCACATCGAAGATGAGGCATTCGCATCCGACCCCAGGATAAATGGACTACCACCTACAAGAAGTAAAAGCATATCCATGTACCCCAGGTAGGGCTCTAGAGGTTCGCTAAACTTGCAGTACAAACCAGCCACAACAATTCTACCGTACACCCCCTCAATAGCTACACAAACTATCCAGTTGTGAAGAGTCCCAAACTACATAATCATAGCTTGGATTATTCCCAACTATTGCAGCATTAAACCCAAGGTCCGAAAAAACCCTGAGACTTCCAGGAAGACCCCTAACCACACCATTAGTTGCGTAGGGCTCCTAGATTGAGGTAATACTACACCCACCTCAGCCATACAAACCCCCAACTCACACTTTACGGCGTACGACCCCTGACAGTTAAGCTGGATGATCCCACCCATCAATGTCTGGCGAGGGCGCGCTCAACAATGCCACAATATATAGGGCAGACAGCTGACATCATTAGATGCCCAGCTGGCCCACCCTTAAACTCACAGTTGCGACAATGGGGCGCATTGACACAACCGGCAGCTTTGTGGCCTTCTTGACCGCACCTCCGACAGACATCTGCTCTAGCCCTACAATCAGCCACCCTGTGATCGAATTCCATACATCGGAAGCAGCCAGCAAGGGGGCTATTCGGTCGCTCCCTGAAAGAGAACCATTTAATGTAGCACCGACCCGCCTCCAAAATGGCGGACATTATTTGTCCGTGCCCTCAAGAACCACATTGGTGCTAACGTCAGGGGTCACCTTCCAGGGACGACTGACCATCCTCACGTCCGACCTCTGGGACGCCGGGCTGAAATCCTAGAGATTCTGATGGAGTAGTTCCTCCATGAATTCTTCATGGGGGATCTCCATTTGAACCCCCTGGACTACCACCCAATGACCCAACTTCCGGTTGACAGTCACGTCCAACCCCACCTCCTCGAATTTCTTGTTATTCGTCACTCTCTCCCTTTCTAGAACGGAGGGAATGCGAATAACCGCCCCACCACCCTTGATCGGCCTAACTTCGTGGAATCTTACACCAAGTGAAGGACCCACCTCATTCACCACCTTTTGAACGACTTCCTTAGAGGAAGTAGTAGCCATCTTACTCCTGACAACGACCGACCAGGTCTGCACAGGCTTCGGCACCACCGGTGCGATTGCCTCCAGCACAGGTGCTGAAGGTGCCGGCAACGGTGCCGACGGAGCCGGCATTGACCTGCTCGGCGTCGAGGAGGGTCTCCCACAACTGCCCCAAGGACATCCAACTGACCGCGAAGATGGGCATTCTCGCTAATAACCGTCATCAGGAGTTCCTCATACTTTGAGAAAAACTCCAGCAGCCCTTTCCCTACCTCCTTCTCAAAATTTTTAGCACCAAAAACCAACTCACTCAGTTCACCATTCAACTTCTTCGCAGCCACTACATGACTGGTTAGCCACCACGGTTGCAGACCCTGAACTGTCACTCCCAGCGAAGAAATCACCCCTCTTCATCCGTGACAGAGGCATCTCTACCTTACAAATTAACCTACTAAGCAGGCTGATCCGCCGGCAAACAAACACACCAATGCAGAAACCACGAGCACAAGGAAAACCCTGGAATAGCTGCTCTCCAGGCGCGTGTGGCTGAACATGCAGAAAAAACTATCAACCGCGCAAGAATGCTCAGTGGTAGTCGCCATCCAAGCGGTTGACTAACGCGAAAAACGCGAGGTCACACCCCATAACCCAAGCACAAGGCTTGAAATGGCCACTCAAAACGGGTGCCGAACGGTACTTTGTCCCCGTACCACCCCGAGTCGACCGATGCGGCAATGCACCAAGTCACACCGTGGGCACAAAGTTCCCTACCATGACCAACCAAGTCGCAAAGTAAGATCTTCCCACACAAGGGCAGGTACCAACACCTTTTGAACAAAAACTGCCCAAATCCCCCCTCGCAACATGGGTAGCCGAACGCTGGACGCACAGCACAACTCTAACTTGATAGGCAATTTAGCCGGCAGAGGACACCAACGATACGGTAGGAACCGAAGCTGTGCGACAGTTCAGCAACCACAACCGTACGGCAGTACACCCAACCGCAAAAAAAAACCTGTTACAAAACCCACTTTACCCTAACACACAACAAAAAACAACCAATCGCTTACAAAATCAAAATACTAAAAAAAAAAACACCTGCTACAAAAAACACCTGACACGAAAATTACCTACTCAACGAAAAACACTTGCTACAAAAATTCTGTGCAAACACACACACCCGTACAAAATCACTTGCCGAAAACAAAAACCTACTCTACGATATGTGAAAATTTGTGTATGAACAATTGAATGCTCACACACAAATATAAGTTTTCACCTGTTTTTTCACACCGCCTACTATAAAAATTCAGAAAACAATTATTAAAAATTTTATTCCGAATTGACATAAAATGAAAAAAATGCTTCTACCACGGCGTACACAAACACAAATCTAGCCCTCCCAATACAAATCAAATACAAACGCACGTACTTACTTGTGTTCCCAAGCACAAAACTCTATTTTCAAATTATATCTATCATATCTTTTTCAATATTTTCCGATTATTCACACACAAAAACTGCGAGCGCACGTCTACACAACTGAAATCACAACTAGCATAATGAGTAGATAGGGACAGAATCCAATGTGTTTTAACGTGAATACCTGCCCGCAAAGGCTCAAATCCACGGTGCTTTCTATTGCTAGAAGCATTGATCTATGTGCTTCAACAATGCGTTGATCAGCGCCCTAAAGCATAAGTGCATGCACAACACTACACCTTGGAAGAACAAAAGCATGAGTGCCGCCACATACACTTATACCTTGGTTCCAATCGGTTCGGGTTAAAACCAAAGGAAACACCCTAGCCACCTTGGTCGGGTTGTGCGGGCAGTGCGACTCGACATTGGACTAATACCCTTTCTGCATTCAGGTTTAAACCACAGCCACCACGAATCTCCCCAATGGGCCAAACCCAATGAGCAGATTGAAGTTTCCTCCAAGGACAGACTGCTCCCCGTGGTACCATGTTTTAGCCTTTGGTGTGACCTATAGCTCTCGCTACTGCCAGTCAAGCCCCTAAGAACTCCGAAAAATTCTTAAGAACCCGGCTGTATGTGTGTATTATGTGTCAATTCATAAAGTGTTTGTTAAATAATCGCAAACCCATTCAAAGAATATGATAACATTTTTACTTATTAGACCATGCTGACATTCAAAACAGACCTGTACTTGTCAGACATAGTGCATTTGGATTTTAGTCGCCACTTACGACAGGCATGCCTTACCGCGGGAATACTCTTTTCCCCCTCCCCGCAGGGGGAGTAGATAGGGACAACGTCCAGTGTGTTTAACGTAGGTACCTGCTGAAGAGAGCCTTACTCTACGGTACTCAAAAGTACAGCGGATCAATCGATGCGTTGATCAGCGTCCTGAAAATGCCAAGCATCGAAACACTCTTCCCGCATTTGGGTATAAACCGCAACCACTACGATACTCCCCAAGGGGCCTATCGCTTAAGCAGGTTGGAGCGAACTCCAAGGGCTCCTGCTCCCCGTGGTACCAGAAATAAGTCTCCGGTTAAACCTCGTAGCCGAAACTACTACCAGTTGAGCTCCCATACTTCCCTGGACTGGTGACCAGTGGTTAGACCCCATACCCCCATCCCATGCACCCAGCAATCCCCCTTACTTAACCTAACATAACCTAACGTTTCACTCAATAGTCTTCGCGGCTTAAATATATCACGCGCAAACCTATCAAACGTCCCTACAAGTTCGGCATTCCAGCTAGTGGAGTCCACACGCACCTTAGGGTGTTTCCGATAGATTCCTCCTATACAAGAATGCATTCAGAGGCCCATGTCCCGGGACTAAAGAAGCCCGAGCTCAGACCGAATCTGAAGTCGAGGTTTCCTTCCACAAACCTAACATCCTGGATGTATTGGTAAGTCACTCCACCGTTGCTACTATTGTTCCAACGGTTCTGCCACTTATTCCTAACCATTTCGTCTAGAAGCCTCTTGCTTCCTAGATATCCCTCCCTCTCTGCATCATTGTCAGAAATCCAATCATTCTGGAACAATGACACACTCAAACCCCTCCTTAACCTGAATGCAACACCTCGCTGTATCACAATCAGGTAGAGCGGGGGAGCTCCCAATAGCAGCAGCATTGCTTCCGTTGAGACGGTGGGACAAACAGGAAAGCAAGCAAGCGTTATAAGACGCTGTATTGAGAGAAGCTTTTGACGCCCCGAGACTGTCGTGGCTGTTTCCCACCATACAGCGGCGCCATAAGTGGCACAGGCCACAAACGAAGCCCGATTGATGGTGCGAACAGCACGACGTCCGAGACCTCAATCTCTCCTCAAAATGCGTCGTATCCCGCCCACGGTTACCTGCAGTCGCTCCTTCACAATTGCCAAATGTGGAGTGAAACTCATTCTTTCACTCATGGTCAGCCCCAGATATTTGACTTGCGTCACATACCTGATGCTGAGCCCATTCACCGGGACGATTGGTGGACGGACCGGCAACAACTTGCCTTTCAGCAGGATTGTCACCGTTTTATAAATGTATACCAATGCCCCAATTGTGGACAATTCCGAGGAATTGACTACCCGCCCGTTCTATTTCACTACGCGAACGACCTCCAACTAGAATAAGAAGGTCATCCGCGTATGCAGAGCATTCATAGAGTGGCTCCGGCTGTGCTAGCAGGGAGTCCATTATGAGGTTCCATATATATGGACCACAGATAGATCCCTGGAGGATGGAGTCATGTGTAGAAGTTCACGCAAGTGAGGAAAGTTCTCTAATCGCCATTCACTTGGGAGTGGCCAGAAACGATTCTTTTACATATGACTCAAGCAGCTCACGACTTCCGGTCTTTGACGAAGTATCCTCTGGGTAGCCTAAGAACATCCGTTTGAAGGCGAGCTAAAGTGAGAAGGCGAAACACCCCCTGCATAGGGTTTTGCGCTGGGTTTGGGACCCGCCACGTAAAAAACACCCCCAATGAAGGACAACCACAAGCCTCGGATGAGAGACCCCCCTTTTGATGACAACCATGGCAATCGAAATAAGGACTATGATTTGTGGGCAAGCACCTAGAATGTCCGGTCCCTTAATTGGGAAGGTGCCGCTGCCCAGCTGGTAGATGTCCTTGTAAAGATAAAGGCTGACATCACCGCCGTCCAAGAAATGCGATGGACGGGACAAGGACAGAGACGAGTAGGTCCTTGTGACATTTACTACAGTGGAAATATAAAAGAGCGCAAGTTTGATGTTGGATTCGTGGTGGGAGAGAGACTTCGTCGCCGAGTACTATCATTCACTCCGGAGAATGAACGTCTAGCCACAATCCGCATCAAACCGAGGTTCTTCAACATATCGCTGATTTGCGCCCACGCCCCGACGGAAGAGAAGGACGATGTGACCAAAGATGCCTTTTATGAGTGCTTGGAGCGCACTTATGAGAGATGCCCCCGCCACGATGTCAAAATCGTGCTTGGCGACTTCAATGCCAGGGTGGGCAAAGAAGGTATCTTTGGCACTACGGTCGGTAAATTCAGCCTCCACGAGGAAACATCCCCAAATGTGTTGAGGCTGATCGACTTCGCCGGGGCCCGAAATATGGTTATCTGTAGTACTAGATTCCAGCATAAGAAGATACATCAAGCTACTGGCTGTCTCCGGATCGAAAAACCACCAACCAGATCGATCATGTTGTGATAGACGGAAGACATGTCTCCAGTGTTTTAGATGTGCGTGCACTCCGAGGTCCTAACATCGACTCGGACCACTATATTGCTGCAGCCAAAATTCGCATCCGCCTCTGTGCAGCAAAAAACGCACGCCACCAAACACAAGGATGGTTCGACGTCGAGAAGCTGCAATCACAACAGACAGCCGAACGTTTTTCTACTCGGCTTGCACTCTTGCTCTCTGAGAGCACTAGTCAACAACTCGGTATAAGGGAACTGTGGGACGGCATTTCAAACTCCTTACGTACAGCTGCAACCGAAACCATTGGTTTTCGGAAAGCGCAAAAGAACAGCTGGTACGACGAGGAGTGCCGTGTCGCAGCGGAGAGAAACAGGCTGCCTACCTCGCAACGTTACGATCGACCACAACAGGTGCGGGATGGGATAGATACCGAGAGTTGAAGAGGGAAGCGAGACGCATTTGTAGACAGAAAAAGAATGAGGCCGAAATGCGCGAGTACGAAGAGCTTGATAAGCTGGCCGACAGGGGTAATGCTCGAAAATTCTCCGATAAGATGCGGCGGCTTGCAGAAGGTTTCAAAACCGGAGCATACTCTTGTAGAAGCACACTTAAATTATGGAGGGAACACTTCTTCAGCCTGCTGAATGGCAGTGAACGCACAACGCCAGGAGAAAGGGAACCCGATACCCCAATCGATGACGATGGAGCAGACGTTCCATTGCCCGACCATGAAGAAGTTCGAATAGCAATTGCCCGCCTGAAAAACAACAAAGCAGCAGGGGCGGATGGAAATCAACAACCGACCAGATATTCACGATGCGCCAAATCTTGGAAAAGACCCGTGAAAGGAGAATCGACACACACCACCTCTTCGTGGATTTCAAAGCTGCTTTCGACAGCACGAAAAACAGCTGCCTTTATGCCACGATGTCTGAATTTGGTATCCCCGCAAAACTAATACGGCTGTGTAAGCTGACGTTGAGCAACACGAAAAGCTCCGTCAGAATCGGGAAGGATCTTTCCGACCCGTTCGATACCAAACGAGGTTTCAGACAAGGCGATTCCCTATCGTGCGACTTTTTAAACCTGCTCCTGGAGAAAATAGTTCGAGCTGCAGAACTCAACAGAAAAGGTACCATCTTCTATAAGAGTGTACAACTGCTGGCGTATGCCGATGATATTGATATCATTGGCCTCAACACCCGCGCCGTTAGTTCTGCTTGTGAAAACATCTCCTGCCATCAAACAAACAGTCGATGCACTCGCGACTTGGCACTCACGTCACTGTTGACAGTCATAACTTTGAAGTTGTAGATAATTTCGTCTACCTAGGAACCAGCGTAAGCACCACCAACAACGTCAGCCTGGAAATCAAAGGCAGGATTACTCTTGCCAACAGGTGCTACTTCGGACGGAGTAGGCAATTGAAAAGTAAAGTCCTCTCTCGACGAACAAAAGCCAAACTCTGTAAGTCGCTGATAATTCCCGTCCTGCTATATGGTGCAGAGGCTTGGACGATGACCACAAACGATGAGGCGACGTTACGAGTTTTCGAGAGAAAGGTTCTGCGAAAGATTTATGGTCCTTTGCGCGTTGGCCACGGCGAATATCGCATTCGATGGAACGATGAGCTGTACGAGATATACAACACCATTGACATAGTGCAGCGAATTAAAAGACAGCGGCTACGCTGGCTAGGTCATGTTGGACGACAACACTCCAACTCTGAAAGTATTCGACGCGGTACTCGCCGGGGGAAGCAGAGGAAGAAGAATACCTCCACTCCGTTGGAAGAACCAAGTGGAGAAGGACCTGGCTTCGCTTGGAATATCCAATTGGCGCCACGTAGCGAAAAGAAGAAACGACTGGCGCGCTGTTGTTGACTCGGCTATAATCGCGTAAGCGGTGTCTACGCCAGTAAAGAAGAAGAAGAAGATAGATCAGTGTGGATAGCCATGAGTCACACTGGTCTCAACGCTTCCACTCATTGCCACAATAGAGGCCTTTCTGTCCGAAAACTAACTCCTCCAAAGAGAAATTTCTGGACAGTTAAGTTCCTCCAATAGTTCAATCGAGCGATCCCAGATCAGGTGGTCGAATGCTCTCTTGAAGTCAACGAATATGCCGAGCACATATTTGTTGACATTCACACTAACAGCATTCTGAACATATATCCAGGCGTCCTCTACGGTGCGTCCTCTTCTGAAGCCGAATTGTTTATCAGACCACATACTGCTCGTTAGCTCCTCAAGCCGTTCCAATATTACACTTTCCAGCACTTTTCCAAGTACTGGAAGGAGACTGATGCCCCGATAGGAGCGAGGATTGCTCCTGATTTTATCAGGGGACTTCAGGAGAGGGACAACACTGACTTTTTTTCACTCTTGTGGAAAGTAACCCTCCCAGACGCACTTATCGTAGATAGCTTCCAGGTATTCAGGTATGAACTCCCACAAGCTCTTACAGATCTCTCCGTTCAAACCATCAAGACCAGAAGATCGTTTGGATCTAATCAGGCCGAAAGCGTACCCCAACTCTCCGTGATCTAGTGGAGGGACAGGTACCTCATGTGCTTGAGATACCTGTGCTTGCGACCTGGGAAAGAACGCAAAAAGAAGAGTCTTTGCACACTCACTCCATGTTGATAACAAGGTGTCACCAACACAAAGAGAGGTTACATCATTGCTTCTACGACCCCTGGAGATCTTATAGATCTGTCCCCAGGGGTCGTCTTTGTTTTGCACCACGAAGCTTCTCCAGTCTTCTTCTTTGATTCTGAGGAGCATGTCTTTGTACTCTCTCATCTCAGTACTCAGATCATGCCGAATCTGGTGCAGCCTATCGGAATTGGACCGTCTAGCACGTTGAAACTTACGTCTCAAACGCCTTACAGTCCTCCTCTTTAAGGTTAGCTCGTGCGTCCACCATTGCCGCGGTAGCTTTCGCTTTTCCGCAGCAACCTATTGTTAACACCCCAAACTGAATCATTTAGCTGAGCGATTTGATCGTCAACCCCCAATTCCCTGAACTCACTAAGCGGTATTTCTAATACCGCTTCCTTGACAGATAGTCCATATTGCCTCCAGTCGATACCAGAGGAACGCTATCGCCGCAATGGACTAACATGATCCGAGGGAGGAGATCTGGCAGTAACCAACATTTTAATCAAATTATGATCACATAGGGCCCACCCTCCTCTTATTTCCCATCTGACGTCAAACGCTCTGCTAGCTGCCTGATTGATGAGGGTAACATCAATATCGCTAGCACCTCCTGGCCCATCGAACGTGTAAAATTCGCTGGGCTCATTTATAATGTGGAGGCTATTAGCTACCACCCATTCGCTGAGTGCTGTGTGGCTTTGGTATCCGGCCGAATGCCGGGATACCTTACTAAACCACATCGAAGATGAAGCATTGGCATCTATCCCAAGGATAATTGGGCTACCAATCGCAAGTAGTAGTAGCCTATCCATGTACCCCAGGTAAGGCTCTAGGGGTTCGCTAAATTTGCAGTACAAACTAGCGAAAACCAGTTTACCGAACTCTTCTTCTATAGAGACGCAAACTCACAGCTGTGAAGAGTCCAGAACTACACAATCATAGTTCGGATTGTTCACAACTATTGCGGCGTTAGCCCCAAGATCAGTAAATATCCTAAACCTGCCAGGGAGACCCCTAACCACACCATTAGGGGCGTAGGGCTCCTGGAGTAAGGCAACATCGCACACACCCTCAGTCGTAAGATTCCCCAAATCGCACATAACGGCAAATGACCCCTGGCAATTGAGTTGAAACAGCGCGCCCATTAGTGCCTAGCAAGTGCGCGCTCCACTATGCTGCAGTATACTGGGCAAACAGCGGACATCATAAGATGTCCAGTCGGCTTACCCTTGAAGTAGCAGTTGCGACAATGCGGGGTATTGTTGCAACATGCAGCTTTGTGACCCTCTTGGCCACACCTCCGGCAGACGTCGGACTTGGCCCGACAATCCGCAACCTGGTGGTCGACGCCCATACACCGGAAACAACCGGCAACTGGGCTATCCGCACGAGCATGGAAGGAGAACCACTTTACGTAGACCCTCCCTGCCAACAAAAGAGATGACATTACTTTGTCATCTGCTTCCAGGACGACGGTCGTTCTACCATCCTCCTTAACCGCCCAGGTCTTGCTTACAACCCTTACGTCTTCTTTTTTCGCCCCAGGACAATGTCCCCTGATGTTGTGCTTAAAGAGTTCGTCCATGAACTCGTGGAGATTCAGTTCGGTGTGCATACCTTGCACAACCACCCTTTGTCCCATGTTTTTGTTGACGGTCACACTTAGACCGACCTCAGAAAATTTGGTGTTTTTGGCCACCATATCCCTCTCCTTGATGGAGGGGGTTGGGATGACCACACCACCCCCTTTGATGGTCTTCAATGCGTGCACACGCACGCCAAAAGAAGGACCCACTTCCTTCTGAACTTTCTTGGCCACCTCTAGGTACTTTTGGAGCTATTGCCTCAAGCACAGACGCCGGTGTGACAGGCCGAAGGTGATGCAACTGATTGCACATGCATGTGGGATGCCCCACAACCCCCCTTCAGGGCGTCAATTTGCCCACGGAGATGTGCGTTCTCCGTTATCACGGACATGAGGTTCACCTCATACGGTGGCGAAAGGTCCAGCAATATTTTTATTGCTGGAGCTCCCAAGTCCGACTCTAAAGCTACATCGCTAAAGTCCCCGGATAAAGCTTTCATAGCATTCACATGCGGGGAAATACTCCTACCCTCAATCTTATTTTTAATTACCTTTGCCGCTGCTGCCGCCTTCTGCATGACGCCTCCGCCAGCTGGGCGTTTCTTTCCACCGCTGCTTTCCTTCCGGCGGACATTCTTAACAGTGCTTTTCGCGCTGTTGTCGCTGTCCGAGGAGCTGCAACTGCTGCTTCGTTTCTTCTGCTCCTTCGTTGACAACCCTTTAAGGGCCTTCTTTTTCGGCGGTGGCGGCTTTAGTGGCACTCCATCGGAGTCCGAGGAAGCCTCCACTTCCACCGTCGTGACGTACTCCTCTACGTCCTCTCCTTGGGATTTAGATTTCTTCCCCTTCATTGGAGGCATTTCTGCCCCACAAAATTTCCCCGAATGGAAAAGCACTAAGTAGTGCTTGGGAGAAGCCCAAGCCGTATTATATTAACGGGAAAACCCAACAGTCCGCGGGGTTTTCGCGCACTAGAATTTTCTTTTGTGCCTAAAAAATTCTACCTGTGTTAGGTACTACACGCAGTGCGCTTAATGCTTTGTGTAGCACACACACACACTGCGCTTAATCCTTTTTGTAACACACCCACACACTATTCAAGGTCACTACCCTTTTTGTCACTATTGTTATGCACAAAATTTGTTATCACTACACTTATTTGACACACACACTCACTTTTGGCACTTACACTGTGCAACTAACATACACACACCACTGTCAAGGTCACTTCCTCTGTCACTATTATTAGTGTCACTAAGATTTGTGTGTTCAACACACATACAATCTTTTGTCACTTTCACACAATATTTTCACTATTTCGATCGATAATATCGCCACTATGTTTGCTTTGATAACTCGGGTTTGTCCGCGCACAAGTCAATCACAATTGAATCACTTTTGTATGTACTTTGCACCGTCAGGGCAAGTTCCTTTATTAATAACAAACTAAGACTAAATACATTTTGATAATTTAGTGCTATTTATACTATTTTAAGGTACTAGTTTCTATTTGCTGTCTGCTATGTTATTTGAAGATAGACACACTATCTACAGTCGATTGTTTGTCGTTACAAACAGTCCCGAGAGAACAGCGTGTAGGAGATAACACTTGTTATGTGTGATACCATTTCTATTTCACACCATATATTGGAATTGTTTATCACTATTTGTTTATGCGTGGTTCGACATAAACAAGAGATATTTTGGTTTTTTTTTTTGAGAATTGAAACGTTCCTTAACTCTCCCCTGTGTTATTTTACAGCAGCATAGATTAATAAAGCTAAAGGTATTACAATAAGTATTAGGTACACTATGAACTTTTCTGGTTGTTCTTCAATAGGATTTTTTGAATATTTGAAAATGTATATTCTGAATTGGAGGTTAATATTTTTAGAACTTCTAATTGTTCATCTTGGTGGGCATGAATCACATCTTTAATTTCCTGATCGTGATTGAAATATATCTTTTTATCTAAATTAGTACTGTGATTAAATTGTAACACGTTGTCCGTTTCACAGATGTTCTCCATCAATAATTATATTTCCGTGATCTAACACAATAAGTGGTCTATTTTTTTCTTGAATAACATTTCATTTTGCCTTATTATTTTCAAGCAGTGGGATGGTACAGTTGTCGGGAGACTCCTGTTTACAAATATTTAATCCCAGATAATTTTTACATTTGGAAGTTCTTTTGAAATTCGCTTCACATTTTGCAACTTGAGAGTCCAATCGGACTTTACCGTGTTTGTATGCTAAAAGTATTAAGTTATATAATTTACAGCGGTTATTTATTGCGGGATATTAGTATATTGTAATTATAGCATCTTTGTACATGCATACATGAATATCAGAATATTCTAAAATATTTAAAATTAATTGATTTAATGGTGTGGAAGTATGTTGTATATGTAGTCGAGTATAAACGGCCTTTGCCATGTTGCTGATAAATACATTTTCGTTATCAGTCATTAGATGTTTTGCATTTGGATACACTTGTGTAAGTATTTCCTCAATATGTTCGTGACAGTTTGCTTTAGTATGAATTTTTCGGAGATAGCAATACTTCGAAAATTTGTCGGTAGAGCTTATATACATACAACTATTTATGTGAAATCTGTCCATCTGTATATATTCTCCAGTTTTTGTTGGTATTGGTGTTTTTCCAATAGGTTGTCTGTTTGGTTGTCGTTCGTATTTGTTTGTCAAACAAATTTGACAGTCTATCGCTTCTTTCTTGCACATTTCTTTGATGTTAGGCCAAAAGTAGTTAAGCAATATTTCTTGCACATTGCTTTTATAATTTCGGTGTGCACGTCTGTGTGTTTTTTCTGCTAATTCTAATTGTTCGTTTTGGTTAGGAATGTCAATTAGTAAGTTTGGTGCTATGACAAAGGTACAATTTGGAAAGTGGGAAATAATATCATCCTTAAAGTGGAATATTAACTCTTCATCTATTCTTAGCGCGTTAGTTACATTGGGTTCAGCTACTTGTTGTAATTTTGTTTAAAAATCTTGCTTATTTTTGTAATAAAATGTGTGACGCGTCCTACCTGGAAAAGTGGTTTGGGAGTCAATTGCGTCTTTTGTGGGATCTAGAATAGGTATTATTTGATTTTTGAATGAGTTCAAAGGTTGTTTTACCCTCTTTATTTGGTCAGTTGGAGAGCTCTGTGCTGAATATTGAGAACACAATCTGTTGTATTGTTGATTTGTTGACGGCAGAGTGCGTCAGCTACTACATTTTGGTGACCAGGTTTGTAGACAAGTTTGGGACTAAATTCCTCAATAAAATTCTTCCACCTTTTTAATTTGGTATTCGGGTTTTTTTCCGAAATAGAATAAATGAGTGATTGGTGGTCAGTATAAATGGTTAAATTAGTGATGCCGCAGAGCTTCTGTAGCGCCCACACGATTGCCAGAAGTTCTTTTTCATTTGTGCTGTAATTTTTTTCAGTGTCGGTTAACGTTGGAGTAATAAAAGCAATAGGTTGGCGACATTGGGAGAAAACTGCTCCAATTGCTTCGTTACTGGCATCGGTAGTTAGTTCAAATGGTTTGGTAAAGTCCGGCTGATATTTAAAGTTCTACCTGTTCTTGCAGAGCATCTTTTATTTTTTCTATGGCAGTAATTGCCGCTTCATCGAGCTTTACTTCTACTCGCGCACTTTGATTTTTTTAAATCATTCCCGAGTCACCTCGTAAGTGTATAGTTAGTGGTTTAGTGATTTGTGCGAGGTTTTTCACAAATTTTCTATAGTAGTTAGCCAAACCTAAAAATGATCTGATTTCTTTTAAGGTTTTTGGCATTGGATACTCTTTTATAGCTTGAATCTTTCTTGGATCAACCGTTACTCTGTTATGTTTAATTATGTGGCCAAGGTACTCAACAGAGTCCTGGAAAAAATGCGACTTTTCGTCCGAAATTTTCATATTAGCTTCATGCAGTGCATTGACTATAGTTCGAATATGTTCTATGTGTTCTTCAGGCGTAGAAGGAAATATTAAAACATCGTCTATATAAACGTAAGCAAATTTACCGATATATTGTCGCAAAATGTCGTCTATGCATCGTTAAAAGTTTGAGGGTGCGTTCTTAAGTCCAAACGGCATCCTAACAAACTCATACTTTGCGCCATTCACGGCAAATGCGGTTTTTTCGCGATCGGATTCCTTTATTAAAATTTGATGGAATCCTGATTCTAAATCGATGGTCGAGAAAACTTTAGCTTTACCTAAATTTTGAATTGTCATATTAATACCAGATATAGGATAGCGGTCGTTTATAGTATGCGCGTTAAGTTTTTGGTAGTCGACCACCATTCTCCGGTTAGGTCTATCATTTCCGTCTAATCCTTTCTTTGGTCCAAATAGGGGAATTGTACGGACATTTACTCGGCTGAATTATTCCATTTTCTAAAAGCCTATCTATTTCTTTATTGACGAAGTCATGGTCTGCCACGGGGTAAGGGTATTGTTTTGTCCAAATAGGATCTTCTGTTTGCGTCCTAATTGTAGCTTGGATAGTAGTTGTGAAGGGTAGGGTGTCACTAATATTTTCATTTTCTTTCATTATTTCCTGAATTTCCTCCTCATACTTGGCATTATCTACAGTATAATTAGTGAAAGGTTCCTTTTTTCCTGCTACTTTCTTCTGGTACTTTAAACTATAATCAAAGAGGTTAATCTCTCCCTTAATTAATCTGAGACCTTGTTCACCTAAGATTATGTTGAATTCTTTAAATTCGCTTATTTAAAAGAATACTAAGTGATGCCCGTACATTGAGATTTTGAATGTATAACCGAATAGCCATGTAGAGTTTTTGTTCTAAATGGTTTTATTGATACTGACATACATGTTACAGTTCTTACTAATGTAGTTATTTGTGGATCCAGGGTCCACTAGTAAAGTGACGGGTGTGCCTGTTAGTCCGCATTTCGTCTGGATGCATGGCATTCGCCTAAGAAAGTACTGCCAGATTCAAAATTTTCCTCGTAGTTAGAGATGTTCACAGATTCTATATCAGCTTGTTCAGTTTGGTTGATACGGTGTACTTTATTGTGGTTAAAGTTTTGGGATGATACGTTTCTCTCCCTTTTAAATGGATTTTGTTGGTGAGGCGGATTTCTTGGTGAGTTTTGATGCGTTTGCTTCATGTATTGGTGTGAAAAGTCTACTTTTTACCTATTGGTATAGGCTTTGATTGTTGTTGGCCATTTCGCTGGATGTAGCTACAAGAATTATGTTTCCTTCTCTCTTCATACGTTGGTTGCCGTTGAGGATTAACGCGATATGCTGGTCTCAGTTGATGATTATTCCTTTGGTGATGAAAGGTGGTCTGATCTTCATGACTCGAATCATATCGACGGGGAACAGTGCTCTCGAAGTGTAGATCCTGATTATCATAGTAGATGGTGCAAGCAATCGCATATGCTTCACCAAGGCTCTTTGGTTTATTTGAATAAAGTATACTTCTGGTATAGCTGCACCGGAGTCCCATAATAAATGTGCGGATGGCGCCATCACTCACGTGTGATAATCTTCCAGCTCGCATATTATCTTCCATTGTTTCTATCTTTTGTTGAATCAATGTTAAGGCTTGATGTATTTCGTCGTGGAATTCAGTAAGAGTTTTACTTCCTTGCTTTTTCTTCATCATTCTTTCTTTCAGGACATGTAGTGGTCGTTTATCCGAATAGGTTTAATCCAAGCGGTTGGATTATAGCATAGAAATTAAGTTGAGTTCCATTAACTGATAGAACTTTAGAAGCAGCTCATATTATTTTTGCTCTGATTATGCATACACAATTGTAATACTCAGGGCTGTATATAAATTTTTTTATATTCTCCATCTGTGTCCACACCTGGGTGCGCCAAGGGTTATATTCGCCCTCTGCTCCGTCAAATGTTGGTACGCATTTAAAAATTTCTGTGCTTACTTGGCTTGCTTGTGCGATTTGTGGTTTTAGAGCAGGCATAGGTGGTACCGTGGAGGATGGAGTCATGTGTAGAAGTTCACGCAAGTGAGGAAAGTTTTCTGATCGCCATTCACTTGGGAGTGGCCAGAAACGATTCTTTTACATATAACTCAAGCAGCTCACGACTTCCGGTCTTTGACCAAGTATCCTCTGGGTAGCCTTAGAACATCCGTTTGAAGGCGAGCTAAAGTGAGAAGGCGAAACACCCCTGCATAGGGTTGTGCGCTGGGTTTGGGACCCGCCACGTAAAAAAACACCCCCAATGAAAAAGCATAAACAGCCTCGGATGAGAGCGCCCCCTTTTGATGACGACCATGGCAAACCAAATAAGGACTATGATTTGAGGGCATGCAGATGGAATGCCCGGTCCCTTAATTGGGAAGGTGCCGCTGCCCAGCTGGTAGATGTCCTCGTAAAGATAAAGGCTGACATCACCGCCGTCCACGAAATGCGATGGACGGGACAAGGACAGAGACAAAAAGGTCCTTGTGACATTTACTACAGTGGCCATATAAAGGAGCGCAAGTTTGGTGTTGGATTCGTGGTGGGAGAGAGACTCCGTCGCCGAGTACTATCATTCACTCCGGAGAATGAACGTCTAGCCACAATCCGCATCAAAGCGAGGTTCTTCAACATATCGCTGATTTGCGCCCACGCCCCGACGGAAGAGAAGGACGATGTGATCAAAGATGCCTTTTATGAGTGCTTGGAGCGCACTTATGAGAGATGCCCCCGCCACGATGTCAAAATCGTGCTTGGCGACTTCAATGCCAGGGTGGGCAAAGAAGGTATCTTTGGCACTACGGTCGGTAAATTCAGCCTCCACGAGGAAACATCCCCAAATGGGCTGAGGCTGATCGACTTCGCCGGGGCCCGAAATATGGTTATCTGTAGTACTAGATTCCAGCATAAGAAGATACATCAAGCTACCTGGCTGTCTCCTGATCGAAAAACCACCAACCAGATCGATCATGTTGTGATAGACGGAAGACACGTCTCCAGTGTTTTAGATGTGCCTGCGCTCCGAGGTCCTAACATCGACTCGGACCACTATATTGTTGCAGCCAAAATTCGCACCCGCCTCTGTGCAGCAAAAAACGCACGCCAACAAACACAAGGATGGTTCGACGTCGAGAAGCTGCAATCACAACAGACAGCCGAACGTTTTTCTACTCGGCTTGCACTCCTGCTCTCTGAGAGCACTCGGCAACAACTCGGTATAAGGGAACTGTGGGACGGCATTTCAAACTCCTTACGTACAGCTGCAACCGAAACCATTGGCTTTCGGAAAGTGCAAAAGAACAGCTGGTACGACGAGGAGTGCCGTGTCGCAGCGGAAAGAAAACAGGCTGCCTACCTCGCAACGTTATGATCGACCACAACACGTGCGGGATGGGATAGATACCGAGAGTTGAACAGGGAAGCGAGGCGCATTTGTAGACAGAAAAAGAAAGAGGCCGAAATGCTTGATAAGCTGGCCGACAGGGGTAATGCTCGAAAATTCTACGAAAAGATGCGGCGGCTTATAGAAGGTTTCAAGACCTGAGCATACTCTTGTAGAACCCCTCAAGGTGATCTAGCCACCGATGCCCAGAGCATACTTAAATTATGGAGGGAACACTTCTCCAGCCTGCTGAATGGCAGTGAGCGCACAACACCAGGAGAAAGCGAACCCGATACCCCAATCGATGACGATGGAGCAGACGTTCCATTGCCCGACCATGAAGAAGTTCGAATAGCAATTGCCCGCCTGAAAAACTACAAAGCGGCAGGGATCGATGGATTGCCCGCCGAGCTATTCAAACACGGCGGCGAAGAGCTGATAAGGTGCATGCATCAGCTTCTTTGCAAAATATGGTCGGACGAAAGTATGCTCAACGATTGGAATTTAAGTGTGCTATGCCCAATCCACAAAAAAGGAGACCCCACAATCTGCGCCAACTACCGTGGGATTAGCCTCCTCAACATCGCATATAAGGTTCTGTCAAGCGTATTGTGTGAAAGATTAAAGCCCACCGTCAACAAACTGATTGAACCTTATCAGTGTGGCTTTAGACCCGGTAAATCAACAACCGACCAGATATTCACGATGCGCCAAATCTTGGAAAAGACCCGTGAAAGAAGAATCGACACACACCACCTCTTCGTCGATTTCAAAGCTGCTTTCGACAGCACGAAAAGGAGCTGCCTTTATGCCGCGATGTCTGAATTTGGTATCCCCGCAAAACTAATACGGCTGTGCAAGCTGACGTTGAACAACACGAAAAGCTCCGTCAGAATCGGGAAGGACCTCTCCGAGCCGTTCGATACCAAACGAGGTTTCAGACAAGGCGATTCCTTATCGTTCGACTTTTTCAACCTGCTTCTGGAGAAAATAGTTCGAGCTGCAGAACTCAACAGAGAATGTACCATCTTCTATAAGAGTGTATTTGATATTGATATCATCGGCCTCAACACCCGCGCCGTTAGTTCTGCTTTCTCCAGACTGGACAAGGAAGCAAAAGAAATGGGTCTGGCAGTGAACGAGGGCAAGACGAAATATCTCCTGTCATCAAACAAACAGTCGTCGCACTCGCGACTTGGCACTCACGTCACTGTTGACAGTCATAACTTTGAAGTTGTAGATAATTTCGTCTATCTTGGAACCAGCGTAAACACCACCAACAATGTCAGCTTAGAAATCCAACGCAGGATAACTCTTGCCAACAGGTGCTTCTTCGGACTAACTGTTGTTGACTCGACTATAATCGCGTAAGCGGTGTCTACGCCAGTAAAGAAGAAGAAGATAGGTGGTACCGTGGTCATCGAAAACTGTAACTGTGTCCTTAATTCATCGAAGTCGGTTTTTAACGAATTGAGTTGAGTCGTAAGGACATCAATGTGTGCTTTGAGTGCTGCTGCTTCAGTCATCTTAATAGCTTTTGCTTCTAGTTGGAGTCTATTTTTGTTGTCGTCAAAGACTGCTTTCTTGCTGTTTGATCGAGGTGTAAACATGTAATCTTCTTTCTCAGATTACTGTTTTTTCGTTTTTATTGAATTCGGCCCTGTGTGCTTTTTCAGGATCTGCTTTGAATCGTATGCTACTTTTTCAAGCACTTTGTATCGGAAGTCTTACTTCCCGTGATCTTTTAATAATAATAATTAATTTATCCTTCTTTAGGATCACGGTGTTCCTGTCTTTTCAAGTATGTCTCCTGGCCTTTTGTGATAGTAAGTAAAAATTTGCTATCCCGGTTGAGCCCCCAGCTAATCACAAGTGAATCACTTTTGTATGTACTTTGCACCGTCAGGGCAAGTTCCTTTATTAATACAAAACTAAGACTAAATACATTTTGATAATTTAGTGCTATTTATACTACTTTATGGTACTAGTTTCTATTTGCTGTCTGCTATGTTATTTGAAGATAGACACACTATCTACAGTCGATTGTTTGTCGTTACAAACAATCCCGACAGAATAGCGTGTAGGAGATAACACTTGTTATGTGTGATACCATTTCTATTTCACACCATATAGTGGAATTGCTTATCGCTATTTGTTTATGCGTGGTTCGACAGAAACAAGAGATGTTTTGGTTTTTTTTTGAGAAGTAAAACGTTCCCTAACTCACGCGTCTGCTCGCCTCGGCTGTTCAAACGCAACTGAGTAGATAGGGACAACGTCCGGTGTGTTTAACGTAGGTAGATGCTGACGACAGGCTTAACTCAACGGCGCTCAAAAGCACAGCCGATCAAATCAATGCGTTGATCAGCGCCCTGAGAATGCTTAGCATTTTCAGTACCAATTGGCAGTGTGGAATCGACACAGTAACCATCTTGGTAGGGTTCGAGGCCCACCTAAAACTTCTACCGAACTATATACACGGTGCCAGGTTGCAATGCAACTCCACATTTGAACTGACAAAGTCAGTTCTTCCCGCGATTTGTGTTTTAACCACAGCCACCACGAATCTCCACAAAGGGCCAATCCCAACGAGCAGATTGGAGTTACCTCCAAGGGCTACTGCTCCCAGCGGTACCAAGTTAAAGTCTTTGGTATGACCTTGTAACCGAAGTTACTACCATCTGAGTTTCCACACAATTCTGGACTGGCGGCCCGGATCTTAGTCGCCTCTTACGACAGGTATGCCTTACCGCGGGTATATTCGGTTTCTTCCCCGAACCCTGAGCGGGTCCCCCCTACCCGCAGAGTAGATAGGGACAACGTCCGGTGTGTTTAACGTGGGTACCTGCTGACGACAGCCTTACTCCACGGCGCTCAAGAGCACAGCGGATCAAATCAATGCGTTGATCAGCGCCCTGAGAATGCTAAGCATTTTCAGTACCAACTGGCAGTGTGGAATGGACACACTAACCACCTTGGTCGGGTTTGAGGCCCATCTAAAATCTCTGCCGTGCTTTGGGTCCAGCACCCGGTTGCAATGCAGCTCCACATTCAACTGAAAAAGTAAGTTCTTCCCGCGATTTGGGTTTCAACCACATACACCACGATACTACCTGAGGGGCCAGTCCGCATGAGCAGGTTGGAGTTACCTCCAAGGGCTCCTGATCCTGGTACCAGAATGGAGTGTCCGGTCAGACGTCGTAGCCGAAACTACTACCAGTTGAGCTTCCATACTGCTCTGGACTGGTGGCCAGGGGCTGGACACCATTCATACATCACTTACACACACTAATCATACAAAAAACTAAAACCCTAATTTCCAGCTAACCGACCATAACTGTTCTGTATTCCGACTAGTGGAGATCACACCACTAACATCTAATCGTCCATCAGTCCAGCTAATCCCCATACCACCCAGATCACAAATGTCTGAGTACATCGGGCACTCCGCAATTAAATGCGACCAATTTTCTAACCCAGCCCCACAAAAACACCCCGACGTATCTGATAGGTGCCTCTGATGCAAAAATGCATTCAGAGGCCCATGCCCCGTAAGCAGAAAACCCAGACTCAGACAAAATCTGAAGTCTGGCTTATCCTCAACGAACCCAACGTCCCGAATGTACTCGAACGTCACTCGGCTATTAGGACTATTGTCCCAACGTTGTTGCCACCTACACCTTACCCTATCATCTAGAAGCCACTTGCTCCCTAGATATCCCTCCCTCTCCACATCATCGTCAGAAATCCAGTCATTCCGCAGCAATGACACACTCAAGCCCCTTCTTAACCTGAATGCAACAGCACGCTGTATGACAATCAGGTCAAGAGGGGGTGCACCTAATAACACCTGCATCGTATCCGTTGAGTCGGTGCGACATTGGAGCAAGCAAGCAAGCATCATACATCGCTTTATTGAGAGTAGTTTTTGAGACCCCAAGACAGTCGTGGATGCATCCCACTATACAGGGGCTCCATATGTGGCACAGGCCACAAACAAGCCACGATATATGGTGCGGACAGCACGACGTCCGAGGCCCCAATCGCTCCTCAAAATACGTCGTATTTTGCCTACGGTTGCCTGCAGTCGCTCGCTCACATTGGGAAAGTGTGTAGTAAAACACATCCTTTCACTTATGGTCAACAACAGATACTTGACTTGCGTCACATATCTGACACTGACCCCGTTCACACGGACAATCGGTGGACGAACCGGCGACAATCTACCTTTCAGCAGCATTGCCACCGTTTTGCCCATCGATATGTGGTCCCTTACCTAAACACCAAGAATTACCTATCTCTAAGAGATCTCCTCCCGCCCGTTCTAGTTCAGACCTCAAGCAACCTTCAACCACAAGAAGAAGGTCATCCGCTAGGCACAACATTTACAAAGTGGCTCGAGCTGCCCCAGCAGAGTGTCCATCCTAAGGTTCCAAATATATGGACCACAGATGGAACCCTGCGGGCAGCCTCGAACAACTCTAATCTCCACACTCCCATTCATGCCGACAAGAGAGGCCTTTCTGTCCGAAAAATAACTCCGCCGAAGAGTAATTTCCGGACAGCCAAGCTCCTCCAGCCGTTGCACCACTCGATCCCAGCTAAGGTAATCAAACGCTCCCTTGAAGTCAACAAATATGCCAAGGACATACTTGTTGTCGGTTGCCATAACAACTTTTTGAACAAAAAACCACGCGTCCTTTATACTGCGTCCTTTTCTGAACCCAAACTGCCTCTCCGACCACATACCCCGCGTTAGCTCCTGAAGTCGTTCCACCGTGACCCTTTCCAGCACTTTCCCAAGTACTGGAAGGAGACTGATGCCGCGATAAGATCGAGGATCACTCCTGACCTTATTGGGGGACTTGAGGAGAGGAACAACTCTAGCACTTTTCCACTCGCGTGGAAAGTATCCCACCCAGACGAACTTATTATAAATGGCCTCCAGGTATTCCTAAATGAACTTCCATAAGCTTTTACACATCTCTCCGTTTAAACCATCAAAACCTGGGGACCGTTTAGACCTAACCAGGCCAAAGGCGTACCCCAACTCCCCATCATCTAATGGAGGAACAGCACCTCTTGTACTTGAGGAGGTGACATTCTCCCGCCTGCGACCCCGGTAGATCCTATAGACTAGACCTCAGGGGTCGTTCTTATCCTCTCTCACAAAACTCCTCCAATCTTCCTTTTTAATTTTCATCAACATCTCCTTATACTCCCTATCCGCACAACTAAATTCATAGTTAAGCTGGGACAGCCTATCAGAATTGGACCGTCGGGCGCGTTGAAACTTTCGCCTCAAACGCCTGACAGTCCTCCTCTTCAAGGTTAACTCACGCGTCCACCATTTAATTTTACTAATCTTATGACTTTCACACCTCCTAAATCTTCTTCTTCTTTACTGGCGTAGGCACCGCTTACGCGATTATAGCCGAGTCAACAACACCCTATCATTTAATCCCCAAACTACCCCGTATAGACGAGCAATTTGCTAGTCAACTCCCAACTCCTCAAACTCGCTAAGCGGTATACCGGATACCGCTTCCCTAACCAAGAGCCCATATTGGTTGCAGTCAGTACCAACGCCGCAATGGACTCTCATAAGGCAAGGGAGGAGACCGAGGGGTAACCACAATTTGAATCCAATTATGGTCACTCAATCCTCACCCTCCCCTAACTTCCCATCTAACGCTGAAGGCCCTATTTGCTGCCTCATTCATAAGCGTCACGTCAATGTCGCTCACGTCCCCCAGGCCCATCGCTCGGCTCATTCAAGATATGGAGGCTATTAGCCACCACCCATTCGCTTAATGCCTCGCCTCGACTGTGGCTTCCAGACGAATGCCAGGATACCTTACTAAACCACATCGAGGACGAGGCATTCGCATACAACCCTAGGATAAATGAGCTACTACTCGCAAGTAGTAGTAGCTTATCCATGTAGCCCAGGTAGGGCTCTAGGGGATCGCTATATTTACAGTATAAACTAGCTACAATCATCCCAGCGAACTCCCCTTCTATCGCTACACATATATCCCGTTGTGAAGAATCCACAACTACGCAATCGTAGCGTGGATTATTCACAACTATTGCGGCGTTAGCTCTAAGGTCAGTGAAGACCCTAAAACCTCCACAAAGACCCCGAAACACACCTTCGGTGGCGTAGGGCTCCTGAAGTAGAGCAATACCGCACCCACCCTCTACCATACAACCCCCCAACTCACACATCAAGGCATAGGAGCCCTGAAAGTTAAGCTGGATGATCCCACCGATCAATGTCTGGCGAGGGCGCGCTCAACAATGCCACAATATATAGGGAAGACAACTGACATCATTAGATGTGGCCTTCCTGACCGCACCTCCGGCAGACATCTGATCTAGCCCTACACTCAGCCACCCTATGATCAAACCCCATACAGCGGAAGCAGCCAACGAGGGGGCTGTCCGGTCGCACCCTGAAGGAGAACCACTTTATGTAGCACCGACCTGCCTCCACGAGGGCGGACATTAATTTGTCCGTACCCTCAAGGACGACATTGGTGCTACCATCAGCGGCCACCTTCCAGGGACGACTGACCATCCTCACGTCTGTCCTCTGGGATGCCGGGCTGAAATCCTGGAAGTTCAGCCGGAGTAGTTCCTCCATGAATTCTTCATGGGGGATCTCCGTATGGACCCCCTGGACTACCATCCGTCGACCCAACTTCCGGTTGACAGAGACGTCCAACCCCATCTCCCCGAACTTTTTGTTATTCGACACTCTCTAACCGCTACACCACCCTTGATCGGCCTAACCTCGTGGATCCTCACACCAAGTGAGGGGTCCACCCCCCTCACCACTTTCTTAATTACCTCTTTGGAGGAAGTTGCAGGCCCCTTACTCCTTACAACGACCGAACAAGTCTCCACAGGCTTCAGCGTCACCGGTGCAATTGCTTCCAGCACAGGTGCTGGAGGCGCAGGCATCGGTGCCGACGGAGCCGGCATTGACCTGCTCGAGGTCGAGGAGTGTCCCCCGCAACTTCCCTTTTAGGGCATCGACTTGACCGCGAAGATGGGCATTCTCGGTAATAACCGTCATCAAGAGCGCCTCATACTTTGAGGCAAGCTCCAGCAGCCGCTTCGCAGTCCCTGCTTCAAAATTCTTAGCCTCGAATACTAGCTCGTTGAGCTCCCCCACCCCCAACAAAAACTGCCTACCGCGAATACTCTCGCAACCGTTTTCTCTGCGGTGGCCGGACTGGCCCTCCCACCGTTGCCTCCCTCAATTTGGCCTACAAGGCGCGGGGACCCCGTACGCGCAACCGTTTTGACAGCGGTGGCCACATTGGCACTCCCGCTCCCTCCCTCGATTCCCCCTACGTTACGTGGCGACCCAGCACGCGTAACCGCTTTCTCAGAGGAGGCCACATTGGCACTCCCACTACACTCCTCCCTCTCTTCCGCCCTCTTTTCGCGGCGACTCCAAACGCGTCTTACACCGCGGTGGAGACCAATCGCTCCCGTCGTTTCACCCTCGCCGCCCGACGTGGAATCATCCACGACTGTTGAAGCGGCGGATTCTCCGCTTCTAGCGAGGGCCTGCGTCCTCTTCTTCCGTCCACGAGGCATCCTGCTGCCCAACTAACCTCTCAGCCGAATTGATCCGCTGGCGTAGAAGGCTCACGGATAAAAAGATTCCGGAGCAGCTGCTCTTCAGGTGCGTACGGCTGAACGCGCTGAAATGTGCGACCCACGCAAAGGCCCGCTCAATAGCAGCGACCACCCAAGCGGTCGATTATAGCTTACCCGCAGTGGCACAGCCCACAACACCAACCAGTGGTCGGAGTAAGGCCACTCAATTGGCCGCCGGCCGGACAATGTCCCCGAAACGGTCCGGAGTCGACCGATGTAGCGCTGAGCCGAACCGCACCGTGGGCTGAACGGTTCGCTGATATGACTGTTGGTCCTCACGAGAGTCGCACTCTCCAACACTGTACAGACGCTTGTACTTTGGGCAATCCTGTCCAGACTCTCCTGGCACTGAGGTAACTTAACGCCAGATGCTCAGCACAGAGCCACTGACAGGCAGTCTAGTCAGCAAGAATGCCAACAACACGGAGCTACACTGGAACCGTGCGAAGCTTCCGCCAATAACAACAACGTGGATGACCACGTTGTACGTATATATGATAGTAATAAAAAATATTACTCACCCGTTAGTACACAAAAATGCACAAAGTTGCACAAAAATGTGTACTCGCAAAAATAACTCGCGGTCACTAACCCACGCTACCCACGATCGCACAAACAATTTCTTTAAACCGCTACGCACACGCGCCAGGCAATAACGGTTACAGCTAAACTGCGTAAACAAACGACCGAACAAAAGAAACTCGAATAAATCACCAAAAAAAAAACACTTGGAAAAATCGCAATAATGCACACGCACGCCTATTCGCGTTGACAGTCAACTAACGAATGAGTAGAATCTCGTTAATCCATTCATGCGCGTCAGTAATTAGATGACGAGGCATTTGGCTACCTTAAGAGAGTCATAGTTACTCCCGCCGTTTACCCCCGCTTACTTGAATTTCTTCACTTTGACATTCAGTGCACTGGGCAGAAATCACATTGTGTCAACTCCCGTTAGGGCCCTCACACTACTTTGTTTTAATTAGTTGACAGTCAACTAACGAATGAGTAGAATCTCGTTAATCCATTCATGCGCGTCCGTAATTAGATGACGAGGCATTTGGCTACCTAAAGAGAGTCATAGTTACTCCCGCCGTTTACCCCCGCTTACTTGAATTTCTTCACTTTGACATTCAGAGCACTGGGCAGAAATCACATTGTGTCAACTCCCGTTAGGGCCCTCACACTACTTTGTTTTAATTAGTCAGTCGGATTCCCCAAGTCCGTGCCAGTTCTGAATTGGTTTTTAATTGATAATCGTTATAATTTAAAAAGAATACATATATAACGATACAATCCTTTAAAAATTTAAGCAAGAAAATTCGACAATTGGTTACGTAACTACAATCCGGGGACAAGAACCGAAATTCTCTATTTACCCAGAACGAGTACATTAACCATGGTATTGCTTCCCAACGAAGCCCGACTATCTCAATCTTTAGAACCAATCCTTAACCCGAAGTTACGCATCTAATTTGCCGACTTCCCTTACCTACACTATTCTATCGACTAGAGACTCTTCACCTTGGAGACCAGCTGCGGATATTGGTACGGCCTGTTGAGAAGTTTGCGTAACGTCACCATAAATTTTCAAGGTCCGAGGAGAAAATATCGACACCGTAAAAGTTATGCTCTTCTAGTCCATCTACCATATCTGTCTTCGAAAGACTTCTATGGTAGTACGACTATAAAACAGAAAAGGAAACTCTTCCGATACCTCTCGACGGCTTCTTTATGGTCGTTCCGGTTGCCAGGATGAGCACAAGGCCCATTTTTAATAACAAATGGATACTCAACAGGTTACGGAATTGGAACCGTATTCCCTTTAGTTCAAAATTATTCAAGTGTTTAATTACTATGATGTAAAAAAATTAAATTTCACTTCATTTTATTAAAACTTGAAAATTTTCGGCTTTGGTCTTGAACTTAGGACCGACTAACTCGTGATCAACCACTGTTCACACGAAACCCTTTTCCACTTCAGTCCTCCAAGGTCTCATACCAATAGCGGCTCCATGCAGTCTTAGGCCAAACACTTCTAAGCACACCTTATACCTTCCTACTTACTAAAGTTTCAAAATTTATAATCCAACCGAAATTGTATTATAAATCATCTACTTTAGCGGTAATGTATAGGTATACTACTTAAGCGCCATCCATTTTAAGGGCTAGTTGCTTCGGCAGGTGAGTTGTTACACACTCCTTAGCGGATTACGACTTCCATGTCCACCGTCCTGCTGTCTTAAGCAACCAACGCCTTTCATTGTATATGCATGAGTTGTTAATTTAGGCACCGTAACATTACGTTTGGTTCATCCCACAGCGCCAGTTCTGCTTACCAAAAGTGGCCCACTGGGCACATTATATCATAACCTCAACCTTCATATCAAGAAAGGTGAGGTTCTTACCCATTTAAAGTTTGAGAATAGGTTAAGGTCAGTTCGACCCTAAGGCCTCTAATCATTCGCTTTACCAGATAAGATTATTTGCCATAATATTTAAATGCACCAGCTATCCTGAGGAAAACTTCGGAGGGAACCAGCTACTAGATGGTTCGATTGGTCTTTCGCCCCTATACTCAATTCTGACAATCGATTTGCACGTCAGAACTGTTTCGGTCTTCCATCAGGGTTTCCCCTGACTTCAACCTGATCAAGTATAGTTCACCATCTTTCGGGTCACAGCATATATGCTCAAGGTACGCTCCAGTTAGAGGTATAAATAATAATAAATTATCATTATACATAACTATATGGAACGCCCCGGGATTGAATTAATAGTGTAATACACTAAAAATTAATCCCATACAGTTAAGTTAATCGCGCCATTAGGTTTAATATAATCCAATGACTTGCACATATGTTAGACTCCTTGGTACGTGTTTCAAGACGGATCCCGAAGGTATCCTGAATCTTTCGCATTGTTAATCATATAAATGCATACAATTAATATTAAAATCAATGATAATAATATTACTGTAAAATTCAAAAGAATTTTAGCATTATATATAATCCAATCTATCAACACTTTATCAAATCATCAGTATTTATTCTATGTTAGTAAGCTAAAAGCAAATTAATTTGAATAAACTTAAAACCAATGATGTTTTGATAAATACTTTATTATGTAAATAGATTACAATGTCCTTATATGAAAAAAATGCATACTATTACTATAATATTTAAAATTAAATACCACAGTTATAATTATGAATTTTTCATAATGGATATTCAGGTTCATCGGGCTTAACCTCTAAGCAGTTTCACGTACTATTTAACTCTCTATGCAGAGTTCTTTTCAACTTTCCCTCACGGTACTTGTTTACTATCGGTCTCATGGTTATATTTAGTTTTAGATGGAGTTTACCACCCACTTAGTGCTGCACTATCAAGCAACACGACTCTTTGGAAATATCTTTCTAGTAATCATTAACGTTATACAGGCCTAGCACCCTCTATGGGTAAATGACCTCATTTAAGAAGGACTTAAATCGTTAATTTCTCATAGTAGATATTAAGATATTCCATACACTGCATCTCACATTTGCCACATAGACAAAGTGACTTAATGCTGAACTATTTTCTTTTCGCTCGCCGCTACTAGAAAATCCATGTTAGTTTCTTTACCTCCCCTCATTAATATGCTTAAATTCAGGGGGTAGTCCCATATGAGTTGAGGTTGTATAAAAAATTTATTATTATTATTATTTTTTTTTTAGATTATATCTTTTATTTTTTCGCTATTTTAAAGAAACATATTTTTTATCTCGATACCATTTTATAAATGGTCTAATAACAAACATAAAATCTTTTCATCCCAATTCAATTTATTGATATATTTATTTTATCATATTATTAAAATATATTATCAAATCAAACTCCACTTTTTAAATAAATACATTAGGGACTTAAGATCTAGGCCACAAATAATATATTTTATGCTAGACTGTCCTCTTAATGCATTTATTTAAATATATTTTAAATAATATTGAAATTTTTTTATTTTGGGAATACTAAGATTCTCATTTATTATAAAATTTCGTTCAAATATGGGGTATTCAAGAATATATTGTACATGTTTCTTTTTATGCTATTAATATTATGGATTAGAAAATACAATCCAATAATATACCATATTCTTTTAATTAACTAAAAGAAGAAGCAACTAATTTAGCATAGTCTTACAACCCTCAACCATATGTAGTCCCAAGCAGCACTTTAAAATTAATTAAAGTACATAACAGCATGCGTCCTGCAGTTCACACGATCACGCACAGTTTGCTGTGTTCTTCATCGACCCATGACTCGGCTCCACCGCTTAGAGTAAAAATTTTTGTGTTTTTTGATTCAAAGTCAAGAGTTTTTAATTTATTGAAAGAATAATAATAATATTTATAACAAATTTTTAAAATAAAATTCCAAAACATCTTTCAATAAATTGTAATTTTAAACCCAAACATTTGCAAAGCTGCGCATGTCTTTGGTCAACAAAAACAGCAATACCAGTTTTTAGTTAATCTCTTATTTCTGCATTTACCAAGTAATTCTTGAATAAAAACAGTATTGAGTCGTATATTTATATACTTTGTTTATACAAGGTATTCAAAACGTATATAACATGTATTGTATATATAACCATATACTTAAACACAAATAGAAAATACCATAAAAAGGAATTACATGTTAATGTGAATCATTCATTTATATATATTCTATAAAAAGAACGTTTAACTTCTTATAAATTTATTATAAATAATAAGTACAGCTATATATGTTTAAAGGTTTTTTAGCGTTCAAATACAATGTATGCGAAATTCACAATATATGTATAATATACTGTTCATAATGCATTACAAGGAGTAACAAAAAAAAGAAAAAAAAGAAAAACACTCGAATATGTTTTATACGAATTATTGATATACACACATGGATTTATATAATAAGTATCAATAATTCAAAACATATCGAATGAAAAGAACAAAACGAAAAAATATATATATATTTTTTATACGGTGATGAAAAAGACAAAAAATATATATATTTTTTATTTTTCTTTTCTTTTTTTCTTCTTTAGTCTTTTTTTTTTATTTTTGTTTGTTTTTTTATAAATATTTTCGGATAGGAACCGAAAGGTAGGCTTCACTTACGGAAATCTTGTTACGACTTTTACTTCCTCTAAATAATCAAGTTCGGTCAACTTTTGCGAGACCCCCTTATGTGGACAGCCAGACCAGCGTATACAGTGGTGATGAAAACGAACGAGATTGGCGAGATTGGCGAGCCAGGCGTTGACGCTTGTTGAAGCTGGCACGGTGATGAAAATGAACGGAATTGATGAGCCAGGCGTTGACGCTTGTTGAGGCTGGCACGGTGATGAAAATGAACGAAATTGATGAGCCAGGCGTTGACGCTTGTTGCGACTGGCACAGTGACGAAAATGAACGGAATTGATGAGCCAGGCGTTGACGCTTGTTGCGACTGGCGCGGTGACGAAAATGAACGGAATTGATGAGCCAGGCGTTGACGCTGGTTGCGACCGGCACGGTGATGTATACGACGGGCTTCTCTGTATAGGAGAGATTTCGTTAATAACCGTCTTCGTTGGCCTCCAACTATCAACTGCTATTGCACTGTACTTACATGTCGCCTGTTAGTCGCGTTAGTTTTAATAACGGTGCCCTACGGTACGTAAGCAGCGGTACTGACGCTGTTCGAGGCAGCGCAGCTGTGCTCCTCATAGTAACGGTCGAGCCTTTGCGCGTGCCGATACCAACCTAACAAAACGGCAGAGTCATTGCGAGCACTGGCATCAACGAAGCGTGATGCCTTTTCTACACAATGCCTGCGAAGTACCTCATTCTATGCTATACGGCAGTCATTGCGAGCACTGGCATCACCGAAGCCACGGCTGGCTGGCTGGCTACTTGATCGCCTTCTAGTTTTTGTAGGGCCAACCGTCGGCCTCGGTAAAATAGCGTTCGCTTGGAGCGCTTCACGAAATGCTTCCGTGTCATGGTCAGCCCTTCCAGGAACTCTGGAATCTCGCTTACCGGTGTCGCTTCTTCGGCCGCCGTGATAGGCGGGGTTGGTCGTGTGCTGGTCTGGGCCATGGGGCTTGGTGTCGCCGTTGTTTGAGCCTTTTGATGGTTCGCTTTCGACTCGACGTGGGTCGTGGCCATCGTTTGGGCTTCTGGTTGGACTGGTGTCGACTCGATGCGAACCGTGGTCGTCGTTTGAGCTTTTGGTCGGACTGGTGTTGACTCGATGCGGACCGTGGTCGTC
Source organism: Bactrocera correcta (assembly GCA_027475135.1). Lineage (NCBI taxonomy): Eukaryota > Metazoa > Arthropoda > Insecta > Diptera > Tephritidae > Bactrocera > Bactrocera correcta. The sequence goes on from CM050322.1 coordinate 55,132,861, forward strand.
GTTTGAGCTTTTGGTCGGACTGGTGTTGACTCGAGGTCGTGCTTCTGGCGGTGGCCGGAACGGTGGTGGTTTTTGAGGTTCGTCCGGTGGCGGTGGTTGGCGCTTAGTATGGCGGCCCGATGCGTGTGGCCTTCCACTGATCACGGGTTTCATTTTGATTATCAGAAAAGAGATGAGCAAACGGCCGCTTCGATTAGTGCTGACAACGTTTATTGTTGCGTTACATTAGTGCTAAGTGTCTCGGAGCTAGAGTTTTCAGTTGGCAGCTGCTTTAGATCTTGCAGATGCACATGGATGGTACGCCCGCCTGGTGCGTTAGGATTCACGAATTCGACTGTATTGGTCGACTTGAATCTTCTGACGATATATGGGCCAGAATATTTCGGAGCAAGCTTCTGTGCAAAGCTGTTTACTGCGGAAGAGAGCGGATGATCTCTTTTGAGTACTCTCTCTCCGATGAGTGGCTTCCATGGTCGTCTGCGCAAATCGTAGTATTTCTTTTGGCGTTTTGCCGCAGTAGACAAGTTGCGAGAAATTTCTTGCCAAAGCTCAGTGAGTGTCGGCGCGGTGGTGGCTTCTTCGTTAGGCACGATCCCTTCTTTACGGATTTGTTTTGGTGTAGCCGGTGTGTACCCGAAGTTTATCTCAGCTACTGATGTTTTTGTCGAGTCGTGTTGTGATGTATTTATTGCGAAAGCTATTTCGGCTAATTGGTGGTCCCAGGTCCGATGATCGGCCTTTGCTCGTTGTGCGATCATGGTTTTCACGATTCTGTTTGTGCGCTCGGGTTTTCGTGTGCAGCGTAAATGGCGGTAAAACAATGTTTGATCCCGTGGCTCTTCAGGAAATGTGTAAGCGGCTTGCCGATGAATTGTTTCCCGTTGTCGGTAAGGAATACGTAAGGGCAACCAAACCGGTATATCCGCGCTCTCGTAGCGCCTTTATAACACTGGCGGTGGTTGCATTCCGAACTGGCATGAGCTGCACCCACTTGGAGAACTTATCCGTGAGCACTAGCAAGCATGTGTTGCCATTTGTTGAACGTGGTAGTGGACCTACAAAATCCGCCGTTACAGCTTCCCACGGTCGTGAGCATTGCATGGTGGCCATCATCCCGGCAGGTCGGTGTTGGTCTACCTTATATTCGGCACATTTTTGGCATCGACGAACATATCTGAGTGCATCCCTATGCATCCCAGGCCAATTGAGTGTTTTGTGTACACCCATGTGGCCGCCGGTACTAGCGTCGGGATTTTCTCTCAGGACATGGAGTCGACGGTGCTCTGGTACGCATAGTTTCCAGCAAGGTGACCTGGATAGCTTATTGCGTGGGGCGACGTGCCGAAAGAGCCGGCCATCGATAAGTTGGTAATCGGGATGTTTCTTCGGTTGATCGTGTACCTGGCGCGTACGTCTCTCATACCATCTTTCCGGTTGATCCTGGACGGCATGTAAAAGTTCCGCATCGCCTTCTTGGTTCTTCAGTGGGCATCTGGATTGCGCATCGGCGACTACGTTGAGCGTACCTTTGCGATACTCTATTTCGAAGTCAAACTGTTGTAGCTCTAGTGCCCACCTTGCGAGTCTTCCGGGTGGGTTCTGCAGGGTGTGAAGCCATTTAAGTGAATGATGGTCGGTGATTACAGTGAAATGATAGCCCTCCAGGTATGGTCGCATTTTTCCTATACCCCACAATACGGCTAGGCACTCCTGTTCGGTGGCAGAGTACCGCTTCTCCAACTCTGTCAAGCTGCGACTGGCGTATGCTACGACCCGTTCTTGGTCAGAATGGCGCTGAAATAGCACCACGCCTAGTCCTTCTCCGCTGGCATCAGTCTGCAGACAGAAAGGCCTCCCGAAGTCAGGGCAGCCCAGGATGGATGCACTAGTTAGTCTTTCCTTTAACACCTGGAATGCTTCTTCTTGTTCGGAACCCCATGTCCAACGCCGGTTTTTTCTCAATAGGCGGTTCAGCGGTGCTGATATTTTGGCAAAGTCTGCTACGAAACGTCGGTACCACGAGGCTGCTCCTAGAAAGCGGCGTAGTTCTCGGATGGTGGTAGGTGCTGCCATGTCGCTAATGGCTGCGACCTTACCCGGATCGGTGTGAATACCCTCGGTGCTGACTACATGGCCCAAGTAATGGAGGCGTGGCTGCACGAACTTACACTTTTCAAAGTTGATCTGCATCTGGTTTTGCTGAAGGCGCGTGAACACCGTTTGCAAGTAATCTAAGTGCTCTTCAAAAGTGTTTCCCAATACAATGATGTCGTCCAGATAGGCAAAGACCTTCGGCTGTAGTTCTGATCCCAGAATGGTGTCTAAGGCTCGCTGGAATATTGCCGGCGCCGAATGCAGCCCAAACGGCATCACTCGCCACTGGAATAAACCTCTCCCCGGGACGGCAAATGCGGTATACTGGCTTGAGCGGGGGTGTAGCGGAATTTGCCAGTAGCCGTTCTTCAGGTCGATGGTTGAAATGAACCGAGCTTCCTTGAGTTGGCCTAGGATTGCGTTTATTTGCGGAAGTGGGTATGCGTCTGATATGCCAGCTGCGTTAAGTTGCCGGTAGTCTGTACACATTCGCCAACTTCCTTGTTTCTTTCGCACTAGGACAATGGGCGAGCTATAGGCGCTGTTAGAGGCTTCGATGCGGCCAGTTGCAATCAATTCGTTCACCTCTTGATTGATTACTTCTTGCATCGCTGGGTTGCGTTGATAATACATTTGCTTTAATGGACGTGTTTAAGGCGAATTATGTGTTCGGTTGCTGTGCTGGGGCTGGTGATCATCGAGAATACTGCCGCGTTTTCAGTGAGGAGAGTATTCAATTGATGATTCTCCTTTTCCGTAAGATGTTGCCTCTCGGTTAGCACGGAAAGGTGATCGGTAGGTGCCTGTGTGCTTAGGCGTGTAGCGGTTAGGGGTTGACCATCGATGGTGATAGTCAGGTCTCGCTTCCTTACGGAATCCATGGCTAAGATGACATGTTCCGAAAGCGTCGGTAGAGCTGATACAAGTATGTGCGTAGACTTGTTACCCAGCTCTATAGTAACAGGATACATTTTCGTTCTAGGTATATACGTCCGGTTAGCTAGCTGAATGCGACGGACTTGGCGTCTGGCTTTAATTAGATGTTTATCGAGATGACGTTGAAGTTCCTTACCGATATAGGTGAGCGTGGCTCCGGTGTCCACCAGGGCTTCGATCTGCATACCTGCGACAGTAATGGGCAAATAAAAGCGGCCATCTTGTTTCCCTTCTGGATACGGCAGCGTTGCGTTGAAGGTTGTTGTGCTGGGTTTGGACGGAGTAGCTTGCACTGTCGCATGTGTGGGACAATTGCAGTCTCGCGTCATGATTCCGTTGCGTCCACAGCGAGAGCAGAATATTCGCTGCTGTTTGCGACATTTTCGCCTTCAGTGTCCCGGCTGCTTACTTCGCCAACAAACGTTCTCGCTGCAATACTTATTACTTACCGCCATCAAACAGTGATTGGTGCTTCTCGCTTGCCTGGTCTCCTTGCCTTTCAAGAATTCGAATTCTTCCGTTAATTCGAGTAGTTCGTCCACGCTGTTGAAATCGCTCCGACGGACATATAAGCGATACTCCACCCTTAGACCGTCATATATACGCTCGGTGTGATCTTCATCGCGAAGTTTCGGGTGCTGGCGGGTAAGCGTTTGGATAGCCAGCACATAATCCTTTGCCTTCTCCCTTGGGAATTGCTTGCGCTGGTGGATGGTTTCCTCCAGATATGCGAGGTGACGTTTCGGTAAAAAGAACCGCTTAGCCTCGTAACAAAAGTCGTCCCACGTGTTGATGGTGTTGCGTTTTACACGAAACCATTGCAGCACTTTGTCCTGCAAAATTTCCGGCATAGTAGCCATCGCCGCACGGAGTTCATAACCTCCAAATCTGGCAATTTTGCAGCCGATGTGATGTCACGTGTTGCTATCGCTTTGCTGGGGATTCTCAGTGTGGTGGTTCGAACGAGTATGGTGCCGTTATCTTCCTCCTTCATTTCCCTTTCCAAAGCTTTTACCAGATCCTCCGTGGATTTATTGTGGCGCTTGGCACGGATGCAGGTGCTTAGCTCGATACGAAGATCTGCTACGGTGTGCCCTTCGACAGCGATGTGGTGTCGTCTGCACTTGGTGATTAATCGGTCCTTCTTCAGCCAGTAAATCCAACTGGTCGAGTCCGTCTCAAGCGTTAGAGCCTTATTCACTGGAGTACTGCGATGCTTATGATGGTGTGGGGAGCGCAGCGAACCTGATTCATGAGCGTTGGTGACCGTTTCATGTTTTTCACTGTCACTCACAAAGTCAGGTCCCTGTTTCGTCCATAGCTGAGGTATGCTCAGCCGCTCCAGGGTCAGCCTTGGGACCCACGAACAAAAAAAGAGACGAGTTTTATCCTCGTAGAGTTGTATCCACACCCCACCCCTTATGTGGACAGCCAGACCAGCGTGATGTATACAGTGGTGATGAAAACGAACGAGATTGGCGAGCCAGGCGTTGACGCTTGTTGAAGCAGGCACGGTGGTGAAAACGAACGGGATTGATGAGCCAGGCGTTGACGCTTGGTGAGGCTGGAACGGTGATGAAAATGAACGGAATTGATGAGCCGGGAGTTGACGCTTGTTGCGACTGGCACGGTGACGAAAATGAACGGAATTGATGAGCCAGGCGTAGACGCTTGTTGAGGCTGGCACAGTGATGAAAATGAACGGAATTGATGAGCCAGGCGTTGACGCTTGTTGCGACCGGCACTGCGACGAAAATGAACGGAATTGATGAGCCAAGCGTTGACGCTTGTTGAGGCTGGCACGGTGATGAAAATGAACGAAATTGATGAGCCAGGCGTTGACGCTTGTTGCGACTGGCACAGTGACGAAAATGAACGGAATTGATGAGCCAGGCCTTGCCGCTTGTTGCGACTGGCACGGTGACGAAAATGAACGGAATTGATGAGCCAGGCGTTGACGCTGGTTGCGACCGGCACGGTGATGTATACGGCGGGCTCCTCTGTGTAGGAGAGATTTCGTTAATAACCGTCTTCGTTGGCCTCCAACTATCAACTCCTATTGCACTGTACTTACATGTCGCCTGTTAGTCGCGTTAGTTTTAATAACGGTGCCCTACGGTACGTAAGCAGCGGTACTGACGAGCCTTTGCGCGTACCGATACCAACCTAACAAAACGGCAGAGTCATTGCGAGCACTGGCATCACCGAAGCGTGATGCCTTTTCTGCACAATGCATGCGAAGTACCTCATTCTATGCTATACGGCAGTCATTGCGAGCACTGGCATCACCGAAGCGTGATATCTACGGAATGCCTGTGAAGTACCCCATTCTATGGCAGTCATTGCGTGCACTGGCACCACACCGAAATGTGATGCCTTTTCTGCGCAATGCCTGCGAAGTACCCCATTCTATGGTATAGGCAGTCATTGCGAGCACCGGCATCACACCGAAGTGGGATGCTTTTTATGCGCAATGCCTGCGGAATACCTACTTCTACGGTATGCACTACCCTTCCACGGTAGAGTCATTGCGAGCACACTTCGGTGTGATGCCTTTTCTGCGCAATGCCTGCGGACTACCTATTTCTACGGTGTGCACTTACCCCTGCTTACTGCTATTGTTTGCTGGGCGATCGTCCTGTTCGGCGAGCTGGAGCAAATGATCGCATTTGGTGTGAAGTGCTTGCTTTAATAGCAGCATAGCGCAGGTTTCGTCATCGTAGCGAGGTAAGTTGCATACGTATGGTGCGTTAGTACGTATGGTGAAAAGCTCTAGCAGCTTTCATCATCGTAGTGAGGTAAGTTGTGTGCGTAGTCAATGCGGTGAAGTTTAGTACGTATGGTGGAAGGCTCTATGTTGAGGTATAGTGAGGATACATGATGTACTCTGGAGCGAAGTTGAGGTAAATTATTGTAAGGTGGTAAAAGCCACGTTAAAAAGTATAAAAATGTTCTTATAAGTACTAAGTTCATAAAGTCATTCAGATAAATAATTTTCATACAAGTACGAAATGAAAAATTTCATACCAGTAAAAGAGCGTAGACAATTAAAATATATGGACATATATAGAGATATAACATATATTAACTACTTTCCAATAATAAAGTCATTAATAATCATTTTCATATAAGCACTATTTCAGTCAGGTCAATTTGAGAAAATTTGCGAGCATTCACTACAAATGTTTTCGGCCATGTTGACCTCACCAACCCGAAATCGTATGGAAAATCTACTTCTACACATTTAAAATATACAAACTCAAATATCCATTGGTAATTTATACGATTGTCAGAACTGTCTATGGTTATCAGCAAATTTATAACATCAAAAGTGTTTTTGCACTCTGTTTTTTTTTTTGAAAATTTATTACTTATATGAAAATTTAGTACTTATGTGACGTTATACTTTTAACACTTATATGAAAATTTATTACTTATATGGCTTTGTAAACTTAATACTTACATGAAAGTTATTTACCTGTATGACTTTTACACTTAATAGTTATATGAAAATTTATTACTTATATAACTTTTAAACTTAATAGTTATATGACTTTTACACTTAATACTTATATGAAAATTATTTACCTGTATGACTTTTACACTTATTCTTCTTCTTCTTTACTGGCGTAGACATCGCTTACGCGATTATAGCCGAGTCAACAACAGCGCGTCTGTCGTTTCTTCTCTTCGCTACGTGGCGCCAATTGGATATTCCAAGCGAACCCAGGTCCTTCTCCACTTGGTCCTTCCAACGGAGTGGAGTTCTTCCTCTTCCTCTGCTTCCCCCGCCTAGCCGCTGTCTTTTAATTCGCTGCACTATGTCAATGTCGTCGTATATCTCGTACAGCTCATCGTTCCATCGAATGCGATATTCGCCGTGGCCAACGCGCAAAGGACCATAAATCTTTCGCAGAACCTTTCTCTCGAAAACTCGTAACGTCGCCTCATCGTTTGTGGTCATCGTCCAAGCCTCTGCACCATATAGCAGGACGGGAATTATGAGAGGACTTTACTTTTCAATTGCCTACTCAGTCCGAAGTAGCACCTGTTGGCAAGAGTAATCCTGCGTTGTATTTCCAGGCTGACGTTGTTGGTGGTGTATACGCTGGTTCCAAGATTGACGAAGTTATCTACAACTTCAAAGTTATGACTGTCAACAGTGACGTGGGAGCCAAGTCGCGAGTGCGACGACTGTTTGTTTGATGACAGAAGATATTTCGTCTTGCCCTCGTTCACTGCCAGACCCATTTGCGTTGCTTTCTTGTTAAGTCTAGAGAAAGCAGAACTAACGGCGCGGGTGTTGAGGCCGATGATATCAATATCATTGGCATATGCCAGCAGTTGTACTTTCTTATAAAAGAATGTACCTGCTCTATTCAGTTCTGCAGCTAGAAGAATTTTCTGCAGCAGCAGGTTGAAAAAGTCGCACGATAAGGAATCGCCTTGTCTGAAACCTCGTTTGGTATCGAACGGCTCGGAGAGGTCCTTCCCGATTCTGACGGCGCTTTGAGTGTTGCTCAGCGTCAGTTTACACAGCCGTATTAGTTTTGCGGGGATACCAAATTCAGACATCGCGGCATAAAGGCAGCTCCTTTTCGTGCTGTCGAAAGCAGCTTTGAAATCGACGAAGAGGTGGTGTGTGTCGATTCTCTTTTCACGGGTCTTTTCCAAGATTTGGCGCATGGTGAATATCTGGTCGGTTGTTGATTTACCAGGTCTAAAGCCACACTGATAAGGCCCAATCAGTTTGTTGACGGTGGGCTTTAATCTTTCACACAATATGCTCAACAGAACCTTATATGCGATGTTGAGTAGGCTAACCCCACGGTAGTAGGGGTTTCCTTTTTTATGGATTGGGCATAGCACACTTAAATTCCAATCGTTGGGCATACTTTCGTCCGACCATATTTTGCAAAGAAGCTGATGCATGCACCTTATCAGCTCTTCGCCGCCGTGTTTGAATAGCTCGGCCGGCGATCCATCGGCCCCTGCCGCTTTGTTGTTTTTCAGGCGGGCAATTGCTATTCGAACTTCTTCATGGTCGGGCAACGGAACGTCTGCTCCATCGTCATCGATTGGGGTATCGGGTTCGCTTTCTCCTGGTGTTGTGCTTTCACTGCCATTCAGCAGGCTGGAGAAGTGTTCCCTCCATAATTTAAGTATGCTTCGGGCATCGGTGGCTAGATCACCTTGGGGGGTTCTACAAGAATATGCTCCGGTCTTGAAACCTTCTGTAAGCCGCCGAATCTTTTCGTAGAATTTTCCAGCATTACCCCTGTCGGCCAGCTTATCAAGCTCTTCGTACTCACGCATTTCGGCCTCTTTCTTTTTCTGTCTACAAATGCGTCTCGCTTCCCTCTTCAACTCTCGGTATCTATCCCATCCCGCACGTGTTGTGGTCGATCGTAACGTTGCGAGGTAGGCAGCCTGTTTTCTCTCCGCTGCGACACGGCACTCCTCGTTGTACCAGCTGTTCTTTTGCACTTTCCGAAAACCAATGGTTTCGGTTGCAGCTGTACGTAAGGAGTTTGAAATGCCGTCCCACAGTTCCCTTACACCGAGTTGTTGACGAGTGCTCTCAGAGAGCAGGAGTGCAAGCCGAGTAGAAAAACGTTCGGCTATCTGTTGTGATTGCAGCTTCTCGACGTCGAACCATCCTTGTGTTTGTTGGCGTACGTTTTTTGCTGCACAGAGGCGGGTGCGAATTTTGGCTGCAACAATATAGTGGTCCGAGTCGATGTTAGGACCTCGGAGCGCACGCGCATCTAAAACACTGGAGACGTGTCTTCTGTCTATCACAACATGTCGATCTGGTTGGTGGTTTTTCGATCTGGAGACAGCCAGGTAGCTTGATGTATCTTCTTATGCTGGAATCTAGTACTACAGATAACCATATTTCGGGCCCCGGCGAAGTCGATCAGCCTCAGCCCATTTGGGGATGTTTCCTCATGGAGTCTGAATTTACCGACCGTATTGCCAAAGATACCTTCTTTGCCTACCCTGGCATTGAAGTCGCCAAGCATGATTTTGACATCGTGGCGGGGGCATCTCTCATAAGTGCGCTCCAAGCACTTATAAAAGGCATCTTTGGTCACATCGTCCTTCTCTTCCGTCAGGGCGTGGGCGCAAATCAGCGATATGTTGAAGAACCTCGTTTTGACGCGGATTGTGGCTAGACGTTTATTTTTCGGAGTGAATGATAGTACTCGGCGACGGAGTCTCTCTCCCACCACGAGTTCAACACCAAACGTGCGCTCCTTTATGTGGCCACTGTAGTAAATTTCACAAGGACCTACTCGTCTCTGTCCTAGTCCGTCGCATTTTTTGGACGGCGGTGACGCCAGCCTTTATTTTTACGAGGACATCAACTAGCTGGGCAGCGGCACCTTCCCAATTAAGGGACCGGACATTCCAGGGACATGCCCTCAATTCGTAGTCCTTATTTCGTTTGCCATGGTCGTCATCAAAAGGGGGGTCTTTCATCCGAAGCTGTTTACGCTTTTTCATTAGGGGTGTGGCACGTGGCGGGTCACAAGCCCAGCGCACAGCCCTAAGTAGGGGATATTTCGCCTTCTCACATTAGCTCGCCTTCAAACGGATGTTCTTAGGCTACCCAGAGGATACTTGGTCAAAGACCGGAAGTCGTGAGCTGCTTGAGTCAAATGTAAAAGAATCGTTTCTGGCCACTCCCAAGTGAATGGCGATCAGAGAACTTTCCTCACTTGCGTGAACTTCTACACATGACTCCATTTTCTTATAACACTTATTACTTATATGAATTTTTAACTTAATACTTAAATGACTTTTACACTTAATACTTATATGATAATTATTTACCTGTATGACTTTTACACTTATTACTTATATGACTTTTAAACTTAATAGTTATATGACTTTTATACTTAATACTTATATGAAAATTATTTACTTATATGACTTTTAAACTTAATTCTTAAATGAAAATTAATTACTTATATGACTTTATAAACTTAATACTTATATGAAATTTATTTACTGGCGTTCACATGAGCTATGAGCGTTCTGCAGCATCCCACATCACATCACATCATATCACGTCACAACACCTCATCACACAACAGCTCACAGCATACCCCAATACACACACACGCATCAAACACCGATCACTACTACAACACTGCAACACAACAACCATACGATCATCACCGAGACGACTCGTAATGTTAGCCAATATTCACCACCCAAACCATCAAAAGGGATTGACCCGACCGGGATTGGCTCTTTACCGTTTCATCCGTGAAGAAAAACAGTCGTCCGCTAAATTCCGCTTTTACCAATTTTCGGATTAACCGCAACCATCACCGCAATTTCTTTTTTTTTTTCATCCAAATCGTGAAGCACCGAGCTCGCCATCAGTGTCCAACGTTGGAATATACATATATATTAATATATATTAAATACAACGTATTATATACGATTTTATTGTGAAAATAATAAAGTGAATTAAATATTATAACGTGCGAAAACCAGTGCTTTTTGTTTATTTTTCCAACTCATAGGTGTACGATAAAAAGTAAGTATACCAGTGCCACACGTTACTAACTGGTAAGAATTAATATACTTAATAATTATATTAAAATTATTTATTTATTTGTATGATTTTTACACTTAATTATTTTATGAAAATTAATTTTTTTTATGAATATCTTTGATTTATAAGACTTTATAAAGTTAATACTCATATGAAAATATATTACATGAATAACAACTTTGTAAACTATATTTTTTTATTTGTATTTCTCCTCCTCTATATTACTGTTGGTATATTATAATATTTGTCAAATGAGATTAACAACATTTACACCATTTTGTATTTTGCGTAAAAATACTTAGTTTTGTGTTATGATTATCTCAAATATTTAATATAATATACCATACAATCGTGTTGTATGATTATATATATGATTTCACTTGTATATTATAATGGAATCACAACATTTGTACTTTGTTTTCAACAATAATTTTTGTGAATAAAGTATTATATTGAGTTCACATTCTTAATTTTACGTTATAATTCTCTTAAACATATTTTATTATATACCACCCATATCGTTTTGTGTCACTCTATACATATGCTTTTTTTTTATTTGTATATTGCAAAAGTTGTTTAATAAGAATCACAACACTTATACTTTTTTGCCTTCTCAACTATTAAATATTGAAGAAAACAAAGTATTTTGCGTTTATAATATATTTTTATTTTCATTTAATGATTTTCTTAAACAGTTAATATAACATATATCCATCTATATCTATATATATTTAATTTCTATACATTTTACTTTTGGGGTATATATTTAAAATAGTTGTTTAATAACAATCATATTATTCGTTCAAAAATTTTTCTTTTTATTATTATATAAAATATGAAGATTCTTTTTAATACTGTTATAAAGATATAATATATAAATATATGATTTTTTATATATGTTTATATAATTTACATAATTTATTATATACTCTTTATATATATATATATATTATATATATAAATAAATAATTAATATTTTTTAATATATTGTATAAATAGTATACAATATATTATATATATATATATATATATATATATATTTATAAACAGTATGATCGAATCATCAAGCAAAGGATAAGCTTCAGTGGATCGCAGTATGGAAGCTGCTCTACCACTTACAACACCTTGCCCGTTACCAAAGTCGTTTACAATTGATTTTAGGCATTGACATTGTAGTACTTAAATAATGTTTTAATAAGTAACTAGTGCGTCGTACAGGTGATATTTAATCTCCCGCATTTGCTATGTTTCAAATAACATTGACATCACAATCCATTGTCGTTTATGAATAAAATTTATAAACTTTAAATGGTTTAGAGAAGCCATACAATGCAATTGCCCCATATTTATCATTGCAGTCCAGCACGGATACGACCTTAGAGGCGTTCAGGCATAATCCAACGGACGTAGCATCATACCACTGTTCGCTTGAACAAGTATTGTACCATTGGTCCGTACCTGCGGTTCCTCTCGTACTACGCAGGAATGCTGTCGCAATAACAATTGTCATTAGTAGGGTAAAACTAACCTGTCTCACGTTGGTCTAAACCCAGCTCACGTTCTCTTGAATGGGTGAACAATCCAACGCTTGGCGAATTTTGCTTCACAATGATAGGAAGAGCCGACATCGAAGGATCAAAAAGCGACGTCGTTATGAACACTTGGCCGCCACAAGCCAGTTATCCCTGTGGTAACTTTTCTGACAACTCGCGTTAAAAACTCTTTAAACCAAAAGGATCGATAGGCCGAGCTTCTGCTGTCTCTGTGTGTACTGAACACCGAGATCAAGTCAGCATTTGCCTTTTTGCTCTATGTGTGGTTTCTGTCCGCACTGAGTTGGCCTTGGGACACTTCGGTTATTATTTGAGAGATGTACCGCCCCAGTCAAACTCCCCACCTGGCAATGACCTTAAATTGGATCATACCTGAGTGGTGTAGTTATACCAAATTTTAATTATAATAATAACACCGAAATGCTATCATTTCATTAAAATAAATTAACAATTATATAACAAACTCGTGGTACTTTGATCAAGAAGCTTGCATCAAATCCCAATACAATAAGATATATATGTAAATATACCCACATAATGGCTAAGCAATGATACACGTTCCACTTAATCAAGTAAGTAAGGAAACAATAAGAGTAGTGGTATTTCATTGTTGATATATAACCGAAATTATATATCTCCCACTAATGCTACACCTCTTATGTCTCCTTACACTGCCAGACTAGAAACAAGCTCAACAGGGTCTTCTTTCCCTGCTAATTACTTCAAGCCCGTTCCCTTGGCTGTGGTTTCGCTAGATAGTAGATTGGGACAACGTCCGGTGTGTTTAGCCTAGGTACCTGCTGAGGACAGCCTTACTCCACGGCGCTCCAAAGCACAGCGGATCAAATCAATGCGTTGATCGGAAATTACTACCAGTTGAGCTTCCATACTGCTCTGGACTGGTGGCCAGGGGTTGGCCTCCATACGTACATCACCTACACGCACCAATCACACAAAAAACTAAAACTCTAATTTCCAGCTAACCGCCTTCGCCGCTTAAATAATTCACGCGCAAACGACCCAAACGTTTGGTATTCCGACTAGTGGAGATCACACCACTACCATCTAATCGTCCATCAGTCCAGCTAATCCCCATACCACTCAGATCCCTAATGTCCTAGTACATCGGGCACACCGTAATTAAGTGCGACCAATTTTCAGCCCCACAAAAACCCCCCAACGTATCCGATATTTGCCTCTGATGCAAGAATGAATTCAGAGGTCCATGCCCCGTAAGCAGAAAACCCAGACTCAGACACAATCTGAAGTCTGGGTTATCCGCAACGAACCCAACGTCCCGAATGTACTCGTACGTCACTCGGCCGTTAGGAATATTGTCCCAACCTTGCTGCCACCTACACCTAGCCGTATCATCTAGAAGCCTCTTGCTCCCTAGATATCCCTCCCTCTTCAAATCATCGTCGGAAATCCAACCGTTTCGCAGTAATGTCACACTCAAATCCCTTCTTAACCTGAATGCAACAGCACGCTGTATGACAATTAGGTCCAGAGGGGGTGCACCTAATAACACCTGCATCGCATCCGTTGAGACGGTATGACATACAGGCAAGAAAGCAAGCATCATATAACGCTGTATTGAGAGGAGCTTTTGAGACCCAAGACAGTCGTGGCTGCCTCCCACCACACAGGGGCTCCATATGTGGCACAGGCCACAAACAAGCCACGATAAATGGTGCGGACAGCACGACGTCCGAGACCCCAATCGCTCCTCAAAATACGTCGTATTTTGCCTACGGTTGCCTGCAGTCGCTCGTTCACACTGGGAAAGTGGGGAGTAAAACACATCCTTTCACTTATGGTGATACTTGACTTGCGTCACATATCTGACGCTGACCACGTTCACACGGACAATCGGTGGCCAAACCGGCGACAATCTACCATTCAGCAGCATTGCCACCGTTTTGTCCATCGATATGTGGTTCCACACCTAAACCCCAAGAATTAACGATCTCTAAGAGATCTCCTCCCGCCCGTTCTAGTTCAGACCTCGAGCGACCTTCAACCACAAATAGAAGGTCGTCCGCATTTGCACAACATTTACAAAGCGGCTCGAGCTGTCCAAGCAGAGTGTCCATCATAAGGTTCCAAATATATGGACCACAGATGGAACCCTGCGGGCAGCCTCGAACAACTCCAATCTCCACACTCCCATTCATGCCGACAAGAGAGGCCTTTCTGTCCGAAAAATAACTCCGCCAAAGAGTAACTTCCGGACAGCCAAACTCCTCCAGCCGTTGCACCACTCGATCCCAGCTTACGTAATCAAACGCCCCCTTGAAGTCAACAAATATGCCAAGGACATACTTGTTGATATTCTCCCTAACGACATTCTGTACAAAAAACCACGCGTCCTCTATACTGCGTCCTTTCCTGAACCGAAACTGCCTCTCCGACCACATACCCCGCGTTAGCTTCTGAAGTCGTTCCACCATAACCCCTTCCAGCACTTTCCCAAGTACTGGAAGGAGACTGATGCCCCGATTAGATCGAGGATCACTCCTGACCTTATCAGGGGACTTCAGGAGAGGAACAACCCTAGCACTTTTCCACTCGCGTCGAAAGTATCCCTCCCAGACGAACTTATTATAAATGGCCTCCGGGTATTCCGGAATGAACTTCCATAAGCTTCTACACATCTCTCCGTTCAAACCGTCAAAACCTGGGGACCGTTTAGACCTAACCAGGTCAAAGGCGTACCCCAACTCCTCATCATCCAATGGAGGGGCAGGCACCTCTTGGGCTTGAGGTACCTGCACCTCCGACCTAAGAAAGAACGCACCTAACAGAACCCCCGCGCACTCTCTCCACGACGATGACAGAGTGTCACCAACGCGAAGAGAGGTGATATCCTCCTTCCTATGACCCCTGCAGATCCTATAGACCAGACCCCTTCATTTCATTAAAACTTGAAAATTTTCGCATTTCGCCTCAAATTTAAGACCGACTAACTCGTGATCAACCACTGTTCACACGAAACCCTTTTCCACTTCAATCCTCTAAGGTCTCATTCGATTATTTGCTACTACCACCAAGATCTGTACCAATAGCGGCTCCATGCAGGCTTACGCCAAACACTTCTAAGCACACCATTTTACCCTCCTACTTACTAAAGTTTCAAAATTTATAGTCCAACCGAAATCGTATTATAAATCATCTACTTTAGCGGTAATGTATAGGTATACAATTTAAGCGCCATCCATTTTAAGGGCTAGTTGCTTCGGCAGGTGAGTTGTTGCATACTCCTTAGCGGATTACGACTTCCATGTCCACCGTCCTGCTGTCTTAAGCAACCAACGCCTTTCATGGTATCTGCATGAGTTGTTAATAAAGGCACCTTAACATTACGTTTGTTCATCCCACTGCGCCAGTTCTGCTTACCAAAAGTGGCCCACTGGGCACATTATATCATAACCTCAACCTTCATATCAAGAAAGGTGAGGTTCTTACCCATTTAAAGTTTGAGAATAGGTTAAGGTCGTTTCGACCCTAAGGCCTCTAATCATTCGCTTTACCAGATAAGATTGTTTTACATAATATTTAAATTCACCAGCTACCCTGAGGAAAACTTCGGAGGGAACCAGCTACTAGATGGTTCGATTGGTCTTTCGCCCCTATACTCAATTCTGACAATCGATTTGCACGTCAGAACTGTTTCGGTCTTCCATCACGGTTTTCCCTGACTTCAACCTGATCAAGTATAGTTCACCATCTTTCGGGTCACAGCATATATGCTCAAGGTACGCTCCACTTAGAGGCATAAATAATAATAAATTATCATTATACATAACTACATGGAACGCCCCGGGAATGAATTAATAGTGTAATACACTAAAAATTAATCCCAAACAGTTAAGTTAATTACGACATTAGGTTTAATATAACCCAATGACTTGCACATATGTTAAGACGGGTCCCGAAGGTATCCTGAATCTTTCGCATTGTTAATCATATACATGCATACAAATAATATTAAAATCAATGATAATAATATTATTGTAATATTCAAAAGAATTTTAGCATTACATATAATAAAATCTATCAACACTTTATCAAATCATCAGTATTTATTCTATGTTAATAAGCTAAAAGCAAATTAATTTGAAATGATCTTTTGATAAATACTTACCACCACCCACTTAGTGCTGCACTATCAATCAACACGACTCTTTGGAAATATCTTTCTAGTAATCATTGACGTTATACGGGCCTGGTGCCCTCTATGGGTAAATGGCCTCATTTAAGAAGGACTTAAACCGTTAATTTCTCATACTAGATATTAAGATATTCCATACACTGCATCTCACATTTGCCATATAGACAAAGTGACTTTGTGCTGAACTGTTTTCTTTTCGCTCGCCGCTACTAAGAAAATCCTTGTTAGTTTCTTTTCCTCTCCTCATTAATATGCTTAAATTCAGGGGGTAGTCCCATATGAGTTGAGGTTGTATACAAAATGTATTATTATTATTATTTTTTTTATATTACATCTTTTATTTTATATCTCGATATCTTTTTATAAATGGTCTAATATCATATCATAAATCATAAAATCTTTTCATCCCAATTCAAATTATTAATATATTTATTTCATCATATTATTAAAATATATTATCAAATCAAACTCCACTTTTTAAATAAATACATTAGGGACTTAAGGTCTAGGCCACATATAATATATTTTATGCTAGACTGTCCTCCTAATGTATTTATTTAAATATATTTTAAATAATATTGAATTTTTTTTTTATTTTGGGAATACTAAGATTCTCATTTATTATAAAATTTCGTTCAAACATGAAGTATTCAAGAATATATTGTATATATTTCTTTTTATGCTATTAATATTATGGATTAGAAAATACAATCCAATAATATGCCATATGCTTAAGTTCTTTAAATTAACTAAAAGAATAAGCAACTAATTTAGCATAGTCTTACAACCTTCAACCATATGTAGTCCAAGCAGCACTTTAAAATTAATTAAAGTACATAACAAAATGTCGATGATCCTCCCCTTAGAGTAAAAATTTTTTGTGTTTTTTATCAAAAGTAAAAAGATTTTAATTTATTGGAAGAATAATAATAATATTTATAACAAATTTTTAAAATAAAATTCCAAAACATCTTTCAATAAATTGTAATTTTAAACCCAAACATTTGCAAAGCTGCGCATGTCTTAGGTCAACAAAAACAGCAATACCAGTTTTTAGTTAATCTCTTATTTGTTGAGCTTCCATACTGCAATTTCTTGTATAAAAACAGTCTTGAGTATATTTATATGCTATGTATATACAAGGTATTCAATACGTGTATAACATGTATTGTATATATAACCATATACTTAAACACAAATAGAAAATACCATAAAAAAGGAATTACATGTTAAAGTGAACAAATTAACTAATCATTTATAAATTTTCTATAAAAAGATCGTTTAACTTCTTATAAATTTATTATAAATAATAAGTACAGCTACAGGTTTTTTTGCGTTCAAATACAATGTATGCGAAATTCACAATATATAATGTATCAATAATTTAAAACATTTCGAATGAAAAGAATAAAAAGAAGAAAATTTTTTTATATTTTTTTTTTTATTTTTTTTCTTTTTTATTCTTCTTTTTGTTTTTGTTTTGTTTTTTTTTATATTTTTTTTTCGGATAGGAACACAATAATGATCCTTCCGCAGGTTCACCTACGGAAACCTTGTTACGACTTTTATTTCCTCTAAATAATCAAGTTCGGTCAACTTTTGCGAAGCAACCGTGAAACACAAGGCGTCAGAGTGATCACGTCCGGAGACCTCACTAAATAATTCAATCGGTAGTAGCGACGGACGGTGTGTACAAAGGGCAGGGACGTAGTCAATGCGAGTTAATTACTCACACTTACTGGGAACTCCAAGTTCATGTGAACAGTTTCAGTTCACAATCCCAAGCATGAAAGTGGTTTAGCGGTTTACCCGGACCTCTCGGTTTAGGAAATACACGTTGATACTTTCATTGTAGCGCGCGTGCAGCCCAGGACATCTAAGGGCTTCACAGACCTGTTATTGCCCAATCTCGTTACTGCTAGACGCAATTTGTTCATTTAAGAAGCTAGTGTCCTTATAATGGGACAAACCAACAGGTACGACTCCACTTATATAAACACATTCAAACACATGTCCATTCAAGATGAGCGCATGAATGAAGGCTATATAAGCTTCAACACCATCTTATTTCATTATTCCATGCACAAATATTCAGGCATTTGGAGCCTGCTTTAAGCACTCTAATTTGTTCAAACTAATACGGGCCCACAACAACACTCGATGAAGAGCACTGAAGCAGGTTTAAATTGGAGGAATATATAAAAAATACATTGTATTAATTATATATAAGAACTCCACCGGTACTACGCTTACATACATAAGGTAATGTACATACAACAATTATAGTTGTACTACCCGTATGAAGCACAAATTACACTACGATCGTTTTGTTTGACTCACTTCGTCCAAATAGTTTAGCCGCTAGAGCGTTTGCAAAGTTAAAAAAAAATTTAATTTTTCTCAAAAACCTATGTTTTTCGTGAACACTATTACCACGTTCCTGGTAGGAGTAGAAGAATGATTGAAGACTTTCCTGAAAGCTCTTTAAATTATCTAACCAATGCTTTATGTTTGAATTACCTCTTTCAAATAGTTTAGCCGCTAGAGCGTTAGAAAAGTTGAAAAAAAATGTGACTATTGCCAAGCCCCTGGTAGGAGTAGACGAAAGATTGAAGGCCTTCTGAGAGCTCTTTAAATTATCAAACCAAAGCTTTATGTTTGCTTTAATTAACTCTTTCCAATAGTTTAACCGCTAGAGCGTTTGCAAAGTTGAACCAAAAATGTGATTTTTCTCAAAAACCTATGTTTTTCGTGAACACTATTAACACGTTACTGGTAGGAGTAGAAGAATGATTGAAAACTTTCCTGAAAGCTCTTTAAATTATCTAACCAATGCTTTATGCTTGAATTACTTCTTTCAAATAGTTTACCCGCTAGAGCGTGAGAAAAGTTGAAAAAAATGTGACTATTGCCAAGCCCCTGGTAGGAGTAGACGAAAGATTGAAGGCCTTCTGAGAGCTCTCTAAATTATCTAACAAATGCTTTATGTTTGCTTTAATTAACTCTTTCCAATAGTTTAGCCGCTAGAGCGTTTGCAAAGTTGAAACAAAAATGTGATTTTTCTCAAAAACCTATGTTTTTCGTGAACACTATTAACACGATACTGATAGGAGTAGAAGAATGATTGAAGACTTTCCTGAAAGCCCTTTAAATTATCTAACCATTGCTTTTTATTTGACTCACCTCCTTCAAACCGTTAAGCCACTAGAGCGCTTGCAAAGTTGAAATAAAAATGTGCTTTTTCTCAAAAACCTACGCTTTTCGTGAACATTATTGCCACGTTATTGGTAGGAGTAAAATAAAGATTGAAGACTTTCCTGAAAGCCCTTTAAATTATCTAACCATTGCTGTTCATTTAACTCACCTCGTTCAAACAGTTAAGCCGCTGGAGCGTTTGCAAAGTGAAATAAAAATGTGATTTTTCTCAAAGACCTACGTTTTTCGTGAACATTATTGCCACGTTCCTGGAAGGAGTAGAAGAAAGATTGAAGACTTTCCTGAAAGCTCTTTAAATTATCTAAGCAGTGCTTTATGGTTGACTCACCTCGTTCCAATAAATTAGCCGCTAGAACGTTTTCATAGTTGTAACAAAAATGTGATTTTTCTCAGAAACCTACGTTTTTCGCGAACACTATTAAAACGTTCCTGGTAGGAGTAGAAGAAAGATTAAAGGCTTTGCTAAACGCAGTTCAAATTATCTAAGCATTGCTGTTCATTTAACTCACCTCGTTCAAACAATAAAGCCGATAGAGCGTGCGCAAAGTTGAAAAAAAAATTTAATTTTTCTCAAAAACCTACGTTTTTCGTGATCACTATTACCACGTCCCTGGTAGGAGTAAAAGAAAGATTGAAGACGTTCCTTAAACCTCCTTAAATTATCTAACCAGTGCTTTATGTTTGACTCACCTCGTTTAAATAGTTTAGCCGCTAGAGCGTTTGCAAAGTTGAAACAAAATATATGATTTTTCTTAAAAACCTACGTTTTTCGTGAACACTATTAACACGTTTCTGGTAGGAGTAGAAGAAAGAAAGTGCTTTGCTTAAAGCACTTCAAATTATCTAACCAATGCTTTTCGTTTAACTCACCTCGTTCAAACAATTAAGCCGCTATAGCATGTCCAAAGTTGAAACAAAAATTTAATTTTTCTCAAAAATATACGTTTTTCGTGAACACTAATGCCATGTTCCTGGTAGGAGTAGAAGAAAGATTGGAGACTTTCCTGAAAACCCTTTAAATTATCTAACCAATGCTTTATGTTTGATTTACCTCGTTCCAATAGTTTAGCCGCTAGAGCGTTTGCAAAATTGAGAGAAAAATGTGATTTTTCTCAAAAACCTTCGTTTGTCGTGAACACTATTACCGCGTTCGTGGCAGGAATAGAAGAGAGATTGAAGTCTTTCCTAAAAGCCCGTTAAATTATCTAACCAATGCTTTATGTTTGATTTACCTCGTTCCAATAGTTTAGCCGCTAGAGCGTTAGAAAAGTTAAAAAAAAATGTGACTATTGCCAATCCCCTGGTAGGAGTAGACGAAATATTGAAGGCTTTCCTGAAAGCCCTTTAAATTATCTGACCACTGCTTTTTATCTGACTCACCTCGTTCAAACAGTTAAGCCACTAGAGCGTTTGCAAAGTTGAAATAAAAATGTCCTTTTTCTCAAAAACCTACGTTTTCCGTGAACTTTATGGCCACGGTATTGGTAGGAGTAGAAGAAAGATTTTCCGGAAAGCTCTTTACATTATCTAACCAATGCTTTATGTTTGACCCAAGTCGTTCCAATAGTTAAGCCGCTCGAGCGTTTTGCAAGGTTGAAATAAAAATGTGCTTTTTCTCAAAAACCTACGTTTTTCGTGAACACTATTACCATGTTCTTGGCAGGAGTAATGTAATGATTGAAGACATTCCTGAAAGCCCTTTAAATTATTTAACCAATACTTTATATTTGATGTACCTCGTTCCAATAGTTTAACCGTTAGAGCGTCTGCAAAGTAGAACCAAAATATATGATTTTTCTCAAAAACCTACGTACTATTAACATAACTGGTAGAAGCAGAAGAATTTTTGAAGACTTATCTGAAAGCCCCTTAAATTATCTAACCAATGCTTTATGTTTGACTTCACTCGTTCGAATAGTTTAGCCGCTAGAGCGTTTGCAAAGTTGAAACAAAAATGTGTCTTTTCTCAAAAATCTACGTTTTTCCTGAACACTATTAACACGTCAATGGTAGGAGTAGAAGAAAGAATGAAGACTTTCCTGAAAGCCCTTTAAATTATCTAACCACTGCTTCTTATTTGACTCACCTCGTTCAAACAGTTAAGCCACTAGAGCGTTTGCAAAGTTAAAATAAAAATGTGTTTTTTCTCAAAATTGGCAGGAGTAATATAATGATTGAAGACTTTCCTGAAAGCCCTTTAAATTATCTAACCAATATTTTATATTTGATGTACCTCGTTCCAATAGTTTAGCCGTTAGAGCGTTTGCAAAGTTGAAACAAAATATATGATTTTTCGTAAAAACCTACGTACTATTAACAAGTTACTGGTAAGAGTAGAAAAATTTTTAATGACTTTTCCGAAAGCCCCTTAAATTATCTAACCAATGCTTTATGTTTGACTTCATTCGTTCAAATAGTTTAGCCGCTAAAGCCTTTGCAAAGTTGAAACAAAAATGGGACTTTTCTCAAAAATCTACGTTTTTCGTGATCACTATAACCACGTTCCTGGTAGGAGTAAAAGAAAGACTGAAGATTTTCCTGAAAGCTCCTTAAATTATCTAACCAAGGCTTTATGTTTGACTTACCTCGTCCAAATTGTTTAGCTAGAGCGTAAGCAATGTTGAAAAAAATGTGACTATTGCCAAGCCCCTGGTAGGAGTAGACGAAAGATTGAAGGCTTTCTAAGAGCTCTCTAAGTTATCTAACCAATGCTTTATATTTGATTTACCTCTTTCCAATAGTGTAGCCGCTAGAGCGTTTGAAAAGTTGAAACAAAAATGTGTTTTTTCTCAAAAACCTACGTTTTTCGTGAACACTACTGCTACGTTCCTGGTAAGAGTAGAAGAAAGACTGAAGACTTTCCTGAAAGCCCTTTAAATTATCTAAGCAATGCTTTATGTTTGACTTACCTCGTTCAAATTGTTAAGCCGCTAGAGCGTTTGCAAAGTTGAAACAAAAATTTGATTTTTCTCAAAAATCTACTTTTTTCGTGAACACTATTAACACGTTCCTGGTAGGAGTAAGAGAAAGATTGAAGACTTTCCTGGAAGCTCTTTAAATTATCTAACCAATACTTTATGTTTGATTTACCTCGTCCAAATAGTTTAGACTCTAGAGCGTTAGCAAAGTTAAAAAAAAATGTGACTATTGCCAAGCCCCTGGTAGGAGTAGACGAAAGATTGAAGGCTTTCTAAGAGCTCTCTAAGTTATCTAACCAATGCTTTATATTTGATTTACCTCTTTCCAATAGTGTAGCCGCTAGAGCGTTTGAAAAGTTGAAACAAAAATGTGTTTTTTCTCAAAAACCTACGTTTTTCGTGAACACTACTGCTACGTTCCTGGTAAGAGTAGAAGAAAGACTGAAGACTTTCCTGAAAGCCCTTTAAATTATCTAAGCAATGCTTTATGTTTGACTTACCTCTTTCCAATAGTTTAGCCGCTAGAGCGTTTGCAAATTTGAAACAAAAATAAGATTTTTCTCAAAAACCCACGTTTTTCGTGAACACTATTACCACGTTCCTGGTAGGAGTAAGAGAAAGATTGAAGACTTTCCTGAAAGCTCTTTAAATTATCTAACCACTGCTTTTTGTTTGACTCACCTCGGTCAAACAGTTAAGCTACTAGAGCGTTTGCAAAGTTGAAATAAAAATGTGGTTTTTCTCAAAAACCCACGTTTTCCGTGAACACTATTACCACGTTAGTGGCAAGAGTAGAAGAATGATTGAAGACTTTCCTGAAAACTCTTTAAAATATCTAACAAATGTTTTATGTTTGATTTACCTCGTTCCAATAGTTTAGCCCCTAGGGCGTTTGCAAAGTTGAAACAAAAATGTGATTTTTCTCAAAAACCTACGTTTTTCGTGAACACTATTACCATGTTCCTGGTAGGAGGGAAAAAGAACTGAAGACTTTCCTGAAAGCTTTTAAACTATCCAACCAATGCTTTTTGTTCGACTCACTTCGTTCCAATAGTTTAGCCGCTAGAGCGTTTGCACAGTTGAAAAAAAAAATAAGACTATTGCCAAGCCCCTGGTAGGAGTAGACGAAAGATTGAAGGCTTTCTAAGAGCTCTCTAAGTTATCTAACCAATGCTTTATATTTGATTTACCTCTTTCCAATAGTTTAGCCGCTAGGGCGTTTGCAAAGTTGAAACAAAAATGTGATTTTTCTCAAAAACCTACGTTTTTCGTGAACACTATTACCACGTTCCTGGCAAGAGTAGAAGAATGATTGAAGACTTTCCTGAAAACTTTTTAAATTATCTAAGCAATGCTCTATGTTTGATTTACCTCGTTCCAACAGTTTAGCCGCTAGAGCGTTTGCAAAGTTGAAACAAATATATGATTTTTCTCAAAAACCTACGTACTATTAACACGTTACTGGTAGGAGTAGAAGAATGATTAAAGACTTTCCTGAAAGCCCCTAAAATTATTTGACCAATGCTTTATGTTTGACTCACTTCGCTCAAATAGTTTAGCCGCTAGAGCGTTTGAAAAGTTGAAACAAAAATGTGTTTTTTCTCAAAAACCTACGTTTTTCGTGAACACTTTTGCCACGTTCCTGGTAGGAGTAGAAGAAAGATTGAAGACTTTTCTGAAAGTTCTTTAAATTATCTAACCAATGCTTTATGTTTGATTTACCTCGTTCCAATAGTTTAGCCGCTAGAGCGTTTGCAAAGTTGAGACAAAATGTATGACTTTTCTCAAAAACCTACGTTTTTCGTGAACACTATTACCACGTTCCTGGTAGGAGTATAAGGAAGATTGAAGACTTTCCTGAAAGCTTCTAAATTTTCTAACCAATGCTTTATGTTTGACTCATCTCGTTCCAATAGTTTAGCTGCTAGAGCGTTTGCAAAGTTGCAACTAAAATGTGATTTTTCTCAAAAACCTACGTTTTTCGTGAACACTAGTAACACGTTACTGGTAGGAGTAGAAGAATAATTGAAAACTAATGGTTCGAGAACGTTTAAGGTTAAATAACGACTGACTTTATTCAATATAGATAAACATGTCTTTACAGTTTATGAAAGGATATAACAAAAGAGAATATAGAAAAGTAATACAGATTTGGAAGAGGTACGTGGTTGTAATTTAAAGTACATATTCATTTAATACTATTTACTACGAACTACTTCGCCTCCACAACACCTCCTCTCGAAGTAGAGAGCTTATTCTTCTTCTTCTTGATTGCATTCGGTAAGGCCCAAACTTGATGAACAATTACTATGCTTCAGTTCCGTAAGACCCTTGGTTAATATGTCCGCTGGCATTTTTTGTGTTGACATATACTCTAGTGTAATTGCTTTATCTCGTACGCAGTCTCGGATAAAATGATGCCGTACATCACTATGCTTCGTCCGAGGATGGAAATTCGAAGATACTGCTAACTTTTGTGCACTCTGGTTATCGTTAAATAACTTTACGCTGGTACACTCAATTCCCACCTCTTTCGAAGCGCCTTTCAAATAAAGGGCTTCCTTAACCGCCTCAGTTATGGCGATGTACTCTGACTCTGTACTGGAAAACGAAACAGTACGTTGCTTCCGTGCTTCCCAACTTATAGACGACCCAGCATATATAAATGCAAAACCTGAATACGATCGTCTGTCTGTTGAATTTACTCCCCAATCAGCATCGACTACACCATACAAATCTGCACCTGTCTTCTTATACTGTAAACCCTGTTGTACTGTGCCCTTGACGTAACGTAAAATTCTTTTTACTGATTTCCAGTGCTCTTCAGTGTAGTTGCTGTTAAATTGACTCATAAAATTTACGGCATACGCTATATCTTGTCTTGTAGATACCGCTAAATACATCAAAGCGCCGATTAAGCTTTGGTATGGATATTTTGCCATAATTGCCTAATTTTTTGTTGTAGGAATGGTAAGTTTGCAGATCACTTCTGTTGGGGCTTTCGAAGGATTGCACTCTAACATTCCGAATTGCTTCACTATTGATTCCGCGTATGTCTTCTGCGATAGAAATATTTCGCCTTTCTCTAGATTCTGATGAAAATCTATACCCAAACAACGATTAACGTAACTGATATCCTTCATATCGAAATGTTGCGAAAGCGTTTTCTTCGTTGTTTTTAACCAAATCTCGTTATTTGATGCTAACAACAAATCATCTACGTATATAATGGCCAACATTATGTTACCACCTTCTCGACGTACGTACAAACATGGATCAAATTTCGTTGATTTTAATCCAATCATGTTTAGAGTTGCTGATAATTTGTAATACCACATTAACCCTGACTGTCGCAAACCATACAATGCTTTCTTTACTAGCCATACGGGGTTTTCTCGTTGTAGAGCTGCTTGCCACTCTCTTGCTGTTTGTTGTATTTCGCTACTATACTTCGTCAAACCTTTTAAGCCCACAGGTTGAGCTCGTTGAATTTTCTTCAACACATTCATAAGTAAATCTGGAACATCCATGTAGATGTTTTCGTCTAGATCTCCATTCAAATATGCGGTGACCACATCCATCTGATGTATTTGGAGATCCAGCTCTGTACTCAGTGCTGTAAAGAGCCGTACTGAAGTTGACCGTGCAACCGGAGAGGAAACTTCATGAAAATCTTCCCCCGGTCGCTGAGTATAACCCTTTGCAACCAGTCGAACTTTCTTTAAATGTTCATCTTTAGTACGGAACACAAACATGTAACCAATTACTTTGGGATGTAGTGCAGGTCGCCTCCACGCTGGTGCAACCTGGGTAACGCCAAATGAAATGCGGCCTTCACGGCCTTACAACGCCCTTGACGACGTTTTTGGCACCGAACTGGTTTTTGGAATAGGAAACATATCTGGATCTTTTAGAACCCTGGGCTGGTGGTGGCGGCAGTCTGGCACCTGAGTATGATGGGGTGACACCCATCAGAAATGGCTGTCGGGCTAATGTCGAAACTGCCTCCGTCCCGTTAAAACCTTGGCAGGCTTCAGAGTACGTAGTCGATTAGCGGCAAAGATAGTGGAACGCTACGGTGGTGATACGGTGGTGACACGCTGGAGTGGGCCAAGAAGAGGCACGAACCAGCGATTAAGCGGCGAAGGTCGCACGAGGGAGAAACCTCCATCGGCAAAAAACCGAGAACGGTTGGCACCATGGGCTGCACAAGCTGACTAGATGCGCCGATGAAAGATCGACCATCTTACACAAGACGGCAGTTTCTCTGGTGCGGGGGATTGGAAGGGGAACAGACTGGAGGCCGTGGACAAAGAGGATCTTCCTCTTCGCCCTAGGGCTCGCGTCTGGTTGCCGGCCGAACCGTCCACTGCGAGAGAGATTGAGGAAATCCTCAGATACCTCAACCCCTCACTTCCCACGCATGACTGGAGGGTAATAAGGCTGGAGAGAACCCTTGAACCATATCGCCAGGCGCTGATAATGCTTAACACTGAGTCCATCGGTCCTCTCAGTAAAACCAAAGGAGCCATCAGCCATGGGTTAGAATTTGGTGGTACTGAAGGTACTTCCAACTGATGCCAGGGCTGATGGCACTCAAGCTGCAGATGCGGGGGAGAAGGGGGAAGGCGTTAGCGATGGTCAAGCGACCACGGAAAACGACCCAAACCTCTCGGACGTGGCCAGTACTGGAGGCGGCTCGTCGATCGGCGATTCCGTCTTCAGCCTCGAACAATTGTTCGAGGAGGTGAGGGTCGATCATGACCTAAGCGCTGAACTGGCGCCCCTAGAGGATGGTCTGTAGGATGAGATTCCTCCAGATTAACCTCCGTCACGCAAAGGCGGCCTCCGCCAATCTACTGCTTCGTTTGGAGCAAGACGAAGCCGATGTGGTCCTGATCCAGGAACCGTGGCTAACTGGCAACGGAATATCTGGACTAAGAACGAAAAGCCATAAGCTGCTGGCGGCCATGGATGCAGGTAGAAATAGAGCCTGTATGCTGGTCAGAAACGAACTAACGGTATTTCTTGTACCTAATTTCAGCAACGCTGACGTAGTTACAGCAAAACTAGAGTGCGACACCGCGAATATCTGGCTGGTCGCAGTATACATGCCTCATGACGATGAGGTGGAGCCGCCTCCCACAATGCTAAGAAGGACCTTGACGCCAACTCGCGACACTCGATCTGGGGAGCTCGGATACCAACGCTAGAGGTGAGTCGCTTTTCGGTTTTATTGTTAGTGAAAATCTTTGCATCTGCAATAGGGGAAATTCTCCCACTTTTGTGACAGCAGGCAGGGAGGAGGTTCTCGACCTCACCCTAGCCTCACAAAAGATTGCCCCGCTGATCTCGAACTGAAGGGTTCTCGACGACCACTCCTTTTCTGATCATAGATATATCGGGTTTAGTCTTGACCGAGAAAGTCCTCCCAGAAAATCCTTCAGAAATCCCCGAAACACGGACTGGAAAGGTTACCGCAGTAGGCTTCGGCAAACTCTCCCACGTGCACCGGAGTTGGGCGCGCTGGCCACCGCGGTGGATGGGTTGGTCGAAGCCTTCAGCTCGGCGTGCAACACTGCACTAGAGAGCTCCTGTCCATTGAAAACACCGAAGGGCAGGGGAAAACCTCAATGGTAGACTTTGGAGCTCTCGGAAATCAGGGCGTCCTGCAGACGCTTATTCAACAACGCTCGTAGGAGTGGACCACCCGATGATTGGGTCCTGTATAAAACAGGTCTTTCGATATACAAGTCCGAGCTAAGAAGGGCTAAGAGGATCTCGTGGAAGAGCTTCTGCGAAAAAGTGGAGGGCTTTCATGAGTCCTCTAGATTCAGGCGAATTCTCGCGAAAAACTCCGTGTCTCTGGGGTACCTTAAGGATGTAAATGGGAGGTAGGCGCTGAGCAGTGAAGAGATACTACAGATGCTCATTGATGCTCACTTCCCTAGTAATACGTCCCCTATGGAGGCTTCACTCGGAGCGTTGCGTGCTGACCACACGGCCTTTGTCGGCCTTCTGGATGAGCGTCACCTGACCTGGGCGATCAATTCGTTCAAACCCGTTCAAGTCCCCGGGACCGGACGGCATCATACCAGCGCAGCTGCAGCAGGCTGTTAAGGTATCATGTGGCTGGTTGGCACCGAAATGCATCAGATTAGGTTACATCCCGGGAGCCTGGAGACGAGTCAGGGTTACGTTCATCCCGAAGGCTGGCAGGGGCTCCCATGTCACGGCCAAGGATTTCAGGCCCATCAGTCTCTCCCCGTTTTTACTGAAAACCCTGGAGAGGCTGCTGGACTGGTATCTAAGAGGGCGCATCCCGAGGGACTATCTATCGGGAGCGCAACATGCGTATGGTAAAGGAAGGTCAGTGGACACTGCTTTGCACACTATTGTGTCGTGGCTTGAAGAAGCAATTGAGGACTTCGCGGTTGGGACCTTCCTTGATATTGAGGGAGCTTTCAACAATGTCCTGCCAGAGGCAGTCGTAACTGCACTAGACGGTCTTGGAGTCGAATCGAACCTCAAGCACCTCATTTTCAGTCTCCTGTGCGACAGAGTGGTCGAAACAGAATGAGGCAGTACGAGTGCGCGGCGGAGATCGAGCAGGGGAACCCCTCAAGGGAGGGTTCTTTCTCCTCTTTTGTGGATCCTAGTCGTTAATGACCTTCTCAAGAAGCTAGAGGATCTTGGCTGTCACGTGATTGCCTATGCAGACGAGGTAGCACTCATGGAAAGTTTCTAAGCACCGTGTACGAGTTGACGCAGGGATATCTCAGCGTTGTAGCAAAATGGGCGGTCGAAAGTGGACTCGCCATTAATCCAAATAAAACAGAAATGGTTTTATTTAGCAGAAGATACAAGATCCCGGAGGCGCCGTTACCGCTATTGGGAGATATTCGCTTGCAACCGGCGGATACAGTTAAGTATTTAGGGCTCATCCTGGATAAGAAGCTTTCATGGAAGCCGAATATCGAGGAGAGAGCTAAAAAGGCATCGATTGCCTTATATTGCAAAGAAACTTGACAGCGTTCAACGAGCTGCGCTCATCAGCATGTGCGGTGCATTAAGGTCTACCCCAACCATCGCACTTAATGCAATCCTGAACAAAACGCCGGTGGATATTGCCGGAAGGTGTATGGCCGCAAAGGCGGCTACTAGGCTCAGAGAGTCTGGGTTCCTAAAGGGACGTGCAACTGAGCACTCGGATATTCTCACAAGCTTTGACTGCATACCGGATCATCTGGATCATAGAGCCGCCTTATCGAACTCCGGTGGCTCCTTCTCTATACATATACCGACGAAGGAGCATTGGCAGGGAAGAAGTCGTTGGAGGAGAGGGGCAGTAAGCTTCTTTACGGATGGGTCGAAGCTTGGGGGGAAGGTTGGTGGAGGAGTCTACTGTCGGAAGCTCTCCATAAAATCCAGCTTCAGACTTCCCGACTATTGCAGTGTTTTCCAGGAAGAGAGTTTCTACCTTCAGGGAAGTGACCATTCAGTCAGACAGCAGAGCGGCGATACTAGCCCTGAACTCATTCACAGTGCATTCAGGGTTGGCCGAAGAGTGACTGGCGTTACTGTCTCTGGCGGCGGGAGCTTTTATTATAAGACTTGTGTGGGTGCCGGGCCACAGCGGAATCCCAGGTAACTGCAAGGCTGATGAGCTAGCAAGAAAAGGTACCCTGGAATCGCTGTCAGTGGAATGGGAACGGGTAGGTGCTCCTGCATCCTCTTGTTCTCTACTACTGGATAGCTGGGCCTCGCGGCTGCTCGGTCGGCGATGGTCCATCATTGGTACCTGCGCGGTCCCAAGGGCTTTTTGGCCCAAGATAGATCGTAGAAGATCTAGTGATCTCTTTGCCCTCAGTAAGGCTAGCCTCTCATTAATGATGGAGCTCTTGACAGGCCACTGCCCTATTGGCATACATGCGGTAAGACTGGGAATCTTACCGGACGCCGCATGCAGAAGCTGCTTAGAAGAAGATGCAGTAGAAATTAGCCAGCACTTCCTTCTTGACTGCCCTGCTTTTGGGAGATCAAGGCTTAGACACCTGGGTACACATAGCTTCAGACTACCCGCCGACCTGGCGGGCATAGAAATTAAGCGCCTCTGCAAATTTGTATTGGATACTAAACGGTTTGCCGATATCTGAGTCCGAACACGGGAGTTCGATTTTCAATGGCTTCACAAAGGACTACTTATCAGTCCATGTGCGATCTGTGATCAGCCATCTAACCTAACCTACCAATTACTTTACGATTCAAAGGCTTTTCGACTATTTTCCAAGTTTTGTTTCTTATATGTGCCAAAAATTCGTCTTCAAGCGCCTTTACCCATAAAGACGCGTCCTCGCACTTCAATGCCTCCGCCAAAGTTTGCGGATCATGAATTATAAAACGTGCTTCGTTGCACTCGTAAAAATCGTCTGGATCAGTAACCTCCTCCTCTGAATCATTATTGGCGGTTAACTGGCGATACACTTTTCGTGGTCGCCCCCTTTGCCCCGTACATACATACGATGGTCGGCCTCTGCCCCGTAGTTTATTACTTACATCTACCTCACAATTAGACGCGTCTACCGACTCTTCATACCCACATTCGACCTCGCTATCTGTATTGCTATTTTCGAATATAACGGCCATTTTGTTTTCATATTCAACGTCTTTTTCATTTTCGTGCTCAAATTCTTCAAAAGTTCCATCAAAAGCAGATTTATCGATGAACTTTACACCACGATTTATTATAATGCACTTTTTGGTCTTTGAATACACACGGTACGCTTTTGATTCGCATGAGTAGCCTACAAATACATGGCTCAGCGCGTGAATCGAATTTTCCTTTTGAAGGAATTTTGCTTAGATCGTATGCTATTGTGCCGAATATTTTCATATACGCCACTGTCGGATTTTTCTTGGTCCATACCCGGTATGGAACTTCACCCGTTGTTCTTGTTACACAACGATTTCGAATATAACACGCCGTATTCACCGCTTCAGCCCAAAATGATGGTGGTGCACCCGCATCTTTCATCATGCACCTAGCCATATCAACGAGAGTTCTGTTTTTACGTTCAGCCATACCGTTTTGCTGCGGAGTATACGGTGCCGGTAAGTCGACGTTTGATTCCGCACTCTTTTAACAATGTATTAAATTCATTATTACAATATTCACGCCCGTTGTCTGATTGCAACGCTTTTATTTTCTTTCCCGTAAATGTCTCAACTTTAGCTTTATATTCTTTAAAAACATCCAGTACTTGTGATTTTTGTTTTATGAAAAATATTTCACACCATCTTGACTTTTCGTCAATAAATGTCACAAAATATTTCGCACCGCCATGGGACTCACACCTCATTGGTCCACACACGTCACTGTGCACAATCTCTAGCAGATTGCCAACTCTGTTTCTATCTGATCTAGGAAAAGTTGCACGCACTTGCTTTTCACTTGCACAAATTTCACAATCAGAAAGTTTTTCAGTTTGTTTAAATTTTAAACCATATACCGAACCGTTTGCCATTGATTTCAAATAACGTTCGTTAACGTGTCCCATTCTGTAATGCCACAAATCAATATTGTTTTTGTAATTTGCCAAAATTGCGAAATCTTTCGAAGTTTTTAAATAATACAAATTGCCAATTCGTTCGGCTTCCAATACTACTTCATTATCTCTGTTCATAATCACGGCTTCGTTATTTTTCAAATTAACTGCATAACCCCTGTCGGTAATTTTAGCAACAGACAACAAATTCGTACGCAAATCGGCCACATGTAAAACGTTTTTTAAGTCTAAGTCAATTTGTTTTCCGCGAACGTTTGCTGTGGAGCACACTTTACCAACACCACTTATCTTCGTTGAGCAATTATTTGCCAAACTTAATTCGTCATTTACTAGTTTAACACTTTCAAAAATGTTTTTATTCGCACTCATATGAGATGTGCAGCCACTGTCCAAACACCACCTCATATTTCCTATAGGGAGGCAAATGCTTTTTCTACTGAACTTAAGCCACTTTTGCCTTTTCGTTTGCTTCTTCACTCACACACGTTCTTTGTTCTTGTTGATTGTCATTACAATTTCTCGCGAAATGACCCGGTTTACCGCACCGATAGCACTTTTTTGTTTGCTTTGAATTTGCCGAATTACGATCAACAAACGATTGGCTTTGTTTTTTCTTTATGTATAGCACGTTATTGTCTTCCACTTTGTCTTCTTTTGACTTTCGCGACTCGTGTTCTTCAAGAATTTTAACACGAAGAATGTCCGGCTTTGGTAGTTCATCACGCGTTTCAACTGCACATCTAAATGTCTCGTATGACGCCGGCAAACTGTACAATAATAAAATTGCCAGAAGCTCGTCGCCAATTTCGACGCCTATTTCTTTAAGCTACGCTACTGCATCGAAGAACCCGTTAAGGTGTTCTCGAACTTTCTCGTCTTCTGACATACGCGACAACGCTACACGTTTAAGTAACGTTGCTTCCCTGGCAGGTCCCTTTGATTGGAATATCGATTCCAACCTTATCCAAATATCACTTGCACTTCTGCACTCCGAAATCAGCCCTAGTTCTGATGGCGCTATCGCCAACGTAATATCCGCTGATGCCTTCTGGTCAGCATTTTCCCACTCGGAGAGTTTTGTTTCGTCTTTAGAACACAATTTAGTGCCATCACCGTATTCCCACAAATCATTTTTTATTGAAATTGCCCGCATTTGCAGCTTCCAAGAATCATAATTTTCCGCGTTTAGCGGCTCGATTCTTACTATACCAGCCATTATGCTGAAGTCTCAATTTATATTTTTCAATTGTACTTGCACTTTTATTCTAATCGTCCAGTCGTTCGCGATCACATGGGATTCTGGGCCCATAACCTAATGGTCCGAGAACGTTTAAGGTTAAATAACGACTGACTTTATTCAATATGGATAAACATGTCTTTACAGTTTATGAAAGGATATAACAAAAGAGAATATAGAAAAGTAATACAGAGTTGCAAGAGGTACATGGTTGTAATTTAAAGTACATATTCATTTAATACTATTTACTACTTCGTCTCTACAGCAAAAACTTTCCTGAAAGCCTTTAAATTATCTAACCAATGCTTTATGTTTGATTTACCTCGTTCAAATAGTTTAGCCGCTAGAGCGTTTGCAAAATTGAGAGAAAAATGTGATTTTTCTCAAAAACCTTCGTTTGTCGTGAACACTATTACCACGTTACTGGTAGGAGTAGAAGAAAGTTGAAGACTTTTCTGAAAGCTTTTAAATTATCTAACCAATGCTTTATGTTTGACTTACCTCGTTCAAATAGTTTAGTCGCTAGAGCGTTAGCAAAGTTGAAAAAAATGTGACTATTGCCAAGCCCCTGGTAGGAGTAGACGAAAGATTGAAGGCTTTCTGAGAGCTCTCTAAATTATGTAAACAATGCTTTATATTTGATTTACCTCTTTCCATTAGTTTAGCCGCTAGAGCGTTTGCAAAGTTAAAACAGAAGTGTGATTTTTCTCAAAAACCTACTTTTTTCGTGAACACTACTAACACGTTACTGGTAGGAGTAGAAGAATGATTGAAGACTTTCCTGAAAGCCCTTTAATATATCTAACCATTGCTTTTTATTTGATTCACCTCGTTCAAACAGTTAAGCCACTAGAGCGTTTGCAAAGTTGAAATAAAAATGTGATTTTTCTCAAAAACCTACGTTTTTCGTGAACATTGTTGCCACGTTCCTGGTAAGAGTAGAGGAATGATTGAAGACTTTCCTGAAAACTCTTTAAAATATCTAACCAATGCCTTATGTTTGATTTACCTCGTTCCAATAGTTTAGTAGCTAGAGCGTGTGCAAAGTTGATACAAAAATTTGATTTTTCTCAAAAACCTACGTTTTTCGTGAACACTATTACCACGCCGCTAGAGCGCGTGCAAAGTTGAAACAAAAATTTAATTTTTCTCAAAAACCTATGTTTTTCGTGAACACTATTACCACGTTCCTGGTAGGAGTGAAGGAGGATTGAAGACTTTCCTGAAAGCTTTTAAATTATCTAACCAACGCTTTATATTTGATTTACCTCGTTCAAATAGTTTAGCCGCTAGAGCATTTGCAAAGTTGAAACGAAATATATGATTTTGTTTTTAAATCTACGTTTTTCGTGAACACTATTGCCACGTTCCACAGTGAGACATCCTAATAGTAACCGCGGCAAAAAATGGTTTTTGACGTGTCGTCCAATTTTGGTATATTAACAGATATATGAGTAACAATTCCCTGAAATTTCAGCCTCATAACTTCATTACTTTTTGGTCTAGAGCAAGTCAAAGTTGAGGTATGTCAACGCGCTTGAAATATGTTAGTTCAATATGTAATAATCAAAAGCTTATTAAAATAAAAATCCATAATAAATGTAACTTTAAAGTATCTTTTTAATTAATTTAGTTATTGTAGAGTGAGTAAATGAAAAAATAAATTAAAAAAAAAACACAATTTTTTTTCTTAACAACAGAATTGCGGTGCAAAAATTGAACATTTTGCATTCTCAATGGCCTAGGAGATATAGAGCAGCCTCTCGCCCTAGGTGCAGACTTATACCAAATGAAAGTTTGAAATCTCAGCTTTAATTTAAAGTAGAGGACATATAGCAAA
Organism: Bactrocera correcta; assembly: GCA_027475135.1. Lineage (NCBI taxonomy): Eukaryota > Metazoa > Arthropoda > Insecta > Diptera > Tephritidae > Bactrocera > Bactrocera correcta. The sequence continues at coordinate 55,167,968 of CM050322.1, forward strand.
AGTTTGCAAAAGCAAATTAAACATACAAAAAACTACAAAAAGTACGTAACGCGCACATTCTGTCGCTATACGTATGTTAGCATGCAATAGCATGTTTACAACTTTTTACTTTTATTTTTCCAAATGAGTTTAATTTAATGAGTAAATGGGGGTGTGATGGATCATCAGGGCACAGTGAATATCAACAACATTTCGCCGATGAAAATGTTTCTGATAAAAGTATGTTTTTAACATCTCTTGTTCCGTTAAAGTTAACTGATGATGTTAACAATGACCCTTATTCGTGTTGGGAAAATTCAGTACCATCTTAAACAAGACTTTGAAGGCCTATGAAATTCGAATTTGTGAAAGAAACAGCAGATGTTATTAACAATGAAGTAAATCGTGTAAATGCAGAAATTCAAAATTTAAAAACGACAGAATTCGAAATGTTCAACAAAAAGTTTGCGATATCTCATAGTTTAACTATGACGATGATTGACGGAAGAGTGGCAACAACAGTCAGTAAGAATTGCTCGATGGCTGTTTGTTTCATATGTGGAGCAAAACCTAATGAAATGAATAATTTGGATGCAGTAATTTTGAGAACATATTCAGCTGAAGCATTGAAATTTGGAATTTCGCCGCTACATGCTCGAATAAAATTCATGGAATGTATATTACATATCGGTTATAATAAAAGTTTCAAAGCGTGGGGGACAAATAAAGATACAAAAGAACAGAAAGAAGCTGTTAAAACAGAAATGAAAAAAAATTCAAATTAGTTCTGGGCTTAAAAGTCGATGTGGTGAAACAAGTTATGGGAACAACCAATGATGGTAATGTCTCTAGAAGATTTTTTGAAGATCCAGAAATAACCGCTGACATAACTGGTCTAAATGTAGACTTAATTCACCACTTTAGAAATATATTAAATACTATAAATAGTAGTAAAAATATAGATGTTGGTAAATTCCATAAGTATTGCATGGACACTGCAAAATTATATGTAGAGCTTTATGGCTGGTACTACATGCCCATCACTGTGCATAAAGTTCTCATTCACGGCAGCAAAATGGTATCTGAGGCTATATTGCCAATAGGTTTGTTTGCAATTTTTATTTTTGAAAGTATTTTTTTAAACTCTATTTAGTATTAACTGTTTTTTTTTTGCTACAGGAATGTTATCCGAAGAAGCGCAAGAAGCAACGAATAAGGAGTATAGAAACTGTAGGCTATTCCATTCTCGTAAAAATTCACGTATTTCTACGAATGAAGATGTAATGCACTATTTGCAAATATCAACAGATCCTTATATTAATTCATTTAGAATGAGAAACAAATTGAAAAAATTAGAATACCATGGTGATGTTAAAATATTATTGATTGAATGAAAAAAAAAATATTGTTTTTTTTTATTGCATTTCAATGGGAGGTGGGCGTATTGGTGGGCGTGTTATTGTAATTTTTGCATGAAACATTTTAAATGATTTAAATTACAGTAATATAGAATTTGAAGGTTGTATTTAATATATTTTAGAAAATAAGGCACTTTTTATGTTGAGGTAGTATGGATGATGGGGTTAAAAGTGGGCCAAAGGTCAATTTTTATTTCAAATAATGTTTGTAAATATAATAACATTCAAGTATACCAAAATTGAAAGTTATACCTAAAGTATTACGGACAATACGGCATTTTACAAATTTCGACTGTATGGCAGGTGGGCGTAGAAGTAGACGAATTTTCTTAATTTTTTGTTTTAAAACTGGAATTGTCTCAAAAATAACCTAGGCAAAATTTCAGAGCTCTACAATGACTCCTTGTATTTAATACCGGCGTGGTCTCACTGTGCGTTCCTGGTAGGAGTAGAAGAAAGATTGAAGACTTTCCTGAAAGCTCTATAAATTATCTAACCAATGATTTATGTTTGATTTACCTCGTTCAAAAAGTTTAGCCGCTAGAGCGTTTGCAAAGTTGAAACAAAAATGTGATTTTTCTCAAAAACCTACGTTTTTCGTGAACACTATTGCCACGTTTCTGGTAGGAGCAAAGGAAAGATTAAAGAATTCCCTGAAAGCTCTATAAATTATCTAAGCAAGGCTTTATGTTTGAGTTACCTCGTTCATAAGCCGCCAGAGCGTGTGCAAAGTTGAAACAAAAATTTGATTTTTCTCAAAAACCTACGTTTTTCGTGAACACTATTACCAGGCCGCTAGAGCGTGTGCAAAGTTGAAAAAAAAATTTAATTTTACTCAAAAGCCTACGTTTTTCGTGAACACTATTACCACGTTCCTGGTAGGAGTGAAGAAAGATTGAAGACTTTCCTGAAAGCTTTTAAATTATCTAACCAACGCTTTAAGTCTGGTTTACTTCGTTCACAAAGTTTAGCCGCTAGAGCGTTTGCAAAGTTGAAACAAAATATATGATTTTTCTTAAAAACCTACGTTTTTCGTGAACACTATTGCCACGTTCCTGGTAGGAGTAGAAGAATGATTGAAGACTTTCCTGAAAGCTCCTTAAATTATCTAACCAATGCTTTATGTTTGATTTACCTCGTTCAAATAGTTTAGCCGCTAGAGCGTTTGCAAAGTTGAAACAAAAATGTGATTTTTCTCAAAAACCTACGTTTTTCGTGAACACTATTACCACGTTCCTGGTAGGAGTAAGAGAAAGATTGAAAAATTTCCTGAAAGCCCTTTAAATTATCTAACCAATGCTTTATGTTTGATTTACCTCGTTCCAATAGTATAGACGCTAGAGCGTTAGCAAAGTTGAAAAAAAAAAATGTGACTATTGCCAACCCCTGGTATGAGTAGACGAAAGATTGAAGGCTTTCTGAGAGGTCTTTAAATTATCTAATCTATTTGATTTACCTCTTTCCAATAGTTTACCCGCTAGAGCGTTTTCAAAGTTGAAACAAAATATATGATTTTTCTCAAAAACCTACGTTTTTCGTGAACACTATTACCATGTTCCTGGCAAGAGTAGAAGAATGGTTGAAGACTTTCCGGAAAACTCTTTAAAATATCTGACCAATGCTTTATGTTTGACTCACTTCGTTCAAATAGTTTAGCCGCTAGAGCGTTTGAAAAGTTGAAACAAAAATGTGTTTTTTCTCAAAAACCTACGTTTTTCGTGAACGCTATTGCCACGTTCCTGGTAGGAGCAACAGTCGAGAGTGTTTTACGTGGGATCCTACCTACGAAGGTCTAACCACACGGTGCTCAGAAGCACAACGGATCAATACAATGCGTCGATCAGCGCCATGAAAACTGGGTAACGATTTTGAGTACCAATCGGCAGTGTGGCATGGACACACTAACCACCTTGGTAGGGTTCGAGGCCCATCTAAAACCTCTTCCGTACTATGTGCACGGCGCCAGGTTGCAATGCAACTCCACATTTGAACTGACAAAAGCCAGTTCTTCCCGCGATTTGGGTTTTAACCACAGCCACCACGAATCTCCACAAAAGGCCAAACCCAATGAGCAGATTGGCGTTTTACCTCCAGGGCATAACTGCTCCCCGCGGTACCAGGTTAAAGTCTCTGGTAAGACCTTGTAACCGAAGTTACTACCAGTTGAGTTTCCACACAACTCTGGACTAGCGGCCAGGATCTTATTCGCCTCTTACGACAGGCATACCTTACCGCGGGTATATTCGGTTCCCCCCTGCACCAAGGGGGTCCTCCCACCCGCAGGGGGATCCTGTTAGGAGCAGAAGAAAGATTGAAGACTTTCCCGAAAGCTCTTTAAATTATCTAAGCAAGGTTTTATGCTTGATTTACTTCGTTCAAATAGCTTAGCCGCTAGAGCGTTTGCAAAGTTGAAACAAAAATATGATTTTTCTCAAACACCTACGTACTATTAACACATTACTGGTAGGAGTAGAAAATTGATTGAAGACTTTCCTGAAATCCCTTAAAATTATCTAACCAATGCTTTATGTTTAAATCACTTCCTTCAAATAGTTTAGCCGCTAGAGTCTTTGAAAAGTTGAAACAAAAATGTGTTTTTTCTCAAAAACCTACGTTTTTCGTGAACACTATTACCACGTTCCTGGTAGGAGTAAGAGAAAGATTGAAAAATTTCCTGAAAGCCCTTTAAATTATCTAACCAATGCTTTATGTTTGATTTACCTCGTTCCAATAGTTTAGCCGATTGAGCGTTAGCAAAGTTGAAAAAAAAATGTGACTATTGCCAAAACGCTGGTAGCAGTAGACGAAAGATTAAAGGCTTCGCTGAAAGCACTTTAAATTATCTAACCAATGCTTTTCATTTCACTAACCTCGTTCAAACAGTTAAGCCGCTAGAGCGTGTGCAATGTTGAAACAAAAATGTGATTTTTCTCAAAAACCTACGTCTTTCGTGAACACTATTACCACAATCCTGGTAGGAGTGAAGAAAGATTGAAGACTTTCCTGAAAGCTTTTAACTTATCTAACCAACGCGTTGTGTTTGATTTACCTTGTTCAAATAGTTTAGCCGCTAGAGCGTTTGCAAAGTTGAAACAAAATATATGATTTTTTTCAAAAACCTACGTACTATTAACACGTTACTGGTAGGAGCAAAGAAAAATTGAAGATTTTCCTGAAAGCTTTTAAATTATCTAACCAACGCTTTATGTTTGATTTACCTCGTTCAAATAGTTTAGACGCTAAAGCGTTTGTTAAGTTGAAACAAAATATATGATTTTTCTTAAAAACCTACGTTTTTCGTGAACACTATTGCCACGTTCCTGGTAGGAGTAGAAGAAAGATTGAAGACTTTCCTGAAAGCTCTATAAATTATCTAACCAATGCTTTATGTTTGACCCACCTCGTTCCAATACGTTAGCCGCTAGAGCGTTTGCAAAGTTGAAACAAAAATGTGATTTTTCTCAAAAACCTACGTTTTTCGTGATCACTATTACCACGTTCCTGGCAAGAGTAGAAGAATGATTGAAGACTTTCCTGAAAGCTCTTTAAATTATCTAACCAATGCTTTTCATTTAACTCACCTCGTTTCGTCGTCGTCGTTTTTCATCAACACTATTACCACGTTCCTGGTAGGAGTGAAGAAAAGACTTTCCTGAAAGCTTTTAAATTATCTTACCAATGCTTTATGTTTGATGTTGGCGCAACGAAGTAGTTTAGACTACCAACGTATATTTTAGATAATACTATTTATTGCAACATTGAATTGTTCCATTCCACGTATCTATGTATTTACAGTTTATGATATATTTTAATTTTCTACTCAGTTCAGTTCTTTGTAAGCAGTCCGTAAGAAAACGTGAATTAAAGGACTTTATAATATAAAACTCCAAACACCTCGTTTCATTTTAATAGGTTATGGGCCCAGACCCATCACAAAAGAGTTTTATATTATAGGCAGTAATAAAAGTTTTTCGCGGCTTGACAAGTCTGTCGGTTACACGCGTGGTATAAATTTCAAAAAGAAATTTAAGCGAAAATTTTGAGTATGGCAGGAGTCGCACGTATTGAGCTGCTAAACGCGGAAAATTACGACACATGGAAGCTGCATATGCGCGCAGTTTTGGTAAAAAATGATTTATGGGCATACGCAAACGGTAAAATAGAATGTCCAATTGATGAAGCAACCGCAAATTTGTGGAAAATAAACGACGAAGAGGCGTGTGCGGATATTATGCTTGCAATAAGTCCCACAGAATTAAATCAAATTTCTGAATGCACAACCTCGCAGAAAATGTGGCAAAAATTACAAACGACATACGAGTCGCAAGGCCCCGCTAGAAAAGCTACGTTGTGAAAGAGAGTGGCGTTGTCACGTATGAAAGAGTGTGATTTGGTTAGAAACCATTTAAATGATTTTTTGACGCGGTCGCTAAGTTAAAGGAAATAGGGGTTGAAATTGGTGACGATTTGCTCGCAATCTTATTATTATATAGCTTACCAGATTCATATGAAACATTTCGGTGTGCACTTGAAACACGTGATGATTTGCCAAAACCCGCAATGCTTCGTGTAAAAATATTAGAAGAGTGGGAATCGCGAAAAGCAAAAAATGAGTGTAGTGAGAGTGATGCTCTATATGCAAAAAATATGTCAAAAGCAAATGCATTCAACAAAAGTAAAAACAATAACTATCGATTCAGTGGTGAAAAACAATCAGAAACGAAACGAAATTTTTGTTGCTATAAGTGTGGTAAAAACGGACATTATGCAAAAAATTGTCGTTTGAATAACCGTAATAATCACAGTGCGAACAAAAGCGAAGAGAAAAATGCTTCTCTTAGAGCAACCGAATCTGCTTTTTTGTGTCCAAATGGAATTGACAACTGGTGTTTAGACAGTGGGTGCACTTCGCACATGAGTTCTAACAAAAATAATTTTCTTGAAGTTAAAGAATTGAATCAAGTGTTAAGTTTAGCCAATAACGATTCTACGAAAATCACTTGTGCAGGAGACATTAAAGTGAAAATAGACGAGAAAGGGTTCGAAAAGAATATAACATTAACAGGTGTGCTTTATGTGCCAGATTTACGTACTAATTTGTTGTCCGTGTCGAAAATTATGGACAAAGGGTATGAAGTACATTTTCACAAAAACGATGCGATTGTTATTGATAAAAACGAAAAAGTGTTGTTTACTGCAGAACGAAATGGCAATTTATATTTTATGAAAGACATTAAAAATAGTGCATATTTAGCTCAGAATATAAGTGATATAAATTTATGGCACTGCCGAATGGGTCATCTTAACGAGGGAGATTTAAAAGAAATGGCCAAAAACGGCGATGTACATGGACTAAAAGTAAACACAAAAGAAAGTTTACCGTATAGTTTTTCCCAAAAGCTCTAATAATCGTACCAATGATTTACTAGAAATAGTGCATGGTGATGTATGTGGTCCTATGCGGTGCAGCTCAAACGGTGGAAAAAATTATTTTGTTACATTTATTGATGACAAATCTCGATGGTGTGAAATTCATTTTATAAGGCAAAAGTCAGATGTGCTAGAAGCGTTCAAAAAGTTTAAAAGTGCGGCAGAGACATTCACGGGTAAAAAAATAAAAGCATTGCAATCTGACAATGGGCGCGAATATTGTAATCGTGAGTTTGATATAATTTTGCAAAAATACGGAATTAAACGACGTTTAACAACCCCGCATACTCCACAGCAAAACGGAGTTGCTTAACGTAAAAACAGGACTCTGGTTAAAATGCCTATATGCTTGATGAAGCAAGCTGGTGTTCCTCCTTCGTTCTGGCCTGAAGCAATAAACACTTCATGCTATATAAGAAATCGGTGTATTACAAAATCTACGGGAGAAGTCCCACATAAAACATGGACTGGTAAAATTCCAACAGTTACTCATATGAAAGTGTTTGGCTCAAAAGCCTATGTCTTAAACAAACAACAATCGAAAGGTAAATTCGAGTCTTGATCTGAGCAGTGTGTGTTTGTCGGATATTCGTCCGAATCGAAAGCTTATCGCTTATGGTCCAAAAATTAACGAGACATTATCATTAGTCGTGACATTAAATTTATAGACGAATTCGGTTTTAAAAACGAATATGAAGAAATAATCGAAATGCAAAATAATACTATTGAATTAGAAACAAAGACGCATAAAAAATCGGTATCAATGCAAGACTGTGATGAAACAGCAAGTGAGTTTGAAACGTGTAACAGTGACCAAAATGAAACAGAAGTTAAACGTGGTAAAGGTCGTCCGAAAAAGCTTAAGACTGGTTTGCGCGGAAGGCCGAAAAAGGTTTATCACCATGCAAAAGCAAATGATTGCGAAACTCAGAATAAAGACGAAGAGTCTGAAATAAGTGAATTGGCGTGTATTGGTATACACGAAACTCCGTCAAGTTGGTTCGAAGAAGATACCAGTAATTATTCATTAGAATGGAAGAAGGCTATTGAAGATGAGTATTTGGCATTAATTTCAAACAAAACATGGGACATAATCAATCAACCTAAAAACAGTAAAATTATTGGCAGCCGTTTAGTACTGCGAACGAAAGAAAATGGTCAGAAGAAAGCACGTCTCGTTGCAAAAGGATATGCTCAACGTCAAGGGGAGGATTTCCACGATACTTACTCGCCGGTGGCACGGTATACATCAATCCGTTTGCTTGCAGCAATGGCAGCTAAAATGGACTTAGAAATCCATCAAATGGATGTCGTTACTGCGTATCTCAATGGAAAACTAGAAGAAGTCGTATACTTGCAAGTCCCAGAAATGTTAATTGAAGTTTTGAACAAAATAAAATCAGGTAAGCCTACAGCTAGTCAGGGTATAACAAAGCATAGTAAAAATGTCGAAGAGACTGCAGAAAAGTGGCTCACAGCGATGAAAAACCGTAATCCCGTATGTTTACTGAAAAAGGCCCCATATGGACTACGACAATCCGGTTTGATGTGGTACAATCGATTGACAACTAAATTGAAACAGCTTGGTTTGGAAGCATCTACACAAGATCCATGTCTTTTTATCAAACAAAAAGGTAAAGAAATTTTAATACTAACAATATATGTAGACGATTTGTTACTAGCATCAAACGATAATATGTTACTAAAAAGTATCAAGAAGGCATTAAGCAAATCATTTGAAATGAAAGATATTGGTCCAGTAAAGCGTTGCGTTGGCATTGACTTTAAGCAGAATTTAAACTCACATCAAGTATTTTTATCGCAACCAGCTTATACTGAAACTATTTTACAACGATTCAATATGGCTAATTGCAAACCAGCAAAAACACCTCTAGAAATGAACTTCCAAATTGAAAAACCAATTAAAGTCGATGAAGAAGCTATGAAGAGTTATCCGTATCAAAGACTTATAGGAACACTCATGTACTTAGCAGTTACAACAAGGCCAGACATAGCTTTCGCAGTAAATTATATGAGCCAGTTTAATACGAACTACAACGAGCAGCACTGGAAAGCCGCAAAACGAATTCTACGTTACTTAAATGGTACCAGAAATTATGGTCTCCTCTATTAGCAAAACGACAATAGCCTATATGGTGTGGCATATGCAGATTGGGTTGCAAATATAATAGACAGGCGATCCTATAGTGGATATGCGTTCATAGTGGCTGGCGCAGCAGTAAGTTGGGAGGCGCGTAAACAACGCACCGTTGCGCTCACCAGTACCGAAGCCGAATATATGGCGATTACAGAAGCGACGAAAGAAGCTATATATCTCCAAGGCATTTTTAAAGATTTCGGCATATCGTATGAGAACACTACATTATTCAACCACAGCCAAAGCGCTCAAAAACTAATTCAGTGCTTAGGCTACAGCTCGCGTACAAAACATATCGACGTGCGCCATCATTTCATCAAACAATGTCACCAAAGCGGAAGAATCACGTTAACATATATGCCCACCGAAGATATGCCAGCAGACGTCTTAACGAAAAGCTTGAGCAGCGTCAAACATTGCAAATGTTCAGCAGCGTTAGGCATGACAAGTAGCCTCACTACTTCGAGGGGAGGTGTTGGCGCAACGAAGTAGTTTAGACTACCAACGTATATTTTAGATAATACTATTTATTGCAACATTGAATTGTTCCATTCCACGCATCTATGTATTTACAGTTTATGATATATTTTCATTTTCTACTCAGTTCAGTCCCTTGTAAGCAGTCCATAAGAAAACGTGAATTAAAGGACTTTATACTATAAAACTCCAAACCCCTCGTCTCATTTTATTATTTGATTTACCTCGTTCAAATAGTTTAGCCACTAGAGCGTTTGCAAAGTTGAAACAAAAATGTGATTTTTCTCAAAAACCTACGTTTTTCGTGAACACTATTACCACGTTCCTGGTAATAGTAAAAGAAAGATTGAAGACTTTCCTGAAAGCTCTTTAAATTATCTAAGCAATGCTTTTCATTTAACTCACCTCGTTTAAACAGTTAAGCCGCTAGAGCGTGTGTAAAGTTGAAACAAAAATTTAATTTTTCTGAAAAACCTACGTTTTTCGTGAACACTATTACCACGTTCCTGGTAGGAGTGAAAGAAGATTGAAGACTTTCCTGAAAGCTTTTAAATTATCTAACCAACGCTTTATATTTGATTTACCTCGTTCAAATAGTTTAGCCGCTAGAGCGTTTGCAAAGTTGAAACAAAATATATGATTTTTTTTTAAATCTACGTTTTTCGTGAACACTAGTGCCACGTTCCTGGTAGGAGTAGAAGAAAGATTGAAGACTTTCCTGAGAGCTCTTTAAATTATCTAACCAATGCTTTATGTTTGATTTACCTCGTTCCAATAATTTAGCCGCTAGAGCGTTTGCAATGTTGAAACAAAATATATGATTTTTCTCAAAAACCTACGTTTTTCGTGAACACTACATATTACCACGTTCCTGGCAAGAGTAGAAGAATGATTGAAGACTTCCCTGAAAACTCTTTAAATTATCTAACCAATGCTTTATGTTTGATTTACCTCGTTCAAATAGTTTAGCCGCTAGAGCGTTTGCAAAGTTGAAACAAAACATATGATTTTTTTTTTAAATCCACGTTTTTCGTGAACACTATTACCACGTTCCTGGTAGGAGTGAAGGAGGATTGAAGACTTTCCTGAAAGCTTTTAAATTATCTAACCAACGCTTTATATTTGATTTACCTCGTTCAAATAGTTTAGCCGCTAGAGCATTTGCAAAGTTGAAACGAAATATATGATTTTGTTTTTAAATCTACGTTTTTCGTGAACACTATTGCCACGTTCCACAGTGAGACATCCTAATAGTAACCGCGGCAAAAAATGGTTTTTGACGTGTCGTCCAATTTTGGTATATTAACAGATATATGAGTAACAATTCCCTGAAATTTCAGCCTCATAACTTCATTACTTTTTGGTCTAGAGCAAGTCAAAGTTGAGGTATGTCAACGCGCTTGAAATATGTTAGTTCAATATGTAATAATCAAAAGCTTATTAAAATAAAAATCCATAATAAATGTAACTTTAAAGTATCTTTTTAATTAATTTAGTTATTGTAGAGTGAGTAAATGAAAAAATAAATTAAAAAAAAAACACAATTTTTTTTCTTAACAACAGAATTGCGGTGCAAAAATTGAACATTTTGCATTCTCAATGGCCTAGGAGATATAGAGCAGCCTCTCGCCCTAGGTGCAGACTTATACCAAATGAAAGTTTGAAATCTCAGCTTTAATTTAAAGTAGAGGACATATAGCAAAAGTTTGCAAAAGCACATTAAACATACAAAAAACTACAAAAAGTACGTAACGCGCACATTCTGTCGCTATACGTATGTTAGCATGCAATAGCATGTTTACAACTTTTTACTATTATTTTTCCAAATGAGTTTAATTTAATGAGTAAATGGGGGTGTGATGGATCATCAGGGCACAGTGAATATCAGCAACATTTCGCCGATGAAAATGTTTCTGATAAAAGTATGTTTTTAACATCTATTGTTCCGTTAAAGTTAACTGATGAAGTTAACAATGACTTTTATTCGTGTTGGGAAAATTCAGTACCATCTTCAACAAAACTTTGAAGGCCTATGAAATTCGAATTTGTGAAAGAAACAGCAGTTGTTATTAACAATGAAGTAAATCGTGTAAATGCAGAAATTCAAAATTTAAAAACGACAGAATTCGAAATGTTCAACAAAAAGTTTGCGATATCTCATAGTTTAACTATGACGATGATTGACGGAAGAGTGGCAACAACAGTCAGCAAGAATTGCTCGATGGCTGTTTGTTTCATATGTGGAGCAAAACCTAATGAAATGAATAATTTGGATGCAGTAATTTTGAGAACATATTCAGCTGAAGCATTGAAATTTGGAATTTCGCCGCCACATGCTCGAATAAAATTCATGGAATATATATTACATATCGGTTATAATAAAAGTTTCAAAGCGTGGAGGACAAATAAAGATACAAAAGAACAGAAAGAAGCTGTTAAAACAGAAATGAAAAAAAATTCAAATTAGTTCTGGGCTTAAAAGTCGATGTGGTGAAACAAGGCATGGGAACAACCAATGATGGTAATGTCTCTAGAAGATTTTTTGAAGATCCAGAAATAACCGCTGACATAACTGGTGTAAATGTAGACTTAATTCACCACTTTAGAAATATATTAAATACTATAAATAGTAGTAAAAATATAGATGTTGGTAAATTCCATAAGTATTGCATGGACACTGCAAAATTATATGTAGAGCTTTATGGCTGGTACTACATGCCCATCACTGTGCATAAAGTTCTCATTCACGGCAGCAAAATGGTATCTGAGGCTATATTGCCAATAGGTTTGTTTGCAATTTTTATTTTTGAAAGTATTTTTTTAAACTCTATTTAATATTAACTTTTTTTTTGCTACAGGATTGTTATCCGAAGAAGCGCAAGAAGCAATGAATAAGGAGTATAGAAACTGTAGGCTATTCCATTCTCGTAAAAATTCACGTATTTTTACGAATGAAGATGTAATGCACTATTTGCAAATATCAACAGATCCTTATATTAATTCATTTAGAATGAGAAACAAACTGAAAAAATTAGAATACAATGATGATGTTAAAATATTATTGATTGAATGAAAAAAAAATATTGTTTTTTTTATTGCATTTCAATGGGAGGTGGGCGTATTGGTGGGCGTGTTATTGTAATTTTTGCATGAAACATTTTAAATGATTTAAATTACAGTAATATAGAATTTGAAGGTTGTATTTAATATATTTTAGAAAATATTGCACTTTTTATGTTGAGGTAGTATGGATGATGGGGTTAAAAGTGGGCCAAAGTTTAATTTTTATTTCAAATAATGTTTGTAACTATATAACATTCAAGTATACCAAAATTGAAAGTTATACCTAAAGTATTACGGACAATACGGCATTTTACAAATTTCGACTGTATGGCAGGTGGGCGTAGAAGTAGACGAATTTTCTTAATTTTTTGTTTTAAAACTGGAATTGTCTCAAAAATAACCTATGCAAAATTTCAGAGCTCTACAATGACTCCTTGTATTTAATGCCGGCGTTGTCTCACTGTGCGTTCCTGGTAGGAGTAGAAGAAAGATTGAAGACTTTCCTGAAAGCTCTATAAATTATCTAACCAATGATTTATGTTTGATTTACCTCGTTCAAAAAGTTTAGCCGCTAGAGCGTTTGCAAAGTTGAAACAAAAATGTGATTTTTCTCAAAAACCTACGTTTTTCGTGAACACTATTGCCACGTTTCTGGTAGGAGAAGACAAATTATTGAAAATTTTCCTTAAATATCTTTAAATTATCTAACCAATGCTTTATGTTTGACCCACCTAGTTCCAATAGTTTAGCCGCTAGAGCGTTTGCAAAGTTGAAACAAAAATTTGATTTTTTTCAAAAACCTACGTTTTTCGTGAACACTATTACCATGTTCCTGGTAGGAGTAAAAGAAAGATTGAAGACTTTCCTGAAAGCCCTTAAAATTATCTAACCAATGCTCTATGTTTGACTCACTTCGTTCAAATACTTTAGCCGCTAGAGTGTTCGCAATGTTGAAACAAAATATATGATTTTTCTCAAAAACCTACGTTTTTCGTGAACAATATTGCCACGTTCCTGGTAAGAGTAGAAGAAACATTGAAAACTTTCCAGAAAGCTCTTTAGATTATGTAACCACTGCTTTATGTTTGCCTCACTTCGTTCAAATAGTTTAGCCGCTAGATCGTTTGCAGAGTTGAAACAAAAATGTGATTTTTCTCAAAAACCTAAGTTTTTCGTGAACACTATTAACACGTTACTGGTAGGAGTAGAAGAATGATTGAAGACTTTCCTGAAAGCCCTTTAAATTATCTACCCATTGCTTCTTATTTGACTCACCTCGTTCAATTAGATTAGCCGCCAGAGTGTTCGCAAAGTCAAAAAAAAAAAATGAATTTTCTCAAAAACCCACTTTTTTCGTGAACACTATTGCCACGTTTCTGGTAGGAGTAGACAAATTATTGAAAATTTTCCATAAATATCTTTAAATTATCTAACCAATGCTTTATGTTTGACCCACCTAGTTCCAATAGTTTAGCCGCTAGAGCGTTTGCAAAGTTGAAACAAAAATTTGATTTTTTTCAAAAACCTACGTTTTTCGTGAACACTATTACCATGTTCCTGGTAGGAGTAAAAGAAAGATTGAAGACTTTCCTGAAAGCCCTTAAAATTATCTAACCAATGCTCTATGTTTGACTCACTTCGTTCAAATAGTTTAGCCGCTAGAGCGTTTGAAAAGTTGAAACAAAAATGTGTTTTTTCTCAAAAACCTACGTTTTTCGTGAACACTATTGCCACGTTCCTCGTAGGAGCAAAGAAAAGATTGAAGACTTTCCCGAAAGCTCTATAAATTATCTAAGCAAGGCTTTATGTTTGATTTACCTCGTTCAAATAGCTTAGCCGCTAGAGCGTTTGCAAAGTTGAAAAAAATGTGATTTTTCTCAAAAACCTACTTTTTCGTGAACGCTATTACCACATTCCTGGCAAGAGCAGAAGAATGATTGAAGACTTTCCTGAAAACTCTTTAAAATATCTAACCAATGCTTTATGTTTGATTTATCTCGTTCCAATAGTTTAGCCGCTGGAGCGTTTAGAAAGCTGAAACAAAAATATGATTTTTCTCAAAAACCTATTACTATTAACATGTTACTGGCAGGAGTAGAATAATGATTGAAGACTTTACTGAAAGCTCTTTAATTTTTCTAACCAATTCCTTAAGTTTGACTTACCTCGTTCCAATAGTTTAGCCGCTAGAGCGTTTGCAAAGTTGAAACAAAAATGTGATTTTTCTCAAAAACCTACGTTTTCGTGAACACTATTACTACGTTCCTGGCAAGAGTAGAAGAATGACTGAAGACTTTCCTGAAAACTCTTTAAATTATCTAAACAATGCTTTATGTTTGATTTACCTCGTTCCAATAGTTTAGCCGCTAGAGCGTTTGCAAGCTTGAAACAAAATATATGATTTTTCTCAAAAACCTACGTACTATTAACACGTTACTGGTAGGAGTAGAAGAATGATTGAAGACTTTCCTGAAAGCTCTTAAAATTATCTAACCAATTCTTTATGTTTGACTCAATTCGTTCAAATAGTTTAGCCGCTAGAGCGTTTGAAAAGTTGAAACAAAAATGTGTTTTTTCTCAAAAACCTACGTTATCTAAACTATTACCACGCTCCTGGTAGGAGTAGAAGAAAGATTGAAGACTTTCGTGAAGCGCTTTAAATTATCTGACCAACGCTTTATGTTTGACTCACTTCGTTCAAATAGTTTAGCCACTAGAGCGTTTGAAATGTTGCAACAAAAATGTGATTTTTCTCAAAAACCTACGTTTTTCGTGACCATTACCGTTCTATTTAGAGAAGAAAGATTGAAGACTTTCTGAAAGCGCTTTTATCTAACCAATGCGTTTATGTTGATTCACTTCGTTCAAATAGTTAGCCGCTAGAGCGTTTGAAAGTTGAAAAAAATGTGATTTTTCTCAAAAACCTACTTTTTCGTGAAACTATTACCACGTTCCTGTTTAGAGTAGAAGTAATGATTGAAGACTTTCTGAAACTCTTTAAACTATCTAACCAATGCTTTATGTTTGATTTATCTCGTTCCAATAGTTAGCCGCTGGAGCGTTTAGAAAGTTGAAACAAAAAATTGATTTTTCTCAAAAACCTATGTACTATTAACATGTTACTGGCAGGAGTAGAATAATGATTGAAGACTTTACTGAAAGCTCTTTAATTTATCTAACCAATTCTTAAGTTTGACTTACCTCGTTCCAATAGTTTAGCCGCTAGAGCGTTTGCAAAGTTGAAACAAAAATGTGATTTTTCTCAAAAACCTATTTTTCGTGAACACTATTACACGTTCCTGGCAAGAGTAGAAGAATGACTGAAGACTTCCCTGAAAACTCTTTAAATTATCTAAACAATGCTTTATGTTTGATTTACCTCGTTCCAATAGTTTAGCCGCTAGAGCGTTTGCAAACTTGAATCAAAATATATGATTTTTCTCAAAAACCTACGTACTATTAACACGTTACTGGTAGGAGTAGAAGAATGATTGAAGACTTTCCTGAAAGCTCTTAAAATTATCTAACCAATTCTTTATGTTTGACTCAATTCGTTCAAATAGTTTAGCCGCTAGAGCGTTTGAAAAGTTGAAACAAAAATGTGTTTTTTCTCAAAAACCTACGTTTATCGTGAACACTATTACCACGCTCCTGGTAGGAGTAGAAGAAAGATTGAAGACTTTCGTGAAAGCGCTTTAAATTATCTGACCAACGCTTTATGTTTGACTCACTTCGTTCAAATATTTTAGCCACTAGAGCGTTTGAAATGTTGCAACAAAAATGTGATTTTTCTCAAAAACCTACGTTTTTCGTGAACACTATTACCACGTTCCTGATAGGAGTAAAGGAAAGATTAAAGACTTTTCTGAAAGCTCTTTAAATTATCTAACCAATGCTTTATGTTTGATTTACCTCGTTCCAATAGCTTAGCCGCTAGAGCGTTAGCAATGTGAAAAAAAATGTGACTATTGCCAAGCCCCTGGTAGCAGTAGTCGAAAGATTAAAGACTTTCCTGAAAGCACTTTAAATTCTCTAACCAATGCTTTTCATTTAACTCACCTCGTTCAAACAGTCAAGCCGCTAGAGCGTGTGCAAAGCTGAAACAAAAATTTGATTTTTCTCAAAAACCTACGTTTTTCGTGAACACTATTACCACGCCGCTAAAGCGTGTGCAAAGTTGAAAAAAAGATTTAATTTTTTCCCAAAAGCCTACGTTTTTTGTGAACACTATTACCACGTTCCTGGTAGGAGTGAAGAAAGATTGAAAACTTTCCTGAAAGATTTTAAATTATCTAACCAACGCTTTAAGTCTGATTTACCTCGTTCAAAAAGTTTAGCCGCTAGAGCGTTTGCAAAGTTGAAACAAAATATATGATTTTTCTTAAAAACCTACGTTTTTCGTGAACACGTAATGGTAGGAGTAGAAGAAAGATTGAAGACTTTACTGAAAGCTCTTTAAATTATTTAACCAATGCTTTATGTTTGATTTACCTCACAAAAATGTGACTATTGCCAAGCCCCTGGTAGGAGTAGACGAAAGATTGAAGGCTACAAATTATCTAACCAATGCTTTATGCTTGACTCACCTCGTTCAATTAGTTTAGCCGCTAGAGTGTTCGCAATGTTGAAACAAAATATATGATTTTTCTCAAAAACCTACGTTTTTCGTGAACAATATTGCCACGTTCCTGGTAAGAGTAGAAGAAACATTGAAAACTTTCCAGAAAGCTCTTTAAATTATGTAACCAATGCTTTATGTTTGCCTCACTTCGTTCAAATAGTTTAGCCGCTAGAGCGTTTGCAAAGTTGAAACCAAAATGTGATTTTTCTCAAAAACCTACGTGCTATTAACACGTTACTGGTAGGAGTAGAGGAATGATTGAAGACTTTCCTGAAAGCGTTTAAATTATCTAACCAATTTCTTATGTTTGACCCACCTCGTTCCAATAGTTTAGCCGCTAGACCGTTAGCAAATTTGAAACAAAAATGTGACTATTGCCAAGCCCCTGGTAGGAGTAGACGAAAGATTGAAGGCTACAAATTGTCTAACCAATGCTTTATGCTTGACTCACCTCGTTCAATTAGTTTAGCCGCTAGAGTGTTCGCAATGTTGAAACAAAATATATGATTTTTCTCAAAAACCTACGTTTTTCGTGAACAATATTGCCACGTTCCTGGTAAGAGTAGAAGAAACATTGAAAACTTTCCAGAAAGCTCTTTAGATTATGTAACCACTGCTTTATGTTTGCCTCACTTCGTTCAAATAGTTTAGCCGCTAGATCGTTTGCAGAGTTGAAACAAAAATGTGATTTTTCTCAAAACCCTAAGTTTTTCGTGAACACTATTAACACGTTACTGGTAGGAGTAGAAGAATGATTGAAGACTTTCCTGAAAGCCCTTTAAATTATCTACCCATTGCTTCTCATTTGACTCACCTCGTTCAATTAGATTAGCCGCCAGAGTGTTCGCAAAGTCAAAAAAAAATATGAATTTTCTCAAAAACCCACTTTTTTCGTGAACACTATTGCCACGTTTCTGGTAGGAGTAGACAAATTATTGAAGATTTTCCTTAAATATCTTTAAATTATCTAACCAATGCTTTATGTTTGACCCACCTAGTTCCAATAGTTTAGCCGCTAGAGCGTTAGCAAAGGTGGAACAAAAATGTGATTTTTCTCAAAAACCTAAGTTTTTCGTGAACACTATTACCACGTTCCTGGCATGAGTAAAAGAAAGATTGAAGACGTTCCTGAAAGCTCTTTAAAGTATGTAACCAATGCTTTATGTTTGATTTACCTCGTTCCAATAGTTTCGCCGCTAGAGCGTTTGAAATGTTGAAACAAAATATATGATTTTTCTCAAAAACCTACGTTTTTCGTGAACACTATTAACACGTTACTGGTAGGAGTAGAAGAATGATTGAAGACTTTCCTGAAAGCCCTTTAAATTATCTAAGCAACGCTTTATGTTTGACTCACCACGTTGTTTCAAACAGTTAAGCCGCAAAAGCGTTTGCAAAGTTGAAATAAAAAGTGATTTTTCTCAAAAACCTACGTAATATTAACACGTTACTGGAAGGAGTAGAATAACGATTGAAGATTTTACTGAAAGCTTTTAAATTATCTAACCAATGCCTTATGTTTGACTTACCTCGTTCCAATAGTTTAGCCGCTAGAGCGTTTGAAATGTTGAAACAAAATATAGGATTTTTCTCAAAAACCTACGTAATATTAACACGTTACTGGTAGGAGTAGAATAACGATTGAAGACTTTACTGAAAGCTCTTTAAATTATCTAACCAATGCTTTATGTTTGATTTACCTCGTTCCAATAGTTTATCCGGAAGATCGTTTGCAAAGTTGAAACGAAATATGTGATTTTTCTTAAAAACCTACTTACTATTAACACGTTACTGGTAGGAGTAGAGGAATGATTGAAGACTTTCCTGAAAGCTTTTAAATTATCTAACCAATTCCTTATGTTTGACCCACCTCGTTCCAATAGTTTAGCCGCTAGACCGTTAGCAAATTTGAAACAAAAATGTGACTATTGCCAAGCCCCTGGTAGGAGTAGACGAAAGATTGAAGGCTACAAATTATCTAACCAATGCTTTATGCTTGACTCACCTCGTTCAATTAGTTTAGCCGCTAGAGTGTTCGCAATGTTGAAACAAATAAGTGATTTTTCTCAAAAACCTACTTTTTCGTGAACACTATTGCCACGTTCCTGGTAGGAGTAGAAGAATCATTGAAGATTTTTCTTAAAGATCTTTAAATAATCGAACCAATGCCTTATGTTTGATTTACCTCGTTCCAATAGTTTAGCCGCTAGAGCCTTTGCAAAGTTGAAACAAAATATATGATTTTTCTTAAAAACCTACGTTTTTCGTGAACACTATTGCCACGTTCCTGGTAGGAGAATCATTGAAGATTTTCCTTAAAGATCTTCAAGTTATCAAACCAATGCTTTATGTTTGATTTACCTCGTTCCAATAGTTTAGCCGCTAGAGCGTTTGAAATGTTGAAACAAAATATGTGATTTTTCTCAAAAACCTACGTTTTTCGTGAACACTATTACCACGTTCCTGGCAAGAGTAGAAGAATGATTGAAGACCTCCCTGAAAACTCTTTAAATTATCTAACCAATGCTTTATGTTTGATTTACCTCGTTCCAATAGTTTAGCCGCTTGAGCGTTTGCAAAGTTGAAACAAAATATATGATTTTTCTGAAAAACCTACGTTTTTCGTGAACACTATTAAAACGTTACTGGTAGGAGTAGAATAACGATTGACGACTTTACTGAAAGCTCTTTAAATTATCTAATCAATGCCTTATGTTTGATTTACCTCGTTCCAATAGTTTAGCCGCTAGAGCGTTTGCAAAGTTTAAACAAAAATGTGATTTTTCTCAAAAACCTACGTTTTTCGTGAACACTATTACCACGTTCCTGGCAAGAGTAGAAGAATGATTGAAGACCTCCCTGAAAACTCTTTAAATTATCTAACCAATGCTTTATGTTTGATTTACCTCGTTCCAATAGTTTAGCCGCTTGAGCGTTTGCAAAGTTGAAACAAAATATATGATTTTTCTGAAAAACCTACGTTTTTCGTGAACACTATTACCAGGTTCCTGGCATGAGTAAAAGAAAGACTGAATACGTTCCTAGCCGTTAGAGCGTTTGCAAAGTTGAAACAAAAATGTGATTTTTCTCAAAACCCTACGTTTTTCGTGAACACTATTAACACGTTACTGGTAGGAGTAGAAGAATGAATGAAGACTTTCCTGAAAGCCCTTTAAATTATCTTACCATTGCTTTTTATTTGACTTACCTCGTTCCAATAGTTTAGCCACTAGAGCGTTTGCAAAGTTGAAACAAAATATATGATTTTTCTCAAAAACCTACGTTTTTCGTGAACACTATTACCAGGTTCCTGGCATGAGTAAAAGAAAGACTGAATACGTTCCTAGCCGTTAGAGCGTTTGCAAAGTTGAAACAAAAATGTGATTTTTCTCAAAAACCTACGTTTTTCGAGAACACTATTAACACTTTCCTGGCATGAGTAAAAGAAAGATTGAAGACGTTCCTGAAATCTCTTTAAAGTATCTAACCAATGCCTTATGTTTGATTTACTTCGTTCCAATAGTTTAGCCGCCAGAGCGTTTGCAAAGTTGAAATAAAAATGTGCTTTTTCTCAAAAACCTACGTTTTTCGTGAACACTATTACCACTTTCCTGGCATGAGTAAAAGAAAGATTGAAGACGTTCCTGAAATCTCTTTAAAGTATCTAGCCAATGCCTTATGTTTGATTTACTTCGTTCCAATAGTTTAGCCGCCAGAGCGTTTGCAAAGTTGAAATAAAAATGTGCTTTTTCTCAAAAACCTACGTTTTTCGTGAACACTATTGCCATGTTCCTAGTAGAAGTAGAAGAAAGATTGAATACTTTCCTGAAAGCTCTTTAAATTATCTTACCATTGCTTTATGTTTGATTTACCTCGTTCAAATAGTTTAGCCGCAAGAGCGTTTACTTTTTCGTGAACACTTTTGCCACGTTCCTGGTAGGAGTAGACAAATTATTGAAGATTTTCCTCAAACATCTTTAAATTATCTAACCAATGCTTTATGTTAGACCCATCTAGTTCCAATAGTTTAGCCGCTAGAGCGTTAGCAAAGGTGAAACAAAAATATGATTTTTCTCAAAAACCTACGTTTTTCATCAACACTATTACCACGTTCCTGGTAGGAGTAGAAGAAAGATGGAAGGCTTTGCTGAAAGCACTGAAAACTTTCTAACCAATGCTTTTTATTTAACTCACCTCGTTCAAATAGTTTAGCCGCTAGAGCGTTTCTCAAAACCTACGTTTTTCGTGAACACTATTGCCACGTTACTGGCAAGAGTAGAAGAATGATTTTAGACTTTCCTGAAAACTCTTCAAATTATCTAAACAATGCTTTATGTTTACTCTCTTCGTTCAAACAGTTTAGCCGCTAGAGCGTTTGCAAAGTTGAATCAAAATATATGATTTTTTCAAAAACCTTTGTTTTTCTGGAACACTTATGCCAAGTTCCTGGTAAGAGTAGAAGAAAGATTGAAGATTTTCCTGAAAGCCCTTTAAATTATCTTACCAACGCTTTATGTTTGACTTACTCCGTTCAAAGAGTTTAGCCGCTAGAGCGTTTGCAAAGTTGAAACAAAAATGTGTTTTTTCTCAAAACCTACGTTTTTTCGTGAACACAATTAACACGTTCCTGGTAGGAGTAGAAGAAAGATTGAGGGCTTTCCTGAAAGCCCTTTAAATTATCTAAAAAACGCTTTATGTTTGTTTTACTTCGTACAAACAGTTTAGCCGCTAGGGCGTTTGCAAAGTTGAAACAAAAATTTGATTTTTCTCAAAAACCTCCGTTTTTTGTGAAAACTATCACCACGTTCCTGGTAGGAGTAAAAGAAAGATTGAAGACTTTCTTTAAAGCTCTTTAATTTATCTAACCAATATTTTATGTTTGATTTACCACGTTCCAATAGTTTAGCCGCTAGAGCGTTTGCAAAGTTGAAACAAAAATTTGATTTTTCTCAGAAACCTACGTTTTTCGTGAACAATATTAACACGTTACTGGTAGGAGTAGAGACATGATTGAAGACTTTCCTGAAAGCTTTTAAATTATCCAACCAATTCATTATGTTTGACCCACCGCGTTCCAATAGTTTAGCCACGAGAGCGTTAGCAAATTTGAAACAAAAATGTGACTATTGCCAAGCCCCTGGTAGGAGTAGACCAAAGGTTGATGGCTTTCCAGAGAGCTCTTTAAATTATCTAACCAATGCTTTATGTTTGACTTACCTCGTTATAATAGTTTAACCGTAGGAGCGTTTGCAAAGTTGAAACAAAAATGTGACTATTGTAAAGCCCCTGCTAGGAGTAGACCAAAGTTTGAAGGCTTTTCTGAGAGCTCTTTAAATTATCTAACCAACGCTTTATGTTGGATTTACCTCGTTGTAATATGTTAGCCGCTAGAGCGAGTGCAAAGATGAAACAAAATATATGATTTTTCTCAAAAACCAACGTTTTTCGTGAACACTATTAACTCGTTACTGGCAGGAGTTGAATAATGATTGAAGACTTTCCTGACAGCTCTTTAAATTATTTAACCAATGCTTTGTGTTTGACCCACCTCGTTCCAATAGTTTAGTCGCTAGAGCGTTAGCAAAGTTGAAACAAAAATGTGACTATTGCCAAGCCCCTGGTAGGAGTAGACGAAAGATTGAAGGCTTTCTGAGAGCTCTTTAAATTATCTAACCAATGCTTTAAGTTTATTTACCTGTTTCCAATAGCTTAGCCGCAAGAGCGTTTGCAAAGTTGAAATAAAAATGTGCTTTTTCTCAAAAACCTTTTTTTTTCGTGAACAACATTGCCACGTTCCTGGTAGGAGTAGAAGAAAGATTGAAGATTTTCCTTAAACATCTTTAAATTATCTAACCAATGCTTTATGTTTGACCCACCTTGTTCCAATAGGTTAGCCGCTAGTTAACGACATAGCCTCGCTCCGGGTCACACACACTCACATACATCTTATCTCCTAATATACATTCCGAACAAAGGCGAACTATGTATGTAAACCGATAGAACTCGCTTTGACATGCACTATCAGTCGAACAATAGAAATGAACGTGCATTATCTAGAAAGGCATTCTCAACATGTAAACAACAAACATCTGGCAATGGAATAATCCACTGCGATAACCAACTCCGCATCTCAAGTAATAGCAAGATAGCAGATATCGAATTACGACAAAGAAGTCGCATGCAGATAACAGCAGCCGCATTTCATTAGTATAAATAGCTGTAAGATCTTATATTAAAAATTAGTTCTTAAGAATATCAATAAAGGCACGCATTTCGGCGTATAAGTAAAATTGTTTAAATTCTTGAACTCATATCGTGTAAACGATATTAACTGGGGGCTCAACCAGTCTGTAAGCCATCTCTATCCATTGAATAAAACGATAGAAAAAATTCCACGGGAAGTAGGACTTCCAGCACTAGATCTTTGAAAAAGGTGCTTAAAATTGAACAAAGATAAAATTAATATTCCTGCAAAATCTGGAAAAGAATAACGGATAAGTCTTGATATATAGATAAAACAGTCAAGCAACGTTATATCAACGGATATCCCAACACGCTAGAATCTCAAAAAAGGAGACAAAAGCCGTTCAATTTGCGTCGTCCCCTATTGAACACCGACGTCAAGATGACAACACAAGAAATCGCAAGCTTGAGAGCACAAATCGCTGCTCTGACCACAACGCTCACTGAAACTCAACAAAGATTGAATTCGTTGGAAACCCACGCAACACCTAACGTCACAGTCACAAACCAATACCAGGACTGTACACCAAACATCACAGATGATTCACAAATAAACTTAGAAATATTCAAAACCTTTCCAGTCTTCACAGGCGATATGAACCATTATAGGTCATGGAGAAAACGCGCCTGGACGCACATGGAAAACATCAAGAATTACGCTACTACACCCATGTACTACACGGCACTCTCGATTGTACATTCCAAAATTCAAGGAGAGGCGGCCGATATTTTAATAAACCACAACACCAAATTCAACTTTTATTCCATAATAAACCGTCTCGATTATACTTATGCGGACCAGAGACCTCTGTATGTTTTGCTCGAAGGAATGAAAAGAATAAAGCAAGGAAAAAGGACTCTGGCAGAGTTCCATTCCGAAGTCAGCAAGTCACTTAATCTTGCACTCACTAAAGTTGAGATGGATAATCATGGACCAGGAAATCCATCAGCTATGATTGAATATGCAAACCAGGAAGCTGTGAGGACATTCATTCTCGGTCTAAACAGCAAATATACCAGCGGCACCCTCTACAGTCACAATCCGAAGGACTTAGAAACCGCTTACGCTATCGCGAGTACGATATACCACGATAATATAAACTCACAATTCGACGTTCCGCAATACAATCAGCAGAGACAATATAATACATCACAGTACCAAAACTCAAGCAGAAGACATTACGAGGAGCCACAAAGGTACAAACCTAACGTACAGGTGCAATACAATCAGACAGCACCCCGGCAACAGCATCAACCAATGGACGTAGATTCATCACAACAATACACGAGATCCGCAAATCCCAATAGGGATCATTCCAAACCACAACAAAACAGCTATAACCGTCAATTACAAGGGCTACCTCCAAATAATCAATTTCGCGGTAACCCTCAAAAAAGAGAACGAAATCCTTCATCTCATAATTCCCACGTACAACAGAAATGTCAACGTGTAAACCAGACACGCGACGAAGAACTACAATCGCTTACACCAGAATACGAGAACGATGATTACGAAACAGGCAGCGCTTTTTTAGGCGCATGAACGATTTGCCGTGTCTGCAACGCCACTGCAGGGATACAGGCAAACTTATTAACATCCTGATTGATACTGGAGCAACAAACAACTATATAAGTACAAAATGTAACTTAGGTAAGTCTATTCAAATTAAACCTGTAAAAGTGAAAACTCTTCATGGTTACTCAATAACCAAATCAAAAAAAATAATTACATTGTTAGAACATAATCTCACATTTTTTGAAACTGATGCATTAAAAGAATTCGATATGCTTCTGGGTGAACAGGGTCTTAGGAAAATTAAAGCAGAAATCAACCTTTTCGAGTACACGCTCAGTTATAAATATAGGGCCAAGAAAGAAAGTGAATCTATGCAAAAAATAAATTATACGGTTAATAGTGAAAAATATAGAGCAGAAATCGAAGAAATTATGCAAAGAAATGAAGACACAAATGAAGTGCTACCATATACTACCACGGTACAAGCTACCATTAGAACGAAATCCGAAGATCCTATTTGGACCAAGCAATATCCGTACCCTATGTCGGATAGCGATTTCATTAACAAAGAAATTAACAAACTTTTAGAAAATGAAATAATTCAACCCAGCAAAAGTCCGTTTAACTCTCCCATTTGGACAGTCGCAAAAAAAGGTACCGATGAACAAGGGAAACCTAAGCGCAGAATGGTCGTAGACTTTCAGAAACTTAACAATCAAACTGTTACAGATAGATACCCCATACCTGATGTGGCTATGACCATACAAAATTTAGGAAACGCAAAAGTATTTTCAACTCTAGACTTAGAGTCTGGTTTCCATCAGATCCTTATTAATAAATCAGACAGGGAAAAAACGGCTTTTAGTGTAAATGGAGCTAAATACGAATTTCTTCGTATGCCATTCGGCCTGAAAAACGCCCCATCTATTTTTCAAAGATGCGTGGATGATATCCTTAGACCATATATCGGGAAGTTCGCGTACGGCTATATAGACGATGTTCTCATTTATTCTTCCTCTCCTGAAGAACATATCGAACACATCCGCATAATCATAAATGCCCTTCACCAGGCCAATATGAAAATCTCTAACGAAAAATCTCACTTTTTCAAAGACTCTGTTGAATACTTAGGGCATATAATTAAATACAACAAGATTACAGTTGACCCACCAAAAAACGACTATTAAAAATTTCCCTATTCCTACAACACTGAAGGAACTCAGATCCTTCCCAGGTCTCGCAAGTTACTATAGAAAATTTATAAAGAATTTTGCAGCCATCGTCAAACCACTAACTACGTTCCTCAGAGGAGAGAACGGTGGCATATCAAAGAATCAAAGTGCAAAAATAAAAATCACTTTAGACGAACCTGCACTAAAAGCACTGAACATAATAAAAGAAGAACTACAAGCCCAGGTCGAACTCTTCCAACCAAATTTTAACAAACCTTTCGAATTAACCACAGATGCTAGCAATTACGCTATAGGAGCCGTATTATCACAAAACCAAAAACCCATATCATTTATTTCACGAACGCTCAGTGAAACAGAACAGAATTACTCCACAAATGAGAAAGAGTTACTCGCAATTGTATGGTCACTACAGAAACTACGCAACTACTTGTATGGTATAGCAGATTTAACAATATACACCGACCATCAATCTCTAATATTCTCCATATCAGAAAAAAACCCCAATACAAAATTAAAAAGATGGAAAAATTTCATTGAAGAATATGGTGCAAAAATCGTTTACAAACCCGGACATCAGAACGTGGTCGCTGATGCCCTTTCTCGTCAGCAAATAAACAACACTTTAAATTCTGATGACTCCCAACATTCAGCACAAAGCTCACCAACACAAAGACTCAAACGAGTAAAAAAACCAGTAAACTCCTTTAGAAACCAAATTATTGTAAAACGGTCAGATCAGAACCCCATCGAAATATTCTCACAAAACATATTTTCTAACAGCCGACACACGATCTTTTTTAATACGAAAACTGTATTACTAGATAGACTAAAAAATGTAATTAGACCAAAGATAACTAATGCTATACAAATAGACGAGCAAATGTTATTTTACCTCGAAAATGACATTATCAACACATTTCCAACTGTATCGATTGTACTAGCGCAAAAATTGGTGGACGATATTACCGAAACCGAACAACAAGAACAGATCATACAAGACACACACAGACGTGCTCACAGAAACTACAAAAACAACGCACAGGAAATCTCGCTCAGATACTACTGGCCAAACATACGTGACGCTTGTAAAAAAGAAGTACAAAACTGCGAAATCTGCCTCACAAACAAGTATGAACGCCGACCAAATAAACAACCAATAGGATCAGCACCGATACCGAACAAAGTAGGCGAATACATACACTTAGACTTATTTTTTATGAGCAACAATATGTACATTAGTTCAACCGACAAACATTCCAAATTCTGCCATTTGAGACAAATACCATCAAAAAAAGACACATACAAATATGTTGACGAGATACTGTCACAAATATACCCAAACGCAAAGTTTGTAATGACTGATAACGAGTCAACATTTACTGGCATATGTGCACAACAAATATACAAGCGATTACAAATAACGCATACCAAAACTCCAGCCTATCATTCGACAACAAACGGTCAAGTTGAAAGAACGCATAGCACAATTATCGAACTCACAAAAGTTTTAGCGCATCAACACAGTTCGGCTCCTGACGATCAGATATTTGAAGCAGTCCGACAGTACAACAAAACAATCCATTCGGTAACCAACCACAAACCCGAGGACGTGTTTTTCAATCAAAGGGAATATCCTGGCATCAAAGAGCGTCTTCAACAAAACCAGCAGAGAGTTTTGCGATACCATAACCGTAATCGGAAACAGCTCAAATACAAAGAAGGAGAGGTAATATATTCAAAAACGCATAGACGAAACAAATACGTGAAACATATAGTAAAAAAAGACAACGGAGAAACAATAACGACCAATAAAAAAGTAATTATCCATAAAGACAATATCAGAGCAAAAGCATGTACGGAATAGTATTTACCTTACTTTTCTCTATCGCACTTTGCGACAATATTATAGATTTAAGCCATAGGAAATATGTACTAGTAGAAACTGATCCTGTTTACATTTATCAGGATACAGCTTTCTTGTATCACATATCCAATCTCTCAAAAATATTGGCGCCATACGAAAGTATAATGAAATCATCATTCAATCTAGAAGACCAACCCCAAACTCAAATTTTAGTAAACAAAATCGAAACTCTGAAAACTCAACTCATTCCCAATATTTATAGATCCAAAAGATCACTTAACTTTCTTGGTTCCATGTTAAAATTCATCACGGGCACACCAGACCACGATGACCTTGTGGAAATAAAAACTTCACTTAATTTGCTAATAGAGAATAATAATAAGCAAAAATTAATTAATTCACAGTTCGAAAGAATACTCGAAAGCCTTGATCCCAAAGCAATAACCGAAAACATTGTTATATCAGAAGTTTATAATGAACTCAAATCAATAACTAAAACTATAAATTTTGCAAAAACTAATAATTTCTATTCTGGCACATTAAATTTGAAAGACGTGTACGATTTAATAAACCATGAAAAGTTAGATCTTCCAATAATTAATATATTAGAATATGCCGACATTCATATATGTTACCTACAACAAACAATTATAACAATATACAAATATCCTATCCTTGAAACTAAATGTAGCTTATTTAATGTATATCCTTTAGCATATAAGCATGGTAAAATTAATTTAGACCCTAAGATCGCAAAGTGTAACGATTATCAAAGAATATCTAAATGTAGAAATTATATGGGTAACTTTATTTGTAAATCAGAACCCGCTGACAATTGTACTATAAAAATATTAGAAGACAAAACAGCACAATGCGAAACAACCCACGAAAATAATGCTCCACTTCGCATCCTAGAGAATGGATACATTTTGACAGATTACCAGCATACTTGGAACAACATGCATATCTCAGGCCCTAAATTGATACACTTCAATGAATCCATGAACATCGATAACATGACATATTACAATCATCAAAGACAACTCAGAGAAATAATACACAATCAACACAACGAAAAACTTGAAATACTCCGTATCCTTTCTTCAAACTCAATATAAAAATTCAGCAATATCCAAACACTCTCAACATTTTTGATACCTATTGTAGAAAATCCAGTACATTTTACGTTCTTCATCATAATAGGATTCCTTACTTTAGTAGTCACCACTTACGGTATGGTACACCTCTGCCGATATCGCGTAAATAGAAGAATGCTTCACAGACAAAGGCAAATTGACGAAATATACGAAGTCGAATTGAATCGTCTTCAACAACAACAATCTGTAGCAGCATAGCGAGGACGCTCCGTTTTAAGAAGGAGGGGAGTTAACGACATAGCCTCGCTCCGGGTCACACACACTCACATACATCTTATCTCCTAATATACATTCCGAACAAAGGCGAACTATGTATGTAAACCGATAGAACTCGCTTTGACATGCACTATCAGTCGAACAATAGAAATGAACATGCATTATCTAGAAAGGCATTCTCAACACGTAAACAACAAACATCTGGCAATGGAATAATCCACTGCGATAACCAACTCCGCATCTCAAGTAATAGCAAGATAGCAGATATCGAATTACGACAAAGAAGTCGCATGCAGATAACAGCAGCCGCATTTCATTAGTATAAATAGCTGTAAGATCTTATATTAAAAATTAGTTCTTAAGAATATCAATAAAGGCACGCATTTCGGCGTATAAATAAAATTGTTTAAATTCTTGAACTCATATCGTGTAAACGATATTAACTCGCTAGAGCGTTAGCAAAGGTGAAACAAAAATATGATTTTTCTCAAAAATCTACGTTTTTCCTCAACACTATTACCACGTTCATGGTAGGAGTAGAAGAAAAATTGAAGGCTTTGCTGAAAGCTCTTAAAACTATCTAACCAATGCTTTTCATTTAACTCACCTCTTTCAAATAGTTTAGCCGCTAGACCGTTTGCAAAGTTGAAACAAAAATGTGATTTTTCTCAAAACCTACGTTTTTCGTGAACACTATTGCCATGTTACTGGTAGGAGTGGCAGAATGATTGAAAACTTTCCTGAAAGCACTACAAATTATCTAACCAATGCTTTATAATTCACTCACCTCGTTCAATTAGTTTAGCCGTTAGAGTGTTCGCAATGTTGAAACAAATAAGTGATTTTTCTCAAAAACCTACTTTTTTCGTGAACACTATTGCCACGTTCCTGGTTGGAGTAGAAGAAAGATTGAAGACTTTCCTGAAAGCTTTTAAAGTATCTAACCAATGCTTTATGTTTGACCCACCTCGTTCCAATAGTTTAGCCGCTAGAGCGTAGTTGAAACAAATTATATGATTTTTCTTAAAAACCTACGTATTATTAAGACGTTACTGGTAGGAGTAGAAGAATGATTGAAGACTTTCCTGAGAGCACTACAAATTATCTAACCAATGCTTTATGTTTGACCCACCTCGTTCAAATAGTTTAGCCGCTAGAGCGTTTGAAAAGTTGAAAAAAAAAATATATGATTTATCTCAAAATCCTACGATTATCGTGAACACTATTGCCACGTTCCTGGTAAGAGTAGAAGAAAGATTGAAGACTTTCTTGAAATCCCTTTAAATTATCTAACCAACGCATTATGCTTGACTTACTTTATTCAAATAATTTAGCCGCTAGAGCGTTTGCAAAGTTGAAATAAAAATGTGCTTTTTCTCAAAAACCTACGTTTTTCGTGAACACTATAGCCACGTTCCTGGTAGGAGTAGAAGAAAGATTGAAGATTTTCCTGAAAGCCCTAGAAATTAGCTAAGCAATGCTTTATGTTTGATTTACCTCGTTCAAATAGTTGAGCCGCTAGAGCGTTTGCAAAGTTGGAAAATATATATGATTTTTCTCAAAAACCTATGTTTTTCGGGAACACTATTGCCACGTTCCTGGTAAGAGTAGACGAAAGATTGAAGGCTTTTCTGAGAGCCCTTTAAATTATCTAACCAATGCTTTATGTTTGATTTAACTCGTTATAATAGTTTAGCCGCATAAGCGTTTGCAAAGATGAAACAAAATATAGGATTTTTCTCAAAAACCTACGTTTTTCGTGAACACTGTTAACACGTTCCTGGTAGGAGTAAACGAAAAATTGAAGACTTTCCTGAAAGCTCTTTAATTTATCTAACCAATGCTTTATGTTTGATTTACCTCGTTCCAATAGTTTAGCCGCTAGAGCATTTGCAATGTTGAAACAAAAATGTGATTTTTCTCTAAACCTACGTTTTTCGTGAACACTATTGCCACGTTACTGGCAAGAGTAGAAGAATGATTTTAGACTTTCCTGAAAACTCTTCAAATTATCTAACCAATGCTTTATGTTTACTCACTTCGTTCAAACAGTTTAGCCGCTAGAGCGTTTGCAAAGTTGAATCAAAATATATGATTTTTCTCAAAAACCTATGTTTTTCTGGAACACTATTGCCACGTTCCTGGTAAGAGTAGAAGAAAGATTGAAGATTTTCCTGAAAGCCCTTTAAATTATCTTACCAACGCTTTATGTTTGACTTACTTCGTTCAAAGCGTTTAGCCGCTAGAGCGTTTGCAAAGTTGAAACAAAAATGTGTTTTTTCTCAAAACCTACGTTTTTTCGTGAACACAATTAACACGTTCCTGGTAGGAGTAGAAGAAAGATTGAAGATTTTCCTGAAAGCCCTAGAAATTAGCTAAGCAATGCTTTATGTTTGATTTACCTCGTTCAAATAGTTGAGCCGCTAGAGCGTTTGCAAAGTTGGAAAATATATATGATTTTTCTCAAAAACCTATGTTTTTCGGGAACACTATTGCCACGTTCCTGGTAAGAGTAGACGAAAGATTGAAGGCTTTTCTGAGAGCCCTTTAAATTATCTAACCAATGCTTTATGTTTGATTTAACTCGTTATAATAGTTTAGCCGCATAAGCGTTTGCAAAGATGAAACAAAATATAGGATTTTTCTCAAAAACCTACGTTTTTCGTGAACACTGTTAACACGTTCCTGGTAGGAGTAAACGAAAAATTGAAGACTTTCCTGAAAGCTCTTTAATTTATCTAACCAATGCTTTATGTTTGATTTACCTCGTTCCAATAGTTTAGCCGCTAGAGCATTTGCAATGTTGAAACAAAAATGTGATTTTTCTCTAAACCTACGTTTTTCGTGAACACTATTGCCACGTTACTGGTACGAGTAGACGAAAGATTGAAGGCTTTTCTGAGAGCCCTTTAAATTATCTAACCAATGCTTTATGTTTGATTTACTTCGTTCCAATAGTTTAGACGCTAGAGCGTTATCAAAGTTAAAAAAAAACATTGTGACTATTGCCAAGCCCCTGGTAGGAGTAGACGAAAGATTGAAGGCTTTCTGAGAGCTCTCTAAATAATCTAACCAATGCTTTATGTTTAATTTACCTGTGTTTAATAGCTTAGCCGCTAGAGCGTTTGCAAAGTTGAAAAAGATGTGATTTTTCTCAAAAACCTACGTTTTTCGTGAACACTATTAACACGTTACTGGTAGGAGTAGAAGAATGAATGAAGACTTTCATGAAAGCACTACAAATTATCTAAGCAATGCTTTATGTTTGACCTACCTCGTTCCAATAGTTTAGCCGCTAGAGCGTTTGCAAAGTTGAATCAAAATATATGATTTTTCTCAAAAACCTACGTTTCCCATGAACACTATTACCACGTTCCTGGTAGGAGTAGAAGAAAGATTGAAGACTTTCCTGAAAGCACTTAAATTATCTAACCAATGCTTTATGTTTGACTCACCTCGTTCAAATAGTTTAGCCGCTAGAGCGTTTGCAAAGTTGAAACAAAATATATGATTTTTCTCAAAAACCTACGTTTTTCTGAACACTATTACCACGTTACTGGTAGGAGTAGAAGAATGATTTAAGACTTTCCTGAAAGCTCTTCAAATTATCTAACAATGCTTTATGTTTGACTCACCTCGTTCAAATAGTTTAGCCGCTAGAGCGTTTGAAAGTTGAAAAAAAATATATGATTTTTTTAAAAACCTCGTATTATTAAGACGTTACTGGTAGGAGTAGAAGAATGATTGAAGACTTTCCTTGAGAGCACTACAAATTATCTAACCAATGCTTTATGTTTGACCCACCTCGTTCCAATAGTTTAGCCGCTAGAGCGTTAGCAAAGGTGAAACAAAAATATGATTTTTCTCAAAAACCTACGTTTTTCGTAACACTATTACCACGTTCCTGGTAGGAGTAGAAGAAAGATGGAAGGCTTTGCTTGAAAGCACTTAAAACTATCTAACCAATGCTTTTTATTTAACTCACCTCGTTCAAATAGTTTAGCGCTAGAGCGTTTGCAAATGAAACAAAAATGTGATTTTTCTCAAAACCTACGTTTTTCGTGAACACTATTGCCACGTTACTGGCAAGAGTAGAAGAATGATTTTAGACTTTCCTGAAAACTCTTCAAATTATCTAACCAATGCTTTATGTTTGATACTTCGTTCAAAAGTTAGCGCTAGAGTTTCAAAGTTAAAAAAAAACAAAAATTTTTGACTATTGCCAGTCCTGGTAAGAGTAGACGAAAGACGAAGTTTTCTGAGAGCCCTTAAATTATCTAGCCAAGCTTTATGTTGAATTTACAAAGTTTAGCCGCTAGAGCGTTTGCAAAGTTGAAAAAAAATGTGATTTTTCTAAAAAACCTACGTTTTTCGTGAACACTATTAACACGTTACTGGTAGGAGTAGAAGAAGATTGAAGACTTTCCTGAAAGCCCTTAAATTACTAACCAATGCTTTATGTTTGACTTACCTCGTTCAAATAGTTAAGCCGCTAGAGCGTTTGCAAAGTTGAAAAAAAATGTGTTTTTTTCTCAAAACCTACGTTTTTCGTGAACACTATTGCCACGTTCCTGGTAAGAGTAGAAGAAAGATTGAAGACTTTTCTGAAGCCCTTTAAATTATCTAACCAATGCTTTATGTTTGATTTACTCGTTAAATAGTTTAGCCGCTAGAGCGTTTGCAAAGTTGAAACAAAATATATGATTTTTCTCAAAAACCTACGTTTTTCGTGAACACTTTAACACGTTCCTGGTAGGAGTAAAGAAAGATTGAAGACTTTCCTGAAAGCTCTTTGAATTATCTAAGCAATGCTTTATGTTTGATTTACCTCGTTCAAATAGTTTAGCCGCTATTCAGGCTTTTTTTTACTTTTTTCGTGAACACTTTTCCCTACGTTCCTGGTAGGAGTAGAAAATTATTGAAGATTTTCCTTAAACATCTTTAAATTATCAAATCCAATGCTTTATGTTTGCCCAAACCTCGTTCCAATAGTTTAGCCGCTAGAGCGTTGCAAAGGTGAAACAAAAATATGATTTTTCTCAAAACTACGTTTTTCGAAAAACGTTCCTGGTAGGAGTAGAAAATATTGAAGATTTCCTAAACACTTAAATTATCTAACCAATGCTTTATGTTGACCACCTGTTCCAATAGTTAGCGCTAGAGCTTCAAAGTAAACAAAACTCAAAAACTACGTTTTTGTAACACTATTGCCACGTTCCTGGTAGGAGTAGAAGAAAGATTTAAGACTTTCCTGAAAGCTCTTAAATTATCTAACCAATGCTTTATGTTTGACTCACCTCGTTCAAATAGTTTAGCCGCTAGAGCGTTTGCAAAGTTGAAAAAAAATATATGATTTTTCTTAAAAACCTTTCGTACCTATTAAGACGTTACTGGTAGGAGTAGAAGAATGATTGAAGACTTTCCTGAGAGCACTACAAATTATCTAACCAATGCTTTATGTTTGACTCACCTCGTTCAAATAGTTTAGCCGCTAGAGCGTTTGAAAGTTGAAAAAAAATGTTTTTCTAAAAACCTACGTTTTTGAAAGACGTTCCTGGTAGAGTAGAAGAATGATTGAAGATTTCCTTGAAAGCCTTTAAATTATCTAACCAATGCTTTATGTTTGACCCCTCGTTCAAATAGTTTAGCCGCTAGAGCGTTTGAAAGTTGAAAAAAAATTGATTTTTCTTAAACCTACGTTTTTTGAAGACGTTACTGGTAGGAGAGAAGAATGATTGAAGGCTTTGCTGAAAGCATTTCAAATTATCTAACCAATGCTCTATGTTTGACTCACCTCGTTCAATTAGTTTAGCCGCTAGAGTGTTCGCAAGTTGAAACAAAAAGTGATTTTTCTCAAAAACCTACTTTTTCGTGAACACTATTGCCACGTTCCTGGTAAGAGTTGAAGAATTATTGAAGATTTTCCTTAAAGATCTTTAAATTATCTAACCAATGCTTTATGTTTGATTTACCTCGTTCCAATAGTTTAGCCGCTAGAGCGTTTGCAAAGTTGAAACAAAATATGATTTTTCTTAAAAACCTGCGTCTTATAACACGTTACTGGTAGGAGTAGAAGAATGATTGAAGACTTTCCTGAAAGCACTACAAATTATCTAACCAATGCTTTATGTTTGACTACCTCGTTCAATAGTTTAGCCGCTAGAGCGTTTGCAAAGTTGAAACAAAATATGTGATTTTTCTCAAAAACCTACGTTTTTCGTGAACACTATTGCCACGTTCCTGGTAGGAGTAGAAGAAGATTGAAGACTTTCCTGAAAGCTCTTTAAATTATCTAACCAATGCTTTATGTTTGACTCACCTCGTTCCAATAGTTTAGCCGCTAGAGCGTTTGCAAAGTTGAAAAAAAATATATGATTTTTCTTAAAAACCTCGTATTATTAAGACGTTACTGGTAGGAGTAGAAGAATGATTGAAGACTTTCCTGAGAGCACTACAAATTATCTAACAATGCTTTATGTTTGACCCACCTCGTTCCAATAGTTTAGCCGCTAGAGCGTTTAATTTTTTTTAAACACTTTTGACTACCGTTCCTGGTTGGAGTAGAAGAAAGATTGAAGACTTTCCTGAAACTTTAAATATCTAACAATGCTTATGTTTGACCCACCTCGTTCCAATAGTTTAGCCGCTAGAGTGTTTGAAAGTTGAAAAAAAATATGATTTTTTTCAAAAGCGTTTTATTTACCGTCCAAGTAGCGCAGAGCTTAATACAAATTTTTTTCTCAACCTAGTTTTCGAACACATTGCAGTTCTGGAAGAGTAGAGAAATTAAGATTTCTGAAACCCTTTAAATTATCTAACCAAGCTATGTTTGATACTTCTTCAATTAGCGCTAGAGTTTCAAAGTTAAAAAAAACAATGTACATTATCCTGGTAGGAGTGAGAAAGATGAAGTTTCTGAAGCTAAATTCTACAATGCTTTATGTGATTACCTGTAATAGTTACCGCTAGAGGTGCAAAGTTGAAAAATTATTTTTTCAAACTATTTTTCGTAACACTATTCACGTCTGGTAGAGTGAAGAATGAAGTTTCCTAAACCCTTTAAATTTCTACCATGCTTTTTTGATTACTCGTTAAAGTAGCCCAGAGCGTTTGCAAAGTTGAAAAAAAATTACTATGGACAACCCTGGTAGGAGTAGAAATTGAAGTTTCCTGAAACCTTTAAATTATTAACCATGCTTTATGTTTGACTACTCGTAAATAGTTTAGCCGCTAGGGTTTGCAGTTAAACAAATGATTTTTCTAAACCTACGTACATTGAGTTCTGGTAGGAGTAAAGAGTTAAGTTTCCTAAAGCCTTAATTATTAACAATGCTTTATGTTTGATTTACCTCGTTCAATGTTAGCCGCTAAGCGTTATTTTCTAAACTTTTTACGTTCTGGTAGAGAGAAAATATTGAAGATTTCTTAAACCTTTAATTATCTACCAATGCTTTATGTTGACACCTGTTCCAATAGTTAGCCGCTAGAGTTCAAAGTAAAAAAAAAAAAAAATGTGACTATTCCAGTCCTGGTGGAGTAGAAGAAAGAGACTTAAATATCTAACCAATGCTTTTTAACTACCTAAAACTACGTTTTTGTGAAACTATTACGTTACTGGAGAGTGAAGAATGATTTAGACTTTCCTGAACCTAAATTATCTAACCATGCTTTTTTTGACTACTCGTTCAAAAGTTTAGCCCTAGAGCGTTTGAAAGTTGAAAAAAATTGTTTTTCTAAAAACCTACGTTTTAAACTTACTGGTAGAGAGAAGAAGATTGAAGACTTTCCTGAAGCCTAAATTATCTAACAATGCTTTATGTTTGACACCTCGTTCAATATTTACCGCTAGAGCGTTTGCAAAGTAACAAAAATTGATTTTTCTCAAAACCTACGTTTTAAACGTTCTGGTAGAGTAGAGAAATAAGCTTTCTGAAAGCTTAAATATCTAACCAATGCTTTTTACTCGTTCAATAGTTTAGCCGCTAGAGTTTCTAAAAACTGTACTATTGCCAGTCCTGGAGAGTAGAAGAAGAGACTTTCTGAACTCTAAATTATCTAACCAATGCTTTATTTATACCTGTTAAAAGTTTAGCCGCTAGAGCGTTTGCAAAGTTGAAAAATTGACTATTTCCAACCCTGTAGAGTAGAAGAAGATGAAGATTTCCTGAAAGCCCTTTAAATTATCTTACCAAGCTTTTTTGACTTACTCGTTCAAGTTTAGCCCTAGGGTTTGCAAAGTTGAAAAAAAAGTGTTTTTCTCAAAACCTACGTTTTTAAACGTTCCTGGTAGGAGTAGAAGAAAGATTGAAGTTCCTGAAAGCCTTTAAATTATTAACCAAGCTTTATGTTGTTACTTCGTAAAGTTTAGCCGCTAGGCTTTGCAAAGTTAAAATTGATTTTTCTAAAAACCTACGTTTTTGTGAAAATAATCACCTTCTGGTAGGATAAAAAAAAGATTGAAATTCTTTAAATTTAATTTTCTAAACAAATTTTATTTTATTTACCACGTTCAATAGTTTAGCCGCTAGGGTTTGCAAAGTTGAAACAAATTGTTTTTCTAAACCTTCGTAATATTACACGTTCTGGTAGGAGTAGAGAAAGAAGACTTAAATATCAACCAATCTTTTTTTACCACCTCAATAGTTTTTCCACTAGACGTTAGAAATGAAAAATTGACTTTCCAACCTAAATTATCTAACCAATGCTTTATGTTTGACTACGTTAAAAGTTTAGCCGTAGAGCGTTTGCAAAGTTGAAAAAAAATTGATTTTTTAAACCCTCTGGATAGAAAAAGATTGAAGCTTTCCTGAAGCCTAAATTATCTAACAAGCTTTATGTTTGATTACCTCGTTCAATATTACCGCTAGAGCGTTGCAAAGTGAAAAAAAATATGATTTTTCTAAAAACCACGTTTTTTAACACTTTACTGGAGGAGTGAAAAGATTGAAGCTTTCTGAAGCCTAATATTAACCAATGCTTTTTTACCACCTCGTTCAATAGTTTAGCCGCTAGAGCGTTTCTTAAAAATATGTTTTTCTAACACTTACGTTCTGGGAGAGAAAGATTAGCTTTCTGAACTTTAAATTATCTAACCAATGCTTATGTTTACTCACCTCGTTCAAGTTTAGCCGCTAGAGGTTTGCAAAGTTGAAACAAAAATTGATTTTTCTCAAAACCTATTTTTCAACACTATTGCCACGTTCCTGGTAAGAGTGAAGAAAATTGAAGATTTTCCTAAAGCCCTTTAAATTATCTAACCAAGCTTATGTTTGATTTACTCGTTCAAATGTTTAGCCCTAGAGCGTT
The DNA here is from genome assembly GCA_027475135.1 of Bactrocera correcta. Lineage (NCBI taxonomy): Eukaryota > Metazoa > Arthropoda > Insecta > Diptera > Tephritidae > Bactrocera > Bactrocera correcta. The sequence continues at coordinate 55,206,609 of CM050322.1, forward strand.
TCAAAGTTGAACAAAAATGTGACTATTGCCAACCCCTGGTAGGAGTAGAGAAAGATTGAAGGCTTTCTGAAGCCTTTAAATTATCTAACCAAGTTTAGTTTTTTACTCTTCAAAGTTAGCCGCTAGGCGTTTCAAAGTTAAAAAAAACCTTTTTGTAAAATATTCCACGTCCTGGTAGGAGTAAAAAGATGAAGATTTCTAAACTCTTTAAATTATCTACCAATTTTATTGATTACCGTTCAATAGTTTAGCCGCTAGAGCGTAGTTGAAAAAATTGTTTTTCTAAACCTACGTTTTATTAAACGTTACTGGTAGGAGTAGAGAATGATTGAAGATTTCCTGAAAGCTAATTATTACATGCTTTATTGATCTCGTTAAAGTTTGCCTAGAGCGTTTCAAAGTTAAAAAAAATGTGCTTTTAACCCCTGTAGGAGAGACAAAGATTGAAGGTTCTGAAGCTCTTAAATTATCTAACCAAGCTTTATGTTATTTACCTCGTTAATATTTAGCCGCGACAGTGTTTATTTTTCTAAAACACTTTTACGTTACTGGAGAGTGAAAATATTGAAGACTTTCCTAACCTTTAAATTATTAACCAATGCTTTTGTTGACCCACCTGTTCCAATAGTTTAGCCGCTAGAGCGTTGAAAGTTGAAAAAAAATATATGATTTTTCTTAAAAACCCACGTACTATTAAGACGTTACTGGTAGGAAGAAAATGATTAAAGGCTTTCTGAAACTTTCAAATTATCTAACCAATGCTTTATGTTTGACTCACTCGTTCAATAGTTTAGCCGCTAGAGGTTGCAAAGTTGAAAAAAAATTGATTTTTCTAAAAACCTACTTTTTTTAAACTTTACTCGTAAGAGTGAAGAATTATTGAAGTTCCTAAAGACTTTAAATTATCTAACAATGCTTTATGTTTGATTTACCTCGTTCAAATAGTTTAGCCCTAGAGGTTGCAAAGTTGAACAAAAATGTGACTATTCCAAGCCCCTCGTAGAGTGAGAAATTGAAGTTTCTAATACTTTAAATTATCTAACCAATGTTTAAGTTTATTTACTCTTCAAATTTAGCCTAGAGCTTTGCAATGTTGAAACTTAAATAGTTTACCAAATCTTTTGTGAACAAATTGACTTCCTGAGGAGTCAGAAGTTGAAGACTTTCCTAAACATGTTAAATTATCTAACCAATGCTTTATGTTTGATTTACCTCGTTAAATTTTAGCCGCTAAGTTTGCAAGTTGATCAAATAATTTTCTGCATTCTATTTAACAAATATTTTCCCACCTGGTTGGAGTAGAGAATATTGAAGACTTTCCTGGAAAGATAAAAATTATCTAACAATGCTTATGTTTGATACCTCGTTCAATCGTTTAGCCGCTAGGCGTGTTCAAAGTTGAAACAAAAAGGTTTCGTTAAAAACCTACTATTTTTTAAAAACCTAGTTTCTGGTACGAGTAAAGAATCTTGAAGGTTTCCTGAAAGATCTAAATTTCTAACCAATGCTTTATTTTGACTACCTCGTTCCATTGTTACCGCTAGACTTTGCAAAGTTGAAACAAATTATGATTTTTCTCAAAAACCTATTTTCCCTCAAACCTTATTACCACGTTCCTGGTTGGAGAAAGAAAGATTGAAGACTTCTGAAAGCTTTTAAAGTATAACAAATGTTGATGTTTGACCCACTGTTCAATAGTTTAGCCGTTAGACGTTTGAGTGAAAAATTTGAGATTTTTTTAAATTATATGATTTTTTAAAATTACGTAATCGTGAACACCATCGCCATGTTCCTGGTAAGAGTAGAAGAAAGATTGAAACTTTCTTGAAAGCCCTTTAATTTCTAACCAATCGTTATGTTTGATTTACCTCGTTCCAATAGTTTAGCCGCTAGAGCGTTTGCAAAAATGAAACAAAAATGTGATTTTTCTCCAAACCTACGTTTTTCGGGAACACTATTGCCACGTTACTGGTAAGAGTAGACGAAATATTGAAGACTTTCTTGAAAGCCCTTTAAATTATCTAACCAATGCGTTATGTTTGATTTACTTCGTTCCAATAGTTAAGACGCTAGAGATTTATCAAAGTTAAAAAAAAAAACAATGTGACTATTGCCAAGCCCCTGGTAGGAGTAGACGAAAGACAGAAGGCTTTCTGAGAGCTCTCTAAATTATCTAGCCAATGCTTTATGTTGAATTTACCTGTTTTTAATAGTTTAGCCGCTAGAGCGTTTGCAAAGTTGAAAAAGATGTGATTTTTCTCAAAACCCTACGTTTTTCGTGAACACTATTAACACGTAACTGGTAGGAGTAGAAGAATGAATGAAGACTTTCCTGAAAGCCCTTTAAATTATCTTACCATTGCTTTTTATTTGACTTACCTCGTTCAAACAGTTAAGCCACTAGAGCGTTTGCAAAGTTGAAATAAAAATGTGCTTTTTCTCAAAAACCTACGTTTTTCGTGAACACTATTGCCACGTTCCTGGTAGGAGTAGAAGAAAGATTGAAGATTTTCCTGAAAGCTCTTTAAATTATTTAACCAATGCTTTATGTTTGACTCACTTCGTTTAAATAGTTTAGCCGCTAGAGCGTTTGCAAAGTTAAAACAAAATATATGATTTTTCTTAAAAACCTACGTACTATTAAGACGTTACTGGTAGGAGTACAAGAATGGTTAAAGACTTTCCTGAAAGCTCTTCGAATTATCTAAGCAATGCTTTATGTTTGATTTACCTCGTTCAAATAGTTTAGCCGCTACAGCGTTTACTTTTTCGTGAACACTTTTGCTTAAACATCTTTAAATTATCTATCCAATGCTTTATGTATGACCAACCTAGTTCCAATAGTTTAGCCGCTAGAGCGTTAGCAAAGGTGAAACAAAAATATGATTTTTCTCAAAAACGTACGTTTTTCGTCAACACTATTACCACGTTCCTGGTAGGAGTAGAAGAAAGATGGAAGGCTTTGCTGAAAGCACTTAAAACTATCTAACCAATGCTTTTCATTTAACTCACCTCGTTCAAATAGTTTAGCCGCTAGAGCGTTTGCAAAGTTGAAACAAAAATGCGATTTTTCTCAAAACCTACGTTTTTCGTGAACACTATTGCCACGTTACTGGCAAGAGTAGAAGAATGATTTTAGACTTTCCTGAAAACTCTTCAAATTATCTAACCAATGCTTTATGTTTGACTCACTTCGTTCAAACAGTTTAGCCGCTAGAGCGTTTGCAAAGTTGAAAAAAAATATATGATTTTTCTTAAAAACCTACGTATTATTAAGACGTTACTGGTAGGAGTAGAAGAATGATTGAAGACTTTCCTGAGAGCACTACAAATTATTTAACCAATGCTTTATGTTTTACCCACCTCGTTCAAATAGTTTAGCCGCTAGAGCGTTTGCAAAGTTGAAACAAATTATATGATTTTTCTCAAAATCCTACGATTATCGTGAACACCATCGCCATGTTCCTGGTAAGAGTAGAAGAAAGATTGAAGACTTTCTTGAAAGTTCTTTAAATTATCTAGCCACTGCTTTATGTTTGACTTACCTCGTTCCAATAGTTTAGCCGCTAGAGCGTTTGCAAACTTGAAACAAAAATGTGTTTTTTTTCAAAACCTACATTTTTTCGTGAACACATTTAACACGTTCCTGGTAGGAGTAGAAGAAAGATTGAAGACCTTCCTGAAAGCTCTTTGAATTATCTTACCATTGCTTTATGTTTGATTTACCTCGTTCAAATAGTTTAGCCGCAAGAGCGTTTACTTTTTCGTGAACACTTTTGCTACGTTCCTGGTAGGAGTAGACAAATTATTGAAGATTTTCCTTAAACATCTTTAAATTATCTAACCAATGCTTTATGTTAGACCCATCTAGTTCCAATAGTTTAGCCGCTAGAGCGTTAGCAAAGGTGAAACAAAAATATGATTTTTCTCAAAAACCTACGTTTTTCATCAACACTATTACCACGTTCCTGGTAGGAGTAGAAGAAAGATGGAAGGCTTTGCTGAAAGCACTGAAAACTTTATAACCAATGCTTTTAATTTAACTCAGCTCGTTCAAACAGTTAAGCCACTAGGGCATTTGCAAAGTTGAAGCAAAAATGTGATTTTTCTCAAAAACCCACGTTTTTCGTGAACACAATTGCCACGTTCCTGGTAGGAGTAGAAGAAAGATTGAAGATTTTCCTGAAAGCTTTTTAAATTATTTAACCAATGCTTTATGTTTGACTCACCTCGTTTAAATAGTTTAGCCGCTAGAGCGTTTGCAAAGTTGAAACAAAATATATGATTTTTCTTAAAAACCTACGTACTATTAAGACCTTACTGATAGGAGTACAATATTACAATAATATTTGACAAAACAGTCTGTCGCGCTCAATGTGATCAGCACTTGACTCTTTGACAGAACGCCAGTTTCGGCCATTGGTTGATCGTGACAACGGAGATACGAAAGATGCGTGCGACACTTGTTCTGATGAATGTATGTACATATGTATGTGGCTCGCACTTGCTTTCGTAAACATAAAGACAAATGTGCCAAAGAAATAATATATGTATGCCATAGAAATTCTATTGGTGCAAATATGGAAATGATAACGAAATAATGCGAATATGTATATTTATTTGTAGAAATGAAAAGAATGAACATATGTATCTTCATTTTATAATAGTTGAAATTAATATAATATAATAGTCAAAATTAATGTAATTTTTGATATAATAATTTATTTAAAATTATTTTTTATTCAATTGTATAAAATACAATTTTTACCATTTTTGGAAAAACAATGTGTTTGTTTGATTTATTCTGATAGACTAAAATGAAGTGAGTAAAAGAAAGGATTACAAACTAGTATACAAAGAGATGAGGATAACGGAAAATAGTGATGGGAAGTGTTGCCACGTATATATATTTCCAACACTCCTTCTCAACACTTTACAAAAATTATTTACTTATATCTATTAATATATACCCATCTCTTTTGTCTGACATCATATTGTTTGTTGAAATATAATGTAAATCTATTTCATTGTTAATGTACATCTGCCGGATATGATGAAATTTGATGTCAATGTGCTTGCTTCGTGCATGATAAATTGGATTCTTCACCAGACTTTGGGAACTCAGATTGTCGTTATTTATTACCATAGGTCCGCACTTGCCAAAACCCATTTCTTTTAGAAGTTTGGTTATGTACGCTGCTTCTTTTGCTGCCGCAGATAATGATATATACTCGGCTTCTGTACTACTTAGAGCTACGACGCTCTGTTTCTTAGATTTCCAAGAGAATACACCACCAGCTGCTACGAAAGCATACCCCGTATAGGACTTACGGTCAGTTGGATCACTACCCCAATCAGCATCTGCAAAGCCCTCAATATCTTTGCCAGTTTTTACGTAGTGTAATTTAAAATCCGCTGTCTTCTTCAAATACCGTAGTAAATGCTTTACTCCAGCTTCATGCTCTATATGTGGATCTGTATTACGCTGAGATAATTTGCTAACTGAATGGATGATGTCAGGACGAGTTGATATTGCTAAATACATTAGCGCGCCTACTATTGATTGATACTGCACTTTATCGACTTTCTTGCACATTTCGTTACTGCAATGAACCTTATACCCAGCATCCAATGGAGTTGTAGCGTCTCTACAATCTTAAATATTGTACTCTTTTAGCAACCTTAAAATGTACTGCTTTTGACACAATGTCATACTGCCCGTTTCACCGCAACGCCCTATTTCTATGCCCAAGAAATGCGTTAACTGACCACCGTCAACGATGTCAAACTTGCTTGCTATGTCGGCTTTGATCTGGATTAGTTCAGACTTATTCGAACTCGCAATGATTAAATCATCTACGTACATTCCAATTAAATTCGTCACATTTTTCGAATTTCTTACATAAATGCATGACTCGCTGGGACATGGCTTAAATCCCATATCTTGAAGAACAGAATCTAATTTCGCATTCCATTCACGACCGCTTTGCTTTAAACCGTATAAAGACTTCTTTAGTTTTAATATGCGATCTGGATATCTTCTATCGATGAAACACTCTGGTTGCTGCATATAAACCTCGTCATGCAATTCACTGTTGAGATACGCTGATGACACGTCAATTTGGTGTAAGTACAAATTATGTTCAACCGCCAATGCGATTACCATTCGAATATTTGCGTATCTGACGACCGGAGAAAACGTCTCAAAATAATTTACGCCATATCGCTGACTGCAACCTTTGGCTACCAATCGCGCCTTAAATTGCTTAATGTCGCCGAATTTGTCACGTTTAACAGTATATACCCACTTGCATCCAACCACCTTTTGACCTTGTGGCAAATCAGCAAGTATCCACGTGTCATTTTTCACGAGTGCTGCATACTCCTTCTCCATCGCGGCTTTCCATTCAGTAGAATGATCGCTATTTAACGCCTCTGCAACACTGTTTGGTGTCTCTACTGACTCTTCACACGTTAAATGGAGTTCATTGTATTGTTTTCGCGGACGTCCTCTTTTGCCAGTGCGCAACAATTTTGGCCTACCTCGACCAATCACTACTGCATCCCGTACATTATTGGTGTCGTCGCCACTTTGATCACTTTCTACACCTTCGCTGTTTACCACTTGAGTATCTGCTACTTCGCCATCGTTGTTTTTACTATGTAACTCCACTGTAGGCAACACGATGCCCTGCAGTTCACCTTCGTCGAATTCGATGAGTTTCGTATCTGCCTGTTGAGTATCATTAGGCTTTTCGATGAAGATGACATCGCGGCTGACAAAAACTTTTCTGCTTTCTTGATCATACAGACGATAACCCTTACTTATTTCTGAATAACCGATCATAATGCACTCTTTACCTTTAGTGCGAAACTTTTTTGATTGTTTTTTATCGAGAGCCACAGCCGTCGAACCGAAAATTTTAAAATGCGATACACTGGGTTTCGTACCCACCCACAATTCATGTGGCGTTTTGTTTACGAGAATTTTTGTCACTGTTCGATTACGTATATATGCAGCTGTTTTCACTGCCTCTGCCCAAAAATGCTCGCCAATTTTCGCATAATCTAACATTGCTCTAGCCATTTCTACCAATGTCCTATTTGCACGTTCCGCTACACCGTTTTGCTGCGGAGTATAAGGCACTGTTAATTGTCTCATTATACCGTTTTGTTTTAAATAAGAATCAAACACATTTGATATGTATTCGCGACCGTTATCGCTTCTCAAGCTTTTAATTTTACATCCGGTTTGCTTTTCTGCCATAGCCTTGAATTCTTTAAATGCCTCAAAAACAGCATCTTTCGTTTTTAAAAAATAAATACTTATGTATCGCGATTTGTCATCAATGAATGTAGCAAAATATCGTGAACCACCAATTGATGCGCAATTTATTGGACCACAAACGTCACTATGCACTACAGAAAGTAACTGTTTTGCAGGCTTTTCTGAAACTTGAGGAAAGGGTTTCACATTTATTTTTGCTTTTGCGCATGTCTTACATACTATTTCATTCGGCACTTTACCAATCTTTAACCCAAACACTGATTGGTTGCCTGACATGTCCTTTAAACAATTAAATTTTACGTGTCCATACCGATTATGCCACTTAAATGCATTTCTTTCTGTATCATTTTGCGTAACTGTGTTTAAACATTTGTTATGATCACTTTTGTATATAAAAAGTCCATTGTCCTTGAACGCTTTCAATAACACGCAATTTTCGTTATTTTTAATTTCGACGCAATCACGCTCAAACGAAACTGTATTCCCACTTTCTACTGCTTTGCTCACAGAGACACAAAGTTATATTGTAACGCTGGTACATACAAAACATTTTTCAATGTAATTAGTGTACCGCCGACGTCAACGTCGCCACGGCCTACTGCGTCAACACACTGTCCACCAGCTAACCAAATTTTTTCACTAGCGTTCGTATATTTTGTAAACAAGCTGCGATCGCAACACAAATGCGAAGTTGCACCGCTATCCACGCACCAAGTATACGTCGCCGACACGTTTCCGTTATTCGTTTTTGTATGCATCATAAAACAAGACCGTTCAACCCTGTTGCTTTCTTGCTTGCACTCACTCTTTTTCGGTTGTCTACATGTTGCTGCGAAATGTCCACGCCGACCGCAATTGAAACACTTGGCATTTTTACCGTTTTTACTGTTCTTGTTGTTGTTTCCTAAACCATTTGCTTTGTTTTTGTTCTGGAAATTACTAGATACGCATGTCTTAGCTTGCATTAGCACTTCTGTACTTTTATCTTGTTTTTCTTCAATTGCACATTGCCGCGCACCCTCTTCCAGTAATTTCACTTTTAACGCATTAAATGATGGTAATGCGTCCCGTGTTTCCATTGCAACAACAAAATTTTCGTATTGCGCCGGCAAACTTGATAATAAAATTATCACTAATATTTCCTCTGGAAGTTCAACTTCTATTTCAGAGAGACTCTCGCGAATTCCACAAAATTCGTTTATATGATTTGCAATATCAGTCCCTTCCAACATATTTAGTTGTAATAGTTTTTTAAACAACAAAATCTTTCGCGCAGGCCCTTTTGGCTGATGTATTTCACGGAACTTATTCCATGCTACCAACGCACTTGTCAAATGCTTCACATGGTTTATTTGTGACGGTTTTACACAAAGTAAAATTGAAGCCAATGCTTTTTCGTTTTTAACATCATATGCCACTTTTTCCGCAATCGTCATGGTGTCTGATTTGACCTCACGGCCACACACAACGCCCCACAGATCGGAATGTACAAGAACACTTTTCATTTGCACCGACCACGACGCGTAATTGGAATCGTCCAATTTTTCGATTTGGAAAAACGAACTCATTGTCTTTTAAACTATAATACACCGACGGACAGTATAATTATTTGCGTTTACGAATTTAAATACCGACACACAGTCTTTCGCTATATTAACTCACAATAACGCGTGCGCGCAAGTCTATCACACAATTTCAAATTCGCGAATGCCGACACACAGCAATGCCCTGGGCCCATAACCTGTTTGTTTCATTTATTCTGATAGACTAAAATGAAGTGAGTAAAAGAAAGGATTACAAACTAGTATACAAAGAGATGAGGATAACGGAAAATAGTGATGGGAAGTGTTGCCACGTATATATATTTCCAACACAATGGTTCATATATTATAATACAAAATAATCGCGCATATGTGACAATGGTTCATATGTATAATACAAAATAAGCATGCATACATATGTGACTCAGAGAATGCTTCTTACATTCTCTGTGTGACTTTGTACATATACTTATTTTTCTACAAAGCATTTCGCTTTATTCATTCTCGCATGAATTTAGTCGTTTTACTTATGTTTCTGCCTTTGAAAGTGCTCATTTCTGCTAAATAGCAGCGGAATGGTGAAATTCCGTGTCACAATCTTATAAGTTCTGTTAGCCGTCCAATCGAACATCATACAGATTTCGATTTGCACCTTCTCTATGTTTTAAGTTCTCTGCCTGAGAGCACTACAAATTATCTAACCAATGCTTTATGTTTTACCCACCTCGTTCAAATAGTCTAGCCGCAAGAGCGTTTGCAAAGTTGAAACAAATTATATGATTTTTCTCAAAATCCTACGATTATCGTGAACACCATCGCCATGTTCCTGGTAAGAGTAGAAGAAAGATTGAAAACTTTCTTGAAAGCCCTTTAAATTATCTAACCAACGCATTATGTTTGACTTACTTCATTCAAATAATTTATCCGCTAGAGCGTTTGCAAAGTTGAAACAAAAATTTGATTTTTCTCAAAACCTACGTTTTTCGTGAACACTATTGCCACGTTCCTGGTAGGAATAGAAGAAAGATTGAAGATTTTCCTGAAAGCCCTCGAAATTTTCTAAGCAATGCTTTATGTTTGATTTACGTCGTTCATATAGTTGAGCCGCTAGAGCGTTCGCAAAGGTGAAACAAAATATATGATTTTTCTCAAAAACCTATGTTTTTCGGGAACACTATTGCCACGTTCCTGGTAAGAGTAGACGAAAGATTGAAGACTTTCCTGAAAGCCCTTTAATTTATCTTACCATCGCTTTATGTTTGACTTACCTCGTTCCAATAGTTTAGCCGCTAGAGCGTTTGCAAAGTTGAAACAAAAATGTGTTTTTTCTCAAAACCTACGTTTTTTCGTGAACACATTTAACACGTTCCTGGTAGGAGTAGAAGAAAGATTGAAGACTTTCCTGAAAGCTCTTTGAATTATCTAAGCAATGCTTTGTGCTTGACTCACCTCGTTCAAACAGTTAAGCCACTAGGGCATTTGCAAAGTTGAAACAAAAATGTGATTTTTCTCAAAACCCTGGTAGGAGTAGAAGAAAGGTTTAAGGCTTTCCTGAGAGCCCTTTAAATTATCTAACCAACGCTTTATGTTTGACTTACTTCATTCAAATAGGTTTGCCGCTAGAGCGTTTGCAAAGTTGAAACAAAAATTTGATTTTTCTTAAAACCTACGTTTTTCGTAAACCCTATTGCCACGTTCCTGGTAGGAGAAGAAGAATGATTGAAGACATTCCTGAAAGCTCTTTAATTTATCTAACCAATGCTTTATGTTTGATTTACCTCGTTCCAATAGTTTAGCCGCTAGAGCATTTGCGAAGCTGAAGCGAAAATGTGGTTTTCATCAAAAACCTACGTTGGTCGTGAATACTATTGCCACGTTCCTGGTAGGAATCGAAGAAAGACTGAAGACTTTTCTGAAAGATCTTTAAATTATCCAACCAATGCTTTTCGTTTGAATCACTTCGTTCAAATAGTTTAGCCTCTAGAGCGTTTGCAAAGTTTAAACAAAAATTTGATGTTTCTCAAAAACCTACGTTTTTTGTAAAAACTATTACCACGTTCCTGGTGGGAGTACAAGAAAGATTGAAGACTTTCCTTCAAACTCTTTAATTTATTTAACCAATGTTTTATGTTTGATTTACCTCGTTCCAAAAGTTTAGCCGCTAGAGCATTTGCAAAGCTGAAACGAAAATGTGGTTTTCCTCAAAAACCTACCTTGGTCGTGAATACTGTTGCCACGTTCCTGGTAGGAGTAGAAGAAAGATTAGAGAATTTCCTGAAAGCTCTGTAAATTATCTAGCCACTGCATTATGTTTGAGTTACCACGTTCCAATAGTTTAGCCGCTAGAGAGTTTGAATATTTAAACAAAAATTTTGACTTTTCTTAAAAACCTACGTTTTTCGTGAACAATATTAAAACGTTACTGGTAGGAGTAGAGGTATGATTGAATACTTTCCTGAAAGCTTTTAAATTATCCAACCAATTCTTTATGTTTGACCCACCTCGTTCCAATAATTTAGCCACTAGAGCGTTAGCAAATTTGAAACAAAAATGTGACTATTGCCAAGCCCCTGATAGGAGTAGACCAAAGATTGAAGGCTTTTCTAAGAGCTCTTTAAATTATCTAACCAATGCTTTATGTTTGATTTACCTCGTTATAATAGTTTAGCCGTAGGAGCGTTTGCAAAGTTGAAACAAAAATGTGACTATTGCCATGCCCTGAAAGCACTACAAATTATCTAACCAATGCTTGATGTTTGACCCACCTCGTTCCAATAGTTTAGCCGCTAGAGCGTTTGAAAAGTTGAAAAATTATATAATTTTTTTTTAAAAACCTACGTATTATTAAGACGTTACTGGTAGGAGTAGAAGAATGATTGAAGACTTTCCTGAGAGCACTACAAATTATCTTACCAATGCTTTATGCTTGACCCACCTCGTTCAAATAGTTTAGCCGCTAGAGCGTTTGCAAAGTTGAAATAAATTATATGATTTTTCTCAAAAGCCTACGATTATCGTGAACACTATTGCCACGTTCCTGGTAAGAGTAGAAGAAAGATTGAAGACTTTCTTGAAAGCCCTTTAAATTATCTAACCAACGCATTATGCTTGACTTACTTCATTCAAATAATTTAGCCGCTAGAGCGTTTGCAAAGTTGAAACAAAAATTTGATTTTTCTCAAAACCTACGTTTTTCGTGAACACTATTGCCACGTTCCTGGCAGTAGTAGAAGAAAGGTTGAAGACTTTCCTGAAAGCTCTGGAAATTATCTAAGCAACGCTTTATGTTTGATTTACCTCGTTCAAATTGTTTAGCCGCTAGAGTTTTTGCAAAGTTCAAAGAAATTAAATGTTTTTTCTCAAAAACCTACGTACTATTAACACGTTACTGGTAGGAGTAGAAGAATGATTGAAGACTTTCCTGAAAGCCCTTAAAATTATCTAAACAATACTTTATGTTTGGTTTACCTCGTTCAAATAGTTTAGCCGCTAGAGCGTTTGCAAAGTTGAAACAAAAATTTTACGTTTTTTGTGAACACTGTTAACACGTTACTGGCAGGAGTAAAATAATGATTGAAGACTTTACTGAAACTCTTTAAATTATCTAACCAATGCTTTATGTTTGACTTACTTCATTCAATTATTGTGAACACTGTTAACACGTTCCTGGCAGGAGTAGAATAATGATTGAAGACTTTCCTGAAAGCTCTTTAAATTATCTAACCAATGCCTTATGTTTGATTTATCTCGTTCAAATAGTTCAGAAGCTATAGCGTTTGCAAAGTTGAAACAAAATATATGATTTTTCTCAAAACCTACGATTATCGTGAACACTATTGCCACGTTCCTGGTAAGAGTAGAAGAAAGATTGAAGACTTTCTTGAAAGCCCTTTAAATTATCTAACCAACGCATTATGCTTGACTTACTTCATTCAAATAATTTAGCCGCTAGAGCGTTTGCAAAGTTGAAACAAAAATTTGATTTTTCTCAAAACCTACGTTTTTCGTGAACACTATTGCCACGTTCCTGGCAGTAGTAGAAAAAGGTTGAAGACTTTCCTGAAAGCTCTGGAAATTATCTAAGCAACGCTTTATGTTTGATTTACCTCGTTCAAATTGTTTAGCCGCTAGAGTTTTTGCAAAGTTCAAAGAAATTAAATGTTTTTCTCAAAAACCTACGTACTATTAACACGTTACTGGTAGGAGTAGAAGAATGATTGAAGACTTTCCTGAAAGCCCTTAAAATTATCTAAACAATACTTTATGTTTGGTTTACCTCGTTCAAATAGTTTAGCCGCTAGAGCGTTTGCAAAGTTGAAACAAAAATTTTACGTTTTTTGTGAACACTGTTAACACGTTACTGGCAGGAGTAAAATAATGATTGAAGACTTTACTGAAACTCTTTAAATTATCTAACCAATGCTTTATGTTTGACTTACTTCATTCAATTATTGTGAACACTGTTAACACGTTCCTGGCAGGAGTAGAATAATGATTGAAGACTTTGCTGAAAGCTCTTTAAATTATCTAACCAATGCCTTATGTTTGATTTATCTCGTTCAAATAGTTCAGAAGCTATAGCGTTTGCAAAGTTGAAACAAAATATATGATTTTTCTCAAAATCCTACGATTATCGTGAACACTATTGCCACGTTCCTGGTAAGAGTAGAAGAAAGATTGAAGACTTTCTTGAAAGCCCTTTAAATTATCTAACCAACGCATTATGCTTGACTTACTTCATTCAAATAATTTAGCCGCTAGAGCGTTTGCAAAGTTGAAACAAAAATTTGATTTTTCTCAAAACCTACGTTTTTCGTGAACACTATTGCCACGTTCCTGGCAGTAGTAGAAAAAAGGTTGAAGACTTTCCTGAAAGCTCTGGAAATTATCTAAGCAACGCTTTATGTTTGATTTACCTCGTTCAAATTGTTTAGCCGCTAGAGTTTTTGCAAAGTTCAAAGAAATTAAATGATTTTTCTCAAAAACCTACGTACTATTAACACGTTACTGGTAGGAGTAGAAGAATGATTGAAGACTTTCCTGAAAGCCCTTAAAATTATCTAAACAATACTTTATGTTTGGTTTACCTCGTTCAAATAGTTTAGCCGCTAGAGCGTTTGCAAAGTTGAAACAAAAATTTTACGTTTTTTGTGAACACTGTTAACACGTTACTGGCAGGAGTAAAATAATGATTGAAGACTTTACTGAAAGCTCTTTAAATTATCTAACCAATGCTTTATGTTTGACTTACTTCATTCAATTATTGTGAACACTGTTAACACGTTCCTGGCAGGAGTAGAATAATGATTGAAGACTTTGCTGAAAGCTCTTTAAATTATCTATCCAATGCCTTATGTTTGATTTATCTCGTTCAAATAGTTCAGAAGCTATAGCGTTTGCAAAGTTGAAACAAAATATATGATTTTTCTCAAAAACCTATGTTTTTCTGGAACACTATTGACACGTTCCTGGTAAAAGTAGAAGAAAGATTGAAGACTTTCCTGAAAGCCCTTTAAATTATCTTACCAACGCTTTATGTTTGACTTACTTCGTTCAAAGAGTGTAGCCGCTAGAGCGTTTGCAAAGTTGAAACAAAAATGTGTTTTTTCTCAAAACCTATGTTTTTCTGGAACACTATTGACACGTTCCTGGTAAAAGTAGAAGAAAGATTGAAGACTTTCCTGAAAGCCCTTTAAATTATCTTACCAACACTTTATGTTTGACTTACTTCGTTCAAAAAGTGTAGCCGCTAGAGCGTTTGCAAAGTTGAAACAAAAATGTGTTTTTTCTCAAAACCTACGTTTTTTCGTGAACTCAATTAACACGTTCCTGGTAGGAGTAGAAGAAAGATTGAAGACTTTCCTGAAAGCTCTTTGAATTATCTAAGCAATGCTTTGTGTTTGACTCACCTCGTTCAAACAGTTAAGCCACTAGGGCATTTGCAAAGTTGAAACAAAAATGTGATTTTTCTCAAAAACCTTCGTTTTTCGTGAACACTATTGCCACGTTCCTGGTAGGAGAAGAAGAATGATTGAAGACATTCCTGAAAGCTGTTTAATTTATCTAACCAATGCTTTATGTTTGATTTACCTCGTTCCAATAGTTTAGCCGCTAGAGCATTTGCGAAGCTGAAGCGAAAATGTGGTTTTCATCAAAAACCTACCTTGGTCGTGAATACTATTGCCACGTTCCTGGTAGGAGTAGAAGAAAGATTAGAGAATTTCCTGAAAGCTCTGTAAATTATCTAGCCACTGCATTATGTTTGAGTTACCACGTTCCAATAGTTAAGCCGCTAGAGAGTTTGAATATTTAAACAAAAATTTTGATTTTTCTTAGAAACCTACGTTTTTCGTGAACAATATTAAAACGTTACTGGTAGGAGTGGAGATATGATTGAATACTTTCCTGAAAGCTTTTAAATTATCCAACCAATTCTTTATGTTTGATCCACCGCGTTCCAATAATTTAGCCACTAGAGCGTTAGCAAATTTGAAACAAAAATGTGACTATTGCCAAGCCCCTGGTAGGAGTAGACCAAAGATTGAAGGCTTTTCTAAGAGCTCTTTAATTTATCTAACCAATGCTTTATATTTTTGATTTACCTCGTTATAATAGTTTAGCCGTAGGAGCGTTAGCAAAGTTGAAACAAAAATGTGACTATTGCCAACTCCTGGTAGGAGTAGACCAAAGATAGAAGGCTTTTCTGAGAGCCCTTTAAATTATCTAACCAACGCATTATGTTTGACTTACTTCATTCAAATAATTTATCCGCTAGAGCGTTTGCAAAGTTGAAACAAAAATTTGATTTTTCTCAAAACCTACGTTTTTCGTGAACACTATTGCCACGTTCCTGGTAGGAATAGAAGAAAGATTGAAGATTTTCCTGAAAGCCCTCGAAATTTTCTAAGCAATGCTTTATGTTTGATTTACGTCGTTCATACAGTTGAGCCGCTAGAGCGTTCGCAAAGGTGAAATAAAATATATGATTTTTCTCAAAAACCTATGTTTTTCGGGAACACTATTGCCACGTTCCTGGTAAGAGTAGACGAAAGATTGAAGACTTTCCTGAAAGCCCTTTAATTTATCTTACCATCGCTTTATGTTTGACTTACTTCGCTCAAAGAGTTTAGCCGCTAGAGCGTTTGCAAAGTTGAAACAATAATGTGTTTTTTCTCAAAACCTACGTTTTTTCGTGAACACAGTTAACACGTTCCTGGTAGGAGTAGGAGAAAGATTGAAGATTTTCCTGAAAGCTCTTTGAATTATCTAAGCAATGCTTTGTGTTTGACTCACCTCGTTCTAACAGTTAAGCCACTAGGGCATTTGCAAAGTTGAAACAAAAATGTGATTTTTCTAAAAAACCTACGTTTATCGTGAACACAATTGCCACATTCCTGGTAGGAGTAAAAAAAAACATTTAAGGCTTTCCTGAGAGCCCTTTAAATTATTTAACCAACGCTTTATGTTTGACTTACTTCATTCAAATAGTTTAGACGCTAGAGCGTTTGCAAGGTTGAAACAAAAATGTGATTTTTCTCAAAACCTACGTTTTCGTGAACACTATTGCCACGTTACTGGTAGGAGAAGAAGAATGATTGAAGACATTCCTGAAAGCTGTTTAATTTATCTAACCAATGCTTTATGTTTGATTTACCTCGTTTCAATAGTTTAGCCGCTAGAGCATTTGCAAAGCTGAAACGAAAATTTGGTTTTCCTCAAAAACCTACGTTGGTCGTGAATACTATTGCCACGTTCCTGGTAGGAGTAGAAGAAAATTCAAGACTTTCCTGAAAGCTCTGTAAATTATCTAGCCACTGCTTTATGTTTGACTTACCTCGTTCCAATAGTTTAGCCGCTAGAGCGTTTGCAAAGTTGAAACAAAAATGTGTTTTTTCTCAAAACCTACGTTTTTTCGTGAACACATTTAACACGTTCCTGGTAGGAGTAGAGGAAAGATTGAAGACTTTCCTGAAAGCTCTTTGAATTATCTAAGCAATGCTTTGTGTTTGACTCACCTCGTTCAAACAGTTAAGCCACTAGGGCATTTGCAAAGTTGAAACAAAAATGTGATTTTTCTCAAAACCCTGGTAGGAGTAGAAGAAAGGTTTAAGGCTTTCCTGAGAGCCCTTTAAATTATCTAACCAACGCTTTATGTTTGACTTACTTCATTCAAATAGGTTTGCCGCTAGAGCGTTTGCAAAGTTGAAACAAAAATTTGATTTTTCTTAAAACCTACGTTTTTCTTAAACCCTATTGCCACGTTCCTGGTAGGAGGAGAAGAATGATTGAAGACATTCCTGAAAGCTCTTTAATTTATCTAACCAATGCTTTATGTTTGATTTACCTCGTTCCAATAGTTTAGCCGCTAGAGCATTTGCGAAGCTGAAGCGAAAATGTGGTTTTCATCAAAAACCTACGTTGGTCGTGAATACTATTGCCACGTTCCTGGTAGGAATCGAAGAAAGACTGAAGACTTTTCTGAAAGATCTTTAAATTATCCAACCAATGCTTTTCGTTTGAATCACTTCGTTCAAATAGTTCAGCCTCTAGAGCGTTTGCAAAGTTTAAACAAAAATTTGATGTTTCTCAAAAACCTACGTTTTTTGTAAAAACTATTAAAACGTTCCTGGTGGGAGTACAAGAAAGATTGAAGACTTTCCTTCAAACTCTTTAATTTATTTAACTAATGTTTTATGTTTGATTTACCTCGTTCCAAAAGTTTAGCCGCTAGAGCATTTGCAAAGCTGAAACGAAAATGTGGTTTTCCTCAAAAACCTACCTTGGTCGTGAATACTATTGCCACGTTCCTGGTAGGAGTAGAAGAAAGATTAGAGAATTTCCTGAAAGCTCTGTAAATTATCTAGCCACTGCATTATGTTTGAGTTACCACGTTCCAATAGTTTAGCCGCTAGAGAGTTTGAATATTTAAACAAAAATTTTGATTTTTCTTAGAAACCTACGTTTTTCGTGAACAATATTAAAACGTTACTGGTAGGAGTAGAGATATGATTGAATACTTTCCTGAAAGCTTTTAAATTATCCAACCAATTCTTTATGTTTGACCCACCGCGTTCCAATAATTTAGCCATTAGAGCGTTAGCAAATTTGAAACAAAAATGCGACTATTGCCAAGCCCCTGATAGGAGTAGACCAAAGATTGAAGGCTTTTCTAAGAGCTCTTTAAATTATCTAACCAATGCTTTATGTTTGATTTACCTCGTTATATTAGTTTAGCCGTAGGAGCGTTTGCAAAGTTGAAACAAAAATGTGACTATTGCCATGCCCCTGGTAGGAGTGGCAGAATGATTGAAGACTTTCCTGAAAGCACTACAAATTATCTAACCAATGCTTGATGTTTGACCCACCTCGTTCCAATAGTTTAGCCGCTAGAGCGTTTGAAAAGTTTAAAAATTATATAATTTTTTTTAAAAACCTACGTATTATTAAGACGTTACTGGTAGGAGTAGAAGAATGATTGAAGACTTTCCTGAGAGCACTACAAATTATCTTACCAATGCTTTATGCTTGACCCACCTCGTTCAAATAGTTTAGCCGCTAGAGCGTTTGCAAAGTTGAAACAAATTATATGATTTTTCTCAAAATCCTACGATTATCGTGAACACTATTGCCACGTTCCTCGTAAGAGTAGAAGAAAGATTGAAGACTTTCTTGAAAGCCCTTTAAATTATCTAACCAACGCATTATGCTTGACTTACTTCATTCAAATAATTTAGCCGCTAGAGCGTTTGCAAAGTTGAAACAAAAATTTGATTTTTCTCAAAACCTACGTTTTTCGTGAACACTATTGCCACGTTCCTGGCAGTAGTAGAAAAAAGGTTGAAGACTTTCCTGAAAGCTCTGGAAATTATCTAAGCAACGCTTTATGTTTGATTTACCTCGTTCAAATTGTTTAGCCGCTAGAGTTTTTGCAAAGTTCAAAGAAATTAAATGATTTTTCTCAAAAACCTACGTACTATTAACACGTTACTGGTAGGAGTAGAAGAATGATTGAAGACTTTCCTGAAAGCCCTTAAAATTATCTAAACAATACTTTATGTTTGGTTAACCTCGTTCAAATAGTTTAGCCGCTAGAGCGTTTGCAAAGTTGAAACAAAAATTTTACGTTTTTTGTGAACACTGTTAACACGTTACTGGCAGGAGTAAAATAATGATTGAAGACTTTACTGAAAGCTCTTTAAATTATCTAACCAATGCTTTATGTTTGACTTACTTCATTCAATTATTGTGAACACTGTTAACACGTTCCTGGCAGGAGAAGAATAATGATTGAAGACTTTCCTGAAAGCTCTTTAAATTATCTAACCAATGCCTTATGTTTGATTTATCTCGTTCAAATAGTTCAGAAGCTATAGCGTTTGCAAAGTTGAAACAAAATATATGATTTTTCTCAAAAACCTATGTTTTTCTGGAACACTATTGACACGTTCCTGGTAAAAGTAGAAGAAAGATTGAAGACTTTCCTGAAAGCCCTTTAAATTATCTTACCAACGCTTTATGTTTGACTTACTTCGTTCAAAGAGTGTAGCCGCTAGAGCGTTTGCAAAGTTGAAACAAAAATGTGTTTTTTCTCAAAACCTACGTTTTTTCGTGAACACAATTAACACGTTCCTGGTAGGAGTAGAAGAAAGATTGAAGACTTTGTTGAAAGCTCTTTGAATTATCTAAGCAATGCTTTGTGTTTGACTCACCTCGTTCAAACAGTTAAGCCACTAGGGCATTTGCAAAGTTGAAACAAAAATGTGATTTTTCTCAAAAACCTTCGTTTTTCGTGAACACTATTGCCACGTTCCTGGTAGGAGAAGAAGAATGATTGAAGACATTCCTGAAAGCTGTTTAATTTATCTAACCAATGCTTTATGTTTGATTTACCTCGTTCCAATAGTTTAGCCGCTAGAGCATTTGCGAAGCTGAAGCGAAAATGTGGTTTTCATCAAAAACCTACCTTGGTCGTGAATACTATTGCCACGTTCCTGGTAGGAGTAGAAGAAAGATTAGAGAATTTCCTGAAAGCTCTGTAAATTATCTAGCCACTGCATTATGTTTGAGTTACCACGTTCCAATAGTTTAGCCGCTAGAGAGTTTGAATATTTAAACAAAAATTTTGATTTTTCTTAGAAACCTACGTTTTTCGTGAACAATATTAAAACGTTACTGGTAGGAGTAGAGATATGATTGAATACTTTCCTGAAAGCTTTTAAATTATCCAACCAATTCTTTATGTTTTATCCACCGCGTTCCAATAATTTAGCCACTAGAGCGTTAGCAAATTTGAAACAAAAATGTGACTATTGCCAAGCCCCTGAAAGGAGTAGACCAAAGATTGAAGGCTTTTCTAAGAGCTCTTTAAATTATCTAACCAATGCTTTATATTTTTGATTTACCTCGTTATAATAGTTTAGCCGTAGGAGCGTTTGCAAAGTTGAAACAAAAATGTGACTATTGCCAACTCCTGGTAGGAGTAGACCAAAGATAGTAGGCTTTTCTGAGAGCCCTTTAAATTATCTAACCAACGCATTATGTTTGACTTACTTCATTCAAATAATTTATCCGCTAGAGCGTTTGCAAAGTTGAAACAAAAATTTGATTTTTCTCAAAACCTACGTTTTTCGTGAACACTATTGCCACGTTCCTGGTAGGAATAGAAGAAAGATTGAAGATTTTCCTGAAAGCCCTCGAAATTTTCTAAGCAATGCTTTATGTTTGATTTACGTCGTTCATATAGTTGAGCCGCTAGAGCGTTCGCAAAGGTGAAATAAAATATATGATTTTTCTCAAAAACCTATGTTTTTCGGGAACACTATTGCCACGTTCCTGGTAAGAGTAGACGAAAGATTGAAGACTTTCCTGAAAGCCCTTTAATTTATCTTACCATCGCTTTATGTTTGACTTTATTCGCTCAAAGGGTTTAGCCGCTAGAGCGTTTGCAAAGTTGCAACAAAAATGTGTTTTTTCTCAAAACCTACGTTTTCTCGTGAACACATTTAACACGTTCCTGGTAGGAGTAGAAGAAAGATTGAAGACTTTCCTGAAAGCTCTTTGAATTATCTAAGCAATGCTTTGTGCTTGACTCACCTCGTTCAAACAGTTAAGCCACTAGGGCATTTGCAAAGTTGAAACAAAAATGTGATTTTTCTCAAAACCCTGGTAGGAGTAGAAGAAAGGTTTAAGGCTTTCCTGAGAGCCCTTTAAATTATCTAACCAACGCTTTATGTTTGACTTACTTCATTCAAATAGGTTTGCCGCTAGAGCGTTTGCAAAGTTGAAACAAAAATTTGATTTTTCTTAAAACCTACGTTTTTCGTAAACCCTATTGCCACGTTCCTGGTAGGAGAAGAAGAATGATTGAAGACATTCCTGAAAGCTCTTTAATTTATTTAACCAATGCTTTATGTTTGATTTACCTCGTTCCAATAGTTTAGCCGCTAGAGCATTTGCGAAGCTGAAGCGAAAATGTGGTTTTCATCAAAAACCTACGTTGGTCGTGAATACTATTGCCACGTTCCTGGTAGGAATCGAAGAAAGACTGAAGACTTTTCTGAAAGATCTTTAAATTATCCAACCAATGCTTTTCGTTTGAATCACTTCGTTCAAATAGTTTAGCCTCTAGAGCGTTTGCAAAGTTTAAACAAAAATTTGATGTTTCTCAAAAACCTACGTTTTTTGTAAAAACCACTACCACGTTCCTGGTGGGAGTACAAGAAATATTGAAGACTTTCCTTCAAACTCTTTAATTTATTTAACCAATGTTTTATGTTTGATTTACCTCGTTCCAAAAATTTAGCCGCTAGAGCATTTGCAAAGCTGAAACGAAAATGTGGTTTTCCTCAAAAACCTACCTTGGTCGTGAATACTATTGCCACGTTCCTGGTAGGAGTAGAAGAAAGATTAGAGAATTTCCTGAAAGCTCTGTAAATTATCTAGCCACTGCATTATGTTTGAGTTACCACGTTCCAATAGTTTAGCCGCTAGAGAGTTTGAATATTTAAACAAAAATTTTGATTTTTCTTAGAAACCTACGTTTTTCGTGAACAATATTAAAACGTTACTGGTAGGAGTAGAGATATGATTGAATACTTTCCTGAAAGCTTTTAAATTATCCAACCAATTCTTTATGTTTGACCCACAGCGTTCCAATAATTTAGCCACTAGAGCGTTAGCAAATTTGAAACAAAAATGTGACTATTGCCAAGCCCCTGGTAGGAGTAGACCAAAGATTGAAGGCTTTTCTAAGAGCTCTTTAAATTATCTAACCAATGCTTTATGTTTGATTTACCTCGTTATAATAGTTTAGCCGTAGGAGCGTTTGCAAAGTTGAAACAAAAATGTGACTATTGCCAACTCCTGGTAGGAGTAGACCAAAGATAGAAGGCTTTTCTGAGAGCTCTTTAAATTATCTAACCAATGCTTTATGTTTGCTTTACCTCGTTGTAATAGTTTAGCCGCTGGAGCGTTTGCAAAGATGAAACAAAATATATGATTTTTCTCAAAAAACCAACGTTTTTCGTGAACACTATTAACTCGTTACTGGCAGGAGTAAAATAACGATTGAAGACTTTCCTTAAAACTTTTCAAATTATCTAACCAATGCTTTATGCTTGACTCACTTCGTTCAAATAGTTTAGCCGCTAGAGCGTTTGAAAAGTTGAAGCAAAATATATGATTTTTCTCAAAAAACTACGTACTATTAACACGTTACTGGTAGGAGTGGCAGAATGATTGAAGACTTTCCTGAAAGCACTACACATTAACTAACCAATGCTTTATGTTTGACTCACTTCGTTCAAATAGGTTAACCGCTAGAGTGTTCGCAATGTTGAAACAAAATATATGATTTTTCTCAAAATCCTACTTTTTTCGTGAACACTATTGCCACGTTCCTGGTAGGAGTAGGAGAATTATTGAAGATTTTCCTTAAAGATCTTTAAGTTATCTAACCAATGCTTTATGTTTGATTTACCTCGTTCCAATAGTTTAGCCGCTAGAGCCTTTGCAAAGTTGAAGCAAACTATATGATTTTTCTTAAAAACCTACGTACTTATAAGCCGTTATTGGTAGGAGTAGGAGAAAGATTGAAGACTTTCCTGAAAGCACTACAAATTATCTAAGCAATGCTTTATGTTTGACCCACCTCGTTCCAATAGTTTAGCCGCTAGAGCGATTGCAAAGTTGAAACAAAATATATGATTTTTCTCAAAAACCTACGTTTCCCATGAACACTATTACCACGTTCCTGGTTGGAGTAGAAGAAAGATTGAAGACTTTCCTGAAAGCTTTTAAAGTATCTAACCAATGCTTGATGTTTGACCCACCTCGTTCCAATAGTTTAGCCGCTAGAGCGTTTGAAATGTTGAAAAATTATATAATTTTTTTTAAAAACCTACGTATTATTAAGACGTTACTGGTAGGAGTAGAAGAATGATTGAAGACTTTCCTGAGAGCACTACAAATTATCTTACCAATGCTTTATGCTTGACCCACCTCGTTCAAATAGTTTAGCCGCTAGAGCGTTTGCAAAGTTGAAACAAATTATATGATTTTTCTCAAAATCCTACGATTATCGTGAACACTATTGCCACGTTCCTGGTAAGAGTAGAAGAAAGATTGAAGACTTTCTTGAAAGCCCTTTAAATTATCTAACCAACGCATTATGCTTGACTTACTTCATTCAAATAATTTAGCCGCTAGAGCGTTTGCAAAGTTGAAACAAAAATTTGATTTTTCTCAAAATCTACGTTTTTCGTGAACACTATTGCCACGTTCCTGGCAGGAGTAGAAGAAAGGTTGAAGACTTTCCTGAAAGCTCTGGAAATTATCTAAGCAACGCTTTATGTTTGATTTACCTCGTTCAAATTGTTTAGCCGCTAGAGTTTTTGCAAAGTTCAAAGAAATTAAATGATTTTTCTCAAAAACCTACGTACTATTAACACGTTACTGGTAGGAGTAGAAGAATGATTGAAGACTTTCCTGAAAGCCCTTAAAATTATCTAAACAATACTTTATGTTTGGTTTACCTCGTTCAAATAGTTTAGCCGCTAGAGCGTTTGCAAAGTTGGAACAAAAATTTTACGTTTTTTGTGAACACTGTTAGCACGTTACTGGCAGGAGTAAAATAATGATTGAAGACTTTACTGAAAGCTCTTTAAATTATCTAACCAATGCTTTATGTTTGACTTACTTCATTCAATTATTGCGAACACTGTTAACACGTTCCTGGCAGGAGTAGAATAATGATTGAAGACTTTGCTGAAAGCTCTTTAAATTATCTAACCAATGCCTTATGTTTGATTTATCTCGTTCAAATAGTTCAGAAGCTATAGCGTTTGCAAAGTTGAAACAAAATATATGATTTTTCTCAAAAACCTATGTTTTTCTGGAACACTATTGACACGTTCCTGGTAAAAGTAGAAGAAAGATTGAAGACTTTCCTGAAAGCCCTTTAAATTATCTTACCAACGCTTTATGTTTGACTTACTTCGTTCAAAGAGTGTAGCCGCTAGAGCGTTTGCAAAGTTGAAACAAAAATGTGTTTTTTCTCAAAACCTACGTTTTTTCGTGAACACAATTAACACGTTCCTGGTAGGAGTAGAAGAAAGATTGAAGACTTTCCTGAAAGCTCTTTGAATTATCTAAGCAATGCTTTGTGTTTGACTCACCTCGTTCAAACAGTTAAGCCACTAGAGCGTTTGCAAAGTTGAAATAAAAATGTGCTTTTTCTCAAAAACCTACGTTTTTCGTGAACACTATTGCCACGTTCCTGGTAAAAGTAGAAGAAAGATTGAAGACTTTCCTGAAAGCCCTTTAAATTATCTTACCAACGATTTATGTTTGACTCACTTCGTTCAAACAGTTTAGCCGCTAGAGCGTTTGCAACGTTGAAAAAAAATACATGGTTTTTCTTAAGAGCCTACGTATTATTAAGACGTTACTGGTAGGAGTAGAAGAATGATTGAAGACTTTCCTGAGAGCACTACAAATTATCTAACCAATGCTTTATGTTTGACCCACCTCGTTCAAATAGTTTAGCCGCTAGAGCGTTTGAAAAGGTGAAAAAAATATATGATTTTTCTTAAAAACCTACGTACAATTACGACGTTACTGGTAGGAGTAGAAATATGATTGAAGGCTTTGCTGAAAGCATTTCAAATTGTCTAACCAATGCTTTATGATTGACTCACCTCGCTCAATTAGTTTAGCCGCTAGAGTGTTCGCAAAGTTCAAACAAAAATGTGATTTTTCTCAAAAACCTACTTTTCTCGTGAACACTATTGCCACGTTCCTGGTAAGAGTTGAAGAATTATTGAAGATTTTCCTTAAAGATCTTTAAATTATCTAACCAATGCTTTATGTTTGACCCACCTCGTTCAAATAGTTTAGTCGCTAGAGCGTTTGAAAAGTTTAAAAAAATATATGATTTTTCTTAAAAACCTACGTACTATTACGACGTTACTGGTAGGAGTAGAAATATGAGTGAAGGCTTTGCTGAAAGCATTTCAAATTATCGAACCAATGCTTTATGTTTGACTCACCTCGTTCAATTAGTATAGCCGCTAGAGTGTTCGCAAAGTTCAAACAAAAATGTGATTTTTCTCAAAAACCTACTTTTCTCGTGAACACTATTGCCACGTTCCTGGTAAGAGTTGAAGAATTATTGAAGATTTTCCTTAAAGATCTTTAAATTATCTAAGCAACGTTTTATGTTTGAATCACCTCGTTCAAACAGTTAAGCCGCTAGAGCATTTGCAAAGTTCAAATAAAAAGGTGATTTTTCTCAAAAACCTACGTTTTTTCGTGAACACAATTAACACGTTCCTGGTAGGAGTAGAAGAAAGATTGAAGACTTTCCGGAAAGCTCTTTGAATTATCTAACCAATGCTTTATGTTTGACTCACCTCGTTCAAACAGTTAAGCCGCTAGAGCGTTTGCAAAGTTTAAACAAAAATTTGATGTTTCTCAAAAACCTACGTTTTTTGTAAAAACTATTACCACGTTCCTGGTGGGAGTACAAGAAATATTGAAGACTTTCCTTAAAACTCTTTAATTTATCTAACCAATGTTTTATGTTTGATTTACCTCGTTAAAATAGTTTAGCCGCTAGAGCATTTGCAAAGTTGCAACAAAATATATGATTTTTCTCAAAAACCTACGTACTATTAATACCCAAGACACACATGCAGTACATAATGTAGTATAATATAGAACCTATATGTGTGTCATCAGTATTTCACATTTTTGTTCCAATGCAAATAGAGTTCCGTTCTACAATAGCATACTACATACCATTGAAATTCAGTGGTGTCCTGCAATGTGTACTACGATGGGTCGCATTGAACACACCCAAAGCTTTAAAGCTCATTCTGTCAAAATCGTATATTTTCGCTGCCAGCTGACAAAATAAAAAATAAATAAATTTATCAGTTGTGGCGGTAAGATAGAAAATATGGAGAAAGTCCAAACAATATATATTGGGAATGCCGCAATAAGAAATATAATTGAAGTGTGGGCACAATTTAATTTCCAACCGCGTGGAGTTCACAAAAATAACCACATTTACTCGGCAATGAGCACGCAACTTGCAAATGAACACGGTGTTTACCTAGCGCCAGCCGAGCTGCGAAATCAATATAATTATACAATAATAATATGTATGTGCACAGGAACGGAAGGCTGTGGGCCCAAGCGGAGGAGCTCCGTCTAATTGGGAATTCTACGACGACATACACAAAATAATTGGATGCTATAAATCAAATTTCACACACGAACTGGCCGACGAAAGCATTGAAAATGGTTTGTTTGAAATAACAATTATTTTATTTTAATATTACAATTTCAATGTATGTATTATACATCTTTTATTCCACAGTTTCGGATCGATTAGAAGCATCGATGGCGGCATCTTCATTGTCAAATGAAAGTGGACCTGAAGAAGCACCATCAACTTCGTCGGCTGCAAAAAAGAGAAATAGGAATAGTGATGAAGACTTTCTCGAACTGGCTAAAAAAGAGCGAAAGATGATGGAAGCTTATTTCAATAAATCTTTGGAAAATGAGGAAAAGGCCCTCAAATTGATGGAGCAAACCAACGCCGTCCTTATGGCTATGTTATATAAACATATGTAAATAAAAAAATATCAATTCTTTGTGAAAATTACAAATAATATTTACCGTGGATAAAATGTGTCATAATTGCCTGTCGAATTTCAATTCCGCAAAGGATTTCTTGACTATGTGTGCTGTATGAGGTTGCCTTCCGCTATTTCCAGCGTTTGCTTGTTGAATCCATTGCAGATTGACAGTGTCATTTCTATTATTGCATATGTTATGAATAATGCAACAAGATTTTATAACAAGGTTAACATTTTGTAAATTAACTTCCAGACCTCGACCAATTTTTCTGAAGCGAGCCTTTAAATGTTCGAAAGCATTTTCCACAACTCTTCGGCACGATGAAATGCGTCTGTTAAATATTTTTTCACTTTCTGGTTGATTAACAGAAAATGGAAATGGTTTCATAACGTATATAGACAGTTTGAATGCTGAATCTCCTATAAGGAGTATCGGCACCTCAATGCCTTCGATTGTTTTTGCATATTTTTTAAAAACTTCGTTATCGGAATGACACTTTTCAAAGCCGACTGCTCAAATAATGTGGAGTCATTGCTTCGTCCTGGTGTACCAACATTGATATAAGTAAATCTGCATCTATAGTCTACTGATGCAAATAAAACCGTCGAGTACCCCCTTTAAAGTTATAATAATCGCTGGCTTCGTTTTTTGTAGGCTTTATTTCAATGTGGCACCCATCTCTTGCGCCATAACATTGTGGGAATCCTAAATGTTCAATACCACAGACTATTTCATTCACTTTCACATCATTCGGCGGATATGCATCGAATACTTCATTATTAAACACTCACAATATTTCTTCGCAAACTTGTACCACTATTGCTCCTACTGTTGTGCGACCGATTCCAAAAAGACTATCAACTGTTCTATATTCTGCGGAAGAAGCTAACGTGTATAAAGCGACAGCAATTCGTTTTTTAAGTGGTATAGCGTTACGCCAATAGGTATCCTTTTTGCGCACATATTTTAATGCGTCCACTAAATAAAAAAAAACGTCTTCCTGCTCACTCGGAATGCATTTTTAAATTTTTCCTCGCTGAATAGCTGAACATCCCTTTCCCAGAATTAAGAATTTTCCACCTATTAGGTAAAAAATTCTTTATATGTTAAAAACTATCTGTTTAATATTTACCATTGACCAGCAAGTTCGATATCTTTTTAAAATTCTTTTTTCTAACGCAAGCCTGATATATTTTTTTTCTTGATTTGAAAGCCCTAAGAGCTAATATAAAATACTTTTTTTTTCTCCGATAATACAATATTTTTTGGTAGTTTGTGGTTATCACTTTGGTAACGTCCATTTTCATTTTATATATTTAAAAAAATTTACGTCAGCTGTTGAATGTACTAGGTAGGCATACTAGATGTGTGTCACTATGCTGGCGTATGGTTTCATGAGCTTTCATTGTAGTACAAATAGTAGTACGGAAAGCACATGTCTGTCTAGGGTATAACACGTTACTGGTAGGAGTAGAAGAATGATTGAAGACTTTCCTGAAAGCCCCTTAAATTATCTAACCAATGCGTTCCAATAGTTCAACCACTAGAGCGTTACCAAAGTTGAAACAAAAATGTGATTTTTCTCAAAAACCTACGTTTTTCGTGAACACTATTACTACGTTCCTGGTAGGAGTAGAAGAAAGATTGAAGGTTTTGCTTAAAGCATTTAAAATTATCTAACCAATGCTTTATGTTTGACTCACCTCGTTCAATTAGTTTAGCCGCTAGAGTGTTCGCAAAGTTGAAACAAAAATGCGATTTTTCTCAAAAACCTACTTTTCTCGTGAACACTATTGCCACGTTCCTGGTAAGAGTTGAAGAATTATTGAAGATTTTCCTTAAAGATCTTTAAATTATCTAACCAATGCTTTATGTTTGACCCACCTCTTTCCAATAGTTGAAACAAAATATACGATTTTTCTCAAAAACCTAGGTTTTTCGTGAACACTATTACCACGTTCCTGGTAGGAGTAGACGAAAGATTGAAGACATTCCTGAAAGCTCTTTAATTTATCTAACCAATGTCTTACGTTTGATTTACCTCGTTCCAATAGTTTAGACGCTAGAGCGTTTGCAAAATTGAAACAAAAATGTGATTTTTCTCAAAAACCTACGTTTTTCGTGAACACTATTACCACGTACCTGGTAGGAGTAGAAGAAAGATTGAAGGCTTTGCTGTAAGCTCTTCAAATTATCTAACCAACGCTTTTTCTTTAACACACCTCGTTCAAACAGTTAAGCCACTAGAGAGTGTGCAAAATTAAAAAAAAATTAGATTTTTCTCAAAAACCTACGTTTTTCGTGAACACTATTACCACGTTCCTGGTAGGAGTAAAAGAAAGATTGAAGACTTTTCTTGAAGCTCTTTAAATTATCCAACCAATGCTTTATGTTTGATTTACCTCGTTCAAATAGTTTAGCCGCTAGAGCGTTAGCAAAGTTGAAACAAAATATATGATTTTTCTCAAAAACCTACGTTTTTCGTGAACACTATTACCACGCTCCTGGTAGGAGTAGAAGAAAGATTGAAGACTTTCCTAAAAGCTGTTAAATTATCTAACCAGTGCTTTATGTTTGACCCACCTCATTCCAATAGTTTGGCCGCTAGAGCGTTTGCAAAGTTGAAACAAAAATGTGATTTTTCTCAAAAACCTACGTTTTTCGTGAACTCTATTACCGCGTTCCTGGCAAGAGTAAAATAATGATTGAAGACTTTCCTGTGAGCTCTTTAAATTATCCAACCAATGTCTTACGTTTGATTTACCTCGTTCCAATAGTTTAGCCGCTAGAGCGTTTACAAAGTTGAAACAAAAATGTGATTTTTCTCAAAAACCTATGTTATTCGTGAACACTATTACCACGTACCTGGTAGGAGTAGACGAAAGATTTAAGGCTTTCCTGAGAGCCCTTTAAATTATCTTACCAATGCTTTATATTTGATCCACCTCGTGCCAATAGTTTAGCTGCTAGAGCGTTTGTAAAGTTGAAACAAAATATATGATTTTTCTCAAAAACCTACGTACTATTAACACGTTACTGGTATGAGTAGAGGAAAGATTGAAGACTTTTCAGAAAGCACTACAAATTATCGAACCAATGAACCGCTGAATACAAAACAACCAATTTAAATGGTTTTTTCAACGATAAAAATATATCACTGGATACATTAATTGGAATATGCACTGACGGCGAGCCAACAAACACTGGCCCACACGGTGGAATTATACGACGATTCGAATTGCTGTTAAAAAGACTATTTCATTGGTTTGTTTGCCTTCTACACTTCAACGAACTTCTGTTTCGGCATTTGTTTAAAGCTTTGGATAAATAAACCAGCACTGGACCAAGATCGGCAACCGGAAAACTGAGCCGCCAAATCGAAACTTGTGAAACTCTTCCGGTAAGTTATTGCCATCACTCATTTATTGTAATTGTCAACCATTTTTAATTATTTTATTATTATATATTTTTAGGTGGTGGACGGCTACCTGAAAATTGAGTTGCAAAATATGCCCCCTGCTCCAGAAAAAAAAGAATTTTCCACCGATTCGAAGTACTTACACGACATGGCCCATGCAATTTCTAGCGGCGTAGTTCCGGTGAATCTGGCTAACATCAAACCAGGGAAAATTGTACATTCTCGGTGGCTCACCAAGGCCGCTAGATTATTGCGATTATATGTGACAACGGAAAATCCAGATGCAAATTTAAGAATTCTGGTTGAATTTATAATTAAATGTTATGTGCCAATGTACTTCAATATCAGTTATTACAGCTCTGTCGTGTACGGCAGTGCATTATTTTTCAAGTTCATTGGTTGGTCACGATTTCTAGAACCTCGTTCACGCAAAATTGTCAATCAAGTAATTATAGATAATTCATATTATGCGCATTTGGAAAATATCTTGTTATCAATGTTGTTTGATGATAGGAAAGAAAAGCGCGACTGTGCCATCAAGAAAATTCTACGCTATCGAACCGATGTTGACGAGCCGATGGAACTTAGAGTTTATAAAAAACCAGATATAAACTTTAATTACACAAGTTATATGGAAATGATTAATTTGAATGACATAAATATCGTATTTGAATAACCATTCACTGGAAGCATTCCGTACGATACATTGAAAGAATATTTAAATCAAGATGATCCACCGTTTAATGATCCAAAAATTCCATCACACATACAAGGAAAGGAACGACATGTTCAATTGCTAGCTAGCGTTTCCAAACGGGTTATACCGGAAAATGTAGAGGCTGTTATGGCGGCGACATTAGAGAGCCGTACGAAATTGCCCAGACTTGAAAGTAAAAAAGACTTCAAACAATAATTTTTTTTAGTTTATTTTCTATAATTCTCTGACTAAATAAATTTCTTAAGAGAAAAAATAGATATTATTATAAATAAATAAATAAAAATAAAGAAAAAACATAGCCATTTAGCTGATTTTTTCATGTAAAGGCCAAAATGGTGATTTTTTGAAATGATTGTATGGGGAACCCCCCAGGAGAGTTCCAGAGGGTGTGCCACTGGCATGGGTATATCGGCCGACCAAAGTTAGTGGGGGTCGGTCATACATTTGGACTCGATTGGAGCACTCTAACTGGGTCAAAGTGAGATTTTTCAAAATTTGCCCCTACCCAAAAGTTCGACCCAAATTGGGAGACATCAAAATTCGTTTTAGAGGTAAGGTTCCTTTGGCAAAGTTTCTTATTTTGATCCCTAGAATACGATTTTTACAGAGCAATGAGCGATTTTTAAATCGACCCGCCCTAATGTATACACATACTGATATGGTTATAATTTTGCTAATTTGTATGAATGCTTGCAAAGTAACATTCATAAGTAATTTGGACTTGTATATATGTATGTATAATTATTCGGTTTTTACACAATATATTGTCCTAATAAAAATTTTAGTATTACGTTGCTTATTAAATAATATAAATTATATTTATCAGAAGTAAACTGGGATGAGGGCAGTATCCCCGAGGGTACACCCGTTCCTGCCCTTGCACACGATGCGCTGGTAAAATAAACACATCGAGCTTAATATAAGAAACAAATCTAAAAATAACAACAGCAGCAACATCTCTAGAATAGTAGGAAGCAGTAGCGCTGAAAACTTGACCGAAAAAAATAATGAAGAGCAAAACACTTCCCAAGACACGACGATAACGGATACAGACCCCTTTAAGAGAGCATAAAAGACGGGTAGGCCCCCAATAAAAAACCTTGGTGTTGAAAAACCTTTGAGACCGAGGTCATCACCACCAGCGTTGGGCGACACCACTCTCCTAGCAAAGGCGATAAAACCTCGTGGAGACTGTTTGGCTGAACTAGGGAATGCAATCAAGAAGCTGATCGAAACAAAACGTCCACTCCAGCGGTTTATCAACAACACCATGAGAGATCTTCTCGTTGTGAAAGCAAAATTACGTGCAAGTGCTCAGGAAGCGCACATTGCAAATAAGGAAGTTATGCCAACAACCGGAGAGAATACACCAAAGAGGCCTCGCGACGAAGTTCAACCAAAGCGAAGAACACCGCCGAAGAAGAATAAAAACATCCATAGGGAATGGGCGAGCAAACCTGAAGTTGCTTTGAACAAAGAAGCAAAAAGTGATAACCCCATCAAAGACAACGATAAAGAAATGGGGAAAAGAGATGGTTGCATCGAAGTCAAACGTAAGCAACAAAAGAAGGTACCACATAAGC
This sequence comes from Bactrocera correcta, assembly GCA_027475135.1. NCBI lineage: Eukaryota > Metazoa > Arthropoda > Insecta > Diptera > Tephritidae > Bactrocera > Bactrocera correcta. The sequence goes on from CM050322.1 coordinate 55,239,301, forward strand.
CGCCACTTCGACCTGATGCAATAGTCATTCAAAAAACAGGTGACATGACATAAAGCGACATCTAAAGGACTGCTAGGAAAAATGATACCCTGCAGAAACTAGGGGAAAATGTAATAAAAATCAGAAAAACAGACAAAGAACAAATCCTGCTAGAGTTCAAAGAGGCACAGAAGAAGAACACATTCATCTTCAAGACCGCAATAAGCAAAGTACTGGGAGAAAAGGCGCAGATAAAAGCTTTAACTCACCAGATCATGCTAGAAATACGTGACCTTGTGGAAATCACGACTAAAGAGGACACTTCTGAGGGCATACGACGACAAAGGAATGGGTTGATGAAAATTCGATCAAGAGTATCAGAGCAGCGCGCTCAGGAATCCAAACTGCAGTGGTAAGCCTACCCGTGTTGGAGGCAAGAATACTTGCAGATGCACAAAAAATCAAAATAGGGTGGGTAGTGTGCAGAGTAAGGGCGAAGCAAAATCTCAGAAGGAGTTTCAGATATCATGAGTACAGGCATCTGGCGAAAACTTGCAACAAACAAGATGATAGGAGCCAGTACTGTGAAAAGGGTGGAGAAACTGGACACTTTGCGAAGTCGTGCGCTAAAAACCAGTCATGGAGTGCATGCAAGAAAACGGTAGGGAAAACACCGACCACCAAATGGGTAGTAAAAAGTGTCCGTTCTACCAAGAAGGGTGTAAAAGCATTTCAAAAATGAGAGTCATGCAACTCAACATCAATTACTGTGAGGCTGCACAAGACCATCTTAAACAAACAGTTTATGAGGGAAAGGTCGACGTAGATATACGCTATACTCAAAGAACAGTATAAAATCATAATCTCTGATAACACGAAAAAAGCTAGCAATGTGGTGGGAAAATGTTTCAAGATAAGCCGCTATTGGGGAAATCCTTCTACACTCGGGCGAAAATCTCTGGGATCAACTTCCACAGTTGCTGCATACCATTTCGCAGAGTGATTTTGATAAAATTCTTGACGAACTGGTCACAGAAGTTTTAATGCTTGGGCAATGGAGTGCGTTGGCATCTGCACAAATAGGCGTGGAGATGCCGTTCTAAAGGCATTCTCGTCGCTAGACATTGTGTTACTGACAACCGGACAACAGGTGTGCGATCTTTATACACACAGTGACCATTATGCAATTATCTTTGAAATCCAAGACTCGGTGAACAATCGAAGGAGTATGCCCACTAAGACGGTACAAAGGAAAGTATGGCAAATAGACAGACGGAGATCCTAATGAGACTCGTTAGTAAAACATGCGACGCTTCTATAAGTAGGAAAAAAAATTGCACCCATGGAAAGCATGTTTACTCGTGGAGTGAGGAGATCGACACCTTAAGAAAGGAATGCCACAAATCGGCAACGTTGTTTTTATTTATATTTTACATTGTACCTAGCATATAGAAGTAAAACACTAACAACAACTCTAGACTAATTAATTAAGAGAGATACTTAAAAGCTAAATATTAAGGAATACAACTGCTGCTACTATTGTCATACCAGATTGGAAGGCTTCTTGCATTTCCACCAGATTTCTCGCCTAGCAGTTTCTATGAGTCTGGATGCTTCCTCATTAACGTACTGTCTAAGCCTCAGTTCGTGAGACTTTGCTAATTTGGAGATTTCATTTACCACTGAATTCACGCCTAGATCACGGTACAGGTCAATAGATCTAATGTACCACGGAGCTTTTACTAAAGTCCTTAGTACCTTACTTTGAAAGCGCTGAATGGTGGCAATACAGCTTTGACTTGAGCAACCCCATAGTTGGGCTCCGTAGGTCCAAACTGGCTTTAAGACTTGGTTATATAAAAACAGTCTGTTTTGCATTGATAGCTTGGATTTCCTGCAACTAGGTGGTAAAGTTTGCCAAATTTCATATCAAGCTCGCTCCTTTTTTTTACATGCTCTTTCCAGCGTAGCTTAGCATCTAAGGTGAAACCTAGGTACTTAGCACTGTTATGGTGTGGTATAGGAATGTTATTTATATAAATTGGACAATATGCCGGCTTTTTCAAGGTAAAGTCGACATGAATTGACTTGGTGTCGTTTAATTTGATGCGTCACCTAGATGCCCACTTAGTAATTGCGTTGACTGCTGTCTCACTCGTCGACTAGATACTGAAGTTGACTCTCCAGCTGCTAACAAATCTGTGTCATCCGCAAATGTCGCTGTCATATAACTAGGATCAGACGGGAAATCACTGGTTAAAAGCACGTAAAGCATTGGCCCCAACACGCTTTCCTGGGGAACACCGGCTTCTATCGGTTGCAAGTTTGAATATGCGTCCTCTTGTTTAATGCGGAAGAATCTATCCTTTAAGTACGAAACACATATTTCACAAAACTGTTTGGGTAGCATGTATTTCAATTTGAGCAGTAGACCCGTGTGCCAAACTTTGTCAAAAGCTTGTGACTCGTCTATAAAGGCCGCCGTACAAACGTTCTTTTTATCGATTGTATTTTCAACGAAATTAACGATTCGGTGTACCTGGTCAATTGTTGAATGGTGGTCTCGGAAGCCAAATTGATGTGTTGGTATTAGGTTTTTATGAGCGATTGTTGGTTTGAGCCTATTTATGAGTACATTCTCAAAGATTTTAGATAAGGCTGGCAGTAGCGAGATTGGCCTATATACTGGTTTACACGGCTTGGGTATCATTATGACTTCAGATACTTTCCAAAGCGATGGAACGTGTATTAGGCATAAAACACTGTTTATAATGTTTACAATTCCTTGGTAAAGTGTGTAATATTTCTCCAGTTATTAAATCGTATCCAATTGCTTTTTTGAGTCTTGTATTCCCAATAAGATTTTTAATTTCCTTAATAGTAACAGGAGAAATGCTGATGTGTGGATCCATCCAACTATTTTCGCAGTTTATCTCGTTAGGCGTAAATGTGCTTCTCAAATGATTTGCAAATACGGCAGCTTTTTGTTCATACGTTTTGGCCCATGCAGTTTCGTTTAGTTTTAATGGTGCTACATGTTTTATTTGTTTATTAATATTTCTTCTAGCTTTCCAAAGTGAATAGTACGTGGATTTATCAGCTGTGAGTTTAGCCAAATAAGTTTTGAATGAACAACTTTTAAACTCTTTAATTTGTGCTCTTAGTTTCGCTGTACATTTGTTAAGCTCAGTTTTGAGGGCAGAGAACCTAGTTTGCTGCCATCTCCGTCGAAGCTTGCGCTTTTTATGGATACTTTCTAAGATGTGTTTTGGGTATTTGGTACAACTGAGATTCACGCGGGTATTCGGTGTACTCTTCCACGCAGCATTTCTAATTATTTTTGTGAAATTTTCAACCTCACAGTCAAACTCAATACCAGTCGATATGTGCTTAAGCTTTGGGTCGACTTAATTCAATATATTTTTAAATTTATTCCAATTAGCGTGTTTATTGCATAACGTTGGCTTGGCGGCCGAAAGAATTGGCTTTTCATACAGATTTAGCAGCACTGGAGAATGGTCAGAGCTTAGGTCTGAGAAATCTTTTATACATAAATTGAGTTTCGGTATTTTATTGATTTTAAAGAAGTCCAGAAGGTCTGGCAATTTCTGACTATCTGTAGGCCAATAAGTGGTATAGCTTGTATAGCTTTGAGAAATTCTCGACCTTTGGTTGTAGTTAAACGGGATCTCTAATGAGTGTGTTTTGCGTTATAGTCGCCACCAATGATATACCTTCCGTCATATTTTTTTAATAACTTCATATACGTATCTATTTTTATATTATGTCTAGGTGGACTATACAGGGCAATAAGATACAATTGGTGATTGTGCAATTTAACTGAAATTGTTGTAGCTTGAATTTCTTCTTTCAGTAAATTGTAGATGGTACTCAAGAGCGTTGAGCCGCTGATTAAAGGCCTTAAATAGTTTCTCTTGCTCATTTAGTTTATCCAAGATTTGGGATAACGGACTACTTTTTTGCATTGTATTTGTATGGCCTTGCTTAGCTATTAGCGCAAATGAAACTTTAGAACCGGAAGGAAGGGATTTTACTTCTCCTGTGTTCACAACGGGTTTGTTCGTCGAAGCATTGGTATTCTCATGAACTGAATTACCATTCTTTTTATCTCTTAGTTTTTGCAGTTCTTTTTCGACGAAACAACCACGGTAGCTTGCAGGATGGGACTCGCCGCAGTTGCAACATTAAGCAGGGTCTTTTTCAGCTTTTCGGCATTCAGTAGTAGGATGTTTGCCTCCACATTTCACACACCTCGATGGCTTGCCACCGAAGTTTTTAGTATGTCCAAAAGCTTAATAGTTTTTGCACTGTGGAATTAGTTTAGATGCTTTAATAGGCTGAACTTTGACAACGGTACTAAGAATGGTTTTGATCTGGTGAATGTTCTTAATGTCTTCGATGACATCAAATACTACTATAAACATATCTAATGCTTCTTTAGTCTTCCATTTAAGCTTATTAATTGCATTTATGACCTTAAAACTTTGAAATTTTAGATCATTTAAAATGGATTGTGTATCGCATGAGTGGTGTTAGTTTTTTATCATTACCTTTATTGGTCTATTATGTTTATTTTCGTAGCTAAACCAAGGTATATTTTCGTTAGATAAGTATTTTGTTATTGTGCGATAATTGTTTGCATCGAAGACATTAAGTTTGTAGGCGCCGTTGCTCAAAAGCTCTACTACAAAGTTGTTCCTTATTAGATCTGTAATATTACAACGTAATTTATTAAAATCCTTTACGTCGTAAATTGTAATAGGAGGTGGGCGGTGGATTTCAGTATCATTGTTGGCCGCCAAAAGGGCTGACAATTGTTTTAGTGAAGAGCGCTTCTTTTTGAGTATCCAATCAGTTTGTTTAGCTAGCTCATCTTCATCGGTTTCGTATATTTCATCTACATTCATACTAGAAGGTTTTGCTTCAACACTCACATGCTTGCTTTTACTAGATTTTAGTTCTTCGTTTTCTTTTTTTAATTATATGTTATCTTTATGTAACTGATTGCACTTCGCTTCCAAATTTCTAAGCCTCTCACTTATAAGTGAGTTAGTTTTTCTAATTCTTTTATTTAATTTACTCTGAATGAGCTGAGACTGTTTCTCGGCGTCACCTCATGAAGAGGTTCAGCCATTTTTATTTTCTAATGATTTCTCCACTGGGTATAAGAAACCTGTCGTTTGGTCGATAATGCAGTTTGAACAAAAAGTTTGTTTTTTTATTTGGCCAGTATGGCTGCGCTGAATGCAATTGGAAATAGTTAAAACAAAACAGCTGATTCAATATACGCAGAAATAACGTGTAAAAAAAAAAAACAGCTAATGGGCACTTTTTTCGCGGCGAAAACTAATTATTTGAGTGCTCATACAATTTGCTATTGTTTAATAAAAAAACAAATTCGATTGAAAATGTAATTTGATTCAAATGAGTTTTACCAATTTTTACCATTAATCTAAGGAAATCGATATGAAACGTGTTGATAACATCAATGCTTCCCACGGCGCACACACTCACGAATTACCACAGATTGGTTTATTTGCAAATTGTCATAATTGCGGAACACACCCGGATCTTGACCGCACTCAATGATATCCACATTAATAATATTGCTGCTTTAAAGAACTCTGCGGAAAAATCAATTAAAGGCCATGGGATGATGCCTACAAGCTGGTAATAACAGAAATAAGAAGTAAAGGGTGATTTTTTAAGAGCTTGATAACTTTTTTAAAAAAAAAAACGCATAAAATTTGCAAAATCTCATCGGTTCTTTATTTGAAACGTTAGATTGGTTCATGACATTTACTTTTTGAAGATAATTTCATTTAAATGTTGACCGCGGCTGCGTCTTAGGTGGTCCATTCGGAAAGTCCAATTTTGGGCAACTTTTTCGAGCATTTCGGCCGGAATAGCCCGAATTTCTTCGGAAATGTTGTCTTCCAAAGCTGGAATAGTTGCTGGCTTATTTCTGTAGACTTTAGACTTGACGTAGCCCCACAAAAAATAGTCTAAAGGCGTTAAATCGCATGATCTTGGTGGCCAACTTACGGGTCCATTTCTTGAGATGAATTGTTGTCCGAAGTTTTCCCTCAAAATGGCAATAGAATCGCGAGCTGTGTGGCATGTAGCGCCATCTTGTTGAAACCACATGTCAACCAAGTTCAGTTCTTCCATTTTTGGCAACAAAAAGTTTGTTAGCATCGAACGATAGCGATCGCCATTCACCGTAACGTTGCGTCCAACAGCATCTTTGAAAAAATACGGTCCAATGATTCCACCAGCGTACAAACCACACCAAACAGTGCATTTTTCGGGATGCATGGGCAGTTCTTGAACGGCTTCTGGTTGCTCTTCACCCCAAATGCGGCAATTTTGCTTATTTACGTAGCCATTCAACCAGAAATGAGCCTCATCGCTGAACAAAATTTGTCGATAAAAAAGCGGATTTTCTGCCAACTTTTCTAGGGCCCATTCACTGAAAATTCGACGTTGTGGCAGATCGTTCGGCTTCAGTTCTTGCACGAGCTGTATTTTATACGGTTTTACACCAAGATCTTTGCGTAAAATCTTCCATGTGGTCGAATAACACAAACCCAATTGCTGCGAACGGCGACGAATCGACATTTCACGGTCTTCAGCCACACTCTCAGAAACAGACGCAATATTCTCTTCTGTACGCACTGTACGCATTCGTGTGGTTGGTTTAATGTCCAATAAAGTAAACTGAGTGCGAAACTTGGTCACAATCGCATTAATTGTTTGCTCACTTGGTCGATTATGTAGACCATAAATCGGACGTAAAGCGCGAAACACATTTCGAACCGAACACTGATTTTGGTAATAAAATTCAATGATTTGCAAGCGTTGCTCGTTAGTAAGTCTATTCATGATGAAATGTCAAAGCATACTGAGCATCTTTCTCTTTGACACCATGTCTGAAATCCCACGTAATCTGTCAAATACTAATGCATGAAAATCCTAACCTCAAAAAAATCACCCGTTAGTAAAGGACAAGTGGAGGATGGAGTCATGAGTAGAAGTTCACGCAAGTGAGGAAAGTTCTCTGATCGCCATTCACTTGGGAGTGGCCAGAAACGATTCTCTTACATATGACTCAAGCAGCTTACGACTTCCGGTCATTGACCACGTATCCTCTGGGTAGCCTAAGAACATCCGTTTGAAGGCGAGCTAAAGTGAGAAGGCGAAACACACCCTGCATAGGGTTGTGCGCTGGGTTTGGGACCCGCCACGTAAAAAACATCCCTAATGAAAAATAAACAACAGCCTCGGATGAGAGACCCCCTTTTGATTACGGCCTTGGCAAACGAAATAAGGACTACGAATTGAGGGCATGCAACTGGAATGTCCGGTCCCTTAATTGGGAAGGTGCCGCTGCCCAGCTGGTTGATGTCCTCGTGAAAATAAAGGCTGACATCACCGCCGTCCAAGAAATGCGATGGACGGGACTAGGACAGAGACGAGTAGGTCCTTGTGACATTTACTACATTGGCCATATAAAGGAGCGCAAGTTTGGTGTTGGATTTGTGGTGGGAGAGAGACTCCGTCGCCGAGTACTATCATTCACTCCTGTGAATGAACATGTTGCCACAATCCGCATCAAAGCGAGGTTCTTCAACGTATCGCTGATTTGCGCCCACGCCCCGACGGAAGAGAAGGATGATGTGACCAAAGATGCCTTCTGTGAGTGCTTGGAGCACACCTATGAGCGCTGCCCCCGCCACGATGTCAAAATCGTGCTTCGCGACTTTAACGCCAGGGTGGGCAAAGAAGGTATCTTTGGTACGACGGTCGGTAAATTCAACCTAGATTCTTATTCAGGTACTAGATTCCAGCAGAAGAAAATACATCAAGCTACCTGGCTGTCCCGGATAAAAAAGCCACCAACCAGATAGATGAAAGACAGGTCTCCAGTGTTCCAGACGTGCGTACGCTCCGAGGTCTTAACATCGACTTGGACCACCATCTTGTTGCAGCCAAGATTCGCACCCGCCTCTGTGCAGCAAAAAGCGCACGCCAACAAACACAAGGAAGGTTCGACAACGAGAAGCTGCAATCACAACAGATGGCCGAACGATTTTCTACTCGGCGTACACTCCTGCTCTCTGAGAACACTCGTCATTAACTCGGCGTAAGGGAACTGTGGGACGGCATTTAAAACTCCTTACGTACAGCTGCAACCGAAACCATTGGTTTTCAGAAAGTGCAAAAGAACAGCTGGTACGACGAGGATTGCCGTGTCGCAGCGGAGAGAAATCAGGCTGCCTACCTCGTAACGTTGCGATCGACCACGACACGTGCGGAATGGGATAGATACCGTGAGTTAAAGAGGGAAGCGAGACGCATTTGCAGAAAGAAAAAGAAATAAGCCGAAATGCGTGAGTATGATAAGATGGCCGACAAGGGTAATGCTCGAAAATTCTACGAAAAGATGCGGCGGCTTACAGAAGGTTTCAAGACCGGAGCATACTCTTGTAGAAACCCCAAAGGTGATCTAGTCACAGATGCCCAGAACATACTTAAATTATGGAGGGAACACTTTTCCACTTCTATGGTCCTTTGCGCGTTGGCCACGGCGAATATCGCATTCGATGGAACGATGAGCTGTACGAGATATACGACGACATTTACATAGTTCAGCGAGTTAAAAGACAGCGGCTACGCTGGCTAGGTCAAGTTGTCCGAATGGACGAAAACACTCCAGCTCTGAAAATATTCGACGCAGTACTCGCCGGGGGAAGCAGAGGAAGAGGAAGACCTCAACTCAGTTGGAAGGACCAAGTTGAGAAGGACCTGGCTTCGCTTGTAATATCCAATTGGCGCCACGTAGCGAAGAGAAGAAACGACTGGCGCGCTGTTGTTGACTCGGCTATAATCGCGTAAGCGATGTCTACGCTAGTAAAGACGAGAAAGGACAAGAACCAACGCACCCAGCACTATTGAAAACCGTTGTGGAGACTCTATTCGCCACAAAGCCCCTAGAGAGTCGAACGGCTAGAATGCAAGAACCTGCTGAAACAGGAGACACAATAGTCACTGATGTGGAGTTTATAGAGACAGCAGAGAGATTTGGCAATGCCTAAGCACCAGGCCTGGATGGTATTCCAAATAAGGCCTTAAAGGTTACCATCAAGTACAATGCGAGACCATTCACAGAACTGTTTACGCGGTGTTTTCAAAAAGTTGTATTCCCAAAAGCCTGGAAAAAGCAGCGACTGGTCTTGTTGCAGAAACCAAATAAACCAGCCGGAGAGCCCTGCTCATATCGACCACTCTGTATACTGGATACAATGGGCAAGATACTAGAGCGGATAATCAGAGCACGATTTGAGCAGCATTTCGAAAAAGATGTTAAAAACGGTGTGTCCGACAACCAGTATGGATTCTGCAACAAGAGATCAACCACTGATGCAATCAAGAAGCTTACCGGCACGGTTAAAAGGAAAAAGATGATACCAGATGGCTGTATGGTACGAAGGCATACTGCGCAATTGTCACGTTTGACGTTAAAAATGAATTTAACTCGGCATATTGGCTTCATATTATAAGTGTACTAGAACGTAACAAAACCTAGGCTTACTTTGTTAAGATCATATCAAGCTACCTGGCTGTTACTGTATGATACGGATAACGGTCAAAAAAAGGATGCGGTAACGGGCGGAGTTCCTCAGGACTCTGTGCGTGGCCCATTGTTGTTGAATGGGTTGTATGTCAGGATACTGCGTCTCCCACTCCCGAGTAGGGGCAAAAGATCTTGGCCAAATTGAAAACCTCTGTAATCATGCAGCGACGACGATCAAAGACTGGCTCACGGCAACAAACCTCCATCTCGCTGGACAAAAAACAGTAGCTGTGCTGATTACAAGTAGAAAAACATCAAACTAGTTGTGTATATCGACGGTCATAGTATCATGGCACAGAAGTCGCTGAAGTATTTAGGAATACTGATAGACAATGGACTCAGAAACAAGGAGCACATCGAAAAGGCATTTGAAAAAGCAGCACGAGCAACGGCCGCTCTAACAAGTATAATGGCCAAGAAATTGGTGGACCAAACCAAAATAGCCGTACGTTATTAGTCAAGGTGAGTCAATCAATTCTGATATACGCAGCGCCCATATGGGAACCAGCACTACAGCAAACAACGTATGCTAGGAAAGCGAAGTCTGCAATGCGGCTCAGTGCCATTAGAGTCACGAGTGCATTTCGTACGGTATCCCATGAAGCGGTTGGGATTTTAGCAGACGTGATGCCACTAGATATAATGGTAATGGAGCTTAAATGAATATACGACAGGTCCACAAGACTTGGCAGGCGACTAACGGTTGAAGAATGCAAGGATAAGAGGTGAACAAGCCTCAATGAGTGGCAAAAACGATGGCATGCAGCTTCGACGGGGAAATGGACCCACAGACTAATTAGAAGCGTACAAGCATGGTTAGATAGAAAACATTGAGAAACAGATTTCTACCTGATGCAGTTTTTGACGGAGAACGGGTGTTTTAGAGAATGTCTCTACAAATATGGAAATGACGACGGGACAACTTGTTCCTTCTACGACAGCAGCGGAGAAACCACGCTTTGGCACGGAACGAGTCAAACGGGATAACATAGTGCGATTGACGACTGAATCGAAACAAATGTGGGGTAGTGTGAGAGAGTGGTGTGCTAGAGTTCTGAAAGAGCTATGACGGAAGGAAGAAACGCAGAAAAATAAGATGGGTGAATGAGGAGAAGGCCAGAATGGCGTGACTGACGAGCCGAATGGCTAAGCTTGGCCTCACGATGTGATGCTTAACGGCACTTCCATGAGGTAAACAAACAAGCAAAACAATGAAGTTAAGGGCTTAGTACGTAGGCTCCGCTTCAGCGGCCAATACGAATCGTGCATACCGTCCGGAAAATTTACGGTACACTTTGAAGATTCCCCCTCCAAAATCGAAAAAAATGGCATGACTGCAGGACACTAAACTGCAAGTGTCGCCATGAAGCCTGCAACATAAACATTTGTAAGACGGCAACGACAGCTGTCCATTTTGTGTGTTCACAATTTAATTGTTTCTTCACTTCAATGAAATTTTAATATTTTGTTCGAAGTGAAATTTTGTGTGCAAAAAAAATAAATAAATAAATAAATATGTAACTTTATGTGTTTAAAATTAGCAATTGTTATTACAAATGATTTAATAGATCTTTTTTATGTTTCTCTTTGTAAAATAAGGTCAGGTTTGTTAGAACTTTGAATAATTTTATATTTTACATGTTAGTGGCAGCACTACTCCTCTCAACTGTCGTCGGCAAAATTAGAAATATTTTTAATTTGCAAGACATAACGCAAAAGCGTAATTTTATGTTTAAATTTTAATTTTTCCTTTAGGGACTTCAAATCATTTTAGCTAAAAGTGTCCACTTACATTTTGTTAAGTTGTTGAAAGCCGTGAAGCTGTCTAAATTTTTTCCTCACGCTCAGCAGTCAGGAAATTCGATATTCCAACGCCGCAGTCTTCGCTCTCCAAATAGCTCAAATACTGCACAGTATCGCCAGCTGGAAAATATATGAAAAAGTTGATGTTATATTTGGAAACAGTTGCTCATAGCTGCACTTAACGAAATCAAACAAGTTGTTTTTTGTTCAGCGGTTGGAAAAAATCCGTCAGAAAGAAGTAAACAGGAACGAAAACAAAACGAACGAAGCAGCAAAATGTATTCTCCCAAAACTCTTTGCCAAATTTATAATAAATAAATAAATTCAAGTGTGTTAAATTAATTCCAAAAGGATTTGCAGAGCAAGGGGACGCTGTGAATAGGGTAACAGCGGCTGAAATATTTATTGAAAACAAATTAAGTATGAAATTGGGGAATGAAGAGTATATAAAGATATGTAAGCTATATGAAAATTTTGAACTAAAATGGAAGAAAAGACAACATGTGAAAATCTATTTCGAGAAAATATATTCTAAGTGGCTTCAAACAAATTTTGTTTAGGTTGTCAAAAAAGTCTTGCGGTATTTTTGCTAGTTGGCGCTGAAAGCGCGTAGTTCTAGTTTTATTCGTCGCCCATTTCATGCGCTATCACGTGTTTGATTGATTGTCGTTTTTTTTTTTTAAGTCGTTCGTGAGTTATAGCGTCGCAAACATGGAGCAAAATAAAGAGAAAATACGCAAAAATGCATCTTAAGCCGCCAATAAAATTTGTGCAGTTTATGGACCCGATACAGTTTGCATTTCCACCGCACAACGATGGTTTCAACGTTTTCGTTCTGGTGTAGAGGTGGACGAAGATGCGCCACGCTCCGGAAGGTCTGTCGTCGACAATTGCGATGAATTCGCTGAATTGGTCGAAAGAGACCGGCATAGTAGTCATCAAACCGTTATAAACCATTTGAAGAAGCTTGGAGTCACTAAGAATCTCGATGTATTGGTGCCACACGAATTGATTCAATAAAAATACCGCAAGACTTTTTTGACAACCCATTACATAAATTAAATATTGGGTTTCGCATCATGTCAATAGATGTCATTGCCGTCGTATATCATCAAATGAGTAAATGAGCTAGTCACCATTGCTACCAATCACATTGTATCATACCATATAGTGTTGGAAAGGTGAGATTTTAAGCTTCATTCAACCAAAAAAAAAAAATTAAATACGGGAGAAAAAGTTACAGCTGTTAATAAATGAGTGAAATTATTGAATAAATTCGCTATATTCCGAAATGTTTGTATTATAGAGGGAAGAATGCCATGAAAGCCACTAACAATATTTATGCAGTTTGCGAAGACGATGCTGTTCGCGTAGCACAACAATGTTTCGCTCGCTTCCGTTCTGGAAATTTCGAAGTTTCCATTTACACTGATAAAATAATGTCTCTAGCGCCAGATAGTGGTCGACCAAAATGGTATAAATTTGTTTATTTATTCATTATTACGAGTATAATTATAAAAAAAGTTAAAATTTGATTACAAATACGAAAAAACTTTTTCGACTACCCAATATAAAAGTTTGAAACCATGCCAGAAGAACAATGTGCAGGTTATAATTAAAACCAACATGATAAATAATAAGAACAATGCTTTCTAACTATAGGCACAAGTAAAGATAGACAGAAATTGAAAAACAAGAAAGTTTGTGATTAAAAGAAAAAGCATAGAGTAAATGAACTAGTCGCTAGTTAGAAAATAACGGGTGATTCAAGTAGATACACTTTCATTCAGTTCAGTTTTTGATAACCGTCAAGATGTCTATTTTTTTGGTATAGAATAACCTCTAAAGGATGTAACTTTGGCCTCCATCTTCGCTAACAGATATCACCATATATCCAGTCCGATGGAACATTGCTGCAGTCCACCACCTCCAATTTCGCTTATTTCCACAGTTTGGAAGCTTTCTGGCCGCTTTTCTCTAATATGTGAACTTCGGGTCGTCGTTACATTTCAAAATCCATCCTGCTCCATGAAATGAAGGTATGGGTGCGCTTGGTTTGACGTCCACTCTGGAGAAGGGGGCTTTCGATAGCTTCATTTCCACTTTTTTTCACCGCTCAATGCGATTAGCATACGCTAGATCCGAGGCAGTCGTTGTACTTGTACATTTTCTTCTTCAGACTAGACTTGCCTTCGAGACGGTGGCATATTCCTATCGCCGCCTTGTACTTAGCTTTGGCTTCTTCTCGGGGCCCACTCATGTTGTCGGAGTTGGAACCCTCAGTGCCTGCTCAGGAAAGCGAAAACGTTCTTTACTGACTCCGTTTATTCTTACAGCGCTTTCTTAGAGCAAAACCTGCTCCTGTTGTGTGGAACAATGCCCGCCTTTGTAGACTTCCATGTTGAGCTACATGTTTCGAGGGTCTCCATCCCTAGGGTTTTATACAAACCGATATGTACCTCATTAGTAATGGCCGTTGTATTACCCATTCACCTATTGACACCCATTGCCCAGTCGACACACGCGAGTTACATCCCATGCTAACCCAAGAACAACAGCAAACACAGATGGTGTGAAGATAGTCTGGTAGATAAGAAAATACATTTATTTAAGAAAACCAGAAGATATGTAAAATTAAGATATGAGAAGAAACACTGATCCTAAATAAATATTGAATGCAAATAAAGGATAAGCAGCACTGTGGAATTCTCCCACAGATAAGAATTTTTGTAAATTAGAAGATAAGCATTTTTGTAAAACTATAACATGATAGTAATAAAGGATAAGCAGCACTGTGGAATTTTCCCACAGATAAGAATTTTTGTAAATTAGAAGATAAGCATTTTTGTAAAACTATAAAAGCAAGAAAATCTTTGAAATAAAGACACAAATTTTTCTGACACTCTAAAGAGCCGGTCGTGTAAAATTGTTACCATAATTGGCGCAGTCGGTAAACGTCTGACATAATCTTAAGATTGGTCAAACGGGTCGCTCGGATTTTCCGAAGAAAATCTACACATAAAAAAAAGAAAAAAAAAAAACAAAATCAACTTTAAAAATAAAAATAAGGCGTTTCCGAGGCCTTAAAACAGTTAAAAAAAAAAACACAGAGAAGAAAAACATCACCATGACAACTGTTAACAGCTCCGAGCTCCTGAAGGAAGCTTCGAGAATAAGGCCATTCAACGGAAGTGATGGTTACGACCTATCCTCATTTATAAGAGAAGTAGATGCCATACTCCGCCTCTTTAACGATAACCCATCGTTAAAGGAATTCGTTATTTAACACTACGTACTAACGAAAATAAATGGAGACGCCCTGAAGGTAGCCCGACCTTTAGGAAGCACGCCGATGTGGGACGACGTACAGGAGGAACTCATCCGGAACTTCGGGGTAAAGGAGAGCTACAGGAGTCTGTACCACCAGGCCATCAACGTTAAGCACTACAATGTAAGTGAATATTTTGTAAAATTAAGGGATATTTTAGATAAAACTAATATTAAGTATGAATTTGATAGTGAAAAACCTATAGCCTTTTCACCGGAAGCCAACGAGGCATTTTTTCTAAAAACCTTCTTAAACGGAATTAGTCCTCATTTGTCCTCCATAATTTTGAGTAGGGATATTAGAAAACTAAGGGAAGCTTTTTATTGCTTAGAGGATACTGGATTAATCCAGCAAAATAAAAATAAATATAGTAACTATGGGCAGCGTTATTACCCCTCACAAAATAATTACGATTCAAACAATAGGGTACATGCTAGTAATCCTCAGCCTTCTTTTCCAACGCAACAACGTTTTTGGGGAAATAATACTAGAATGAGTAATAATAATATTAACCCGCAACAAGCATCACGAAATAGCTATTCACAACAGAGTAGGAATAGAAATAGAAGTCAAAGGCCTGTGCCCATGGAAGTAGACCATATGGATTACAATCAGGGCGAAAATTTTCGGTCACCAGCCCGGGGGAGGAGCTACCAATAGTAGAACTAACTAAAGGTAGAAATAGATTGAAGTGTTTAATCGACACCGGTTCAACAACTTCAGTTTTAAATAGTAAAGTAGATTAAGGATTTAGGAAAAATAAATTAGAAAATCCCACTAGATTAAAAACAATGAGTGGTGAATTTTTCATTACTGAAGAAGTGAAAACTCCCTTGCCTACGGAATTCAATAGTGAAAACATCGTGCATTGGCATTTAACACCATTTTTTAATAGAAAATTCGACTGCTTAATAGGGCAGAATATTTTGAGACCATTAAACGCAATAATTAATTTTGAAAAAAATCACATTTATGTTAATGGCAATAAAATTAAATTTTTAAATCCATGCCCGTTTGTTAAGGAAGAAATTCATTCAATTAAACCCATTGAGAAAGACTTTACAATCTTAGAAAGGCCCGATATGAATACTGTAGAAAGGAAAATGTTAAAGGAAATACTACGGAAAAATAATGACCTTATATTTAGCTCATGAAGTACAACATTAAATCGTTACAACAACTGAAAAGCCTGTATATACAAAAATTTATAAATACCCTCAAATACACGAGGAGGAGATAACCAAACAAATTAAAGAAATGCTGGAAATGCTGAATTAAAGAAAGCTGCTCCCCATACAATTCACCACTTTGGATTGTCCCAAAAAAAAAATGGATAATTCTGATAAAAAAAATGGAGAATAGTATTAGATTACAGGGCTCTAAATGAAATAACTATATCTGATAAATTCCCAATTCCAAATACAGATAGCATATCTGGAAAATTAGGTCAAGCAACATATTTTACGAAAATTGATCTAGCCAAAGGTTTCCATCAAATTCTTATAAAAGAATATGATAGGAAAAAAACTGCATTTTCTACACCGTTAGGCCATTATGAATTCATAAGAATGCCATTTGGTCTAAAGAACGGCCCAGCCACTTTCCAAAGATTAATGAACTCTGTCTTAAGAGAATACATTAATAAAATATGCGTTGTTTATTTAGATGACATTCTAATATTTAGTTCCTCTCTTCAAGAACACAAGGAAAGTATAGAAAAATTTTTTAAAAAATTAAGAGAACACTGTTTAAAAATTCAAATCGATAAATGCAATTTGTTTACTAAGACTACTGAATATCTTGGTCACTTTCAAACTACAGAAGGATTTAAACCGAATCTTAATAAAATAGAAGCAATTCAAAAATTAAAGCTTCCTGAAACAGTGAAACAAATTAAATCTTTCTTAGGAGCAACAGGATATTATTGGAAATTCATTAAAGATTACGCTAAAATTGCTATTGGCATGACAAAATTTCTTAAAACAGAGGAGTTCGTATTAATATTAAAGATCAACAATTTATAGCCGCTTTTTATACACTAAAAAGACTTTTGTTTAACGATCCAATATTAAAATATCCCAATTTCGAAAAGAAATTTAAAGTTGCAACTGATGCTAGCAATTTTGCAATTGGTGCCGTATTAATGCAAGATGGCCATCCCATTTGCTATGCTAGCAGGACACTTAATGAACACGAGAAGAGATATAGCACAACAGAAAAGGAACTCTTAGCCATCGTTTGGGTAGTTAATTATTTTAGACCCTACATTTATGGTAGGCAATTCGATCTTTTAACAGATCATTTACCACTTAAGTGGTTACAAACAAAATATAAAGGAAAATACATAAATCCTCGATTACAAAGGTGGCTTCTGAAACTCGGAGAATACGATATATGTATTCAATATATAAAAGGCAAAGAAAATACATTGGCCGACTTTCTTAGCAGATTAGATGTAGATTCTGGAGAAATCTGCCTCATAAATCAAACTTCTGAAGAAGATGATAACATGAGTACAGCAGCTACAATTCACTCTCAAGTAGAAGAATTAAATGACCATATCCCTACACTTGAATCTGTCATCAATCGTTTTCAGACTCAAATTATATTATGTGAACATAAAGTAAGAGACACTGAAAAAATAGGTAAAAATCTTAAGATTTACATAAGCCAAGATGACATTAATAGCGAATACATGGTAGACATCTTAAGGACACATGTTAAAACTAAAAAAGCGGGAATTTTTCAGAAATAGCTGACTCCGAATACAACAAAGTTCAACTAAAATTAATCGAAATATTTGGCAGTAGCATCAAATTCTTTAAATGTTTATTTCATGCCAAAGACTTGTCAGATGAAATAGAGGCATATCGGTACATTTCAAAGTACCACAAATATGAAACTGGGCATGCTGGCATAAATGAAAATTATAATGGTTTAAAACACCTTATATATATTAAAAAACTAAAAGAGTTAATATATAATAAAAATATATAAACAATTGCGATATATGTAATAAAGTAAAGTATGACAGAAATCCGTTGAAACCTAAGTTTCACATAACACAAACTCCTACTGAAATTAATGATATTGTTCATGTTGATACTTTTACATTCCTAAAGCAAACTTTCATGACAACTATAGATAAATTCTCAAAACTTGCAATGGCATTGCCTTTGGAAAACAGAAATAGTTTGACTCTTGTTGAAAAACTTAGACAATATGTTTCTATTAAAAGAAAGCCAAGAAAAATTATAGCTGATAATGAATTTAATAACGTTAATGTTAAGGATTTTTTTAACATAGAAAATATAGAGGTTCATTTTACCAAGCCAAATAGTCATACAGGGAATTCGGATATAGAACGTTTTCATAATACAATTAGCGAAAAACTTAGAGTTGCTGAATTAGAATATAGGACTCTCTAAGTTCAAGAAAAAATGTTTAGATGTATCGAATTTTATAACAAATCGATTCATTCGGTAACTAAGGAAAAACCAATTTACATAGAAAATGGGAAAGTAAATAAAGAAATAATATTCAAAAAATTAAAAAAAAACAAAAAAAAAAAAAAAAAATATTAAAAAACTTAATGAAAAAAGAGAAAATGTTGTAATAAATAAAGAAGAAGCATTTGTTAAGAATTATGTGGCAGTACGTCATAAGAACGCACCACGATATAGGAAGCTTAAACTAGATAATATACATACAACCAATATTAAAAGATAAAATAAATTTGCAGACCAACTGGACACTAATATTTTTGATACTAATGACAATGGCTCCAACAGCAACGTCCATTTTAACCATCCAACCGATTTATGAAAACAGCGGATATGTGGAAATTAGTACATCCAAAACGGAAATTGTAGTTTCATCAGAATTTATAATACATGCCATAGACCCTTATGAAATTTTATATTTAATTAACAACATGACTTTTAATACAAATCTCTTGAGGCCATTACATCGCGATTTACTTAGGAATGAACTCTTAATCCTTAAAACAAAAGTCAAAACCTTAATACCTAAATCTAGTGGGAATAGACATAAAAGAGGGTTATTTAATTTGGTTGGGACAATGAATAAATATTTATTTCGAACAATGGATGACATAGATAGAAAGGATATTGAGGATCACTTAAAGTTTATTGAACAAAATATGCACAATTCTATTACAACCTTAAACCAACAAGTTAAAAAAAATAAATATTTTGAAAAAACATTTAAATATTTAAAAACAACAATAGAACAAGACAGGGAAAAAATACTAGATTATGAAAGAGGAAATGATAAAATTCTAAAGGATGCGCTGTGTTGAGATGAGCTCCAGTCGCCCGAACTAAGTCAACTAAAGGGCATCACTGATCAGTGAATACAACACTCTCCACATCAACGCGTTAATTAGAGAAAAAAAAAAGGGGCATCATTGATCATCTCCACACCCAACTGTTTTTGTTCCATTTTCATCTTATACCAACGAGAAGGTGACGCTGTGCCGTTTTTTGTTCTACTCAGTTCGAGAAGTCACGTTCGCCGCTACGCACGCGCCCGCACCGTCATTTTTTAAAAAACAACTATTAAACAACACCGAAGTTAAGAGACATTTTTCAGTGAGCCGATCCAGTGCGTTTATTGAAGTATATTTTATTGAAGTCACGTTCGCCGGTACATACGCGCCCGCACCGTCATTTTTTAAAACAACTATTAACCATCACCGAAATTGTGAGATATTTCTAAATCGATATGAATAAATAGTAATATTTAATACTATGTTATCCTAAACAATACAATGTACGCATTCCCCTTTTAAATAATATTGATTACGGAAAATATATTAAACGGAATGCAAATTGCAACATAAAATTGTTGCGACGAATTCAAATATGTAACTTTAGACTTAATCAATAATATAATACAGTAGTTTACGTTTGATTGAGAAGCCGTCAGGCGAAATAATTTTTTATTCACATATGATATCGCTACTATCCGAAGAAACAACATGTTTAACGAGCAAATCTTAAGAATACATGTCCTTAAAGAAAAAATTGATCATATTCAAGATAGCATTGCAGCCGTCAAACATGGATTATTACATACAGGAATTTTGACAAGTGAAAAAGTTGATATATACGAAATAGACCTATTTAAGTTGCAACATTTAAAAATGTGTGCAATTCAGTATGCAGAGAAACTGCTAGTAAAGGTACCACGAAATTTTAGCACAGTTCAATTAAAAGTTATTCAGCCCATTTCAAATGAGCAAATGAGAGAAATTACTTCCGTTTCAGAAACAGTTTTTAATTACAATAATAAAACTTATACATATGAAAAAGACAAAACACTTAATGAATTAAAAACTTCAAAACATTGTATTTTTACAAAAACATGTCTATTAAGTAAGCGAAATAACAGAAACAATTGAAATTGACGATGAAACATTAATATTAAAAAATTTGAAAATTACTAAGCTAGTACAAGATTGTGATCACAGGAAAGTAATACTGGAAGGAAATTATTTAATACACTACCAAAATTGTACACTAGAAATTAACAATCAAATTTTCTCTAATAAGGTATAAATATTCCAACAAAGATTTTACTTTACTGTAAATGAAGAAACTAATTTTACAAATAAAATTTCATTTGAAGAAATGAGACTGGAACATTTAAAGAACATAGGAAAAATAGAAGAACTTAAGTACCATAAGAAAATTAATTATTCAATTTCATTTGTAAATTTTATTATTACTTTACTTTTAATAAGCCTTCTCTTGTATATGTTAAGAAAACAAAAACAAATGCGAGTAGAAATTGTAAACAAACCTCAGGAGAGTTTTGTATCTAAGGGGGGAGGAGTTACATCCCATGCTAACCCATGAACAACAGCAAACACAGATGGTGTGAAGATAGTCTGGTAGATAAGAAAATACATTTATTTAAGAAAACCAGAAGATATGTAATATTAAGATATGAGAAGAAACACTGATCCTAAATAAATATTGAATGCAAATAAAGGATAAGCAGCACTGTGGAATTCTCCCACAGATAAGAATTTTTGTAAATTAGAAGATAAGCATTTTTGTAAAATTATAACATGATAGTAATAAAGGATAAGCAGCACTGTGGAATTTTCCCGCAGATAAGAATTTTGTAAATTAGAAGATAAGCATTTTTGTAAAACTATAAAAGCAAGAAAATCTTTGAAATAAAGACACACATTTTTCTGACACTCTAAATAGCCGGTCGTGTAAAATTGTTTCCATAATTCGCGCGAGTTACGTTTTCTGTTACGACATTAGAAAATGTTTTTTTTTTACTAATTAAAAGACCTCAATTCACCGTACTGTGCGATTTGCCGTCAGGTTCTTTATTAATTATATTATTTCATTCTTAAACTATGCTTAGCTTAATTTACTTAGAGCCGTGGTGCTGATTCGACATTTCTCGCTGTCAACGACCCGGCATAACTTAAGTAATCGATTTAATGTTTATATCAGAGAACGTCTATCATAGAGAAGGTTCACGGCGCGGAGATCGTAAAAATATTTTTGGCCAACTCGGTCGAGATGGTCCAGTTTCACCACAGACAAATTATAAGCGTGTTTCACCACGCAAATAGCAGAATTGAGCATTTTAGAGTGTTAAATGAGAAAAATAATGCTAATTTCAATGCAAAGGAATGTATGCTTACAGATTCGCTTATTTACTAGCACAAACGACTCAGCTTATAATTTATAGATATGTATACATACATACATTCATATATTTGTTATGAAAACACATACATATGTAAGTGTGTATTTTAAAATTGACCTATTTTATGATGTATTTCATAAAATCTTTACAAGTATTACTACCTAAATATACATTTTATATGGGTTTGACAGGTAATATATGTATGTATTTATATACAAAAATAAGTACATGTATATTTGCTTTGGTTATTAAAAGTTTCGATATCATGTTAAAAAAGCAAGTGGTCTCACATGTGCGCATATATTATTATTATTGTGTGTACATGTAAACAAATACGACAGAGCATAGGGACAATGGTTGTAAATTTGTCTAGACATATGTATGCAAATATGTACACTCAATGCTTCATGCGAAATCTCCGTTGACACGGACAAACAATGCACTATGGGCCAGCGCACCATTATTTTTGGAATAAAATCAGAGAAAATTTTTGGATCACTAAAACTTCGCTCAAATGCTTTTCATATGCATATGTACACATTTCATAGACTTTTGTTAAAATGATAGTAGTCGGACTACTGCCACTCCTACCCCTCGTAGATATAAAATATTAAAAATTCTGTAATATGCAAACGTTTCAATAGTTTAGAAAAATGAACTTATTTTATGCAAAAATGGAGAGTATAAAGTAAAAAAAATTATGTTTTTAAATGTTTACGTTTATTAGTGAGTGCATTTCGGGCAAACAAAACCGGATTTCCCGACAGCTACAAATTTGTCTAAGGAAGAACATTAATAACAGGTATGTGAGATAATTTTTTAAATGCATTACAATATAACCATACATTATTCCAAAACTTGTTCAATATCAACTTCTAACTCAAAAGAATATTCAGAGAGCATCTCTATATCGTCGTCCGAACTACAATTTTCATCATCATCTTCATGACGGGACGTAGAAGCCACGTCTAAATTGTCTGGAACAGCCGGCAACTCTAAAAGTTCAGTAACTTCATGTGGGATCTTTCGGATTAATTTATTTTTAGTACGATTATTTAAGCAGATATTTGATAACAAAGGGTCAGAAGAAGCCATAGCTCTATTAAACACATCGACAATATTGTTATTTCGAGAATTTTTCCTCGCATGAGCAATACGATCTTTTTTGTAAAACTTATATCTTGCTTCTGATGCATTTTCGCCTAAGCAGCCAACTGGTACTAAAGACGCCTCCATTATTTGTGCCGAATGAACTAAAATGCCGACATTGGGTACCAAGCGTACATGTTGAAATATAAACCGACAGTATCTATACAGAAATCCTTGAACTTTTTAGAATTAATGCGAAATTCGCACGAAATCGACACCAGTATTATATGAAAATGTCTCAATAGATCAATGTCAACATTAGTAATTGATGCAAATAGTTCTAAGCTAGCGAACACTCTTCTAGCCGTATTCCCGTCGTTTGTTGAGCCACATCCATTTGACTTAGGTTTGTCAATATGCAATCCCATTTTCTCCCAAAAATTTTTCTGAATTTCCTGTTTTCTTTGCTTAATGGTATTTTTGTCTTCCGGATTCCTTACTTGCCACTTTTTTATACCGATTCTATACAAAAGATGTAATACAAATTCCAGAAATCGTATCCAAGCATGTAATGGACTAACGCCGTTCTTTAAAGTGCTTGGTTTTGGTTCAAAAACAGGAGATTTTAGATCTCTTATAGACATAAATTGTTTCGGACTTGCACCACAAATAGGACAAGATTGAGTAGAAATTGTTCCGGTTAATACGTTCAAAACCTTGCCATCTATCAATGTCATATTTAAATCATATCTAATGATAATTTCCGTACCATCCTCCAAATCCCATTTTAATGGCGCTAAACTAGATATTTGCAGATCTAATTTATTTTTTTCAGCTAAAATATATCTTTTAGTTTCTTTAACGTACTCAATTGGTCTGCAAAACGGTATGGATTGAGGGGTGCGGTTAAGCCAAATGATCTGATCGATATTGATATTAATTTAAGAGGTATCATTGAGGTTACAAAGAGGGACTGATCAAAGGACTCAGGCGTGTTTTCGTTAAACATCTGTTTGAACATACTCTGTCCTGTTGAACCATCGAAACCGAAGCTAAATATCAATGTAGCTTCATTTATATCTGAGAGTTGTTCAATAACTTCTTTTTGTAGCAATAAAATTCTTTTGGCAGTGTGGTCTACCAGCTTTTGTAAAGCAACTTCTACGCAAGTTTCACAATTCCTTATTCCTTCTGGCCGGCAGTGAAGCTTGCATTCAATTAACTTATTGTACGCAGGGTATATGTCGCAATTACGAGCTTTGTTTAGTAATCGCATGTTTACGTACTGTTGCTTGCTCAAGTTATTCTCTAATAAAAACACTAAGGCTTCTTCTGCAGATAACGCAATTGGACTTTTCGTTGTAGAAACAATAGTTTTCTTAATTTTCGATGGCCTTGTCGGAGATTTAAGCGACTCTTTCAACACAAATCTTAAAACAGGTTTATTTGCAGATCGTGCTGCATTAGAGGCAGCGTGAACTAGTATCTTAGGGTCATTTTGTTGCTCCGAAGCCACATCTGAGGCAAGTTTTCTCTTCAAACGATCACTTGCCTCACTATAACTAAGTTGTGGTCTTCCTCTTTTACATTTGCGACCAATTATGAAATTTGTCTCACCCTCTAGCCATTCATTATTGTATTGCTTAAAACGAGTTAATAACCTTTGGTATTTTATCCATTTTCGATTTATGAATGAACAAAGATTCTTAATTTTCTTTTTAAACGCTTCCAATTCTTCTTCATTTATATTTTTAATTATTTCATGGATAATCCAATTCTCAACCATATCTTTATTTTTCTTATTTTGTAGCCATACATTAAAAATATCTTTATTTTTGAGTCTAATCGATTCTGAAAATATACATTATTTCCATCATTCGCAAATATTCGCAAAAATTTTAATTACCATATGAAAGTACACATTATCACCTTTAACCTGATATATTGTTTATACCAAAATGAAGTAACGCTCACATCCACAGAACACTAACATGATTGATAAATTTACACAACAAAACCACATACTTACACGTAATTAAAACTCGCTCACAACAATGATTAAACAAATGCTAGCTATTACATTTTATATAAAATACCTTGATAACTATTTTCCATTTTTAGAAAGAAAAAAATGTTCACCCTTCATTATAAGAAACACTTGCGTTTTGAGTTATTATTCTTCATACGAATTACGAAAAACCATATGATTAAAATGTCATCTTTAAACGTACGCTAAATGAATAGGATTGCCACCTGTCCATATAAATTTTTTTTTTTTTAAGATAAGTAGTAGTAGTAGTATTAATTATATGTATTAAATTCCTTTTTTGAACTATGCAAAAAAAATGTTTTTTTGCCAAAAAAAGCCGCTGGCCCATAGTGCAATGGCGAAGCGCGTGTTTTGCTTTCATGTCAACGAGTCAATCTGTCGACACAGCATTGTGTTGTTGGTAGAAAATCCGAGCTGTGCCGAAAAAATAAGCAAACGATCGTCTATTGTCACCGCTTCCCTTGCCGCTCTAACAGGTTTGCCTACAAGCTTGCGTAAATACATGTGTATGTATGAATATATACGTATGAGTCTGCATACATATCGACGAAGATTTTTGCGAGCCAAGGAAAAATATTTTAGAATTGACAAATATTATAAATCGACAACAGTATGTTGCCACTTTTGTCACTTCTTTCTGTGTTTTGCGAGTTTGCAGGGTTGACACTTTTCCCTTCTAGCAAAATATCAGAAATTGTTCAATTTATGATTTTTAGCTTTTGCCATCGTCGCGAAAAGACGCTTGTAGGCATAGGCATACTCAGGGAGATGACACCATTTGCTTTTATGAATGAAGCGAGTTTGCCGATTGAAAGTGCGCTTGCGTTCATGAATGAACAAGTTGTTGTTGTGTGTTTTTCTACGAAACTGGCCATCGACTATTTGGCTGTCATGCCCATTGGCTTGTGACACTACTGATGCTACGTGAACGATTGTTGTTTTTGTAGAACAATGTTTGTAATTTTTGCCGTAGACATATCTACATGTGAATGCGTGGAAGTATGTATGTTGTGTATGCGTTATATTATTTATGTACATACATATGAGCAGCGCGCACATGTTATTATTGATAAGTGATAAAATGATTTGAATTCCCGAAAGCGAACATAAACACATACATATGGTCATGATACATGTGCAAATTAATTCCCGTATCGCGGGAATTTGTAAAAAATATATTTTCTTTTTGCCAAGCGCAGAGAAAATGAAACTCGTGGTATCGACTGGATTGCCGGAGACAAAATCTATCATTTACAAGTAACTCTTATTTATACATTTACTTATTATTTACTTAAAGTTATTGAAAGAAAGTGTAATATTACATTAATTTCATATTCAGCATTTATAAGAATGGTTTATTCTAATGTGAACGGAAAAATTATATCGAATTCTATTTTAATTTATGAGGCCGCACAACTACAAAGTGTAAAGATTCAATATTGTTTACAGTTATGGTCAAGTGGCTGTGTGGAGGCTGTCATTAACACCCCCTTCCTAAGATGAATCGTCCCCGATTCACTATTATTTTGAGTTAATTTATGTATTTGATCTAAAAGAGCATTATATGTGACTTCTTGCAATTGCCCATTTTCTATTGGCTTGGGAATTTCGCGAGATTTTTTGAATTTTAATATTATGTAAGTTATGAAAAGTATTCCCAAGATTAAAATTATGTACCAAAAATATGAATGGACTGTGATATGCTTATTCCGTTCTGCTAAAATGTTTATATTATCTAATTTTAACAGTTTATTAGTTGTTTCAATATATTCTAAAATTTCAAAATTATTGATATGGTTATTTTTAAGATAATTCCAGATTTTTGTTTCTATATTTTCATAAGTTTGATTATTAATTACTGTATTTGAACAAATGGGTGCCCATCTAAGTGAGAATCACACCACTGTATTTAAGTTTTAGGAGTCACTAACACTCACGATTAATATTTCTAATTAAAACGCATTTTTTAGCAGATAGAAAATAAGTGTTAATTTATTTGTGATATAAATTCCGGTTACAACAAATGGAAACTTGTACTAATAGGGAAACAAAAGCGGGATCGATGTAGAACGAAGCGATGTCGAAATACTATAGTTCAGGATCACGGCCTATCTAAAGTTACGGTGAAGCGTTTGAGCTCAGCTTCGCAAAAAAGGTATCACTTATGCGCTTAGGTCTTCAGACGAATCGAAAGTCTCAGCACGGGGGTGTGTAACGAAGTGAGTGTGCTTTCTCGTTGCCCATCCTTTTTGTTGAGTGGGTTGATGTAGTGTGGTGAGTTGTGTGGCGTACGAGTATGGCGTCATCGACCATGATAGTATTGAGCAGAGGTTTGTTAGTGTGTGCCAGTTTTTCTGGGTAGAGTGGGGGGATGCTCAACTCATTTAAACAGTATTATTTTCAAATGTTATTAAATACGTTCCAGTTAGTGTTTGATTGTCTACGATATTTTTTCCTGAAATTAATATTGCTCCTGGTTTTATTTCTTCTTTTTTCAAATTTTTCTCTTTTAGTTTTTTACATTTACCTTGTTTTTTATTTAATATTTCTGACAAACATGTACGTTTTTTATTTAATTTGCAATATGTTTTTGTAATTTCAGTTTTACAATTTTGTATATTAAAAAAATTATTATTACAATATACATCTAATTGAGCTATGGCTCTCACATCATAGTATTTACATATTGATTCTATTTTAGGGTATTTGATATAAAGTATAATTATATCTCTTTTTTGTGCTATTTTAAATTTTGAAATGTCCATTAAGTCTGTAATGGTCATTGTACCATGTTGGTAATAGGTTATATTTTTTAATTCATCAAAATGTAAAATTGTTGGATTTAAAATTCCTATTTTCCCAAATGTTATTGTATTTATTATATTTTGTAGTTCATGTATAATGTATTGATTTCTTCTTCTTTTGATTTTTCTGGCTGTGTTATCATTTTTTATATTATTTACTGTATCAGTTAATTCTGCTATTATTTTAAAAATTTCTGAATTTGTAGTAAATTGTTTGTTTTTATTTATAGTTATATCATTTTAAAAACCTATAATTAATTATGATTTTATGTTATCTTTATGAATAATTCTATTTCTACTGTTTATTATTATGTTATTCCCCAAGTTTTCTTTAACTTGTTGTTTCTTATACCTAGGTTGTAATTTATTTCTCTCTCCTATTATTTTTTCATAAATAATTTGTCCAGGATGATATTGCTTATCTGTTCTATGTTTATTATGAAACATTAGCATTTTCTCCTGTGCTTGCTTTAGGTTAGTAAGTTTGCATGGTTTACCCTATTATAAAGTAAAGGGTGATTTTTTAAGAGCTTGATAACTTTTTTTAAAAAAAAAACGCATAAAATTTGCAAAATCTCATCGGTTCTTTATTTGAAACGTTAGATTGGTTCATGACATTTACTTTTTGAAGATAATTTCATTTAAATGTTGACCGCGGCTGCGTCTTAGGTGGTCCATTCGGAAAGTCCAATTTTGGGCAACTTTTTCGAGCATTTCGGCCGGAATAGCCCGAATTTCTTCGGAAATGTTGTCTTCCAAAGCTGGAATAGTTGCTGGCTTATTTCTGTAGACTTTAGACTTGACGTAGCCCCACAAAAAATAGTCTAAAGGCGTTAAATCGCATGATCTTGGTGGCCAACTTACGGGTCCATTTCTTGAGATGAATTGTTGTCCGAAGTTTTCCCTCAAAATGGCAATAGAATCGCGAGCTGTGTGGCATGTAGCGCCATCTTGTTGAAACCACATGTCAACCAAGTTCAGTTCTTCCATTTTTGGCAACAAAAAGTTTGTTAGCATCGAACGATAGCGATCGCCATTCACCGTAACGTTGCGTCCAACAGCATCTTTGAAAAAATACGGTCCAATGATTCCACCAGCGTACAAACCACACCAAACAGTGCATTTTTCGGGATGCATGGGCAGTTCTTGAACGGCTTCTGGTTGCTCTTCACCCCAAATGCGGCAATTTTGCTTATTTACGTAGCCATTCAACCAGAAATGAGCCTCATCGCTGAACAAAATTTGTCGATAAACACATTTCGAACCGAACACTGATTTTGGTAATAAAATTCAATGATTTGCAAGCGTTGCTCGTTAGTAAGTCTATTCATGATGAAATGTCAAAGCATACTGAGCATCTTTCTCTTTGACACCATGTCTGAAATCCCACGTAATCTGTCAAATACTAATGCATGAAAATCCTAACCTCAAAAAAATCACCCGTTACTTCATTTGGTTTAAAATTCGCTACTGAATGAATTGTTGTATTGTATTTTTGCGCTGCTCTAAGTACTGTTTCTAAATTACTGACAATATTGTATTCTTTTTTTATACATCTGGCTATTTCGATTATCGATTGATTTCGATTGAATGAACTCTTTCAACTTGTCCATTAGTTGTGCTATGACGTGGATCACAAAAGTAAATTTCAATATTTAACCTTTGCATTAAGGATTTAAATGTTGGTGTGGTAAAGCTTGGTTCATTATCTAAAGTAATTTGTTTTACATCCGTGAAAGTTTGAAGTAATTCTAAAACCTTTTCTTCGATATTTGACTTATCTTCTATATGTTTTAATATTAAAAATTTTGAATAAGCGTCTACACAAGTGATAAATTTTAGTTTCTGAGCGTAAACAATGTCTAAATGGAGCTGCTCTCCTTCTTTCTCTGGAATTGGGGCTTTACCTATTGGTATTTTCTTAGGATGGCGATCATTTTTATTTCTATTGCATATTATACAATTTCGAATGTATTCTTTCATTCTTTTCCTCATTTCGGGCTCTATTATGGGTTTGTTCTATTAATTCGGACTGATCTTCTCTATTAATAATATCCATTGGAAAAAGTTTGGTAAATACAAATTTGTTTTGAAAAGTTTGTTGTAGAGTTTCTTGGATTTCGTGCAAGTCTTCAACAGTGCAGTAAATCGCTGTCACTAACTTTGGTTTAATATATTCTTTCAAAATTGTCATAAAATTTTCTTCTGTGCCATGCCTTTTATTCCCAAAGGATTCGATTACCTCATGAATAGTGAACCTATTTTTACTTAGTATAATTTGCTGTTTAAACTGATTTAATGGTTTTTGTGTTTCCTGTATTTGATTGTTTTCGCTACTTTGTGCCGAGTGCTCTGAATCTTCCGATTCGTTTGATAAATGGTTTAACTGAAGACGGGAAAGTGCGTCTACTATTCTTTACCGAATAATAACTGCCATTACCACCATTCGTTTCTGAGCCGCTTTCACCCAATATTGAATAGTTATCGTTCATGTTGCCGGTAAATTCATCGGCTGGCGTTGTAGAACTTTTTCTTTCAACAATATATTTTTTATTTAATATGCCGGTATTATCATCGGCTGGCGTTGTAGAACTTCTTTGTTCCACAATAAATTTTTTATTTAGTTTGCCGGTATTATCATCGGCTGGCGTTGTAGAACTTCTTTGTTCGACAATAAATTTTTTTAATATAATATTGCCGGTAGTTGCTTCGGCTGGTTTTACGGAATCTTTATGTTCCTTAATTTTTTTATTTATACCGATATTTACCTCGGTTAAATGTGCAGAATCTTTTTGTTCCTCGATTTCTAAGTTTTCTCCTTTTTTATTTTCAAAATAAATTTTCATACTGTTTGCTTCATTTTTATTATTATTTTTTTCCATATAATTTATTTTCCTATTGGACACGTCGATAAGTGCCTCAATTTTTTTAAGGAAATTGTATCCTAAAAGGAGATCCGATTCTGAACCTTCTATTTCGTAGAAAATTTCTTCGACCCCAAATATGGTTATTATATGGTCATGCTTTTTTATGGAATAGCCGTTCACGGTTTTTATCCGTTTATAAATGGCTAGTTCATTTTTGTTATTATAAACCTCAGGCTTAATGTAGCAAGAGGTTGCTCCTGTATCGACTTGAGCTTTTAAACTTTTCTTTATTTTTAAGTCGTAGAGCTTTAGATAGGGGAGTTCATCCCCTCTTTGCCTAAAAAATGACTTTCATTCATGTTGTTTATCCTCTGGGTTTTCTCCTGTGGGCGAAAGCTATAATTGCTTTCCCTTGGTCGTTTTATTCCTTGGATGTTTTTATTTGGAATATACCTATTTGGTTGGTCTATATTGGCTTGATGGCTTGTACTGGCCAATGGTTTTCCAAAATTTTGGTATTTATGGCTATTGTTTAGTTGGGGCTTTGGGTAATTTTCCCTTCGGTATGATCTAGACATAGATGGATCTATATCCATTGGTTCTGATTTTGGCATGTTGCTCCTCTAATGAAATCGTAAATTATCACTTGGATAAAACTGTTTAACTCTTGTCCTTTCATTTGCAAAATTTTGTGCAAATCAAGCTCTCTGATTATTGGACTCTAATTCCTGAGCTTTGGCCAATGCGTCGGGCAAATCTTCCGGACAGTGGGAAAATATAATATCTCTTATTAGAGCGTTAAGCCCTATTATAAATATTCTAAGAGCCTGGTCTCTATTCTTTTTGTTCAATTATTTTGTTATTGGTGCGGCCACTCCAGAAGTCATAATGGTTTTATTAATCATCAACGTTAGTTTTTTGTTAACTAAATTATAATATTCAATGACCGTCATTGAGCCTTGTCGTAGAACACTCATTTCTTGTTCTATGATATGTATTGGACGTTTGTCCGAATACGCAAAATCGAGACGCGCAATTATCGCGTCAAAATTTAACACAGTACCATGGTTGGTTAATGTGTCATTTGCTTCTAGTGTAATTTTATTACGCAAAATCGTAAGGGCTACAAAGTACTTTCGGCTACCTCTTACATATAGGCTCATAACGTTATGTGCGGCTTCGCGCCAGCTAACATAAGCGTTTATCCTTCCTGAAAATTCTGGTAAGGATTTTATAACATCTAGTGACTCATGACACTGAATGTTGTCATTTATTATTTCCGTCTGAAAATCTGTTACTCCGTGTGTTTCAATTTCAACTTGATTTTTTAATCTGTCAATTTCTTGCCTTATTTTAATATTGCTTTCCGCAATTAGGCGCGTAATTAAATCTACCGTTAATCCTGCCTCATTAATCATGATTAATTATTATTATTTTTTTTAGTTTAGAGAAAGAACTTTCTTATTGTTTTATACTTGTATAATCTCTTCTAGGAAGAGATGCTCTTCTATTCTGGAGGGTCCTTTTATGTAGGATTCGCAGAATTGAGCTAAGTTATGGGGGTCTTTTTATTTTGTTATGTGGCTGGTCGAGCCTTAATTTATATTTGTATTTTATCGCAGTTAATCGCAGAGTTTTTTTTATTTTTTTTAAGCTGGAGGGTCCCCCCGAAGGTGGTGAATCGCAGCTTTAATTTATTTTATTATTGGTTGCACAAACCAGAAATTATGTTTTATTTTTTTCTGGGGCACTTTTTCTCTTCGTGATCCCCACCGCAATTTTTACAATAGTATAATCTAATATACTTATGTTTAATTTGGGTGTTCCCCATAAATATATATAGATATATATATATATATATATATATATATATATATAATTTTAACATATTAATTTTAATTTCAAATTACAAATATGTATATTCCGTCGCTGTCTCGTTCGAAATTTCCGCTGATGATGCTGATAATAGTTGCTTTAGATACAGTAGGCTGGTCAATTCCATGAAAAATCGCACTAGGCTCGTTGTTGAAGCTAAGGGGGTGTGGTCTCCCTCCAAAATCCCTTAATTGTCTTGCTGTTCTCTTCTTCTGTTGCTTTTGTTGCCGCTATTTATTGTTCTTGTTGTTTTATAATTATTTCTGCTACTGTTGTTGCCTCCGTTACTTAGTTTTTTTTTTTGCACTTTTAAGTCACTTCTGTCATGTACGATATTCCTGCTGCGTCTTCGATAAAGTCGTATTTTTTTTATACATGTGTATAAGTATTTCTTTCGTATACAAATGTAAAATGGCAGACAATTACCGATTTTCTTTATTTCCCGAAAATCATTTCCACTTTATTTCTGCCTTTGTAAAGGAGCCCCGACGCAATTACCACTTATTGTTTTGATTTTCGCTTAAAATCTGGCTTTATAATTCATCAATTTTTAACTGAGATAAACAAGCAAAACGATCCGTTATTTGAACTTTTTATTTGCTTTTTACTGTAGTAGGTACTTTTTTCGAACTCGTGCCCCACGTTGGGCGCCAATTAATTCCCGTATCGCGGGAATTTGTAAAAAAATATATTTTCTTTCTGCCAACGCGCAGAGAAAATGAAACTATCATTTATTTACAAGTTACTCTTATTTATACATTTACTTATAATTTACTTAAAGTTATTGAAAGAAAGTGTCAAATTACATTAATTTCATATTCAGCATTTATAGGAATGGTTTATTCTAATGTGAACGGAAAAAGTATATCGAATTCTATTTAAATTTATGAGGCCACCCAACTACAAAGTGTAAAGATTCAATATTGTTTACAGTTATAGTCAAGTGGCTGTGTGGAGGCTGTCATTAACTTGCATATAAGTTTTAAATGATAAAATGTACGATTAATGTACATTTATCACTATTGAGATTTCGCATGAAGCATTGAGTCGACATATTTACATACATATTTTGCATGTAGACCATACATGGGCGTTTTGACTCACATGAGCAGTTACTCTCAGCACACGTATTCTTACGCCCTTATTTCAGTCGCTATTGAGAGCGAAAAAACCAGTTTTGCACTGTGGGATAATGAATTGATTTTCCTGCCAGTTGCGCTGCAGACAGCAACGAGGTAACATAGGTAGTCGGTATGTTGATGTTTTTTTATATATTCACTTACATAAAGCTTTTTTTCAAAACGGGGTTGTTTCTGGGCCCCCCAAAAAATTAAGTTTTTTTATTTTAATTATTTTGAATGCCTACATTAATTCTATACTTTTGTGACAGTTTCTTATTAAAATTGCATTCGATAAATTTCTAGTAGTTAACCTGCTTCTTTGCTTGGAACAGATAAATTTTATATCAGAAAAAATGTGTTCACAAAAGAATGTTGAAGGGAAAAATGATAAAACCTTGAGTGAAATTTCTTTAAGCTGCGGATAAAATGAGCTTTTTAAGTTCATCCAGAAATCGGTAATATCCTTTTTATCATTGAATGACATTTCACTTCTAAGAATTATTAATTCTGACTGGATTTTTAATTCATATTGGTTTACACCACATTTAAACGGGTTTACAAATATATCGATTAATGGTTGAATTTTTCGGAAGTCCTAAAATCTGTCTTCAAAGTTAAAAAACAGAGTCTGTAGTAACTGAGTGTGCGCACGTTTTACACTTAAGACATCAGTACTGTTCATGAGGGAGTAGGCTTGTGGAAAACTTGAATAATCTCCGTCTTTGATCTCAGAAAGCAATAAAAATAAAATAGTTTGAAAATGAGTGACTTCTTTGAATTACAGGGGCAAGGTTTTTTCTTTTCCTTGTAATTTCAAATTAAGTTCATTCAAATGGTTACACAAATCAGAAATAAAAGCCAAATTAAAAATAAATTGGTTATCTTCTAATGCCTGTATTAATTCATTTGCCCCAGCTAAACTCTCCAATTTTAAAAACTTTAGTACTTCATTCCTTAAGGCAAATAATCTCTTCAGGCAATCACCCCGGCTTAACCACCGTACATCGGTGAACATCTTTAGGTCACTGTATTCACTATTTGAAGTTTTTAAAAACTCCCTAAATTTCCGGTGCGTAAGTGAATGATGACCTCCTCTTATTTTGTTAATTATTTTCTCTGCAGTTTTCATATATGGAAGCGCGCTCAGGAATTTGGAGGCAAGGGACAGTTGGTGTATTATGCAATGAAAAGAATAAACCTTAATATTATGCTTTTCCAACTGCCCAACGAAGCCTTCCAGTTTACCAATCATTACGTTGGCCCAATCCGTACAAACCCTAGCAAATTTCCTTAAGTCCACTTCAGAAAGTGATTTTTGGTGAATGGTTTCGAAAATTAACTTACCTGTTACATTTCCGTGGAAGCTTTCTAACGAGAGCATTGATTCAAAAACTTCAAAGTTTGAATATACGCATCGAACACAAATGACCATTTCACATATGTCATTTATATCAGTAGTTTCATCCAAGCATATGGAGAAAAATTGGCAGTCATCAATTCTTCTTTTAATAGCTTTTTCAACAAACGTCCCTTTTTCGTCCACATTTTTTGACCATCGTTTTCAACTTGGAAAGCCCAATCCTTATACTTCTGCAAAAGGGTATTTTTTTTTTTCAAAAAACATATTATCTCTCTCAATACCCTCATATTTCTCAAAGTATTTATGGAAGGTATTAGGATGTAGAGCAGGTCGCCTCCACGTCGGTGCATCCTGGGTAACGCCAAA
The DNA here is from genome assembly GCA_027475135.1 of Bactrocera correcta. NCBI lineage: Eukaryota > Metazoa > Arthropoda > Insecta > Diptera > Tephritidae > Bactrocera > Bactrocera correcta. Next base: position 55,274,300 of record CM050322.1, read on the forward strand.
TGGCCTGCGGCCTTCACGGCCTTACAACTCCTGACGACTTTAGCATTGAATTGGCTTTTAGAGTAGGTTAAACTTATTTGGATCTGGTCGAACCCTGGGCTGGTGGTGGCGACATTCTGGCACCTGAGTATGATGGGGTGACACTCATCAGAAATGGCTGATGGGCTAATGTCGCTACTGCCTCCGTCCCGTTAAAACCACGGCAGGCCTCAGAGTACGTTCCCCCCCCGTCGTCATTAAGTTGGCGTGGTAGGTGTAAGTTGAGTGGACTCCTTCTTTACGCTGGTCGGCTCTGAACGTACTGCCTCATAAGGGCGTACGTCAACCCTCGCCTTGGCCTCGTCACAGAGATAACCTTGGGACCATAAAAGGCGACTACCTTCCGGGGGACGGGTAGCGGCTCTGAGTGGGGACACTTTTAGCATGGACAAGACACAAACGAACGAGAAGGCGACGAAGGGAGATGAAGGGATGTCGAAATCGACATCCGGACTTATCCCAGGCGGGGCTGCTGCTCCTATGACGACGAAACCGTCGCTGGGCAGCTGCAGCGGGAGGACAAGGACCTCGGTAGGAGTCTCCTCATCAGGTAGCAGAATGGGGGGAGCCAGCGCAAAGCCGCCGGCAAGCGAAATAGTGAAGGGTGGAGCCTTCGTGCACGGCGGAATCGCAAGCACCAGCAGAGGAACCTCTGCTAAAATTATGAAGGGAACCAGAGGGAGCATTATCAGGGGAGCTTTAGCTAGAATGCTGAAGTCGGACCGCAGATTGGCAGCGAAAATCGTAGAGCGCTACGGGGGCAAGCATGCTGGTCAGGTATCTGAGCTATCTCTCACGAGGAGTGGAAGAGAGTAGCGGCAGCTATCTCTTCAGTCTTCCTTAAGGTGGTTAAGGAAAACCCGGGACCACATCCTAAATGCGTAAGTGCCGGTTGGCATCATGGGCTGCATAAGCTGACAAGGTGTGCCGATGAAAGATCGGCCATCTTATATAAGAAGGCAGTATCTCAGGTGGGGGAGATTTGGAAGGGAGCCAGACTGGAGGCCGTGGAGAGAGCGGACCTCCCTCTTCGTCCTAGGGCTCGCGTCTGGCTGCCGGCTGAACCTTCTACTGCAAGTGAGATTGAGGAAATCCTCAAGTACTGCAACCCCTCTCTCCCCACGCATGACTGGAGGGTCATCAGGCTGGAGAGAACCGATGAACCATATCGGCAAGCGTTGATAATGCTTAACGAGGAGTCCATCGGTCCTCTCAACAAAACCGAGATGGTTGTGCTAAAGGTACTCCCAACGGATACCAGGGCTGATGGCACCCGAGCTGCAGATGCAGGGGGGAAGGCAGACGGCATTATCGATGGTCAGGCGACCGCAGATAACGACTCTAATCTCTCGGATGTGGCGAGTTCTGGAGGCGGTTCGTCGATTGGCGGTTCCGTCTTTAGCCTCGAACAACTGTTTGAGGAGGTGAGGGTCGATCACGACATGAGCGCTGAACTGGCGCTTCTAGAGGAGAGTCTGAAGGATGAAATTCCTCCAGATTAATCTCCAACACTCGAAGGCGGCCTCCGCCAATCTATTGCTTCGTCTGGAGCAAGACGAAGCCGATGTCGTCCTTATCCAGGAACCGTGGCTGACTAGTAGCGGGATCTCTGGCTTGAGGACGAGGAGCCATAAGCTGCTGGCGACTAACGATGCAGGTATGGTACTTCTTTTACCTAATTTCAGCAATGCTGATATAGTAACAGCAAAACTGGAGAGTGATACCGGAAATGTCTGGATTATCTCCGCGTATATGCCGCACGATGATGCGGTGGAGCCACCTCCTGTACTGCTAAGGAAGACCTTGGCTGAAGCATCCCGGAATGGTGCCGACGTCATCATCGGCTCGGACGCCAACTCCCGGCACTCGGTATGGGGAAGCTCGGACACAAATAATAGAGGTGAGTCCCTTTTTGACTTTATTGTAAGCGAAAATCTTCGCATTTGTAATAGGGGAAATTCTCCAACTTTTGTGACCGCATGCAGGGAGGAGGTTCTTGACCTCACCCTAGCCTCTCATGGGATTGCCCCGTTGATCTCGAATTGGAGGGTCCTCGATGATCACTCCTTTTCGGATCACAGGTATATCGGTTTTAGTTTAGTCGGAGAAGGTCCGACTAGGAAATCATTCAGAAATCCGAGGAACACGGACTGGGAAAGCTATCGAAGGAGGCTTTGGCAAACCCTGCCACGTGCACCGGGGGTGAACACGTTGGGCACCACCGATGCGGTGGACGGGTGGGTCGAAGTCTTCAGCTCGGCATGCATTTCTGCACTAGAGAGCTCCTGTCCACTGAAAACACCGAAGGGCAGAGGGAAACCTCAATGGTGGACCATGGAGCTCTCGGAAATTAGGGCGTCTTGCAGACGCTTATTTAACAGGGCCCGCAGGAGCGGGTTATCTGACGACTGGGCGTTGTATAAAACCGGACTTTCGATATACAAAACCGAGTTAAGGAAGGCTAAGAGGATCTCGTGGAAAACCTTCTGCGAGAAAGTGGAGGGCTGCCACGAGTCCTCCAGATTCAGGCGCATTCTCGCTAAAAACCCAGTGCATCTGGGTTATCTTAAGGATGTAAATGGGAAGTGGGCCCTGAGCAGTGAAGATACACTTCAGTTGCTCCTCGATGCTCACTTCCCTAACAGCACGACGTCTGCAGTGGCATCTCTCGGAGATTTGCATGCTGACTGCACGGCCTTTGCCGACCTTCTGGACGAGCGTCACTTGGAATGGGCGATTAATTCGTTCAAACCGTTCAAGTCCCCGGGACCGGACGGCATCATACCAGCGCAGCTGCAGCGGGCTGTTAAGGTGTCATGCAGATGGTTGCGACCGATCTCGGATTTCAGACCCATCAGCCTCTCCTCTTTTTTGCTCAAAACTCTGGAGAGACTGATGGACTGGGATCTAAGGAGGCGCATTCCGAGAGACTACCTATCAGGAGCGCAACATGCGTATCGTAAAGGCAGGTCGGTGGACACTGCCCTGCACACTATCGTGTCGTGGCTGGAGGAAGCCATCGAAGCTAAAGATTTCGCTGTTGGGACCTTTCTTGATATTGAGGGAGCTTTCAACAATGTCTTGCTGGAGGCAGTCATAACTGCTCTAGATGGTCTTGGGGTTGAATCGAACCTCAAGCACCTCATCTTCAGTCTTCTGTGCGACAGAGTGGTCGAAACAGAATGGGGCAGCGCGCACGCGCGGCGAAGTGTGAGCAGGGGAACCCCTCAGGGAGGGGTTCTTTCTCCTCTTCTATGGATCCTAGTTTTTAACGACCTTCTTAAGAAACTAGAGGATCTAGGCTGCCGGGTGATCGCCTATGCAGACGATGTAGCACTTATGGTCAAAGGAAAGTTCCTTAGCACCGTATACGAGCTGACGCAGGGATATCTCGGCGTTGTAACAAAATGGGCGGTCGGAAGTGGACTCGCCATAAACCCGAATAAAACAGAAATGGTTTTATTCAGTAGAAGATATAAAATCCCAGTGGCACCGCTGGCACCGCTAGCACCCCTGCAACCGGCGGATACGGTGAAGTATCTAGGGCTCATCCTGGATAAGAAGCTTTCATGGAAGCCGAACATCGAGGAGAGAGCCAAAAAGGCATCGATTGCCCTTTACTGCTGTAGAGGGGCTATCGGCAAAAGGTGGGGCCTCTCACCGAAAGTGGTCCTCTGGCTCTATGATACCATAGTAAAGCCCATAATGTTCTATGGAGTCTTTACGTGGTGGAGGGCTCTACAGAAGATCACACTTGCTAAGAAACTCGAAAGCGTTCAACGGGCTGCGCTTATCAGCATGTGCGGAGCATTAAGGTCCACCCCAACCGTGGCACTTAATGCAATTCTGAACATAACGCCCGTGGACATTGCCGGAAGGTGTATGGCCGCAAAAGTGGCTATTAGGCTCAGGGAATCTGGGTTCCTAAAAGAGCGTGCTGTTTCTGAACACTCGAACATCCTCACAAGCTTTGACTGCATACCGGATCATCTGGATCATGGAGTCGCCATATCAAACTCTCGCGTTTTCTTCTCTACCCATATACCGAAGAGGGAGTTATGGGTGGGAAGAAGCCGTTGGAGGAGAGGGGCAGTAAGCTTCTTTACGGATGGGTCAAAGCTTGGGGGGAAGGTTGGTGGAGGGGTTTATTGTCGGGAGCTCTCTATCAACTCCAGTTTCAGACTTCCCGACTACTGCAGCGTCTTCCAGGCTGAGATTGCAGCCATCAAGGTAGCAGCAGATCTGCTACTCCGGAGGGTGTCCACCTTCAGGGAAGTGACCATTCACTCAGATAGTAGAGCAGCGATACTAGCCCTGAATTCATTCACAGTGCGTTCAGGGCTGGTTGAGGAGTGTCTGGCGGTACTGTCTTTGGCGGCGACAGTATTTACCATAGGGCTTGTATGGGTGCCGGGCCACAGCGGAATAGCGGGTAATTGCAGAGCCGATGAGCTGGCAAGGAAGGGCACCCTAGAGCCACTATCGGTAGAATGGGAGCGGGTCGGTGCTCCGGTGTCCTCTTGTGTCCTAATACTGGATAGCTGGGCCTCGCGGATGCTTGGCCAACGATGGGCGAGCACTGGTACTTGCGCGGTCGCAAAAGCATTTTGGCCCAAGATAGATCACAGAAGATCTAAAGATCTCTTTGCCCTCAGTAAGGCTAGCCTCTCTTTAGTAGTCGGGCTCTTTACAGGCCATTGCCCTATTGGCACACATGCTGTAAGATTAGGAATCTTACCGGATGCTGCTTGCAAAAGCTGCTTAGAAGAAGATGCGACGGAAACTAGCCAGCACTTCCTTCTTGCCTGTCCCGCGTTCGGGAGGTTAAGGCTCAGACACTTGGGGGCACATACCTTCAGACATCCAACCGAACTGGTGGGTGTAGATATCGGGCGCCTTTGCAAATTTGTATCGGCTACCGGCCGTTTTGCTGATCTTTAAGTTCGAACAAGGGAGTTTTTTTTCTATGGCATCACAAAGGACTACGTATAGTCCACCTAACCTAACCTAACCTATGGAAGGTATTATAGTGCCTCCTAAAATTATATGCCCCGGTCCCCTTTACACACATATTACACAATAGACATTGCATATTACCAAAGGCATCGGAAATCATAAAGCAATATTTGGCATTCATTTTGAACAAACACATATAGGTACGCGCATAAATAGTATCATAAAAGCTCAGTATATACAGTAGACAACCTTTTGCGTGGTAGCTTTCATGGGGGTGAAAGCGGCCATCTTGGATTATCAGTGGTAGCAATGTGTAGCAACGCAGTGATGTATAAATTGAGGTACTAAATACTTAGCAAATTTATTTTATTAAATAAAAAAACTATAAATATTGTTGCTTAATATAAAAGAAAATTATTTATTAATGTTATATATTTACCAATAGGTGATTTAAATGCCATAGTGTGCAATATTTCGGCCATAAAAATATCATTTACTGATATTCAGATATTCTTTTTGTAGTGAGTTCTTAATAATAAAATGCAGTCCTGTTTTCAAATTTCTCGGTGGTTAGTTTTCTTCTGAAAATATTTGTTTACATTTGACCGACAGAAAACATAAAAGGTGCAGCTTTCAATATTCGAACATTAAAATAAATCAAAACAAAGTTTATTTTGTATAAAGTTACTAAATATTTTATTTGAAGTTTAAAATTGGAGTGAACATAGGTTTTATACAATAGAAAATGTCCGTTGAACCAGATATCGCCAATGAAGCGGTACTTAAAAGAAGTGAAAAAGCACGGAAAACATACCCATCGTGCGGAGCTATAATTGGAATTACAAGGAATTGATTACTCAGAATTATTTGAGTCGTGTGTTAATACGGGGTTTCAAGCTACTAATCTTGTGTTGGCAATAAAAGAAATCAATCTAATGGTAATGTAACCATTTTTTTGTGGAAAAGTTTAAGTATTTTAAAATATTGTTATCTTGATTGTAGGCAGCAGCCATTGAAACCTGAAGAAGCCGATTAGCATGAAACGGATGAATTCATTAGACGAAAACATAGCTGTACAATATTCCTTGGATTCACATCACATTCGTCACCAGAAGATCTATATATATATTTGATCAAGGACTGTTAACTCGTTTTAGATTATTTAATTTATTAGCATATGTATTTCTCATATACTCTTTATTCCAACGAAATTAAACAAATTTTATTAACATTATAAATATTTTTAATAATTTATTTTTTAGTCTTTAAGTTTTGCATATTCTACACCACCCCTGAGGTTTGCAATAAGGCGCGTTACCGACTTTTTTTAGGTGTTCGGTTCCCCGGTAGGCCTATTTTCACCTTTACGACTTAAAATAAACATAATTAACAATTTACATAAAAATTTAAATATAAATATTGCACAAAATGTTTAATAAGATTTTTAAGCTCCCACAATAGATGCATCAAAAATCCTATAAATCCTATAACTCTATTAAATATATTAAAATACAAAAACTAACTTTAAAAGGGGGAGGTGGTTACCTATGTGAAATGCACAAAAATTTTATGTGCCGACAATGTGGGCTGGCTGCCTGCTTATGAAAAATTCTTAAAGAAAAATATGTCCTAATTCTAATAAAAAGGAATTTTAAAATGTCGGGCTGTGAGTTTTCGCAGCAATAAAAAGGCTCTACATCTCCCATCATACTATGTTTTTTTTTGAAAATCCTACAAGATGACAACAAGAATCAAAATTGTCATTCAATATAGCATCAAGTTTTTTCAAAAAATCTGTGAAGGGTTCAGGAGCTTTTACCAGATTTGACGAATCGTACACTTTTTCTTTTGTAAAAGTGAATGCGTCTTCAGGGATCTGGTCTTTTTCAAAAAGTGGCAAAGGTTGGGAACAATTATGCAATTTTAAATATTCATAATACATATAACCACAAAAATAAACAAATGAATTTCGCTGTAGGAAATCGCTTTCAATTACATCGATTTCGATACAATTCCTAACATTATAGGGGCTATCTAAGAACAGTCTTGGCAAACCTTGAAATGTTTGCCAAGAACTATCCTGAATCAAAGGGTCATTACATACCCTTTCAAGGGTATTGAAAGAAAATATCTCTAAATCTCTACCCTGCAGAGATTCACAATTGCCACGTGTCACAAATTTGACATGTCTAAGGCCCCAAGATTGGCGGAAAAGGTCAGAAAACATAGAAGGAGTTGTTCTGGCGTTTAATCCTCCCCCTTTCCTAATCTGTCCGAAGTAGTGTTCCAGTTCATCTTGGCAAAGTCTTCTTGTCTTAATATATTCAAATCCCTCCCGGGACAATATGCGCCACAATCGTCTTAAACTACAAATTTTAAGAAGCCAACCTCTAATGAACGAAAATGTATTTGTGATATCTCGACCAAACATATCACAAACAGTGATAGAGTTAAGTGCTTCTTCGGCTTCTACTAAAAAATTCATTTGATCTAAGCTGCCCGAAAAGGGTTCACCATATTTTTTTAATGTTCCGAGGTATTTACTATTAAAAATATTGAAGAGTTGGTCGAAAAACAATACAAACTCCGCGGTATTTAAAAAAGTTTGGGACTGAGATGTATTTAAGTGACCCGTTGTATACATGGCTAACATTGCGCTAGCAACTGTATTGCTAAAGACTTGGGCAGCTAAACGTACATTCATTTTTTGAAAAGTTCTGGCCTTTAAATGTGCGGAAGTCAATTTTGGCGCACATAGAATATCACGATGTGAATCCTGTTGATGGAAATGAACTATATCTTTCCAATCTACAGGATGCCCACGAAATTGTACATGGTTTTTGAAGTTTTCAATACAATTTCTCGTACTCTTTAACAGGTGAGGAGAATCATAAAAGAACACGATTTCTTCACCGTTAACTTCAAAATAGGGCCTATCATCTGTAATCCCCACTACTTTAGCAAAATTAACAAAATTGGATCCTTGATCACAGACTAATTGACAAGTATGAAGGCCTATTCCCTGGAGTTTCTCAATCACTTCAAAAACATACTTCCGAACCACATCCCCTTTACAAGAATTATGGACGAAAAAGTATGCAACTGGTTGAGACCAGGAGTTGCCTCCAATGCCTTGAGCCATTACTGTAAAAACACTGTTGGCTATCCTGGACGTGCAATTTTCATCCCCATAGTCCTCCAATCCTACTATAAAATCCCTATACCTATCATATTTCAAATGAGTTTTCAATGACATTTCATCACAACACAATGAAATGTATTTCTCCTCATTACTAAAGCCTCGGCTACGCAACTCCAGGGACTTAATGCTGCAAAATGAGCATCCAGGATTTCTTGGCCAACCTTTTATAAATTTTGAAAGGGTGGTTGTAGAAGGCCAATGAAAAAGGCGTAGCAAATATCTATAGGTCAAAGGAGATGTGAATTTTACTCCAAGGGCTATAGTCTTCATATTTTTGCTATATCTGCGACCTGAAGGGCTGCGAGAAGTATTTTTTACACTATTTCGGACACATATTGCGAGATATGGTGGTAATTTGCCACAAATCTCATCAATTTGGGGATGAATATTGTTTTGATTAATTAAATAATCTTTTTGGGCTTTTAGCTCTAATATCTCCTATCTTTTTCTTTGATTAATTTCATTAATAATGAAATTTGATTCATCGCATTGTCAAGTTGTTCTTGGCAATTTCGATGACTGAAGGATCCATCGCAGAAATATGATTCGGTTTGGGTCCCCTGACATCGAACCCCAAAAGGAATCACTTCTGCCCTAGCTTTTTCTGTTTCCCTAAAATAATCAAAACCCTCCTCCTGAGTAGCAAAATCTTCAGGCCCTAATCGAATTACCCCGTCATTTGCGTCCGTCTGTTCGACTAAGCTACCTATTCCAACCCCTAAATTATTTTTTGTAATTCCATCTACTGTGGGTGCGTACAAATTACTATCGGGGACTGCCCCTTTACTTAGCTTTAATTTGTTCCTCATCCGGAACGAGAAATGGCGCTGACAGGCGAATAGCTCCTTTTTTGGGGTGTCTGTTACCCCCAAAAGTTGCATCCATTTTCCTCGTCTATAAAAATTGTCATAAATTGAACAAAAGAATATGCAAGCAAAATGGTTAGTATAAAACAAATAAATCTTGGTTAGTTTTTTTTTAAATAAAAATTAAAATGGTGCAAAAAAACTAAAACGCATGAAAAGCATTAAATTGGTTAGTTTTTTAAAATAAAAATTTAAATGGTGCAAAAAAAATTAAAACGCATGAAAAGCATAAAATGAATGCATGAAGTGAACCAACCTTTTTAGAGGCATCATTTAAACTATCGCCGAAATTTTTAATAAACTATTTATAAATTTATTTTCATACAAAAAAACTTATCTTTTAAAAACTATCATATTATCTATGACTAATTTTTAAGGTTTAACAAAATGAATTACATTAAGTAATTAATACTATTTATGATATTGATAATTTAAAAGTAACACGTAGTCATATTTTTTATAATAACTCTCTTATAAGTTAATATAATATTTACTTAATGAATTATATTTATATTAAACACTTTCGTAACAAATATTTTGAAAGCCATTTGTTCTTTAACCTAAATAAAACTAATATAGTTTTCATTATACTTAAAAAAAGTTCTTAACTAAAATTGTATTCCGTAGGCCATCCAGAAAAAAAACATAACCACTCTTGGGTAGTTTGTATTGGTGGAAAGGCCGCCTGTAGATAATACACATGTGGCAAAAAAATGTTTTTGAATTAATAAAAAAGAGATTTTAAATTTTTATAATACACACTTTTATGTATGCATAAGAACTAATATGCATTAAGGGGCTAAACCAGTTTGACACTTTCAAAAAATCGGTTTCTTTAATTTTTTTTTTTTTTTTTTGATAGTTTAAACGACATTTTAAAAATTGCTGACATCATAACTCAACGAGATATTGACCAATCGACTTCAAATTTAAACTGAGTATTCTATAGTACATCATTTACTATACAACGACTTACGATCTTTTTCATTGGTTGAAAATTGTCAATTTGCCATTAAAAAAACGACAACTGTTTACATAAAAAAAAGACACTTTTTTCGGAACCTCCGAAGACAGCACATAACTTCGTTATTTTTAAATATTTTTGTAAAAAAAACTTCAAATATAGCCGAAAATGTACCTTATTCTGTCCAAAGAACTTCGAAATATTCGATGGAGTATTTAAAAAAAAAAATCACGAAATTCGCCTAACTTTCCATTCGTAACACTGGTATAGCTCCTTAAATATTTGATGAATGTTATATATATATAAATTCACCCAAGTATTACTAAAATATCTAACACATATTCCAAAATAAATTCATACCTTTCTAATTCTCGTTCCGATCGGAATTTGTAAAAGGATTCAGCTCCTGCACATCTACATACACATGATTTCGGCATTCTTCTGTAAACACAAACTTATTAAAAACTTCAACATATTTCTGATATATTTATAGACCTTACCTTTATCTTGCTTTTCAGCAAAAACACTTATACAAAATATATATATTATAAAAGAAACACCAAATATAATAATAATAATAAACAATAAATCACTTTGCAATTGATATTTTTCTAATTGTCACTTTGTATACATATGTCAAACGACAAATTACCACCCAGGATTGTATCCTACTGCATGCAAAAATATAGAAATACTTGAAGCGTGATTTAAAATTGCACACAAAAAAACAACTGATTTAACATTAAACAACAAGTAATATCCCAATAAAATTGAACAAATATTCAAAGTAATTCAATATAATCACTTAAATAACGTAAACACTTGCATTTCATAATATCTATTAAAGTGTAGCTTATCAAACTTTAAAATTTATATGTAGCTCAAATGCTAACACAACACCCCGATTACCATGAAAGTAGCAAAAAAAGTGTTACACAAAACCCTAAGATTTGATAGAGGTGAGTATAAGTATGTAAACAAAGCAAAGATTGTCTACTGTATATACTGAGCATAAAACAATCAAGCAGCGCACGATGTTGCTTCGCTGTTGTTTGTTAATCAACTGACTGTAAATGTTCTTGTCCCATGGTAGCCACTTTACGCTCGCGGTTACCAATACATCCATACATTTCATTTGCCCATCTCTGATGTAGACACATAATTATATGTATGTATGTACATATATGAGTACATGTGCGACCGCTAGATCTTTTAAGATGATATCAAAACTATTATTAACTATTAATGGCAAATATATACATACATATTTATGTAAATAAATATATGCCTTATCAAACGTATACAAATGCATATTTGGATAGTAATACTATAAATCTAGCTGTATTATATACATACTTATATGTAAAGATTTTATGTAATTCATCATAAAATAAGTCAATCTTAAGATATATGTATGTACATACATATGTATGTATACTCATGTGCTTTGATATCAAATAAAGGGTGATTTTTTAAGAGCTTGATAACTTTTTTTAAAAAAAAAACGCATAAAATTTGCAAAATCTCATCGGTTCTTTATTTGAAACGTTAGATTGGTTCATGACATTTACTTTTTGAAGATAATTTCATTTAAATGTTGACCGCGGCTGCGTCTTAGGTGGTCCATTCGGAAAGTCCAATTTTGGGCAACTTTTTCGAGCATTTCGGCCGGAATAGCCCGAATTTCTTCGGAAATGTTGTCTTCCAAAGCTGGAATAGTTGCTGGCTTATTTCTGTAGACTTTAGACTTGACGTAGCCCCACAAAAAATAGTCTAAAGGCGTTAAATCGCATGATCTTGGTGGCCAACTTACGGGTCCATTTCTTGAGATGAATTGTTGTCCGAAGTTTTCCCTCAAAATGGCAATAGAATCGCGAGCTGTGTGGCATGTAGCGCCATCTTGTTGAAACCACATGTCAACCAAGTTCAGTTCTTCCATTTTTGGCAACAAAAAGTTTGTTAGCATCGAACGATAGCGATCGCCATTCACCGTAACGTTGCGTCCAACAGCATCTTTGAAAAAATACGGTCCAATGATTCCACCAGCGTACAAACCACACCAAACAGTGCATTTTTCGGGATGCATGGGCAGTTCTTGAACGGCTTCTGGTTGCTCTTCACCCCAAATGCGGCAATTTTGCTTATTTACGTAGCCATTCAACCAGAAATGAGCCTCATCGCTGAACAAAATTTGTCGATAAAAAAGCGGATTTTCTGCCAACTTTTCTAGGGCCCATTCACTGAAAATTCGACGTTGTGGCAGATCGTTCGGCTTCAGTTCTTGCACGAGCTGTATTTTATACGGTTTTACACCAAGATCTTTGCGTAAAATCTTCCATGTGGTCGAATAACACAAACCCAATTGCTGCGAACGGCGACGAATCGACATTTCACGGTCTTCAGCCACACTCTCAGAAACAGACGCAATATTCTCTTCTGTACGCACTGTACGCATTCGTGTGGTTGGTTTAATGTCCAATAAAGTAAACTGAGTGCGAAACTTGGTCACAATCGCATTAATTGTTTGCTCACTTGGTCGATTATGTAGACCATAAATCGGACGTAAAGCGCGAAACACATTTCGAACCGAACACTGATTTTGGTAATAAAATTCAATGATTTGCAAGCGTTGCTCGTTAGTAAGTCTATTCATGATGAAATGTCAAAGCATACTGAGCATCTTTCTCTTTGACACCATGTCTGAAATCCCACGTAATCTGTCAAATACTAATGCATGAAAATCCTAACCTCAAAAAAATCACCCGTTACATATGTATATACTGATCATCTACAAATTATATGCAAAGTCGTTTGCGCATAGTAAATATGCGAATCTGTAGGCGTAAATTTGTTTACATTGATTATTTTTCTCATTTAACACTGAAAATGCTCAATTCTGCTATTTTCGTTATGAGCGTGTTTTACCACGAATATTTGAGCACAGTCCGGTGAAACCGGACCATCTCGACCGAGTTAGCCAAAAATATTTTTACGATCTCCGCGCCGTGAACCTTCTCTATGATAGACGTTCTCTGTTTATATAATATGATACCAAGAACGTCTATAAACATATGTATATATATAAATGTGTGTTTGTATATACACGATCGTTGTATCATATTTTATTATGCTATTGAGCAATTTTTGTAAATATATATTTATAATTGCAAATTGCAACTCGCGGAGGACGCAACTAAAACAAATTTTTGCCGACCACTTCGAGGTCTTCAATTGAAAACGTATAAAATACAACTTGTTTGAGAACAGAAGCCACTCGACCTTCCCAAGCGACATCGCTTTGCTCTATGGGCTCTTGAAAAGTTCCAAATTTTGTTCTGCGACGTGGCTCATTCCTGCTCAACGGGTATTTAAAGCAGTAAAACTGCCGCTTTTGGGACGAAGAGCAACATGAAGAGATTCAAAAGCTGCCATTTCATCCAGAAAAAAATGGTTTGGTGAAGTTTGTCGGCCGGTGGAATCATCGGTCTATATTTATTCAAAAATTATGCCAGGGAGAACGTAACCGTCAAAGGCGATCGTAATCGTTCCATGATAACCGACCACTTGATGTCTGAAATTGAAGCTCGTGATCTCGGCGACATTTGGCTTCAACGAAATGGCGCTACTTCCTACACATTACATCAATCAATGGATTTATTGAGAGAACATTTTCTGTGAGCAGATAAGATCGTGTAATATCACACCGTATGACTTTTTCCGGAAGGAATATGTAAAGTCTAAAGTCTGTGCGGATAATCAATGGTACGAAAATGGCTGAAATTAGAAGATAACCCTGTTCATTCCCCATATAATTGTACTGCTAAAAGCTGCTAAAAGTGTAATAAATAAATAACTAAATACGCATGAGACATACAATTTTTTTTTACACCTTAAAGTACATATTTCCTTGGCTTTGATTTTTGCAAGTTACAATATTAGAAAATATTCGGTTGCACCCGACCTTAACCCTGCTTTACTTGTTTTAATTGCTCTAGTTTCCTTGAAAATTTGTATAGTGGATGATCAGAAAGATATTTTGAGTAACAGATCGTCTCCTTCGGCACAATATTGCCGATTAATTAAATTCATTTTTGTGAAAGACCCTGCATTAGTTCACCAAAGAAAAATGAATTTTCAAAACAACAGGAAACACATTGCGTTTCCTTTTTAGCACGTTCTACCCAGCGTGGACCACCGGTGGTTCATAGGCAAATTTATTTACTTGGCGGCATGGAAGGTGGAAATAAAATAAATTGGGTGTTTGTTTCGTTGCTTTTAGTCCCCACTTACCTCGGCACTAGATATTTCGGCAAAATATTTAATTAAAAAAAGAGCACAGTATGTTGGGGTTTTTTTTTCGTTTTATTCAATGCAACTTCAACGTTGATGTAGAAAAGGTACGTAATGTGTAGGTAATATGGTACAGTATGTGCGGAATGCGTAAAAGACTTTGTGTGATGCGAACGCCCGGTACGAGATTGACGAAAGAAAGGGAAGCTCGTCCTCTGGAGCGGTCGGTTTTGATGGTTGGGTAGTGTAGAGTTGTGATGTGATGTCCGCATGTGTGGTATATATTCGTGTGTATTAGCGTGTGGTGTCTTCATTTGGAGTATCTGCATGTGTGGTGTCTTCATATGTTGATCGCGTTAGTGTGGTGTGTTGTCGTGTGATCGTTCAGTGTCATGTGTAGAGAGGGGATAGCTAACTCATCTAGCCATCCCGGCCCCTTAGGGAAATATTAGCCTAGCATTCGCTGCAATTGCTTCAGCGTGGAAACAACGCTGCCAAGGGCAATAGAGCGGCGGTTTGATGAACGATGCTGCAGGCGCCGTGGGGATGCTTCATTTCGTCTTGGTCTGGACGATGGAGGGGCAACTAGCCTTCCGTTTGCTGCGATCGGTTCGGGGCAAGCTGTGGCGCGACGTGCCGTTTTGGGGTTCGATCCAGCATGGCGTGGTGCGGCCTATTGCACTGTTGGCTTAGGGTGACTGATGTGCACTCCTGTGAAGTGTGTACCGTTGCCAAGCTGTTCAGGCAGTGCCCGTGAGCTTGAGCAACCTTCTGCCGTTGTAGGGGCTACATGCTGCGAAAAATGCTACAATGTTGTAGACAGTGTGGGCGCCGAAATAGGGGACATCGGCTGCGCTGAGGTTCCGCCACGGGTGCTGAGGATGATAGTAGTGGTCGCGCGCCACAACGAGGAGCGGTTGTCTCGGGGCTTCGAGGCGCTGGAGTTGCCCCAGGGCGCGGTTATTGTTGACCTAACCGTTGTCGTTGGCACTATTGGGATATCCACATCCATTGTAATCTGTGTGGAAGCAGTAGTATGGTTATAACTTTGTTTCATTAAAATTTATATGGCAATTGGGTCACGTTATGTGGAATGAATGGGTTGTCACGTAGATCGGCCATTGCGGTTAGGTTTCGTATTAGTTTCAATGAGTTTTTTATTTGCGATTTCATTAGGTCGGTTTTGTTATTTTATTTGCGTTGCGGTAGTATCGGCGGTTTTTACGTTACTTACGGTTTCGCCAATGTGTGGTAGAAAACATAGTTTCACGAGCGGTCTTGTTAATATACCGTAGTGTAGTTTTTCTGTGCGACCAAGCCGCCATTCGGTGGCGGGTAGACAGTCATGATGGATGATGACACAATCTCCAAGGATTGACGCCTTTTCTGGACTCTTCTACCTGTACTTTTTATGAATGTCTTTTTTATATTCTTCCTTCCATCGGCGGCTAAAATCGTGATACAGAATTTTGATTTTCTCCCATCGATATAATAAGGATAGCAACCCCACGCCTGGCTCAGGTGTGGCCAGAATGGGTGCTGCTTTGAGAAAATGCGAGAGATCTTCCAAGAGGGTTGCGACTGGCTGTGAATTGAGAACGGCTTCAATTGGCGCTAACAGTGTAGTGAACTGTTCATAATTTTAATTTGGAGTTTCCAAAATCTACTAACTCCTTTTCAGTGGCTCTTTGGACTACACTGAAAGTTTCACCGTTATCGCTCATCAGTTTTGATGGGAAGCCGCGTCGTCCGACGAAGGGGGCGAAGGCCGCGAGAAAAGCGTCCTTTGTCAGATTGGTACACAGCTCGAGGCGCACTGCTTTTGTCATAAAACAGACAAATACAGCCGCATAGCCTTTCATTAGAGTGGGAGATCTTAGCATGGACGCCTTTATTTGAAAAGTCCTGTAATTGTGAAAGGCAGAGCGAAGTTGCAACGTTCCGGTGGAAATGCTTTCATAAGCTATGTTCGCAACTGCTGCTTGAGCATGGTGCAGATCTTGCACATGAAAATGCATATCTCTATTTGGGGCTTAAGACAGGGAAGATAGAACTCTTGGATATAACTGAGGAGTAATGTGGCAAGTTGCGATTTCTCTGCTATAATTAGAGGGTGGAGTTCGTTGTACATCAGTCTTGAGTTAGCAGGAAGCAGACCTTTCGTGTCCAAGAATGGTTTAAAAACCAAGAGTGAACTTCTTTTATCAATGGGTATTGATTCTCTTAATAATGAGATATCGCGACTGAGTAGCGTATTTGGGTGGATGCGATTAGTGCGATCTTTGCCTTTCGGAGTTCTAGGTGCGTCAATGTATCGTATTGTGGAGATTCTAGGTGAACTCCCTTAACTTTATTTTTGAGTCGCTCTATGAATTTTTACATATAGGCGATAACTCGAAAGGCACGAGGAAACGATGAAAATCGCTCAAGAATGTCACTATCGTTCAATGTTGCGTGAAAGCAATCGATTTTTCGACTTTCTGGAGCAATTATACTGCACATGGGCGATTTTGGCCAATAATGGGGAGATTCTGTTTACCATTGCAGCGACTTGCATCCTCTTGTACCTAAATCGGCAGGGTTGTCTGGCTACGTGTAGCCAGGTGGCTGACCCCACTAGGTCAAGTATTTATGAAAGACGATTAGATATGTATATCTTCCATGCGTGTGGTGGTTTTTCCGACCAGGCTAGAACTATTTCAGAATCGGACCAGAGATGCAATCTGTATATATTCATGTTTAAGTGGAACTGCACTATGGAAACTAATTTTGCGAGTAGTAGGGCGCCACAGAGCTCAAGTCGAGGTAGACTTAGCGTTTTTAGAGGAGCCACCTTAGCCTTAGCTGCTAAGTGGCTTGTGGTCGCGTTACCGCTTTGTGTGCGCACATAGATAGTGGCACAGTATGCTTTCTCAGAGGCGTCACAGAAGCCGTGTAATTCGAATTTGTGTTGGGGGAATAGTTTACCCACCGTGGGATTTGTATCTGTGAGATATCGTTAAGATTTCTCGCGATTTGGGACTATTTTTCTAAACGAAGTGGTTTTACTTGTTCGTCCCAGTTGGTCCCATCTAGTCATAATTCTTGTATCAGCATTTTAGCTTGTATCATAATTGGCGAAAGCCATCCTGCGGGTAGAAAAATTTTGCTACAGAGGATAGAATTTGGCGTTTTGTAATAGCGGATAATGCAGATATTGACTCGGTAGTGTGTGAAAACTGGTTAGATATCGTATTCCATTGAATCCCCAGAGCCTTTGATGTACCTTCCTTTTCGAATTTAACGAAATTATTGTCCAACAAGTTTTCTTTCGGTATATGTTTTACTATATTTGAATGATTTGCAGTAATATTTTTCAGTGGAAACCCTACGGTTTTGAGGGTTCTTATAACCTATGATAAGGACTCGTATGCTTGTGAAAGACTGTGACTTTGACTTAATAAGAGAGATTACTCCCATAGCAACGATGTTTCTGGTAATGTGGCGGTGCATATATTTAACAGAATTGGGTCCTAATTGTCTGTGGGAGCGTTTTGTGTCGCTAAAACCGACAAACAGTTGAAAACAGTGGATTGAAGTTTCATATATTCTTCGTTTTTTGTTTTTTTTTTTTGGAATTTTGAGCAAGAGTTCATTAACATCATTATTTGTTTATCTACCAGTATTCGTTCGTTTTCGTTACTTGATTTCAGAGCTTCCAAAGTCATATGGAAATTGTCGTCATTTATTGCGAACTGTTTTACGCCTGATTGACCTTTTGTTTTTCTGAGGTGATATAACTTTCGAGTATTTGATAATTTTGGATTGTTTATGTAACCGGCTGTGAACATGTCCCAGAAGGACGGCCATTGTTCATAATCACCATGGAAAGTTTCAGTGTCACATGCGGGCACTTTGAGGTGGATTCCCGAACTTGCCCTTGTTTTTCAATTTGCAGCAGCTCTACTCTCAGAAGTGGAGTGGGTGCAACTTCTTTAATTAATTTTAACTGCTCAAATGGTGCAGTTGCACCCACATTTGAGCAGCAATCCACATTTGAGCAGTTAAAATTAATTAAAACAGTTGCATCCACTCCACTGCATCATTGTTTATATGCTGAAATTATTAAATTGAATTTAATCACAGATTGCGTATATGCATGTAGAAAAGAAGACCCTTTTGTAAGTAAGAGTTTCAAAGAAAATCGATAAAACAAATATTTTTTTTATTTTCTGAAATTATTGAATTGAATTTCACCACAGATTTCGTATAAGTGTGCAAATCACAACGCAAAGGGTTCGGTTATAAAATTGTACATACACATAACCTAATACTAATCTACTGTACTTACCGATAGTATGTACACATACATACATATGTATCTTAAACATAAGTGTTCTCAACGGCATACACAACTATTCCTTATCTATTATTAGTTTAGGATCATTTGCGATCCTTTACATTGCATACATTATACACTACAGTCTCTAATCAATATACCCGAAATGAGCCCTTATTACTGTGATGATTGAAATGGGTATTTGTACACATGTACATATTATATTTACGACTGTATTTTAATGTGTTTGCGACCATTTTTTTTTTATTATTTTAAATTGTACCTAGTATATAAAAGTAAAACACTAACAACAATTTTAGTCTAATTAATTAAGAGAGATACTTAAAAGCTAAATGTTAAGAAATACATTTTCTGCTGGCTCGGAAGGCTTCTTGTGTTTCTACCGGATTTCTCGCCCAGCAGTTTCGATGAGTCTGGAGGCTTGCTCATTAGCATACTGTCTAAGCCTCAGTTCGTGAGACTTTGCTAATTTGGAGATTTCATTTACCACTGATTTCACGCCTAGATCACGGTGCAGGTCAGCAGACCTAATGCACCAAGGAGGATTAACTAAAGTCCTTAGTACTTTACTTTGAAAGCGCTGAATGGTGGCAATATAGCTTTGACTTGAGCAACCCCATAGTTGGGCTCCGTAGGCCCAAAGTGGCTTTAAGACTTGATTATATAATAACAGTTTTGTTTTGCATTGATAGCTTGGATTTCCTGCCAACTATTTGGTAAAGTTTGCCAAATACATATCAAGCTCGCTGCTTTTTTTTGACATGCTCTTTTCAGCGTAGCTTAGCATCTGATTGTAATAAAATATGGTGTAGAACAGACAAAAGTAAAGCTGACGCTTATGCGAAACATCTTGAAACAACGTTCACTCCCTTCAACAGTTGTAGTAGTAACAACGACGCTGATGTTTTGCAATTCCTTGATGTCCCGTGCCAATTGTCTCTGCCAATCAAGCATATCACACCTACTGAAATTCGATGTGAAATCGAGAAACTAAGTACCAAGAAATCCCCAGGATATGACAAAATTGACGCAAAAGTAGCTAAATGCCTGCCAAAGAAAGGAATTATGTTCATTGTACTAATATTTAATTCAATATTAAGACTAAATCATTTTCCTACGAAGTGGAAGTGTGCAGGAATTATAATGATTCCGAAACCAGGCAAACCGGAAAATGAATTAACTTCATACAGGCCTATCAGCTTATTGACATTATTCTCCAAAATATTTGAAAGAATATTTTTGCGTAGACTTTTGCCAATACTAGAAGATAACAATGTTATACCTGAACATCAATTTGGATTTCGCCGCCAACATGGTACACCCGAACAATGCCACCGTGTTGTTAACTTCATTGTTGATTCTTTTGAGCGTAAAGAGTTCTGCTCAGCCACCTTTTTGGATATACAACAGGCATTTGATAAAGTCTGGCATAGTGGCCTACTGTACATATAAACTCAAACTCTTGCCCTCATCGTTTTATCTAATTCTAAAGTCTTATTTAACCCAAAGATCGTTCTATGTAAAAGTACGCGATCAAACATCAGATGTAACATATATCCAAGCAGGAGTACCACAGGGAAGCGTACTGGGCCCAGTTCTATATACCATTTTTACATCCGATATACCCGTAACTGAAAACGTGCCCATTGCCTCATATGCTGATGAGACTGCTCTACTTGCTTCAAATCATTCTCCAACTGAGGCATCAAATTTAGTTCAAAGAGAACTAAACGCAATACATACTTGGCTAGACCGCTGGAAAATTAAAGTCAACACAAATAAATCAGTGCATATTTTATTTACACTAAGACGAGGTGATTGCCCCAACCTTCGACTTAATGCCAATATCATTCCGAAATGTGATAGCGTTAAATACCTCGGCATGCACTTGGATAAACGTTTAACATGGAAATGGCATATTCAAGCCAAAAATAAGCAATTGAAAATAAAATCCAAGCAATTATATTGGCTACTCGGACATAAATCCCCGCTATACCTTGAAACAAAACTACTTTTATACAAAGCTATATTAAAACCTATATGGACTTATGGGATGCAACTTTGGGGTACTGCTTGTAATTCAAATTTAGAAATTTTACAAAGATACCAGTCAAAAACCTTAAGACTAATTACAAATGCTCTTTGGTTTATCACTAATAAAGCCATTCATTCAGACCTTAACATACAATTTGTTAAAACCGAAGTAAATAAACTTAGCTCAAATTACTTACGCAGGATCAGTTATCATACTAATCCTTTGGCAATTACGCTACTAGATGAAACTAACGAAATTAATAGATTCAAACGATATCATGTATTAGACCTTCCGTTCAGGAAATAAATGTAAGAACAATAAACTATAAATTAAAAGATAACTTAATATTCTCAATATATATTTTTGAACAACATATCGGTATATTATTATTGACCTCACTGGAGATATAAGTTAAATTGTAAACAGGTTATTTAATTTGCTTATTATTTTTAAGATAGATTGCAAATAAACAAATTATTACAAAAAAGCTTAGCATCTAAGGTGATACCTAGGTACTTAGCACTGTTATGGTGTGGTATAGGAATGTTATTTATATAAATTGGACAATATGCCGGCTTTTTCAAGGCAAAGTCGACATGAATTGATTGCCCATTGAAGATGCCCACTTAGTGATTGCGTTGACTGCTGTCTGCACTCGTATCTTTACCGATAATGCACATAAATATTTGAAATATGATATTTGTTTCTATACAGATTTGCAAGAATATCTCATTTACAATTGTGGCAGGTTAAGAACTGCTCTCAGAAATGACTTACGCTCACTTAAGTGTTTCACTCAAAAAACCAATTAAGTGTTTATAAATTTTGGGATTTTACATTAGATTATACGTTTTGTTTTATTGTCTAAATTTTAAATTTGTAACATTATTTTAATTTATTAATATTAATAACTAATTTCTAATTATATATCCTCCTACCGGATATACGTCCCTTGATGCATTACAGATGCATCGTAGGATTATTGTTAGGATTACGCCGCCAGCAATTAACAGGATTATTATTGACTTCACAGTTAAGTGGTGTGCCTGTTTTATTACTTAATAATGACATCTCACAAGTCTGCATACGTCCTACTCTAAAGATAGGATGCACTTGTAAACATATTGTCATTCTCACCACACGTTGACATCTGTACAATAAATAACCGTTTTATTTTCGTTGAAAATAATAGAGTTCTGTTTTGGTAACTAAAGGTATTTTTATATTAAACAATATAAAATCTTTAGTGACTTTGGCTGTTGTGGTGGTTATATGTCCAAGTTGAAGGGGATCAGTATCGGGAAGCCGCAAGCCCTGGTCAAGGTTATTTAAAATTAATTTTATTTGGGCTTCAAACTTTTTTATCGGCAACAGCCTTTCCATGAAGTTACCTCTAGAGTTCCAAAGAACGCCATTATTCTTTGAAAAATTTCAAAGGTCCCCATTGTTGTGCTGAGTTTGGTGGCTGCTTCAATAAATAACAAGCGTTTCAATTGCTCATGGAGACTTGAACTCATTGAATAAATTGAATCGTTGATTATCTTAAACTTATACCAATAGGCTTGATTTTTAACATCTACGGTAACGTCTTCCACTGAAGATTGATTTCACAGCAATCCCAGCAAGTAGCTTTCGTTCTCCTTAGCCTTCTCTATTTTTTCCGTAAGAACTTATGCATGCTCTTCATCCATCAGCCCAAACAAGGAGTAGTATAATGACCCTATAAAGGGTAACACTGACCTTGTCTTTCGTTGTATCCTTCTCCTCGTGAACGCGATGATGTCATGAAGTCTTAGTCAACCCAACATTCACTCTTTTATCCAAAACTACTCCACAACTATTTTTAAAAGAACTTACATTTAAGCATTTTACGGATGGTACGGAGGATGGAGTCATGTGAGAAAGTTCACGCAAGTGAGGAAAGTTCTTTCATCGCCATTCACTTGGGAGTGGCCAGAAACGACTATTTTACATATGGCTCAAGCAGCTTACGACTTCCGGTCTTTGAACAAGTATCCTCTGGGTAGCCAGAAAACATCCCTTTAAAGGCGAGCTAAGGTGAGAAGGCGAAACATCCCCTCCGCAGGGTTGTGCGCTGGGTTTGGAACCCGCCACGTAAAACATCATACCAATGAAAAGGAACAACGAGCCTCGGCCCCCTTTTGATGACGAGCATTGCAAACGAAATAAGGATTACGAATTGAGGGCATGCACCTGGAATGTCCGGTCTCTTAATTGGGAAGGTGCCGCTACCCAGCTGGTTAATGTCCTCACGAAAGTGAAGGCTGACACACCGCCGTCCAAGAAATGCCACGGACGGGACAAGGACTGACACGAGTGGCCATATAGAGGAGCGCAAGTTTGGTGTGGAAATCGTAGTGGGATAAAAACGAGTACTATCATTCACTCCGGTGAATTAACGTCCAGCCACAATCCGCATCAAAGCGAGGTTCTTCAACATATCGCTGATTTACGCCCACGCCCAGAGGGAAGAAAAGGATGAGCACTTGGAGCGCACTTATGAGAGCTGCCCCGCTACGATGTCAAAATCGTGGTGGGCGACTTTAACGTCAGGGTGGGTAAAATGGTATCTTTGGCACTACGGTCGGTAAATTCAGCCTCCACGACGAAACATCATCAAATGGCCTGAGGCTGATCGACTTCGCCAGGGCCCGAAATATGGTTATCTGTAGTACTAGATTCCAGCACAAGAAAATACATCAAGCTACCTGGCTGTCTCCGGATCGAAAAGACACCAACTAGATCAAGCATGTTGAGATAGACGGAAGAGACGTCTCCAGTGATCTAAACGTGCGTACACTACGAGGTCCTAACTCGGACCACTATATTGTTGCAGCTAAGATTCGCACTCGCCTATTTGCAGCAAAAAATGAACGATAACAAACGCAAGGAAGGTGCGACGTTGAGAAGCTGCAATCACAACAGACAGGCGAACAATTTTCTACTCGACTTGAACACCTGCTCTCTGAGAGCACTCATCAACAACTCGGTAAAAAGAAACTGTGGGTTGGCATTTCAAATTTCTGCAACCGAAACATTTGGGAACATTTCGGAAAATGCAAAAGAACAGCTGGTACGGCGAGGAGTGCCATGTCGCAGTGGAGAGAAGACAAACTGCCTACCTTGCAACGTTACGATCGACCACAACACGTGCGTGATGGGATAGATACCGAGAGTTGAAGAGGGAAGCGAGACGCATTTGTAGACAGAAAAAGAAAGAGGCCGAAATGCGTGAGTACGAAGAGCTTGATAAGCTGGCCGACAGGGGTAATGCTCGAAAATTCTACGAAAAGATGCGGCGGCTTACAGAAGGTTTCAAGACCAGAGCATACCCTTTTAGAGCCCTCAAAGGGAATCTAGTCTCTGATGCCCAGAGAATACTTAAATTATGGAGGGAATACTTCTCCAGCCTGCTGAATGGCAATGAACGTACAAGGAGAAGGCAAACCCTGTTCCCCAATTTATGACGATGGAGCAGACGTCCCACTGCCCGACCATGAAGAGGTTCGAATAGCAATTACCCATCTGAAGAATCACAAAGTGGTGGGGCCGATGGATTGCCGGCCGAGCTATTCAAACACGGTGGTTAAGAGCAGATAGGGAGCACGCATCAGCTTCTTTGTAAAGTGTGGTCAAACGAAAGCATGCCCAACGATTGGAATTTATGTGTGCTATGCCCAATCCTTAAAAAGGGAGACCCCACAATCTGTGCCCACTACCGTGGAATAACCCTCCTCAACATCGCGTATAAGGTTCTATCGAGCGTATTGTATGAAAGATTAAAGCCCACCGTCAACAAACTGAGTGGACCATATCAGTGTGGCTTTAGACCTGGCAAATCAACAACCGACCAGATATTCAACATGCGCCAAATCTTGGAAAAGACCAGTGAAAGGAGAATCGACACACACCACCTCCTCGTCGATTTCGAAGCTGCTTTCAGCAGCACAAAAAGGAGCTGCCTTTACGCCGCGATGTCTGAATTTGGTATCCCCGCAAAACTAATACGGCTGTGTAAAGTGACGTTGAGTTGCATTAAAAGCTCCGTCATGATCGGTAAGGACCTCTCCAAAACGTTCGATACCAAACGATGTTTCAAACAAGGCGACTCCCTATCGTGCGACTTCTTCAATCTGCTGCTGGAGAAAATAGTTCGAGCTGCAGCACTTAATCGAGCAGATACAATCTTATATAAGAGTGTTCAGCTGCTGGCGTATGCCGATGACATTGATATCATTGGCCTCAACACCCGCGCCGTTAGTTCTGCTTTCTCCAGGCTGGACAAGGAAGCAAAGCAAATGGGTCTGGCAGTGAACGAGGGCAAGACGAAATATCTCCTGTCATCAAACAAACGTCGTCGCACTCGCGACTTGGCTCTCACGTCCCTGTTGAAAGTCATAGCTTTCAAGGTGTAGATAATTTGGTCTATCTAAGAAGCAGTATTAATATCACCAACAACGTTAGCCTGGAAATCCAACGCAGGATTACTCTTGCCAACAGGTGCTACTTCGGACTGAGTAGGCAATTGAAAAGTAAAGTTCTCTCTCGACGAACAAAAGCCAAACTCTATAAGTCGCTCATAATTCCCATCCTGCTATATGGTGCAGAGGCTTGGACGATGACAACAACTGATGAGTTGACATTAAGAGTTTTCGGGAGGAAGGTTCTGCGAAAGATTTATAATTCTTTGCGCATTGGCCACGGCGAATATCGCATTCGATGGAACGATGAGCTGTTCGAGATATACGACGACATTGACATAGTTCAGCGAATTAAAAGACAGCGGCTACGCTGGCTAGGTCATGTTGCCCGGATGGATGAAAACACTCCAGCTCTGAAAGTATTCCACGCAGTAACCGCTGGAGGAAGCAGAGGGAGAGGAAGAATTCCACTCCGTTGGAAGGACCAAGAGGAGAAGGACCTGGCTACGCTTGGAATATCCAATTGGCGCCACGTAGCAAAAAGAAGAAACGGCTAGCGCGCTGTTGTTAATTCGGCTATAATCGCGTAAGCGGTGTCTACGCCAGTAAAGAAGAAGAAGGAAACTATAAGTAAGCTTAATAATGTTAAAATTAAGTTTTTTTTTATACGAGTCGACAGTTTTGGTATATTATTACTTTTCTCATTTGGATCTTCTCTTATGTTTTTTTGATTGGGAAAGGACAAACATTGTGTATTGCTCTTTTTGACGTGCCATTGCTTGTCCTTACTTCTACCATTCCACATTTGCCATCTTGGCCTAAAACGACGTTTTCAATACGTCCTCTTCCTCACTGTAGTGGTGGGGTATTTTCTTCTTCAAGAAGTACCAAGGTACTAGTTTTAATATTTTCAAACGGAACTAGCCATTTATTTCTTTTTTGCAGTTCATTTATATATTCATTGGACCATCGCTTCCAGAATTCTTTTGAACTCTTTTCGAC
This sequence comes from Bactrocera correcta, assembly GCA_027475135.1. Lineage (NCBI taxonomy): Eukaryota > Metazoa > Arthropoda > Insecta > Diptera > Tephritidae > Bactrocera > Bactrocera correcta. Next base: position 55,300,435 of record CM050322.1, read on the forward strand.
CGATTTCCAATGGTCCCTTAACCCTTGGTAACTTTGGTTGTTTGGTTAGTTCGTGTCAACGATAGTTGATAATGGTTCTCCTACCAAAAACTGACTTGATGTTAATACCTGGAGATCATTTGGATTGTTTGATAATGGGGTAATAGGTCTGAATTAAGTACGGCTTCTATTTGTGTCACGAGTTTTGATATTTCTGCAATAGTCATTAATATTTCAACTACTCGGAAAAAATGTTTTTTAATTGATTTAACAGCCGCTTCCCACAGTCCTCTTATAAGTGGAGATCTTGCTGGTATAATTATCCAGGTTATTTCTCTTTTATTACGAAATTCTGATAATTATGTGAGTCTTTCTGAAGTAATTTAAAAACTTCTCGAAGACTATTGGTTGCTCCAACAAAATTGGTCCCGTTATCTGAAAAGATTTTGTAGAGGCAAATTCTCCCAGAAATAAATATTTTTAGGGCACCTACAAACGCTGCTGAAGAAAGATCTGATACTACTTCTAAGTTTACTGCCTTCGTGGCAAAGCATACGAAGATACAGACATGAGCTTTATCAGCCTTTTTTCCACGTATTTTATTATATATCCCAATTAGACCGAGGAAGTCCATTTCTACGATATAAAAAGCGGTTCCTATTAGTCTATCTTGCAGTAAGTTTCCCATTGACTGGTGTAGGGGCCGAGTTATTTAAGCATCTTAACATTTATTACGTTACAATTTTGCTGGCTAATTGTCTACCTCATATAATCCAAAACTTTTACCTGGTTATTGCTAGTAAATCCTGTGGTCCAATGTGTAGATGTACATGATTTACTAATAAACGAACGATGTAATCTTCATAAGGGAGAAGTATAGGGTGCCTAGCATCCTCTGAAAGATTACTACTTTGAATCCAACCTTCTACTCTTATAATACTATTGTTGTCTAGTTTGGAATTTTTGGAACTCGTTAGTTGGAACTGATTAGCTTTAATTGTAGATCAAAGTATTTTTGTTTTGTATTTGACAAACTATGTAATTTAACGCTTGTCGTTTATAAAAAATTGTATTCATTAATGGTTTTTTCCTAATGATATCTATAAATTTAAATATGTTAGCTATAACGTTTTCTTGGGTTTTATAATTATTTGTATAAATAATTTCCGATCCTCTAAACCATAATATGCTGGTGACAAGTTCGTTTGGTGTCACTCCTCTAGATATAATATCAGCCGGATTATCTAGCAGATATGCCTCCAATTATTTATGTTGGTATTGGTTTTTATGAAATTTACTCTATTCGACTAAAATATCTGTAAACGTCCAGGATCTAGCTCTAACCAATTTAATACTATTGTGGAGTCTGTATGAAAGTAAATAGAACATTTAAATTCTACTAAGAGGACATAGTTCGAACCGCGGCAATGTTATTATCTTTATTGGCGCGACTCGTGATTTGGCTGTAAGTACGTAAGTTTCCCCTCTTTGGTTTTCAGATTTTGCACTACGTACGGCCCCATACGCTTTCATCGAAGCCTCAAACAAACCATGTTACATATTTACTATTTACGGTTCATTACATAAATAACGTATGAATATTCGTATTTGATTTAACAATGGAAGCTCATCTTTGATTTTTAACCAAGTGTCCACTATTTCCTGTGACAGCTTTTCATCCCAATCAGTTTATGACACACGTCTTGTAATAAAATTATTGAAGTAACTGTGACGGGATTCACAAAGCCCAATGGGTCGAATAATTTGGAAACGTCTAGAAGAATGGTCCTTTCTGTAATATTGTCGTTGTACTTCCAATTGCAAGTGGTCGTCAAATGGAGTTCAAGTGACACCTAATGCTTTAAATTCGTTGTTAGATTCCTTGTTCAAGTCTAGTTGCTTTTCTTTGTCTTCGAGAGGAATATTTTTTAAAAGTTCAATGTTATTGGAACACCATTTTCAAAGGTTGCATCCATATTTTCTTAAAATTATTTTGATATTATCTTGGATTAACTTGACATCATCTAGATTATATCCTTCTGTCATAAGATTGTCCATGTAAAAATCTACATTGACAATTTCCGCTACTTCTGGATAATCATTTCTCTCCATTTTTACAATTTTCTGCAAACATTTAACTACTGAATAAGGTACAGCTGCAGTATCATACGTAACAATGAGTATCTGTTCGCAGTATTTCATTATCTTTTTCGCGCCAGTAGATATTTGATATTTTTCATCCTCTGGGCGAATCCATATTTGCCTAAACATTTTCTCGATGTGAAGACATACCTATGTTTTCTAAACCTCAGTAAAATATTAAATAAGTCTTCTTGCTGGAATAGCTACAGTAAATTTACTATCTACAGAAATTTTAAAATTATTATTAAAATGCTCCTCACAATGTGTTTCTTCTTTAGTTTGATTAACATATTTATTTTCAACTGATTCTATTTCCGAAAACGTTTTAAGTTAATTGTCTAGTTTTTCATCTAAATATGTTACAACACCACAGTGAGCAAATTTAGAGCTTATGTTAGTTGATCAGTATATCAACTACCCAAACACACTTTTCTGCAGTTTGTAATTAACATTTTCAATAGATATTTTCTCTTCTTTTAACAAATCAAAGAATATGTCCACACCTAATACTTAGTAAGTCAATTTTACCCGGAACACCAAATCAAGGGTCGGCCAGTTTTATATTATCTAGAATTTTTTTGACTTTTATGTGTTCTGTAGGTACATTGGGCACAATGTTTTGCACTTTAATGGTGTCTAAATTTGTTTCGAAAGAATCTATTAATGATTTTAAATGAATATTAACTCTTTCTCTTATTTGTCTTGTTTTGACCAACTCCTTCAATAGTCATAGATTCTCTCCTGGAAGAAAGTTTTAATTTATTTTTCAGTTCTTTGGTTATAAGGTGAACTTGAAACCTACTATCTAATAAAGCACGTGCCTTTATAATTTTTCCATCAAGGCCTTTTATACCAACAACTGCTGTTGTTAGGACGACATATTCACAATCACTTTTTATCTATCGTTTTTCGTATTTTTAATGGCTGTGCTTTTCGCTTTAGAAGATTCATCTTTGTGAAGCCATAAATGATAGTTTCCTTTACAAGTGAGGCAACTTTCGCCTCTACATTCCTCTATATTGTGCCCTGTTTTAAGACATTTGATGCATAATTTGTTTTTCATTACTGCATTCCATTATGCATTTAAATTCTGCATTTTGAAATTTTAATTTTCCCATTCCCTTCATGATTCAGAAACGACTTTAGTGAATTTAAGGTAGGTATTTCCTTAGGATTTTTAAGGCAATTTTTATACCTAAACCTTAAATTTATGTCTAATTTTTGCACAAGCGTATAGTTTAATAAAGCTTGTAACAAGTTATCTGAGACTTTCCAATGCTCGTGTACTTTCAGAAATTTTTTCTTGAAATTTTCGTACACTAAAATTAGTCTCAGTCATTACTACAAAATTTGTGTGAAATAACACGTGGATCAATAAGTCCCGGGACTAAATAATAAAAACACATTTTTTTGGCAAAGTTCGACTTTATTCATCAACATAGTCTCCTCTAAGAGTAACGCAATCAGTCCAGCGCTTCTCTAACATTTCAATACCTTTCTTATAGAACGATTTATGTATATTTGACCTCGAAATAAGCGTTCGTTTTGACGATGATTTCCTTTTTGGAGTAGAATCTCTTTCCTTGGAGCATTTTTTTGAGGTCTGCAAACAGGTAGTAGTCGCTGGGGGCCAGATCCGGTGAATACTAACGCAAAAAATCCGGTTTGTTCCGGCGAAGCAGCTTCAAACAGCACTCAGAATCAACGACTCGTTGCCGTTTTTGATCCACCGTGAGCAAACGCGGCACCCACTTTGACAACAGCTTCCTCACAGACAAATGTTCATGCAAATTAGTATACACACTGCCGTATGATATCTTTAAGGTGTCAGCTATTTGACACAATTTCACTTTACGGGTTTTAGAAACGATTTGGTGGACTTTTTTGATGGTTTCCGGTGTGATTGCCTCATTTTTTTTTTTCAATATCTTTTTATTTATTGAATCTGCTTTTTGTTTTGAAAGCCTAACAATAAGTACTAAAATCTTAAACCTATTTAAAAAAAGTAGACACGCTCAAGCAAGTTATTGGGCTGTTTTGGTGATACATTGCTCCTCAGTACGCAGGCACATCTCTTCTTTTAAGTCGTGTTTGATCGCAGGAATGTACCAAAGCATTAGCCAAAGGGTTTGGTTGATCTCGGAGTTTAGATATATATTTAATTCTGCTGTCTTCTACTTATTTTTTTACCATAGGAATACCAAGGTCTTTATGGATATTTTCATTACGCATGTACCATGGTGAACACGTGATTGATCTAAGCATTTTTGATTGGAACCTTTGTATTATGTCTATATTAGTTGCACAGGTCGTACACCACAGTTGAATGCCATACTTCCAAATCGGCTTTATGACCGCATTATATAAAAGCACTTTGTTGTCTAGGCTAAGTTTGGAGTTTTTATTTAATAGCCAAGTTAAATTTGCAGCTCTTATCTTCATGCAAGTTATTTTACTAGATATATGTTTTTTCCACGTAAGTCTTCTATCTAGGTGAATACCCAGATAAGTTACTTCATTCGCTTGGGGTACTAAAATATTGTTAGTTTTTACTGCCGGACACATTTTTGGTCTCAGCGAAAATGAAACATGCTTACACTTTTGTTCATTTACCTTTATATGCCAGTTGGCTAGCCATTCTTCGACAAACCTTAAGTGCTCGGCTAATATTCTTGATGCTATTATGTGGCAATTGTTACGGCTCACTATAGCTGTGTCGTCCGCAAAAGTGGAAGTTAATACATTGTTAGCTATTGGAAGATCTGCTGTATATATGATGTATAGTGTTGGGCCTATAACACTGCCCTGGGGTACACCAGCCCTTATCTGTCTTTCATCAGATATGAAATCTCCCACTTTTACCATACATTTTCTATTTTTTAAATACGAATGGAATGTTTTATATAATTCTGAAGGTAGAATATTTTTAATCTTGTATAAAAGGCCCTCATGCCATACCTTATCAAACGCCTGAGCCACGTCTAGAAATATAGCCGAACAGTACTCTCTGTGCTCAAATGCCTTTCTTATTTCGTTAGTAATTCTATTTACTTGCTTAATCGTGCTATGTTTTTCACGAAACCCAAATTGGTGCGTTGGTATTACATTATTTTCGTGGAGGAAAGGAGTCATCTTTGATAGTAACAATTTTTCAAATATCTTAGAAAGACAGGGTAGAAGACTGATTGGTCTGTATGAAGACGGCTGTGTTAAGTCTTTCCCAGGTATGTCTATCAAGATGATCTGCGACTTTTTCCATGAATTTGGATAGTGTCCGAGATTAAGAATTGCATTGAAAAGCAAAGAGACCACTCCTACGGCAATATTTGGTAACTCAATTAGCATTTTTGGGGTAATATTATCATGTCCTGGTGATTTTTTGGGGTTAAGTTCTTTTATTATTCTAGTAACTTCAGAAGTATAAATCCTAATAGACACATGCGACTCGTTTGCGGTATAAGGCAATGTTGGCAACTCAAAGTTTTTCTTTGGGCAATTGGGTTGGAATCTACTGGTGGCTTGAAAGACTTTTGTGCTTTCCAAAGAGAGTTTTGCTTGCGAGAATTTGGACACAGTTTCTTTATATAATTTTCAGGTTGTGTTCCTCTTCGCGTTTAAGCGCTTTTTTTAACTTTCGTACAGCAGATTTCAGTTGAAGCAGAGTTGAAGGGGATCGATTTAACTGCCATTCCCGCCTAGCTCGCCTTTTCTCATTTACAAGTTTCTCTATTTCATTATTGGTGATCTTTCTAAAACCAACTGGTTTGTTATTTCTTTTTGGTGTTGCCAATACAGCTGCATTAGTTATTACGTCATTGATTTCTCTTATAATTTCATCAATGTCTCTTCCTGTATTTATTTTGCAATCAATATTGATGTGGGTGCTGATATACTTTCTATATTTCAACCAGTTAGTTTTATGTGATGTTAGAGAAACTTTCGGCTCAAATACCATGGGTTGTTCGTATAACTTTATTAGTACAGGAGAATGATCAGATGATAAGTATGTACATGTATCAGCTGTCATAAGCCGTCTATCAATATTTTTGACTACAGCAAAGTCTATTAAGTCTGGTATTTTTCTTCTATCATTGGGCCAGTATGTCGGCTTACTAGGAGATATTACATCCAGCTTATTATGCTTATTCATAATAGTGCAGTAGAACTGTCGTCCTTTCGGATTAATAAGACGTGAGCCCCAATACGTGTGTTTTGCGTTGTAATCTCCACCTGCTAGAAATCTTTGACCTAGTGTACCAAAAAAGTCTTTAAATTCGTTTTCTGTAATTTTAAAACGAGGTGGACAGTATATAGCAGTAAGTTTCAAGTCACAACCCCGATTTTTGAGTGAAATTGTAGTAGCTTGTAATTGCGCTGTGGCATAAGATTCTAATGCGTGGTGATTTAACCGTTTTCTAACCAACACTGCTGTTCCTCTATGTGCCTTTCCATCTAGGTGGTTTGTAACATAGAGCTTAAATCCCGGTATGAAGAAATTGTTTTTGTTCGTAAGATGAGTTTCTGACAATAGCATTACATCAATATTATTTTCATCCAGAAATTTAATGAGTTCCAGTTTATGTTGGTTAACACCGATAGCATTCCATAAACAAATGTTCAATACATTCATTTTTTACTTAAAAATGTTTGCAACATTTGGTTTTGAGATTTGATTATCTCTTGAATCATATTTTGCATTGAAGCCATAAATTGTGTCATACATTGGGTAAGGTTAAAAATCATTGTTTCAACGCTTCCATTTGGTTGGTTTTGGGGCATTTGCATTTGTGCAGTATGGCCTTTCACCACGTTTGCATAGCTCCCTTGTGTAGCATTGTATTTAGGATTAAGTGGTTTTGAAATATGGACGGGGATTTGAATATTTTCGTTAGGAGGAATATTCAACATTTGGTTACGACGTTCTTGAATGCCCTGTGACAGCTTCGATTTCAAATCTTTATATACAGGGCAACCCCTGTAGTTAGCAGTGTGATTTTCGCCACAATTGCTGCATTTTTTATTTAAATCCTCTTTTTTAAGAGTACATTTTGAAGTAGGATGTAGATCACCACACACCACACAGACACTGCGTAGAGTACAATATGCTTTCGTGTGTCCATACTCTTGGCAGTTCGTACATTGTACTGGACCATTTCTCTTATGTGGTTCTTCAACGGTGATTCTGCGATGAAGCAGATATTTTAAATTATAAATCGGGTGTATTCCATTTTTTTTTAATTGGTTACAATTTGGCATCAGTTCTATTTTGAACATTGGTTGTGGGACTTTTTTCCTGTTAAAAATATTTACTACTGATTTGATGCTAAATCCACCTTCTTCCAGTGCTTATTTCACATCGTTAGTCGACCGAAGACTCTATACCTTTTATGACAACAACTAGGCCTTTTGAGCTCTTAAGTTGGTATGAATAGTAATTCTTGTTTTCATTTGATAAAAATTTAACGATTTCCATGAAGCTTTTTTCAGTGCAGGACTGAATTTTTGTTTCATCTATTTTGCCTTTTTTCAAAGGCACTATATGGAAATTGTTAGTATCTACAATTTCACTTAATTTCGCAACAAGAGTATTACTGCTACGCTCGCGCAAGTATATTGGCATTAACGACCGTGGTGGTACCCTTCGCAACGTCGTCTGAACCATTGCTTAGTATGGCAAATCTGTTGCCATTTAGGATTTCTGGCTTTTTACCATTTGGCGTGCCTGGTTGTAATTTTTTGGTATTGACGGCTGATTTAACTGGACTTAGTTTCCTTCTTACGTTAATATAGCGATCAATACCAGTCTGAACAGACGGCCCTTTTTTGCTTGGTACATTCTCACCTTGGTTTTTGGTTTCCTTCGCTGTCCAGGTGCTTGCTGGTGCCTGCGTACTGTTTGCTGTCAGCGCATTTGTTGTTGCCCTTTTGCTGTTCTCTGCTGCTTCTGCTGGCTGCGCTTGCTTACTTACTCTTTCAGCTGACCGCTGCGATGATGAGTCATCGCCGTTAATTTTGTTTTTGCCAGGAGTTACTGTTGTTGGCTCGACATAGCTAAAGTAGGCATTTAAAGAATGCTTACGGCCTTGCTGGTGAGGCTGAGTAGCACTCATTTTTTATTTGTTTATTTTCCTTTTTTTGTTTTTACTTTTTGTTTCGTGCACAATTTGTTTATGTTTACTTATAACAATTTGTATGCACTGTTTTCTATTTGTTTATTCTCTATTTAATCGATTTTTGGTTTTTGTAATTTTTGCTTGTTTGCGTTTAATTCAGGGAGCGAATTAAAAACACGTCCGTACACCTTGAACACTTGCAGAAAAAAAATGCCTCATTTGGCCGGCCAGAGCGTTCAGCATCTTCAGTGTCTGTACGACCACGTTTAAGGTCAGTATACCACCGACAAATGGTTGTTTTTGATGGAGCAGATTTTCCGTAGCACTTTTCAAGCCATTGCTGAGCTTGCACTGTGTTGTTCCTAATCAAAAAGAAAAAATAAATCAACACATGAAACTCTTTCGAATCCATTGTTTTGAGAATGTCAAGACAAGCGTCATTTAAATCACTTTAACTCGTGAGCCAAACATCAGAATTACATGAAATTTTGACAGGTATCTTAAGAAAATTGGTACTTATGAAAAATCATACATAACTTTTGTTTGCAGCACCATATATGCGTCAGTCTTGGGCCTTATTTATCCACGTGTTAAGTATTTGCTAGTAACCTTTTATTAGTAAATTTTTCATTAAGAAGGTTACAGACAACTGAAAAATTTGTAGAGGTTGAAGGCAGATTTGCAATACAACTTGCAGCCGATCCTCTTAATTTAGGTTTTAAAATACACATTTTATACGTGTCTGAAACATTTTCAAAGACTAGGAGTTGCTCAAACAATTCTTTAGAAGTTTGCCACATAGAATTTACTTGTTAACTCATCATTTTCGTGCTGGCTAATAAATTCAAGCACAGTATCACGAGTTTTTTCTATAAGTCTCTCTATGCTGTCTAGAGAGCATATTTCGTTTATTTCGTAGTCTTCAAAAACCAGGATTTGGAAGGCATACCCTTTTCCTGCGACCACTATTTATTTGAATTATAGCGATCAACTGGCCTAACTTGGCGTACGCTGTCAAATAAAGCGTCCTTACCGTCCCTGCTACGTCATTTTTAATATAATTATCTTTTTTACCATTTTTTGTCCAAACTATCTTGGAGTTTTTCTAAATTTCCTAAATCTTTATTTATATTCGTACTCATGGACTTAAAATGAAGTTTTTGCAGTGCGTCTGCTAATTTAAATAATTGCATATGAATTAAATAAAAAAATTAAAGATGTTTTTAATTTAAATACTTGAATATGAATTAAATAAAAAAATGAAAGATTCTTGTTAGAATACGAATGTGGTTTACGTTGTATATTTGGGCATTATAAAATTTTGTTTTTTTATTTAATTCAATTCGTTTTTTCATTTCACTTGGTTCACTCGCGTGTTCTTAAAACTTAGAGGTCACCAAATGTAAATCACAACGCGAAGGGTTCGGTTATAAAATTGTACTCAGCTCTGGTTGCCCAAAGCTCTTTTATTTATCGAATTTTTTATCCTAAGTCATGTATGCACCACATGCAGAGTGCACGTTAATACCACCAGTTCATATTATATGAACATATGTCATAAATATGTAGCATGACACTTACCACCCATCTGATCCGTATTGAAACATTTTATGTACTTTGCTAATACTGTCCGCCTTAAGTGGCCTCAAAATGTAATTCATTGATTGTAAGATGAATCTTTCCACTTGTAAAATATATCCTATCTCAAGTGGATTGTAGATATACTTCCTAGAATGTAAGATTAATATTTGTATCTAGGCTTAAGCAAATATTGTATTTAAGAAACCGTAGTAAAGAAAACAAGGCAGTTGCCGTAGTTGCCCACGAAACTCAAAACAAAAAATTAATTGGCGATCCTGCCAATAGACACGAGTTAACGACATAGCTTCGCTCCAGGTCACACACACACACTCACATACATCTTATATGTTAATATACACCCTAAACAAAGACGAACTACTATGTAAACCAATAGAACTTGTTTTGATGTGCACTATCAGTTGAACAATAGAAATGAACTATTATTACATTACCAACCAAACATGCATTATATAGATATGCATTCTCGACATGTAAACAACAAACATCTGGCAATGGAATCTCAACAATAACAAACAAGTGATAGCAAGATAAAAGATATCGAATTACAGCAAAGAAGTTGCAAGCAGATAACAGAAGCGGCATTTCACTAGTATACATACATAAATATTGGTAAGATGTTATATTAAAATTAGTTCACAAGAATACCAATAAAGGCACGCATTTCGCCGTATAAAAAATATTCTTTTCTAAAACTCATATCGTGAAAACGATACTAAGTGGGGGCTCAAACCGGTTTTTAAGCCATCTCTATCCATTGAGGAAAAGGATAGAAAAAATTCCACTGGAAGTAGGACTTTCAGCACTAGATCTTTGAAAAAGATGCTTAAAATTGAACAAAGATAAAACTGATATTCCTGCAAAATCTGGAAACGAATAACGGATAAGTCTTGATATATAGATAAAACAGTCAAGCTATGTTGTACCAACGGACATCACAACACGCTGTAATCTCATAAAAAGAGATAAAAGCCGTTCAATTTGCATCGTACCTTATTGAACACCGACGTCAAGATGACAACACAAGAAATCGCAAGCTTGAGAGCACAAATCGGTGCTCTGACCACAACGCTCACTGAAACTCAACAAAGATTGAATTCGTTCGAAACATACGCAACACCTAACTTCACAGTCACAAACCAATACTAGGACTGTACACCAAACATTACAGATGAATCGCAAATTAACTTAGAAATCTTCAAAACCTTACCAGTTTTCACAAGCGATATGAACCATTATAGGTCATGGAGAAAATGTGCCTGGACGCACATGGAGAACATCAAGAATTACGTTACTACACCCATGTACTACACAGCACTCTCGATTGTACATTCCACAATTCAAGGAGAGGTGGCCGATATTTTAATAAAAAACAACACAAAATTCAACTTTTACTCCATTTTTTTATAAAATACCACGGTCTTCCTACTTTAAGAAGAACTGCACCAAATGGTAAGTCCGTTTATATACTAATAGATAGAGGTGCTACACGCAGTTATGTAAAAAGTGAATATCCATACGCAAAGAAAATATTGTTAGATAAACCACTAAAAACTAGAACTTTACATGGAAGTTCAATAATTACACATAAAAGGAAAACAAATTTGTTAGGCCATGAAATCGAACTTCTAGATATTGATAAATATAAAGATTTCGATATGAGAGCTAAAGTTAATATGACGAATTATTCTATTAGTTTCTCAAAGAAAGAAAATAATTTAAGAAAGAATGTACTCAATTACACCATAGGTGACGAAACATACAAAAAAGAAATTGATAATTTATATAAATAATTATTGTGGAGAAATTTTACCATTTATAACTACTATAGAAGCAGAAATTAGGACAGAGGCCAAAGATCCTGTGCGCATACTTACGAAAACTAGAGTCCAAATTTCAATTCACATCATAAACGAATTTACTCAGTAACTGAATATAGACCATTAGAAGTATTTTTCGAAATGAGTAAGTATCCTGATATAACACATAAAATTTAAGAAAACTAAGAAAATATGTTGAGATACCACAATAAAAATAGCACTAATAGGACATACGTTCCAGGATAGATTGTATTCGGAAAATCCTGTCTACGAGAGAAATGTACAAAAAGATATTTAAAATATATTGTAAAAGAAGATCGTGAGGACACAATCCTAACAACCACGGGAAAGTCCATCCACAAGGACAGCATACGACAAAATGCACAAACAACTGATAATAACGTTAATACTAGTGAAAATAATCCTAGCACAAGTAATAACATTGAGGATAAAAAATATATGGTAACTAAAACGGATCCTTCGTATTTATTCGAAAGTGAAGATTACTTATTTCATGTGACGAATTTAACAAAGATATTAAAACCATACAGTGAAATTAAAAAACTGTTAGAACAAACAAAAAAGATGCAGCAGATGAAATATTGATTAATAGAAATGAAATATTAAAGAATCAACTACTAACGCGACGAATCAAAAGGAGTATAGATTTCGTAGGATCAGCACTCAAAATCATAACGGGAAAACCCGACCGCGACGATTTAAAAGAAATCAAGATGGCACTAAATGACATAATACACAAAGAACTTTTAGATTAACCGACAACAGTTAACTTTGCTAGAAATTAAAACTTTTATTCTGCAGCAATCAATATCGAAGAAATAGTAGAAATGGTTAGAAAAGAACAAGTTAATATTCCCGTAATTGATATATTAGAATATTTCACAATACACATATTTAAATTTAATGAAATATTTGTAGTAGTATATAAATATCCTATAATAATAGAGAAATTTGAAATGTATGATGTTACACCAATGACTTACAAACATGGAAAACTTAACTTAGACGCAATGATTTCAATGTGTAAAGACAAATCACAAAGAATTAAAGATTGTAAAAAAATTTAAGCAAAAACATTTGTAGAAAAGGAAAATCAGATCAATGTACCATACCTTTAATGCATAACGAAGAAGCACACTGTAATGTTGTTGAAGAAAATAACAAACCAATAATAGAATTAAATAATGGTAATATTATCCTAAGCGGAACACAGGTATTAAATAATGAATCTATATCAGGAAATAATTTAATATAATTAACAGATCCCATAACTATTGATGGAAAAACTTATAAAAACAAAAACGAACAAATTAAAAAATATTCCAAAGCACAAGGCAAAGAGTAAATTAAAATACTTGAACTATTACAATCAGATACTGAATACGAATTTACCAATACTCAAAAGTTACATAAATTAATAATTCCTTTTGAAGAACATCCTGTAAGAAATACACTAATAGCTATTGTGTCAGGATGCATTGTAATATTAATAATATACTGTACATTTAAGTTATACTCTTTATATACTAGAATCCAGTCCAATAAGATTCAGGAAAGAAACCGAATTCAATATGAAGCAGTACTCCGACAACATGGAATGGAACATCTGATCAAGCAGTCAGGGACGACTTCTCTTTAAAGGAGGGGAGAGTTAATACTCATTCTGACAAGCATGACATCATCTGCAAATATCACGTCACCCGATTACGCACTCAGCGCATGGCCTTAGTACAAAGTTCAAACATCACGCCACATGCTAATCAGTAACAAATGTATATGTATAGCAAACATATAATCACTAGTTCAATATGTTATACACATGTCTTCTGTTTTACAGCAACCATAGAGTTCAGTCATACAATAAAGGAACGTTCTGATAAGAGCGCTAACACGCAAATTACAGAACTAAAAAATATAAATTTTTTGTATTTCTAATACGGAAGAATATTAATTCGAACCCCAGACCTCTGTATGTTTTGCTCGAAGGAATGGAAAGAATACGAGGTTTGACAATTATATAATGAGACTGATTTTATTACCGCGCTTGTGGTAAACGTGTGAACTTGAAAGTCCCTTTCTCTTTTTATGGCGTCCCTCCCCTCTCCACTGATGTAAGCACCATTGCTCTGGCTTGTTTAGTTCGCCTGCTGCGTCAAGTTGAGTAGACGCGTGTTTGTAGTACTCGTCACGAAAATGGAAAAACGAAACCAAGAGCAACGCGTTTTGATAAAATTTTGCGACAGATTGGGCGTAGCAGCTTCGGAAACGTACGCTAAAATTGTAAGAGTGTATGGTGATAGTGCTCCTAGTCGTGCCCAGGTGTTTCGATGGCACAAAGAGTTAAAGGAAGGGCGTGAAAGCGTGGACGACGAGGCGCGAAGCCTGCCGCCCGAAAAAAGCTCACATGAACAAGCCGAAGGTGAAAACGATGATTACTGCCTTTTGCCCAGACATCGCTCGTAACTGGTTCCTTCATCACGACAACGCGCCGTACCACACCGCCCTCAGCGTGTCCCAGTATTTGACCTCTAAAGGGATCGCTGTGTTGCAACAGCCGCCTTATTTGCTCGACCCTGTGACTTTTTTTGGTTTCCTAAAACAAAATCAGCGGTCAAAGGAACCCATTTTGAGTCGATTACGGACATCCATGCGACCGTGACGAGGGTACTCGCGGACATCCCAGTAATCGTTCCAGAAATCTTACGAAGCATGGAAAACGCGCTGGAATCGCTGTATAGCTGCCCAAGCGGACTACTTTGAACGGGATGGCAGAGTTGCAGAGTAATTATCAAATATACGGCTTTTATGTAATCAGTCTCATTATTGAATTGTCGTACCTCGTAAAGCAAGGAAAAAGGACTCTGGGAGAGTTCCATTCCGAAATTAGCAAGTCACTTAATCTTGCACTCACTAAAGTTGAGATGGATAATCATGGATCAGGAAATCTATCAGCTACGATGGAATATGCGAACCGGGAAGCTGTGGGGACATTCATTCTCGGTCTGAACAGCAAATATACCAGCGACATCCTCTATAGTCACAATCCGAAGGACTTAGAAACCCCTTACGCTATCGGAAGTACGATATACCACGACTATGTAAACTCACAATTCGACAATACAGTCAGACTGCACCTAGGCAATAGCACCAACCAATGGGCGCAGATTCATCACAACAACACCCGAGATCCGCAAATCCTAATAGGAACCATTCCAAACCACAACAAACAGCTATAACCGTCAATTACAAGGACTACTTCCAAATAATCAATTTCGCGGAAACTCTCAAAAAAGGGAACGAAATCCTTCATCTCATAATTCCAACGTACAGCAGAAATTTCAACGTGTAAACCAGACACCCGACGAAGAACTACAATCACTTACACAAGAATACGAGAACGATGATTACGAAACAGGCAGCGCTTTTTTAGGCGCATGAACGATTTGCCGTGTTTGCAACGCCACTGCAGGGATACAGGCAAACTTATTAACATCCTGATTGACACTGGAGCAACAAACTATTATACATAAGTATAAGTACAAAATGTAACTTTGTTAAGTCTATTCAAACTAAACCTGTAAAAGTGAAAACTCTTCAGGGTTACTCAATAACCAAATAAAAAAAGTAATTACATTGTTAGATCATAATCTCACATTTTTTGAAAAAGACCCAAATGAAGTGCTACCATATACTACCACGGTACAAGCTACCATTAGAACGAAATCCGAAGATCCTATTTGGACCAAGCAATATCCGTACCCCATATCGGATAGCGATTTCATTAAAAACGAAATGAACAAACTTTTAGAAAATTAAATAATTCAACCCAGCAAAAGTCCGTATAACTCTCCCATTTTGACAGTCGCAAAAAAAGGTACCGATGAATAAGGGAAACCTAAGCGCAGAATGGTCGTAAACTTTCAGAAACTAAACACTCAAACTTTTACAGATAGATACACCATACCTGATGTGGCTATGACCATACAGAATTAAGGAAACGAAAAAGTATTTTAAACTCTAGACTTAGAGTCCGGCTTCCATAAAATCCTTAATAATAAATCAGATGGGGAAAAAACGGCTTTTAGTGTAAATGGAGCTAAACACGAATTTCTTTGAATGCCGTTTGGATTGAAAAATGCCCCATCTATTTTTCAAAGATGCGTGGATAATATCCTTAAACCATATATCGGGAAGTTCGCGTACGTCTATATAGACGATGTTCTCATTTAATCTTCCTCTCCTGAAGAACATATCGAACACATCCGCATAATCATAAATGCGCTTCACCAGACCAATATGAAAATCTCTAACGAGAAGTCTCACTTTTTTAAAGACTCTGTAGAATACTTAGGGCATATAATTAAATACAACAATTATACAATTGACCCAAAAAAATACAAACTATTAAAAATTTCCCTATTGCTACAATACTGATGGAAATCAGATCCTTCCCAGGTCTCGCAAGTCACTATAGAAAATTTATAAAGATTTTGCAGCTATCGTCAAACCACTTACTACGTTTCTCAAAGAAAAGAACGGTGGCGTATCAAAGAATCAAAGTGCAAAAATAAAAATCACTTTAGACGAACCTGCACTAGAAGCACTGAACATAATAAAAGAAGAACTGCAAGCCCAGGTTGAATTCTTCCAACCAAATTTTAACAAACCTTTCGAATTAACCACAGATGCTAGCAATTACGCTATAGGAGCCGTATTATCACAAAACCAAAAACCCATATCATGAGAAAGAGCTACTCACAATTGTGTGGTCACTACAGAAACTACGTAACTACTTGTATGGTATAGCAGATTCAACAATATATACACCGACTATCAATCTCTAATATTCTCCATATCAGAAAAAAATCCCAATTCAAAATTAAAAATATGGAAAAATTTCATTGAAGAATATGGTGCAAAAATCGTTACAAACCCGAACATCAGAACGTGGTCGCAGATGCACTTTCTCGTCAGCAAATAAACAACACTTTAAATTCTGATGACTACCAACATTCACCACAAAGCTCACCAACACAAAGACTCAAACGAGTAAAAAAAACCAGTAAACTCATTTAGAAACCAAATTATTGTAAAACGGTCAAATCAGACCCGCTGACAATTGTACTATAAAAATATTAGAAGACAAAACAGCCCAATGCAAAACAACCCATGAAAATAATGCTCCACTTCGTACCCTAGAGAATGGATACATTTTGACAGATTACCAGTATACTTGCAACAATAGCATATATCAGGCCCTGTTTAAAGCAGCACTGTTTAAGTAGATGCTCACTTCACTTTTGTCTTTTGACACTTCCCACTTCCACTTCTTTAACTAAAACACCCGGTTAATGTGTAAATTCAATTTATTCCATTTGGGTTTACTTAGATCTTTTAATGATTACAATTGTGGTACAGTAACTACAATATTTCGATTTGATATTTTACGAAATTGTAGGAGGTGATTTTATTTTATAAATGTGCGGAACTATTATGGCGTAAGCCGACCGAAAAGGCCAAAGTCAAGCGGCGATGCGTATGCTCCGTTTGTAGATCAAAACGAGACTGATCTTAAACTTTTTAGATGACCCTTTTCACCAGTGTGGTATGTGTTTGCGTGTGTGGATGTCCTCTCGCGTGTGGGTAGTGTTGATGTGTGGGTCCTGTGGAATGTAGGTTCGGTGTGTGGTGTATTGGTGGTGGTGGTGTATTCGTCTTCGTATCTCATTTAGCCATCCCGGCCCCCCTAGGCGAATATTCAGCCTGGCAATCTTTGAAGTTGCTGGAGAGTTGCCACTACGTTGCTGAGTCCAGTAGCGGGGCGATGCTGTGGCGCTTTTGGACGACGCCTGGTTTGTGCAACGTGGTGCGAACGCCATTGATGGGGCGCAGGCCGGGCTGCAGTAGTTCGGCGTCGTATCGTCCGGTTTCCTTGCGGTGATCTACCCGTACTTGGGGCAGCTGGCCGACCTACATCGCGTCGTGGGGTCCTGTGTAGCAGCGTGTGGTGTGGTCTGCCACACGTGTGGCATAAATCGGCAGAAACACACTCCTGCGTCTCATGCGTGTGCGACAGGCAGTTGAGGCAGTGCTCATGTGCCTGGGCAACACGCTGGCGTTGTGTCGGTGTTAGCTCCTTAAAGAGCCTACAATTTTGGAGTCGATGTTTCCGGCGACATAGCGGGCATCCGATGCGACGCGACTCGACTTGAACGGATGGCGTTGATGGGGCTGCTCGTGAGCCACTACCAGAAGCGGCAGTCGAAAGAGTAGCAGTGGTTGGGCGGGGCGGAGGAGTAGGTCCAGTACGTGCCCCGTTGGTTGCCGACCGAACAGTTGGTGTTGGGATTGTAGGCATGTCCACGTCCATTTTGATCTCTGTAAAAAATTGTATTTGAATATACATGGTAATATATAAATGGAATGTGTGATTATGCCACGTTATGTGGCATGACTGAGTCGTCGTATTGACCGACCATTTTTCTGTAATTTTTATTGTTATTTTTAACGGATTGTTGCGGGTTGCGGTTTTATTGATTTATTTTCATTTGTGTTTCGGCATTATGTTCGGATTATTTAGTATCGGATTTTCGCTATTATCCGCGGTTGCTAGACAGCATAATTTAACCAGCGGTCTAGTTAGTATTCCGCTTTGAGTACGGAAATCAACTACCCGGATGTGACCGTCTGAGCCATAATGGAGCTTTTCTATATGGCCAAGTCGCCACTCGGTAGGCGGGAGACAATCGTCGTTAATCAGTACACAATCTCCAAGCTTTGGCGCTTTTTCTGATGTTTTCCATCGATACCTCTTGTGGAGGTCCTATAAATAGTCTTCATTTCATCTACGACTGAAATTATGATGGAGAATTTTAATTCTCTCCCATCGATTTAATAAGGATAGCGACTCCACGCCTGGCTCAGGTGTGACTAGAATGGGTGCTCCTTTGAGGAAGTGCCCTGGTGTTAGGGCTGTGAGATCGGAGGGATCTTGCGAGAGTGTTGTTAGTGGCCGTGAATTGAGAACGGCTTCAATGCGAATTAATAGTGTTGTAAAGTCTTCCTAATTAAATTTGTAGTTTCCAGCTACCTTTTTTAAGTGGGATTTGAAGCTTTTTACAGCTGATTCCCATAAACTACGCATATGAGGAACTCTTGGGGGGATGAATTGCCAATTAATGCTTTGGGGAGCGTACTTTTGTACAATCTCAGGGGAGACTTGTTTAATAAAGTCCACAAACTGTTTTACTGTGGCTCTTTGACCTGCGATAAAGGTTTGAGGTTGTCGCTCATAAATTTGAACGGAAAACCGCGTCGACCGACGAAGCGAGCAAATGCCGTGGGAAAAGCCTCATTTGTCAGATTAGTACATAGCTCGAGGTGCACTGCTTTTGTCGTAAAACAGACAAAGCCAGCCACGTAGCCTGTCATTAGGGTAGGAGATCTTAGCATGGACGCCTTTATCTCAAAAGGCCCAGCAAAATCAACACCTGTGATAGTGAAAGGCAGAGCGAAGTTGCAACTTTCCGGTAAAAGTGCTGCCATAATCTGCGTCCTCATTTTCTGTTTATGCATAGTGCAGATCTTGCACATGAAAATGCACTTTTTTATTTGAAGCTTTAGCTGGGGAATATAGAACTCTTGGCGGATTATATATTGCATTAGGCGATGTTCCGCTTGCAACATTAGTATTTGTATATACTTGAGTAGCAATGTTGCAAGTCGAGACTTCTCTGGTATTATTAGAGGATGTCGTTCGTTATATGTCAGGCTTGAGTTAGCAAACCGACCATTAGCACGAAGCAGACCTTTCGTATCCAGAAATGGATTTAGTACTAAGAGTGAGCTCTTTTTGTCAATCGGCTTCGATTCTCTTAGTAGTGACATCTCGCAGCTGAAGTGGCGCGACTGAGTATGAGTGATAAGAGCAACCTTTGCCTTTTCTAGGGCTAGGTGTGTCAATGTATCGCCTTGGGGATTACTGTGCTTATTCCCTTAATTCTAAGTTTGAGTCGCTCTATGAAGTTGAGCATGTAAGCGATTACCCTGAGGGCTCGAGGGTATGATGAAAATCGCTCAAGGATGTAAGTATCATCCAATGTCGTGTGAAAAGAGTCGATTTTTCGACTTTCGGGGGCAATTATGTTGCGTATGGGCGTTCGTGGCCTTTCCACCAAAGAGTGGTAGTTACAAGGTGCAGAGGCTTGCATCCCCTTGTACCTAGGTCAGCAGGATTGTCAGCACTGGCCCCGTGTCGCCAAGTGGCTGATCCCAAGAAATACACGTCTTCCATACATATGGAGGTTTTTCTAACCAGGCTAATACAATTTCGGAATCAGACCAGAGATACAATTTATATTTGGTCATATTTAGATGCGTTTGCACCATGGATACTAGTTTGGCTAGTAGTAGCGCACTACATAGTTCCAGTCGTGGCAGACTTATTGTTTTTAGCGGAGCCACCTTTGCTTTGGCTACCAGTAGGTGACTGGTGGTCGCTGTGTCAGATTGTATGCGCACATATATGGTGGCACAATATGGCTTTTCCGAGGCATCAGAGAAGCCATGTAGTTCGCCTTTGTGCTCTGGGGCATAATTTATCCATCGTGGGATTTGTATCTGTGAGATATCATTCAGATTGCCCGCGAACTGGGACCACTTTTTAAACGAAGTGGTTTCACTTGTTCATCCCAGTCAGTTCCGTCTAGCCACAATTCTTGAACTAGAATTTTTGCTTGTATCATAATTGGCGAAAGCCATCCTGCGGGGTCGAAAAGTTTTGCCACCGAGGATAAAATTTGCCTCTTTGTTATAGCTGATAGTGCGGATATTGACTCATTAGTGTATGAAAACTGGTTAGATATCGCATTCCATTGTATCGCCAAAGTTGTTGTTGTGCTTTCCTTTCGAATTTAAGGAAATTAGTGTCTAAAAGATTTGCTTTAGGTATGTCTTTTAAAATATTAGGGTGGTTCGCCGTTATCTTTTTCAACGGAAACCCTGCTGTATTGAGCGCTTGTGTCACTTGTGCTAGTGACTCGTATGCCTGTGAAAGATTGTGGCTTCCAGACAGAATGTCGTCTACATACGTTTGTGTCTTCAACACTTGTGTTGCCAGAGGAAATTCTGACTTTGTTTCTTCTGCCAGTTCGTGGAGTGTACGAATGGAGAGATATGGGGCACAGTTTACGCCAAAGGTAACTGTTTTTAATTTAAAGTCGCGTAGTGGATTATTGGGAGATTTTCGGAAAATAATTCGCTGAAAATTTTGATCATCTTTATGTACGACTATTTGTCGATACATTTTCTCAACATCCCTATTGAAAACGTATTTGTATATACGCCAATTTAGTATGAGGAGCATTAAATCTGGCTGAAGCGTGGGTCCCGTAAATAAAATGTCATTTAGGGAATTCCCCGAACTTGATGCTTTTGATGCAGTAAAGACAACTCTTACCTTCGTGGTTTTTTTGTCTGGCTTTATTACTGCATGATGTGGCAGGTAAAAGGAATTGTATTTACCTTTTATAATTTTTTCGCCAGGGCTGACTTCCTCCATGTGGTCTAAATGGAGGTATTCTTCTAAAACCCTATCGTATTTAGCTCGCCTTTTTTAAGTAGGTTTTTTTCCATACTTATAAACTGTTGGATAGCAGAGGTACGAGAATGACCTAAGGCGTTTGTGTGGAAATTCTGGCTTCAGTGGTAGTCGTACGACGTACACAACGCAATATCGATCTTCTGGGGTTGTGATTGATATGGGGGGAAGTTCTTCTAACTCCCAAAATTTCTTCAGTTGAGTATTGAGGTACTCGTTTGAGATTTCCTCAACTTGAGTTGTCATTGTTGTGACTGGTTCCGCAACTGGTCCGCTTAGGACCCATTCCAAAAGGGTATTTTGCGCCAGAAGTGTTTTGGTGTTTTTCTCAATACATTCGAGTATTATCTGTGGTATGAGATCGCTGCCTAATAGAATATCTATTTGAGCAGGAGTGTTGCAGTTGGGGTCTGCTAACTTAAGGTGTGAAACCTTTTGCCAATGCTTGCTATTTATATAATAGCTTGGAAGCATGTTTGTTAGTTGAAATAAGGGTAATGGGGCAGATTTTGCTTGAGTTTTGTACTACTTGTAGGGCTATAAAGCTTTTTTTATAACCGCGCAAATTTACGAAACAGCGAAAGGTACATGCGAAATTGTAGCAAAGGGCCGAGTAACGACACTGTAAGGTGGTCAGGTATTAGACTAACTTTATTTGCATAATTCTTCTCCTTAAATAATATTCCATACAATATTTCGATACCGCTAAATATGTACATAATTCCGCTTTGTATTAATTCATATATACATACATATATGTTATGTACTTCTAACAGTCCATAAACTAAGTACCTACTTAACGCTATTGCTTCCTCATATAATTTAGAAAAGAGAAATGTAAAAATGGGAATGCAGCATTGCAATATGCTGCTTACATATTAAGCTTAGTAAATGCTAAATAGGACCAACTAATTTGCACAAACAAACATACGTGTAATTGCGTGAGCGAAACATAGCGTTAGCAAAAGTGTACAGAGCAAACGCAAGCAAACACAATGCAAATACAATTATTAACTGCATTGAGGTGAATGACTTCTAATGCTTAACCTTGAATATTAGGCAAATAAGAAGAAGTAGAAATAGCAAAAAATATATAAGAACATATGGTTGAAGTAAGCAGTGGTTTGCAATCGGTGACCCAACATCCCGGCCCCGTTGAAAGGCATTTCAAACAGTGAGTAATGCTAGCTTGTGAATTGGTCGCCGAATGATTCCCTTTGTTGTTCGAATGTCCACCACACGTATTTTAGAGTCCTTTCCTGGAATGCAGTTTATAACTCTTCCAATATGCCATTTTTGTGGTGGTAAGTTGTCTTCATGGATGATAACCATTGAGTTGTTGTTGATGTTTGGCTGTTCCGAAAACCACTTTGATCGTATTTGCAGTTCGTTGATATAATCATTTGACCACCTGTTCCAAAACGTCTGTTTAATGCTAGTGATTTGATTCCATCTGTGTAAGCTGCTTATTTCAGCTGACAATCTTCGCTCTGGGAGTGCCCTTAGTGCACTACCAATAATAAAATGCCCTGGAGTTAATGCTTCATAATCGTTTGGGTCCGATGATAATGGTGTTAGTGGCCGAGAATTTAACACAGCCTCTATCTCCACCAACACTGTTGTTAGTTCCTCAGCCGTGAGTCTTGCATTTTTGATGGTACGGTTGAGATGACCCTTAGCCGATTTGACTGCGGCCTCCCAAATACCGCCGAAATGAGGTGCTCTGGGAGGAATGAAATTAAAATTTACAAATTCATTAGCACAGTATTTTACAATTCTATCTTTGTTTTCCGTATTAAATAAAAATGATTTTAATTCAGCGAGTTTGCTGCAAGCGCCCACAAAATTTGTTGCGTTGTCACAAAAGATGTCAGAGGGTAGCCCCCTCCTTCCAATCATCCGCTTTAATGATGCTAAGAATGCGTCCGTTGTAAGGTCCGATACAAGTTCGATGTGAACCGCCTTTGTCGCTAGACAAACAAAGATCGCTATGTACGATTTATAAGGTGTTTTACCTCGAATACGCAAATATACGTTGACTGGTCCGCAGAAGTCAATACCGCAACGCGCAAAGGGGCGAGATGGAGTCAATCGCTCGACAGGCAACTGTCCCATTACCTGATTCATCAACTTTGGTTTGTAACGTATACAATGTGTACATGATCTGACGATACGTCTTGCCAAATCGCGTGCATTGACTATCCAAAACTGAAGTCTTATTAATGCTACGAGTGCCTTTGGTCCTGCATGGTAGTGTTTCCGATGTAGGTGGCGAGCGTAATGCACAACGAATTCGCACTTGCTTGGCAACAGCATTGGGTGTTTCCTTTCTTCTGGAATATTTGCTGATTCCAATCGACCTCCAACTTTGAGTATTTGAAATCCTTTGGTATACTCTAAAAACGGATTCAAATAACGCAATGGGCCATTTGTCGTGAGACCTTTCTGTAAAAGATTAATGTCATTAGCAAAATGTATATGTTGAATGTTCCAAATTATGCAAAGTAAAGCGTGATGCAATTCTTGTGGTGAGAGAGTAGATGATTCTTTAAGTTTTGTATTATGCCTACAAATATTGATGAAGCGGAACATCCAAGCTATTAATCGAAGGCTGCTCGAGTAGTTACTTCGCTTATTCACGATTTCCAAAATGTAATTGGTGCTAACGATTGATTTAAATGCGGATTTTCGCTTCTCCTTTTCGACAACTTCCATGTCGATATCATTGCAGCTGACTTTTGGCCATTTATTTAAGCTTCCGTATAGAAACCCCGGTCCGGTGTACCATATTGAATTATCAACATCCGCCGGGTTACAATGAGTTGGTACATGTCTCCAATGGGCGCCTTTGGTTAAGTCCTGGATTTCCGAAATTCGATTGCCAACAAAGGTCGAAAGTGTTGCAGAATGCATCTTCAGCCAATGTAAGACTATTTGTGAGTCTGTCCAAAGAAAAATATTAAAAGATTTATCAGAAATTGTTGGTTTGATTTTTGCTAATAAACGAGCGAGGAAAAGAGCGCCACAAAGTTCTAATTTTGGTAACGATTGTTTTTTGATGGGTGCAACTCTGGACTTAGCAGTGAGTAAGCGAATAGTAGCAGTGCCAGATTTGTTGATAAAACGAGTGTAAATTGCGCAACCATATGCACGAATCGATGCGTCACAAAATCCATGTATCTGAAAAGACTCCATATCTGCTGAAAAACAAGGCCTTGGCACTTTGATTAATGAAAGATCCGATAAGGAATCCAGAAAGTTTTTCCAAGCCCATTCAATATTCTGTGGCACTGATTCATCCCAATCCAACTTTAGTAGCCATATTTCTTGCAACAAAATTTTTGAAGTTATAACAACAGGAACCAAAATACCGAGTGGGTCGTAAAGTGACGATGCAACAGATAGGATGGAACGTTTTGTAAGACGACCAGTGAGTCCTAGTTTTGCTTCAAATGAAAAAATAAAACAATCAAGATTTTGGTTCCATTTTAGTCCAAGTGCGTTAGTGATAGATGAATCTACGTTTAGATCCTTTAACGAGTCGTCATCTCTGAATCGATGATGATAAGAATGCCACTTTGTTAATTTAAACTTTCCTAATTCTAACAGTTGTGTTACCTCTTGTTTTATCTGTGAAAGTTCGGTTAGACTGTCAGCACCACATAGTAAGTCGTCTACGTAAAATGATGACTTCACGATCTTTGTGAGAGTGTGATGTGGAATGTAATGATGATGTGGTGTGTAATTAGGATATGGGAATGGAATGACGAGGTGGTGTATGTAATGTGTGAGGTGTGGGTGTGTAATATTGTGAGGGGGGTCGGTGACTCATTTAGCCATCCCGGCCCCCCTAGGCAATTGATTAGCCTAGGAGTTGCTGCAGCTGTTGCAGCGTTGCCACGACGCTGCTAAGACCCACCGATCGTCGTGGCTGGGGCCTAGGCGGTCGACGCCGAATCGATGTTCCAACCCGCTGATGCAAGGCTCGACTCCCGGGTTGATGCCTTGTTGCGTGGCTGCGAGGTATCGGTGGCCGATTCACATCGCGCCTCGTGGTGCGGTGAAGCAGCGTGTGATGTGGTCTGCTGCAGACTTGGCACAAACCCCTCGACTCGCACTCTTGAAGCCGATGCGTCGGCGATAGGCAGTTTAAACAGTGCCCATGTGCCTGGGCCACTTGCTGTCGTTGTGACGGCCGCATCCCCCTGAAGATCCCACAGTGGTGCAGGCGATGTGGGCGGCGGCATAGGGGGCATCTTATACGATGCCCGTCCGAGACCCGTGATGAACGATTGCCTGTTGCCGGTGCGGTTGCCGGTGCTGTTGCCGGTGCTGTTGCCGGTGTGGTTGCCGGTGCTGTTGCAACTGCAGCTCGGGGCGTTGGGGTAGGCCCGGTGCGTTGCACGCTGGTAGCCGACCGAACGGTTGGCGGGGCTAACACTGGCGTATCGAGGTCCATGGTAATCTACTATGTATAAAGGAGATTGTTAGTTATAAATCGGTCATGATTAGATATGAGCAATCGTGCCACGGTATGTGGCATGAATGGGTCGTCGTAATGATCGACCATTGGGATTAGTTTTCTTAGTTAATTGCTTACGGAATATTATTTTACGGTTGGTATTAGCGTGTTTCTCGTTTTTTAACGTTTTATTTAATTAGTTAATTGTATAGCGGGAACATCGGTTTGTGGTTTGCGGTTTATTTCGGTTTTAGTTATTAAACGGATTGTTTATTATGTATTTTTTCGGTATTATCGGCGATTGGTAAGAAGCATAGTTTAACGAGCGGTCTCGTTAGAATTCCGGTTTGAGTACGAAGGTCAACTACTCGTATGTGACCGCCGGAGCCGTGATGTAGCTTTTCTATGCGGCCAAGTCGCCATTCTGTGGGGGGGAGACAGTCGTCATGTATTAGAACCAAATCTCCAAGCTTTGGCGCCTTTTCGGGAGTTTTCCAGCGGTACCTTTTGTGAAGGTCCTTTATATACTCCTCCTTCCATCGGCGGCTGAAATTATGATGGAGAATTTTAATTCTTTCCCATCTGTTTAGTAAGGATAGCGACTCCACGCCTGGCTCAGGTATGGCCAGAATGGGTGCTCCTTTGAGAAAGTGCCCTGGTGTGAGAGCTGTTAGATCTGAGGGATCTTGCGAGAGTGTAGACAATGGCCGTGAATTGAGAACGGCTTCAATACGAATTAATAATGTTGTAAATTCTTCAAAGTTAAATTTGTAGTTTCCAGCTACTTTTTTAAAGTGGGATTTAAAGCTTTTTACCGCTGATTCCCATAAACCACCCATATGAGGAGCGCTTGGAGGGATGAACTGCCAGTTAATGCCTTGCGGAGCGTACTTTTGTACAATCTCAGGGGAAACTTGTTTGATAAAGTCCACAAACTGTTTTTCGGTGGCTCTTTGAGCGCCTATAAATGTCTTGCCGTTGTCGCTCATGAGCTTTGACGGAAAACCACGTCGTCCGACGAAGCGAGCAAATGCCGCGAGGAAAGCCTCTTTTGTCAGATTACTACATAGCTCGAGGTGTACTGCTTTTGTCGTAAAACAGACAAAGACAGCCACGTAGCCTTTCATCAGGGTGGGAGACCTTAGCATGGATGCCTTTATTTGAAAAGGCCCAGCAAAATCGACACCTGTGATAGTGAAGGGCGGAGCAAAGTTGCAGCGTTCCGGTGGAAGTGCTGCCATAATCTGTGTTCGCATCTTTTGCTTATGCACAGTACATATCTTGCACGAAAAAATGCATTTCTTTATTTTTGGCTTGAGTCTTGGGATATAAAACTCTTGGCGGACTATTTGTTGCATGAGGCGGTGTTCAGCGTGTAATAACAGTACGTGGACATAATTGATATATAATGAGGCAAGTTGCGATCTCTCTGGTATAACAATGGGATGACGTTCGTTGTACGTTAGGCTTGAATTGACAAGCCGACCATTTGCCCGAAGTAGACCCTTCGTATCTATGAATGGATTTAGTACTAGGAGTGAGCTCTTTTTATCAATCGGCTTCGATTCTCTCAGTACTGATATCTCTTGGCTGAAGTAGCGCGCTTGAGTAGATGCGATAAGAGCGACCTTTGCTTTTTGTAAGTCTAGGTGCGTCACTGTATCGCCTTGGGGATATACTGTGCGTATTCCTTTAAGGCTAAGTTTGAGTCGCTCTATGAATTTAAGCATATAAGCGATTACCCTGAGGGCTCGGGGGTAAGATGAAAATCTGTCCAGGATGTCAGTATCATCCAACGCTGCGTGAAAGGAGTTGATCTTTCGACTTTCTGGGGCAATAATATTGCGCATGGGCGATTGTGGCCAAGAATCGGGAGATTCTGTTAACCATCGGGGGCCATTCCACCAAAGGGTGGTGGTGGCAAGGTGCAGGGGTTTGCACCCTCTTGTACCTAGATCTGCAGGATTGTCAGCACTGGTTACGTGTCGCCAAGTGGCTGATCCCACTAGGTCAAGAATTTGCGCCGTTCGATTAGAAATATAGGTTTTCCACGCGTGTGGTGGCTTTTCTAACCAGGCTAGAACTATTTCAGAATCAGACCATAGATATAATTTGTATTTCGCCATGTTTAAGTGGGTCTGCACCATGGAAACTAGCTTTGCTAGTAGCAGAGCGCCACAGAGTTCAAGTCGTGGTAGACTTATAGTTTTTAGAGGCGCAACTTTAGCTTTTGCCACTAGTAGGTGGCTTGTAGTTGCAATATCGCTTTGTGTGCGCACATATATAGTGGCACAATAGGCCTTTTCAGAGGCGTCGCAGAAGCCGTGTAGTTCCACTTTGTATTCGGGGGAATAGTTTACCCACCGTGGAATTTGTATCTGCGAAATGTCGGTCAGATTATTAGCGAACTGGGACCATCTTTCCAAGCGAAGAGGTTTCACTTGTTCGTCCCAGTCAGTTCCGTCTAGCCATAATTCTTGGATCAGGATTTTCGCTTGTATCATAATTGGCGAAAGCCATCCTGCGGGGTCAAAAAGTTTTGCCACAGAGGAGAGGATTTGGCGTTTCGTAATGGCGGATAATGCGGATATGGACTCAGTTGTGTATGAAAACTTGTCCGATATCGCATTCCACTGGATGCCCAGAGTTTTTGTTGTACTTTCCTTTTCGAAAATAAGGAAATTAGTGTCCAACATATTTTCTTTTGGTATATTTTTTAATATAGTTGGGTGATTTGCGGTAATCTTTTTTAATGGAAACCCTGCGGAGTTGAGGGCTTGGATTACTTGTGATAATGATTCGTATGCTTGTGGAAGACTGTGACTTCCAGACAGAATATCGTCTACATACGTTTGTGTTTTTAACACCTGGGTCGCCAGAGGAAATTCTGACTTGGTGTTTTCAGCCAATTCATGGAGTGTTCGAATGGCTAAGTATGGGGCACAGTTAACGCCAAAGGTCACTGTTTTTAGCTTGAAGTCGCGTAGTGGACTATTGGGGGATTTTCGGAAAATAATTCGCTGAAAATCTTGATCGTCTTTATGTACGACTATTTGTCTATACATTTTTTCGACGTCCCCGTTAAATACGTATTTGAATGTACGCCAGTTTAGAATAAGCAGCATTAAATCAGGTTGGAGCGTGGGTCCCGTAAACAGGATATCGTTTAGGGAATTCCCCGAGCTAGTGGATCTTGAGGCGTTGAAAACAACTCTTACTTTAGTTGTCTTTTTATCTGGCTTTACTACTGCATGATGTGGCAAGTAAAAGGAGTAGTATTTGCCGTTGACGATTTTCTCCCCTGGGTTTACTTCCTCCATATGATCTAAATGGAGGTATTCTTCTAACACACCATCATATTCAGATTTGAGTTCGCCTTTTTTAAGTAGGTTTCTTTCCATACTTAAAAACTGCTGAATTGCAGAGGTGCGAGAGTGACCTAAGGCGAGTGTGTTAGGAAATTGTTGCTTAAGTGGTAGTCGTACGACGTACCGACCATTTTCTGATCTAGCAGTTGTGGCTTTGTAAAAATCCTCACAATACTGATCTTCAGGGGTTGTGACGGATATGGGGGGGAGTTCTTCTAGTTCCCAAAATTTTCTCAATTGTGAATTGAGGTACTCATTTGAGACTTCCTCAACTTGAGTTGTTAATGTTGTAACTGGTTCCGCAACTAGTCCACTTAGGATCCAACCGAAAATAGTCTTTTGTGCCAAAAGTTTGTTTGAAATTTTCTCAATACCTTCGAGTATTATTTTTGGTATGAGATCGCTGCCTAATAGAAGGTCTATTTGAGCGGGGGTGTAGCAATTGGGATCTGCTAACTTAAGGTGTGAAACCTTTTCCCAATGCTTGCTATTTATGTGATAGCTTGGTAGCATATTGGTTAACTGCGGTAAGACTATAGCTTCTGCTTGTATTCTTATATCCGCTTGGGGGGAAAATAGGGTAATGGGGCAGATTTTATTAGAGTTTTGAACTACTCTTCCGCCCATTCCCGTAATTTCAAAGTTGGCTTGTCTTATTGGCAGATTTAGCCTATTTTGTGCCCTAGACGCTATGAAAGATCGTTGTGATCCTTGGTCTATTAGGGCTCTGAGCTTAAACAGTTCTCCTCGGTGTTCGATGGAGACGACTGCTGTGGGTAGTAGTACCCTACTTTGATTTTCGCTATGTAGCGATTGGGTTTTTAATGCCTTTGAGCAGCATGGTGCTTCTTGGCAGTTTTCAGAATTTGTTGTTGCAACTAATCCTGTTGCTCTTTTGATATTTGCGCTGTTCGGGGGTAAGCTGGAAAAGTTATTTATATGAAGCATCGAATGGTGTCGTTTATGACAATAAACGCAATTAAATTTGCTTTCGCAATCTTTGAGCGCATGCGCATGTGACAAACAGTTGGTACAAAGTTTTTTCGTTCTTACGAAAGTGTTTCTTTCGTTGATATTTAGTTTTTTAAATTTCTCGCAAGATTTCAGCCTGTGTCCTCCTTTACACAGTTCGCATGACGTTTGTTTATTTTGTTCGGATGTGAACGCTTATGTTTTAAAAAAACTACGATTTAAGTTGTTGTTGTTACTCGCTTGGGGTCTAATGAAGCTTCGATTTAGGTCGTGTTGAACGTTTTTAGTTCTGACCATTTTTTTATCAACCCTTTCCGCAATTTCGTATTGGGTAGTTAAGAAATCGTTCATTTGTTGCCACGTTGGGCACTTTCTTCGTGATGAGAGCGATTGCTCCCACAAAAGTAATGATTTTTCTGGTAATGCGGATGTGCATATATTTACCAGAATGGGGTCCCAATTGTCTGTGGGTATATTCTGTGTCGCTAGAACCGACAAGCAATTTGAAACAGTGGATTGAAGTTTTATAAATTCTTCACTTGTTTCTTTTTGAATTTTTGGTAAGTTCATTAATATTGTGACTTGTTTATCGACTAATATTCTTTCGTTTTCGTAACGAGCTTTTAGAGCTTCCCAAGCATAATTGAAATTTTCGTCATTAAGAGCGAACTGTTTGACTAATACCCCTGCTTGACCTTTTGTTTTGTATCGGAGGTGATACAATTTTTGTGCATTAGATAATTTTGGGTGGTTTATGTAAACGGCTGTGAACATGTCCCGGAAGGTCGGCCATTGTTCATAACCACCATGAAAAATTTCAGTGTCACATGCTGGCACTTTAAGGTGAATGCCTGAACTTGCCTCTTGGCTTTCAATTTGTGGCAGCTCTACTCTCGGTTGTGGAGTAGGTGCAATTGCTTTAATTAATCTCAATTGATCGGAGATCATAGCTCTCGTTTCCTCGTACTGGTCTAAGCAGTGTTCATATTTGGAGTATGCTGAAGATTTGAAATTTTCAGGTAGATCTGATTCGTCAGATTCTACAATTGCGTCATACGCAGCTTGGAGACGTGTCCAGAAATTGCTTAGATTTTTTTTTTTGATTTCTAATACCGATTCAGAATTGTCTTGAATCGGTGAAGTTGAAAATCGAGTGCAGTATCGAATTAGACTGTCACTCTCAGCAATATACTTAGTATATGAAATATCTCTCAGCCTTTTTTGCTTTGTAGCACCTTGCTTTGAGCGTGTAGCATCAGCAGGTGTACAAGGGCTCTTTTCTTCTGAAATCATTTTAGGAACTTTTAGTGACTGTATTGCTTTAGATTCTTTTGAATCTGAGCTCATTTAGAAAATGTTTTAAAATAATTAAAAATGTCTAAGTGTAAACTAGACTGGTAGATATACAGAAACAGCTTTGTATAATAATATAGAGACTAGAAAACTCTTTTGTATACGAGAGTTCCAAAGAGAATCACTAAACCCACTGGCTTTTTGATAGCCAAACTTTTCAAAATATTTTCTTATATAATTGTATATGTACTTATGTGTTTTGACGTTAACTCTTTTGCGTAAATAAGAGTTTTTAACGAATTTAATTTTAACGATAACGCGTTCAATTGTATGTGAAGCCGAAACCCGAAACTCTTGTAGGTTAATAAGAGTTTTTCAAATGAAATACGTAAATTCCCGTTTACTTCAATTATGGTATAATTTTGGTATATAATTTGGTTGTAATTACCGTAGCAGAAAATGTTTCCTATATGCGTATATATATGTATATATATTTTTTGTAAGTATATGTATATATATATTTATTTATTATTATAATATTTTGTGCCCGTAATTCTTATAGGGTATCCTATAAGCGGATCTTTCGTAATTATCTTATGTGCTGGTGAGAGCTCGAGCAGAGATCACTGCACTTTGTACATGCATATGTTTATATATGTATATGTTTGTATTTTGCTTTATATGCAATCCTGCTCGTTTTTGACGGTCAAAGAACAAGGGGTATTGCGAGATGGATGCCAAAGTGGACTTTGAAGCGATAGTTATGTGTGGTGAATTTTATATTAACCCGCAATATTTTCAAGAGAGTTGAGAGAAGATATGCCAATAAAGCGCAGCTATTTTTGCTGCCTGCACTTATGCTTACGGCTTCTATGTATATTATATATGTAATTTGTATCAATTTGTATGTACCAATTTGTGTATATATGTATGTTTGTATTATAAATTCCTTCTCTTTTTTTTATATTATTTTTCGCTTTTGTTATAGATCTGCCTTAGCTTGCGTTTTTATAAGCAATCCTGCTTACTGCTTTAGGAAGCAGAAGGGGTATTGCGGGAGAGTAGTGCAAGTGGATACTTGAATTTGTATATTTTTTTTTTTTTTTAGTGTGTTATGTGTGTATATGTACACAAATGTAAAATCGCATGAAAAGGCAGCAAGAATATTAGTAAATATTGGGAATTGTTTTGAATGCTCTTCAGCTAGGTACAACAAACTCCGTATAGCGAGATATGGTGCAGCAGCCATTCCATACGTTACAGTATTTAGTTGGTATGTCCGAATGTCCTCAGATGGTGAACCCCTCCACAGAATGTACTGGTACTTTCGATCATCTTCGTGCAGTAATACTTGCCGATACATCTTGACTATGTCCGCAGTGAGTGCAAACCTATTGAATCGGAAACGAAGAAGAAGAATAAAAAGTTCGCATTGGATTGTAGGACCAACAATCTGAATATCGTTCAGTGATTTTTGGGATGTAGTTCGACAGGAGGCGTCAAATACGACTCTAAGCCTTGTTGTTGTACTCGTTGGTTTAAGAACACAATGATGTGGTATAAAATAATGCGGTTCGCTCAGATTCGGAGTCCTTACGATGCTCATATGACCCAGGCTCTCGTAGTCGTTCATAAACTCAACGTACTGTGCTGTCAATTGTGGTGATTTGGCTAATCGACGTTCTTGTGCATTGAAACGTCGCAATGCCGTAGTGTATGACTCACCCAAGCACGTCGGATCATCCTTGAAAGGGAGTTTGACCACTATTCTGCCGCAGGGCCTTCTTGACACGGTTGTATTGTATAAATGATCACAAATCTGTTGTTCACGAGTCCAGGGCTCTGGCATGGTAGTGACTTCTTCCAATTTCCACAACTTTTCCAATTTGGCATCTAAAGATTCATTGGCTAAAAATAAACAAGATGGCTTAGATATATTGTTACTGCCGGTATTATAGCGTCCTGAAACGATCCAGCCTAAGAGCGTTTTTTGCAAGATAGGTGAATTAGACGCAAGATGGATTTGGCCTACAGATAGCAGACTGAAAAACGTGTCCGTACCCAGCAACATGTCGATCTTCTTTGGTTTATGAAATTCATCATCAGCGAGTACTATATTTTTTGGAATATTCCATGTTGAAATGTTGATTTCCGGATCTGGTTGATAAGCAATGTGCGATGTAATACAAAAGGTTAATGGAAGCTCGAAGCCGGTGACTTGAGACTTGATGTTAGTTGAAGTTTTGAATTTAATATTTGTTGATGACGAACCGATGCTTTGAATTTCTATGTTTTGTTTGTTTCTTGGCAGCAGCAACCTTTGCGAAAAATCATCTGTGATGAAATTGACTTGCGAACAGGAATCTAGCAATGCTGTGCCCAATCTATAGCTTCCAGTCGAATCACGAACGAGAATTTTTGCTGTTGCAAGGATTACATTATCCAACGATGAATTATTCATATGAGTATGTACGGCTGCCTCCTGTGTAGGAAATAGTTGAGTAGTTGGTGGTTGGCCTGAAGGTGAACCGCGGTGAAGTAAACTATGGTGTTGTCGTGCACAAACCTTGCACCTGTGCGATGATGAACAATTGGCTACTTGATGTCCCTTTGATAAGCAATTGATGCAAAGTCCAATTTTCTTTGCATGATCGAAACGTTGAGTTACGTTTAGCGACTTAAACCGTTCACAATTAAAAATCTTGTGGTTGTTGTTAAAACAAAACTGACACGATATGGTAGAGCAGGAAAATGTGTAACCTTTTGGTTGACTTCTTGATTTCGGAGTGGAGTGTTTATTAAAACCTTGAGCTGGCGAAGTACTACCATGCGGGTTGTCGAGTGACTCCAGATATTGCCAGTGTCTTTCCAAAACTGCGATGAAATCCTCCCATGACGGCAGCGTTCTGAAATCTAGCGACTCCTTCCACCTTTTGTTGGTCTGTTCATCAGACTTCTGCAATATTAGGTAAATTAGCATTGCTTGAGAAATTTGCCTGTCATTACCCAGTGATGTCAAGGAACCATAAATAGCAGAAGCTTTGTCAATCAAACTTCTTAGCTGACTGCCATTCGGTTTCATAACTGCTGGTAAATCAAATAGCGAACTTATTCCTTCCAAGAAAATTAGTGGTTTGTTGTCATAACGTACCTTCAAGCGCTCTAACGCCTTTGGGTAGTTTTCATTTGTAACCTGAAACGCATTTACAGTTTCTAAGGCTTGCCCTTGGAGACAATTTCGCAAATGGTTGAATTTTTCAATATTTGTTAAATTGAACTCGTGATCAATTATTTGTTTGAACGAGGTAATAAAATTTTGATAATTCGAATACTTGTCATCAAACGTAGGAAGCTTAAGTGGTGGAAGTTTTGAACTTGATTGTACCACGCAAGTTGTATCCGAAAATGAAACGTTGTTATCTTCTGCCAGTTGCGATTGAATAACCAATTTAGTTGTTATGTAAAGTTCCTCGAGGTCAGCACGTCCTCCGTCCTCAGCATCCAATCTTTCGATGTCCGTTTGAATTGAGAGAATCTGCTTGAAGTATGACTCCAGGATGCCTAGACGACATTTGTATTCCGCTACTGAAAGAAATTTTCCACCTGGTCGTAAGCTAGCATCGATGATATTTTTAATTCGTGTGATATTTTTCTTGGTGCTGGTGCGTTGTTGTTTTAGTTCGTCCAAAGACATTGTAGAACGGGATTCTATCTGTGTGCTTTATATTGACTTCAAAATTGTTTCAAATAATTACAATTTTCCTTCTAGTGAGAAGTTGAGTAATAAATGATTTGTCAATTTATTGCAAAATGGTATCAACGAAATTATATTGTATATATGCGAAACAAATATGCGAATATCACCTGGAGGAAGTGGTACTAGCGAAACGTAGCGGCGACAAGTAGATGTGCAGTTCTGTGTGCGATCGATGCTGATGTGTCCAATGGTAAAGATGTCCAATGGTGAAGATCCAATGACGATGATGTCCCACGATGCAGTCTAATACTGACCACCAAACTTCGAAAGATATGCGAACAACGAAACAATTTACTCGTGCCCCACGTTGGGCGCCAAAAAATGTAGGGCTATAAAGCTTTTTTTATAACCGCGCAAATTTACGAAACAGCGAAAGGTACATGCGAAATTGTAGCAAAGGGCCGAGTAACGACACTGTAAGGTGGTCAGGTATTAGACTAACTTTATTTGCATAATTCTTCTCCTTAAATAATATTCCATACAATATTTCGATACCGCTAAATATGTACATAATTCCGCTTTGTATTAATTCATATATACATACATATATGTTATGTACTTCTAACAGTCCATAAACTAAGTACCTACTTAACGCTATTGCTTCTTCATATAATTTAGAAAAGAGAAATGTAAAAATGGGAATGCAGCATTGCAATATGCTGCTTACATATTAAACTTAGTAAATGCTAAATAGGACCAACTAATTTGCACAAACAAACATACGTGTAATTGCGTGAGCGAAACATAGCGTTAGCAAAAGTGTACAGAGCAAACGCAAGCAAACACAATGCAAATACAATTATTAACTGCATTGAGGTGAATGACTTCTAATGCTTAACCTTGAATATTAGGCAAATAAGAAGAAGTAGAAATAGCAAAAAATATATAAGAACATATGGTTGAAGTAAGCAGTGGTTTGCAATCGGTGACCCAACACTACTCTTCCGCCCATTCCCGTAATTGCAAAATTAGCTAGTTTTGTTGGCAGTTGTAGCCTACTTTGTGCCCTTGACGCTATAAACGATCGTTGAGATTCTTGGTCTATTAAGGCCTTAAGTTTAAACAGTTCTCCTTGGTGCTCGATGGAGACCACTGCTGTAGGTAATAATACACTGCTTTGGTTTTCGCTGTGTAGCGTCTGAGTTTTTAAAGACTTTGAGCAGCATGGTGCTTCTTGGCAATTTTCAGAATTTTGTAAGTCGGGATTTTCTGTTGCAACTAATCCCGCAGCTCTCTTAACATTGGCGTTATTTTGAGCGAAGCTGGAAAAATTTGTAATGTGAAGCATTGAGTTTTGTCGTTTATGGAAATAAACGCAATTAAATTTGCTTTCGCAATCTTTGAGCGCATGCGCATGTGATAAACAGTTGGTACAAAGTTTTTTTGTTCTTACGAAATTGTTTCTTTCGTTAATGTTTAGTTTTTTAAATTTCTCACCTTGATTTCAGCCTGTGCCCTCCTTTACACAGTTTGCATGACATATGTTTATTTTGTTCGGATGTGAACGCTTGTGTTTTGAAACAACTACGATTTAAGTTGTTGTTGTTACTCGCTTGGGGTCTAATGAAGCTTCGATTTAGGTCGTGTTGTGCGGCTTAGTTCTGACCATTTTTTTATCTACCCTTTCCGCAATTTCATATTGGGTAGATAAGAAATCGTTCATTTGTTGCCACGTTGGGCACTTTCTTCGTGATGAGAGCGATTGCTCCCACAGAAGTAACGATTTTTCTGGTAATTCGGATGTGCATATATTTACCAGAATGGGGTCCCAATTGTCTGTGGGAATATTCTGTGTCGTTAGAACCGACAATCAATTTGAAACAGTGGATTGAAGTTTTATAAATTCTTCACTTGTTTCCTTCTGAATTTTTGGTAAATTCATTAATATTGTGACTTGTTTGTCGACTAATATTCTTTCGTTCTCATAACGAGCTTTTAGAGCTTCCCAAGCATAATTGAAATTTTCGTCATTAAGAGCGAACTGTTTGACTAATACCCTTGCTTGACCTTTTGTTTTGTATCGGAGATGATACAATTTTTGTGCATTAGATAATTTCGGGTGGTTTATGTAAACGGCTGTAAACATATCCCGGCAGGACGGCCATTGTTCATAACCACCATTATTCATAACCACAATGAAAAATTTCAGTGTCACATGCGGGCACCTTGAGGTGGATGCCAGAACTCGCCTCTTGGCTTTGAACTTGTGGCAGCTCTACTCTCTACTAATTATTTTCAATTGATCGGAGATCATAGCTTTCGTCTCTTCGTACCGCTCTAAGCAGTTTTCATATTTGGAGTATGTTGAAGATTTGAAATTTTCAGGTAGATCTGATTCGTCAGATTCTACAATTGCGTCATACGCAGCTTGGAGACGTGTCCAGAAATTGCCCAGATTTTTTTTTTTTTTTATTTCAAATACCGATTAAGAATTATCTTGAATCGGTGAAGATGAAAATCGAGTGCAGTATCGAATTAGACTGTCACTGTCAGCAATAACCTTATTAAATTAAATGTCTTTCATCTTTTTTGCTTTGTAACACCTTGCTTTGAGCGTGTAGCATCAGAAGGTGTACATGGGCTCTTTTCTTCTGAAATCATTTTTTGTACTTTTAAATATTGTATTAATTTAGATTCCTTAGAATCTCTTTAGATAATATGATAAAATTGAAAATATGAAAAAAAAAATTCTCTCAGTGTACTTCTGATAATAATAAGTACGCGTGAAATCTTTAAGATAATTTTTTTTTGTTGTATACGCAATGTATCAAATAACGCGTATTTCGTTTTACTTATTCCCGGTGAAACAAACAAAAAAAGATGCAGCAGATGAGATATTAATAATAGAAATGAAATATTAAAGAATCAACTACTAACGCGGCGAATCAAAAGAAGTATAGATTTTGTAGGATCAGCACTCAAAATCATAACGGGAAAACCCGACCGCGACGATTTAAAAGAAATCAAAGAACTTTTAGATTAACCGACAACAGTTAACTTTGCTAGAAATGAAAACTTTTATTCTGCAGCAATCAGTATCGAAGAAATAGCAGAAATGGTTAGAAAAGAACAAGTTAATATTCCCGTAATTGATATATTAGAATATTTCACAATACACATATGTAAAATTAATGAAATATTTGTAGTAGTATATAAATATCCTATAATAATAGAGAAATTTGAAATGTTTGATGTTACACCAATGACTTACAAACATGGAAAACTTAACTTAGACGCAATGATTTCAATGTGTAAAGACAAATCACAAAGAATTAAAGATTGTAAAAAAATTTAAGCAAAAACATTTGTAGAAAAGGAAAATCAGATCAATGTACCATACCTTTAATGCATAACGAAGAAGCACACAGTAATGTTGTTGAAGAAAATAACAAACCAATAATAGAATTAAATAATGGTAATATTATCCTAAGCGGAACACAGGTATTAAATAATGAATCTATATAAGGAAATAATTTAATATAATTAACAGATCCCATAACTATTGATGGAAAAACTTATAAAAACAAAAACGAACAAATTAAAAAATATTCCAAAGCACAAGGCAAAGAGTAAATTAAAACACTTGAACTATTACAATCGGATACTGAATACGAATTTACCAATATTCAAAAATTACATAAATTAATAATTCCCTTTGAAGAACATCCTGTAAGAAATATACTAATAGCTATTGTGTCAGGACGCATTGTAATATTAATGATATACTGTACATTTAAGTTATACTCTTTATATACTAGAGTCCAGTCCAATAAGATTCAGGAAAGAAACCGAATTCAATATGAAGCAGTACTCTGACAACATGGAATGGAACATCTGATCAAGCAATCAGGGACGACTTCTCTTTAAAGGAGGAGAGAGTTAATACTCATTCTGACAAGCATGACATCATCTGCAAATATCACGTCACCCGATTACGCACTCAGCGCATGGCCTTAGTACAAAGTTCAAACATCACGCCACATGCTAATCAGTAACAAATGTATATGTATAGCAAACATATAATCACTAGTTCAATATGTTATACACATGTCTTCTGTTTTACAGCAACCATAGAGTTCAGTCATACAATAAAGGAACGTTCTGATAAGAGCGCTAACACGCAAATTACAGAACTAAAAAATATAAATTTTTTGTATTTCTAATACGGAAGAATATTAATTCGAACCCCAGACCTCTGTATGTTTTGCTCGAAGGAATGGAAAGAATACGAGGTTTGACAATTATATAATGAGACTGATTTTATTACCGCGCTTGTGGTAAACGTGTGAACTTGAAAGTCCCTTTCTCTTTTTATGGCGTCCCTCCCCTCTCCACTGATGTAAGCACCATTGCTCTGGCTTGTTTAGTTCGCCTGCTGCGTCAAGTTGAGTAGACGTGTGTTTGTAGTACTCGTCACGAAAATGGAAAAACGAAACCAAGAGCAACGCGTTTTGATAAATTTTTTTTTTTTTTGAAAGCGTGGAAGACGAGGCGCGGAGCCTGCCGCCCGAAAAAAGCTCACATGAACAAGTCGAAGGTGAAAACGATGATTACTGCCTTTCGCCCAGACATCGCTCGTAACTGGATCCTTCATCACGACAACGCGACGTGCCACACCGCCCTCAGCGTGTCCCAGTATTTGGCCTCTAAAGGGATCGCTGTGTTGCAACAGCCGCCTTATTTGCTCGACCCTGTGACTTTTTTTGGTTTCCTAAAACAAAATCAGCGGTCAAAGGAACCCATTTTGAGTCGATTACGGACATCCATGCGACCGTGACGAGGGTACTCGCGGACATCCCAGTAATCGTTCCAGAAATCTTACGAAGCATGGAAAACGCGCTGGAATCGCTGTATAGCTGCCCAAGCGGACTACTTTGAACGGGATGGCAGAGTTGCAGAGTAATTATCAAATATACGGCTTTTATGTAATCAGTCTCATTATTGAATTGTCGTACCTCGTAAAGCAAGGAAAAAGGACTCTGGGAGAGTTCCATTCCGAAATTAGCAAGTCACTTAATCTTGCACTCACTAAAGTTGAGATGGATAATCATGGATCAGGAAATCTATCAGCTACGATGGAATATGCGAACCGGGAAGCTGTGGGGACATTCATTCTCGGTCTGAACAGCAAATATACCAGCGACATCCTCTATAGTCACAATCCGAAGGACTTAGAAACCCCTTACGCTATCGGAAGTACGATATACCACGACTATGTAAACTCACAATTCGACAATACAGTCAGACTGCACCTAGGCAATAGCACCAACCAATGGGCGTAGATTCATCACAACAACACCCGAGATCCGCAAATCCCAATAGGAACCATTCCAAACCACAACAAACAGCTATAACCGTCAATTACAAGGACTACTTCCAAATAATCAATTTCGCGGAAACTCTCAAAAAAGGGAACGAAATCCTTCATCTCATAATTCCAACGTACAGCAGAAATTTCAACGTGTAAACCAGACACCCGACGAAGAACTACAATCGCTTACACAAGAATACGAGAACGATGATTACGAAACAGGCAGCGCTTTTTTAGGCGCATGAACGATTTGCCGTGTCTGCAACGCCACTGCAGGGATACAGGCAAACTTATTAACATCCTGATTGACACTGGAGCAACAAACTATTATACATAAGTATAAGTACAAAATGTAACTTTGGTTTAAATCTATTCAAACTTTAAAACCCGTAAAAGTGAAAACTCTTCAGGGTTACTCAATAACCAAATGAAAAAAGTAATTACATTGTTAGATCATAATCTCACATTTTTTGAAAAAGACCCAAATGAAGTGCTACCATATACTACCACGGTACAAGCTACCATTAGAACGAAATCCGAAGATCCTATTTGGACCAAGCAATACTTTTAGAAAATGAAATAATTCAACCCAGCAAAAGTCCGTATAACTCTCCCATTTTGACAGTCGCAAAAAAAGGTACCGATGAATAAGGGAAACCTAAGCGCAGAATGGTCGTAAACTTTCAGAAACTAAACACTCAAACTGTTACAGATACATACCCCATACCTGATGTGGCTATGACCATACAGAATTAAGGAAACGAAAAAGTATTTTAAACTCTAGACTTAGAGTCCGGCTTCCATAAAATCCTTATTAATAAATCAGATAGGGAAAAAACGGCTTTTAGTGTAAATGGAGCTAAATACGAAAAGATGCGTGGATAATATCCTTAAACCATATATCGGGAAGTTCGCGTACGTCTATATAGACGATGTTCTCATTTAATCTTCCTCTCCTGAAGAACATATCGAAAACATCCGCATAATCATAAATGCGCTTCACCAGACCAATATGAAAATCTCTAACGAGAAGTCTCACTTTTTTAAAGACTCTGTAGAACACTTAGGGTATATAATTAAATACAACAATTATACAATTGACCCAAAAAAATACAAACTATTAAAAATTTCCCTATTCCTACAATACTGATGGAAATCAGATCCTTCCCAGGTCTCGCAAGTCACTATAGAAAATTTATAAAGATTTTGCAGCCATCGTCAAACCACTCACTACGTTTCTCAAAGAAAAGAACGGTGGCGTATCAAAGAATCAAAGTGCAAAAATAAAAATCACTTTAGACGAACCTGCACTAGAAGCACTGAACATAATAAAAGAAGAACTGCAAGCCCAGGTTGAATTCTTCCAACCAAATTTTAACAAACCTTTCGAATTAACCACAGATGCTAGCAATTACGCTATAGGAGCCGTATTATCACAAAACCAAAAGCCCATATCATGAGAAAGAGCTACTCACAATTGTGTGGTCACTACAGAAACTACGTAACTACTTGTATGGTATAGCAGATTTAACAATATATACACCGACTATCAATCTCTAATATTCTTCATATCAGAAAAAAATCCCAATTCAAAATTAAAAATATGGAAAAATTTCATTGAAGAATATGGTGCAAAAATCGTTGCAAACCCGAACATCAGAACGTGGTCGCAGATGCACTTTCTCGTCAGCAAATAATCAACACTTTAAATTCTGATGACTCCCAACATTCACCACAAAGCTCACCAACACAAAGACTCAAACGAGTAAAAAAAACCAGTAAACTCCTTTAGAAACCAAATTATTGTAAAACGGTCAAATCAGACCCGCTGACAATTGTACTATAAAAATATTATAAGACGAAACAGCCCACTCCGTACCCTAGAGAATGGATACATTTTGACAGATTACCAGCATACTTGGAACAATAGCATATATCAGGCCCTGTTTAAAGCAGCACTGTTTAAGTAGATGCTCACTTCACTTTTGTCTTTTGACAGTTACCACGTCCACTTCTTTAACTAAAACACCCTGTTAATGTGTAAATTCAATTTATTCAATTTGGGTTTACTTAGACCTTTTAATGATTACAATTGTAGTACAGTAATTACAATATTTTGATTTGATATTTTACGAAATTGTAGGAGGTGATTTTATTTTATAAATGTGCGGAACTATTATGGCGTAAGACGACCGAAAAGGCGCGAGGTCAAGCGGCGATGCATATGCTCCGTTTGTAGATCAAAACGAGACTGATCTCAAACTTCTTAGTTGATCCTTTTCACCAGTGTGGTATGTGTTTGCATGTGTGGATGTCCTCTCGCGTATAGGTGGTGTTGATGTGCGGGTCCTGTGGAATGTAGGTTCTTTGTGTGGGGTGTATTGGTGGTGGAGGTGTGCGTCTTATCTCATTTAGCCAGGCCGTAAATTGATATACTTCAATGAATTCACGAACATGGATAACGTGACATATTACAATCTTCAACGACAACTCAGAGA
Organism: Bactrocera correcta; assembly: GCA_027475135.1. Lineage (NCBI taxonomy): Eukaryota > Metazoa > Arthropoda > Insecta > Diptera > Tephritidae > Bactrocera > Bactrocera correcta. The sequence goes on from CM050322.1 coordinate 55,343,368, forward strand.
AATAATACACAATCAACACAGCGAAAAACTTGAAGTACTCCATATCCTTTCTTCAAACTCAATCTACAAATTCAGCAATATCCAAACACTCTCAACATTTTTGATACCTATTGCAGAAAATCCAGTACATTTTACGTTCTTTATCATATTGGGATTCCTTACTTTAGTAGTCACCGCTTACGCTCGAAATGAATCGTCTTCAACAACAACAATTTTTAGCAAAATAGCGGGGAAGCTCGGTTTTTAAGAAGGAGGGGAGTTAACGACATAGCCTCACTCCGGGTCACACACGCACACTCACATACATCTTATCTGTTTATATACACCTTAAGCAAAGACGAACCAGAGAACTTAAAGCATAGAGAATGTGCAAATTGAATTCTGTATGATGGTTCGATTCTACGGCTAACACAGCTGATAGAATCAAAGTACGAAATTCACCATTCTCGCTGCTATTTAGCAGAATTAAGGACGTGCAGTGGCAGAAATATATATAAATTCCTGCGACATAAATAAAGAGAAATGCTTCTAAGAAAATATACAAAGTAACACTGAGAATGTAAAAAAGCATTTTCTGAATCACATATGCATGCTTATTTTATTTTATATCAACCATTGTCACATATTCGTGATTATTTTGTATTATAATATATGAACCTTGTTTTACCAAAAATGGTAAAAATTTTATATTATGAAATTAAATAAAAAAGACGTGTGACATTCGGGGACTGCCGCGGTAAAGATATTGCATAGCATTTTGTATCAACTTATGCAATTATAATTATTAAGCTATTCGATGTAAGGAATTCGCCGCATTTGTTAACATTGTAGGTCGGAATCGCCTCACAATTTTAACATTTTTTACTCTTACATATTCTAACCGAGAATATGAAGAGAAATAATTATATATATTTACGGATTATGATGACATGGCATATATGCCGAAGCAGAGAATATGAAGGACAGAAATATATGTATGTATGCATGCCCATGATTACACTCCTAACGAAGAATTTCGTTTTGCTTAGATTTATGTTTTGTTTCACTTTTTACAGCGAAAAATGTGTACAAATCACACCTCTCACACAGATATCATAAAGACATTTTTTATTGTGTTCTCTGTCTCACATACCCAAGAATATGAAGAGTCATAAAAATATGCATACATGCTCCTTATGATTCTCCCAACAACAGCATTGTGAAATTTACATTTCCATGCTTCTATTTTTGCTTTCGCAATGTATGGAAATATGTATGCTTTTGAGTTTTGCCGTCGGCATTTCCATATTGGCATGTAAAAATAATTATGATATGAGTATATTTTTATATGAATGCATGCATATTACTATTAACAGTCAATTTGGACTTGAATATTTATTCATTTAAATTGATTTTAACATAACATAATATACTAATAGTAGTAATAGAAATTGAATTTATCACAACAATAATAAATACATACATATATCGGCTATCATATTAATCTTATTATTTGCTCATATGTATATGCATGTGCGCCTTCAGAAAATCAAATCATGATTTTATCACTTAGACATATTACATGTGCGCGCATCAATCTGCTTGTTCATACATTCATACATATACTTATATGTACATACATATATTTGTATACTTTTCCGAACAAAAAATGCACATGCATGCATACATATGCGTACACATGTGAATATGTCCCAAACAAAACATTGAAGCATTGTTCTACAAAAACAACAATTGCTCAAATAGCAGAAGCATCAAAAGTCAATTTGGCAGCCGAATTGGCGAAGCCAAAATGTAGTAAATTTTACAAAAAACACGATTTCAACAACAAGCGACCTCGCTTCATTCATAAAAACAGACGCCGTAACATCTCCCCGAGCATGCCTTTGCTTACAAACGTTTCTCCGCGACGATGGCAAAAGCTAAAAATCATAAATTGAACCCCTTTCTGATGCTTCTTCACAGAAAGAAGTCAGAAAAGTGGCAACAACGGAGTTGTCGATTTATAAAATTGGTTCATTCTAAAATATTGTTCCGTGAATCGCAAAAATCAGCGTCGATATGTATGCAAGCTCATACATATGCAAGTTAATACCACCAGTTCATATTACATGAACATATTTTTTATCTGTCATAAATATGTAACATGACACTTACGACCCATATGGTCTGTATTGAAACATTATATGATACGAAAAGGGGGCTTAGGTGTCAAAAAAAAAATTTTTTTTATTTTTTTTTTTTATATTTTTTTTATTTTTATTTTTTTACACCTAAGCATCCTTTTCGTAGACCAGGTCACATATGTAGTTTGCTAATACTGTCCGCCTTAGGTGGTCTCAAAATGTAATTCATAGATTGTAATATGAATCTTTCCACTTGTAACATATGTCCTATCTCAAGTGGATTGTAGATATACTTCCTAGAATGTAAGATTATTATTTGTCTCTAGACTTAAGCAAAATATTGTATATAAGAAAACATAATAAAGAAAAGGAGGCAGTTGCCCACAGGCAGTTGACCACACGTAGTTGCCCACGGGCAGTTGCACGTGGTTACTCACAAAAAACAAATTTAAAAATTAATTGGCGATCCTGCCAGGAGTTGCGTAAAACTCCTGTTGGGCCAAAATGTAACAATAAGATTCGGCGGCAACCATTTAAGGGGACAAAAAATCCCCATGTTACCGCTTGAAAAACGCTCAAGTATCCTCAATTGAGGAGAAAAGTAAAAAAAAAATTTTTTTTGGAAAAAACGCTAAGTCCAAAAAGAGACATAAGCAAAAAAATCTCAGCGCCACTTAGAAAAATATTGAAAAACTTTCGAGTGTGTTTGTGCCACCAATTACCACACGAACGCGCAAGTCTAAACAGATAACGGGCGAACAAGAACAAAAAATTAAAAAAAAAGCTACAACAGCAAATATAAAGTGATTTCAAAGTTTGAATTGAAGAAAAAAACTGAAAGTGGACATTTATGAATATTTGTGAAAATTTCAAAAAAATAAAAGAAAGTGTGTGGATCCATCCACATCAAAAAACGCTAATAACCCCCCATAAAAGCAAAAGAATCAAAAAATTTCTGTGAATCAGAAATTTCGCCAAAAACATCTTGTTTCATCTAACCCTTACACACCGTCGCACAACCAACCGCCAAAATTCTACTCAAAAAGCTACAGCAGCAGCAAAGGCAACAATAGCCGCAACAGCAGCAACAGCAACGGTAACAACAGCAGCAGTAGAAGTAACAACATAAAATTAGTTGTAAGTAAGGCCTATTAATTAAAATGGGAAATAAACCCACTAATATTAAGTATAAAAAATTGTTTACTGTGAGTTTTATAAAAATAATAATCATGCCACTCACAACTGTGTGTGTTAAAAAATAAAAATTAAAAAACTGTATATCAAATATATGCAAATTATATCAAATTAAATATTAAAAAAATTTTTAATGAAGGATCGACCAGCCAAATAATAAAATATTTCTAAAACCGCGATTCACTACCGCAAGGGGGACCCTCCGGTTTATAATATAAACTCCATTCTGCGATTCTGAACTCCAGACCCTCCAGAATAAAAGAGTAACTTTTCCCAGAAACAATCAAAACAAATATTTAAATACAGACAGGCAACAACATATATGCCACTTAAATATTTTTAATAGGAAGTTATTAAAATAGATTTATACAAAAGAAATTTTACTATATTTTTTGAGTATTACTATATATGCTATGTGATGAAACTCAAAAATAGTTAAAAAATAACAAACAAAATCGAAAAATAAAGTTAAAGGAAAGAAAAATATCATTCTTTGGGAGCAGAGACTCCTGAAGAGCCTGCCGAAGATTTTACCGGCAATATTTTATTAAAAAAAAAATATTTTGGGACAAACAGGTCCTAAAACGCATGCTTTTTACCAGCAAAGTAAATAGAATAATTATAAAAAAATATAAAATAAATACAAATATACATATATAAATCAAAATATCAAAGTACAAAATTTATAATTTATATTACTTGGGGCAAAAAAGTCATAAGACACCAGCCGAAGAAAGTACCGGCAATACTAAAAATAAAAAAATATTTTAAAATTGTGGAACAAACTAGTTCTACAACGTCAGCCGAAGATTTTACCGGCAAAGTAAAAAAAAAAACAGAATGCTGAAAAGCCAAATAGAATATAAAAATACAAAATTTAAAATACTTGGGACTAGAAAATCCGAAGACGCCAGTCGAAGATAATACCGACAATAAAATAAAAATATATACTCCAAAAAAGGAGGTATTAATATTTTAAATAAATAATTTCAATAATGTAAGAGAAAAAATTGCTGAAATGTATTCAGGAAATAATACAATAAATGATGTCACATATAAAAAGACTTCCCTCAAAAAATAATTAGAAGTCAAAAATAATATAAAACGTAGGTAAGGATATACGTTCTATATCCTTTTGAATCGGGATGCTTCAATTTAGAGGCGGGGGAGTTTATACCACCAGTTCATATTACATGAACATATTCTTTATCTGTCATAAATATGTAACATGACACTTACGACCCATATGGTCGGTATTGAAATTTTATGTGTACTTTGCTCATACTGTTACATGAACATATTCTTTATCTGTCAAAAAATAATTTTTTTTTCAGTTTTCTTATATTTTTTTTTTTTTTTTATTATTTTTTTTTTACACCTAAGCCTCCTTTTCGTAAACCAGGTCACATATGTAGTTTGCTAATACTGTCCGCCTTAGGTGGTCTCAAAATGTAATTCATAGATTGTAAGATAAATCTTTACACTTGTAACATATGTCCTATCTCAAGTGGATTGTAGATATACTTCCTAGAATGTAAGATTAATATTTGTATCTAGACTTAAGCAAAATATTGTATGTAAGAAAACATAATAAAGAAAGGGAGGCAGTTGCCCACAGGCAGTTGACCACACGTAGCTGCCCACGGGCAGTTGCCCGTGGTTACTCATAAAAAAACCAATTTAAAAATTAATTTGCATACATATTTACGCTAGTTTGTAGGCGAAGCTGTTACAGCGGCAAAGGAAGCGGTCAATAGGCGGCCCTTCGTTTTTTTTCGGCACAGCTTGGATTTTCTATCATCACACAAGTGCTGAACCAATGAGCGCGACACAGATTAGAATACACACGTTCTTAGGGACACAGGTATTGAGGCAGCTGCACAAGTACATAACTGTGTCCCTAAGAACGTGTGTACTTTAATATTTGACAGATGTTGCTTGCAGCCTGCCGTGATCAATGTTTTCAGCACTTCACGCTTTGACAAAACCAGAGAACGTCTATCATAGAGAAGGTTCACGTTTCAAATATCGTAACTTTTCGAAGGAGTACTCGGCAGAGATGAAGAGTCTCACCGCAGACAAATTATGAGTTTCGCCGCAGACAAATTATGAGCGAGTTTCACCACATTTAACCTCGATTGAGGGGTTTTTAGGGTCTATGAGAAATAACATGTAAATGTTAATAAAAGAGAACCAATTCAGGGCAATATACATACATGTGGTATGCAGGTGATTTTTGGTTGGCGGAAAAGTTCCTGTATGTTACATATGACTTTTTCTAAAGCTAACATACATATATGTATGTTTTTAAAAAAACGGGGGAAATTGGGCGCCAAAAATTAAAAAAAAAAAAAAAGGGTTAAAAAAAGGGGAAAATTCTTTGCTTTTTTAATTGGAAAAGGGTTTTTCCCCATACAAAAATTAATACAAGGGGGGGTTGGGGTTTAAAAGGATTTTTTCTAAAACCCTTTAAAATTTTTAAAAAAAAATTTTTTTTTAGTATATTAACATATATTTTTTAAAAAATTTTTTAATAAATATTTTTCTTTTAAAAAAAAACAAAAGGGAAATTTTTGGGGGGCCCCAGAAAAAAGGTTTGCATGCTTTGTTTTTCCAAGGGGAATTTTATTTTCCTAAAAAGAATTTGTTGGGCGAAAAGGCTTGCAATTCGTTTTGTTCCCGATTTTTTTTCCAAATATTTTTTAATTAAAATAAAATGAGCAATAAAAGTTTCAAAAAGTGTCGCGTTCGGGAGTGCACATCAGAATCTCCCGGGAGATTCGTTTTATTCCCTAGGAAGCAGGAGGAGTTGCAGAAGTGGTTGGAAAATTTACGGATCCCACCAATGGAGGATTTACCCACCTACAATGCATTTGTTTGCATTAAGCACTTCGAACGAAGTGCAGTGGGTGTGAAAAAATTAAAGGCAGGAGCTGTGCCCCCCTTTAATTTTGGTGAGTACTCACCCTTAATCTTGATGAGTACTTTGTGCATGTATTATACACATTTATGTATGTATATAAGTATATATATAACATAACAGTAGTATGAAAAATATATAAATAGCTATAAATTTTTTTCTGTAATAATTAGGATACGAAGAATCACCTCCACATTTGTGGACGGGTCCACTTCCACGGAGAAGGTGTTGCATTCGCATTTGTGTTTCCAGAGGGGCAACGATTTTCGAGTTTCCAAAAAAAGAAGATGTTCGGCAGAGTTGGGCAAAGGCTTGCAACTTAGTTGTGTCGCCTTCCGATACCCTTTTTATTTGCCGAAATCATTTTTGCCTGGGGCTTTTCCATGTTTACGATTAGAGCAGCACTAAGTCGTAGCTCATCTAGTGCTGACTCTAATAGGGTGTGCCCACCCGTCACTGCGACTTATGAACGTCCTAAAGTAGCTGTAGGAGTAAAATAGGACGACATAACATTGAAAGAGTTTGAACAATATTCCATATTAGAGAAAGTAGATTAAGATTAGGACCCCAAAATAACGACGTAGGTTCTGCTTTAGACAATCGCGAACGATTTGCTCGATCGGAACGGTATTACCAAAGTACTGCGCTGCGATTAAATAAAAATATCGAAGACTTAGAGGGGGTGATTAAAGATTTTGAAAAAAAAATATGAAGACCTAGAACAACGTGCAATAGTTGCGGATGCATCTTCAAGCTCTGACGCTATAACATTCGCTAGGATGATCGTCAACAAGCGCATTGTTTTTAGTGACAATGAAAGGACATTGGCGCAAAACATTAATTATATGTCCACCAAATCATATAGTTTCATGCGTAACGATTTAGGTTTTGCTTTACCAAGCAAGAGTTCTCTTTTGAGTTAGCGCCCCATTTTTTTAGAAAAAATTTCCAAAAAAATGTCCGTTTTAGAACGAAATTTTGTTTTGTTATTTGATGAAATATCAATAAAGTCCGACCTAACTTACAATAGAGTTAGGGATGTTATTGATGGGTTTGTGGATCATGGGGAAGGCCAACGTGAGATGATTATAGGTAGTAAGTGTTGTTTTTTTATGATAAAAGGGTTATGTTCCAATTGGAAATACATATGTGTTTTCGTGCTACATTTCCAAGTCGGGACTCACTCCGTCTGAACTGAAAGAAATTTTGAGCAAAAACATCGCCTCAAGGGCCTTCAAATACTTCACTTTTCAATTTGTTAAAAATTACTGAAGAAAACTCCTTTTATATGCACGAAGGTTTAAAAATATTTTGTTTATATGACTATTGCCACCTTTTTAAGTCCCTCCGTAATACATTTATGAAATATAATATTTCAACTCCAAATGGAATAACCAGCTTCAAGGTTATACAAAAACTTTACTCTATCGATCAGAGCAATACGCATTTTAAAATATGCCCAAAACTTACAGAGGCCCACGTTTATCCCAGCGTGTTTGAAAAAATGTCCGTGAAACGTGCAACTCAAGTTCTGAGCAATTCGGTTGCTGCTGGCATTGAAACGGCATATAGCCAAAGTTTATTTGGCTCCGACGAATATTTATTAAAATGTGCACTCAGCTATTTATTAAAAAAATGAATGATCTTTTCGATGATCTAGACTGTAAGAATTTTGTTATAAAAATCCGCTGAAATATCCGTTATTAAAGAATGACTCCGGGAAGGTCCCACCCCTCTATGATTACATAAAATATTTTAAAACAATCAAGCTTCCAGTCAAGTTAGGTGTATTGGTGGGTTTTGTTCCACAATAAGTGGAATGATTCAGTTGAGCGAAGAGCTAATTAGGGATCAAGAGGAATTGAGTTACATATTCCTTGCGAAAAGATCAAGATGCGTAGGAGAATTTTTTTTTTAAAGAGTCCGTGCTAGTCAGGGTATGAATACCCATCCCTCTGCCAATGAGATACAATATAATGTAAATTAATTTCGATGAAAATTTTACGGCAAAATTTTCAAGATAAGGGGGTTTAATGTGAGGATGATGACGACATAAATTTGGATTGGAACCTAGGCCCCGAAAATCGCCTTCTAGATGTACAGGGAAACGAACAGGAATCAGAGCATTTCGACCGGGAATCTTTCACTATTCCAGACGAAAATTTTGTTGAAGAGGACGACAAAGCTGACGTCCAGATCAAGCGGTATTACACTGGCTATTAATGTGGGTCGATTCTAGACTTTTTTCGATTCGGTATTTCTAATAGTGCGGAAAAGTTGCCTTAGTACTTTCTGATTCCAATGCAATTTTTGGTTTTGCGATCGGATTGCATCTTCAATCCCAACTCCGGCCTTGAAATTTCGGAAATTCGCCTAAAATCGTGAAATGGTCTACCTAGCGCCTGAAATACGCATCTCATGGCAAAATGTATAAAACAAAATTTATTTGTCACGTCATGTGCTACCGAAATGGTATATTTGATCATGGCCGTAGGACGAACCGTTCCCGAAATACGAGTGAAAAGGCGGCGCGCCACAGCGCAAGGTGAAAATTGTTGCAGCTCTCAGTTAACCTGTATTGGTCACCCAGAACCCACCGGGGGAGGTGGCTGCTCTTCGGGTTCCTCCCAAGCCCAACCCAACCAACCAACCATATGTCAGGCTTGTTTTAGTCTAAATCTGTGTCAAATTTATGGATAAAATCAGATTTTGTACTAAACTTTGGCACTTGTTGCTTAGATTTCAGTGTAGAGCTTATAAAACGATCACGAGATTGGGGGCCAATAACTTCGGAAGATGCCTCTGTCACCAGTTTGACGATTCTCTCGACTGCCACGGTGTGAGAGGGGAATTCACTAAATTTCCATACCTCTGCAGTGTCTCCCGACAACCCTTTTATGAGTTCTTCGTTAGAAACTGAACAAGGAACTGGTGGAAGAGTCAAGGTAATAGTCTTCAAGTTAATCATATCGTAATAATTATTAGCTTTGAAATTCATCCCTAGCACTTTATTACATCTAACCCTTCCATTTACAGTGTCAGACTCTGCTTCTCTGGCTGCCAGAAGACGGTCAAGGGCCAACTTTCTGACTTCTATCCGTTCGTCAGTCATCATACTAAAGAGAATGTTTTCTGGAAGAGCAAAGAAAGCATTCTGTTGAATGGATGAATCCACAACCTTGCGCAGTTTAGCAGGTAAGTATCTCGACCTTTGAATTGCAGCATAGAAATGGCGCGAGCCGTCTTTGATTGAACTGTTAAATCTTATTGAGAAGCACAAAGGTGAGTAAACTGTAAGTATGTAATAGACCAAAATCTTTATTTCCTTTGTTGGTTTGTCAGTAGAAATGTATAATCTCAGAATTCTATTTGCACAGGTGAGCCAGCGAGATTTGAACATGTTACCTGGATGCATTGACGCTAAGTCTGAGGAACATTGACCGAAAATAACAGCTTCTGATATTTAATAGAGATAAGCTTGGTCTGTGCTAAGTTGGGTCGAATCAATAACCTCAGAAGGTAATTGGCAGGATGGAAAACTTTTAAATTTGACAACAAGCAACTTCTCACAATCAGGGAGCAGTTTACCTATGTCGCCAAAGAATGTATTTGGCTTCTTTGAGACACCATCTATGTGCTCGAAAAGAGCACGAAATGAAAGTTCGTTGAAATGTAGAAGACAAACAACTCACTGTACTGGCCTACCTATTCTTTCTTCCAGTTTCCGAATGATTCCATCTTTCCAACCTGTGTTCGTGTTGGTGCCATCAGCACCGACAACTTCTAGATGTTCCATCAACTGAATTGTCTTGTAAATGTTGCCATATAGCTTGCGTCTCATCCTCAGCTGACCGGGAAGGAGAGGTGACGTGGCCAAACTAATGACAACCAGGTTCCGCTATAAGAGAAATATGTTCCTCTTTGACAGTGTCGCGGTAGTACTTTTCACCTTCGCTGACTTGTGTAAGTGTATTGTGTTTGCGGCCGTCAAAGTACAGCCCATATACATAGTCAATACTTTCGGTGTTTTGGAGCTTAACTCAAACACTTTTTTTGCCCGAATAATATTGCGTTTGTCAGTGACAAAGCTAGCCTGATCCTTTGTTATCAAACCTGATGAAACAATCAAGGCCGCTGCTCTATCACTTACTACAAATCTTTGGGCAGCTAAAGCAGTGTGTTCTAATACTAGTGTGTGTTGTTTGATTTTAGAAGATGGAAGAGAAAATTCATCATCAGCATCGCTTTTGGAAGAATCCATGTGCGACGCACCTACATTGTTGTCGTTTGTATGAGAGTCTGGCTGATCTGAATGGTAACGTATTCTAGCTGATACTTTTCTGGTAAGAGTTGATGTTGAATGACGTTTTGAAAGCTTTTCCTTACGTTCTGTTTTCTTTGTAATCTTTTTTGTTTCAGGTAGATCAACACTTCCAATGCGACCAATTCTTCTGGCTCTCTGGTCCAAAAGAAATGGCTGTTCATTGATAGGAACTTTCCTTTCCTCTGGACAAGTGCAAGAAAAAAAATAAATGCATTTAAAAGCAGCGATGTCAAATAATTTTCCGGCAGAAGAGACAAAGTCGTCTCTTTTAGAGCTCAAACCTACTGGGTTCCTTAAAAACATTTGTTCAAGAATCAAAAATTTCTTATGGTATGTGGTGAGCATTTGTACAACTTCTGTGTGTGAAACTATCGGAATAGATGACTTTTTGAAAGTATTTTCAACCCTTTTTGTACCTATTTCTGTAACCTCTTTACTCCTAGGTTCATAGTTATTGCTTCGGAGTCGCCCTATACGAAATCTTTCATACTGATAACACAAAAGAACATCCTGGTAAGTAGGTAACTGGGACTCAGAAAGATTGTACGGATTCTGTCTAAGTTTAAATTACGATACAGACATTTTGAGTTCTGTGTTCTGTTGAGAGAATATAAGTGATAGCACTCGGCGAAATCAACGACAAGAGTGAAGGAACTCGATGAAAAAATATTTATGTGGAGACCAGTCCGAACGTGTCGTATGGCGCAGGGAAATGAATGTAAGTGATAGAACTCGACGAAATCACCGACAAGAGTGAAGGAACTCGATAATAAAATAATTATGTGGAGACCTATCCGAAGGTGTCCTTTGGCGTAGGTGAATGAATGTGAGTGATAGCACTCGGCGAAATCAACATCAAGAAGTGTGGCCGCAAGCCGATTTTCACCTTGCGCTGCGGCGCGCCGCCTTTTCGCTCGTATCTTGGGAACGGTTCGTCCTACGGCCATGATCACGTATACCATTTCGGTAGCAAATGACGTGACAAATAACTTTTGTTTTATACATTCTGCCATGAGATGCGTATTTCAGGCGCTAGGTTGACAATTTCTCGGCGAATTTCCGAAATTTCAAAGCTGGAGTTGGGGTTGAAGATGCAATCCGATCTCAAGACAAAAAGTTGCATTGGAATCAGGAAGTACTAAGGCAACTTTTCCGCACTATTAGAACTCCCGAATCGAAAAAAGTCCGGGATCGACCCACCCTACTGGCTATGGTATTTACCAAAAAATTCTGTGTAAAATCCATTGCGAAAAATGCACCAAAGCAATGACGAAGACACAAAGCGATTTAACGCTGTATTCGGATGCCCTAATCGGAGTTAAAATTTTAAACGATTACGGCGACTGAGGGCTAGTCGACTGTAGATGATGTGGTACGTCAAGCTCTTTAACAAATATGCTCATTAAATGTTCGTAGTCTGATGTTGTCCGCCGAAAAACAAAAAACGGAAAATGTTTTTCCTGAATGGTTTGATACAACCAATGCATGTTTCGCAAATAAAATGAAACTATGAGAGTATTTAGTGACTGTTCTGTTATATAAAAATTCAAAATGGTTTGAAAAGCAAGAAATAAATAGGGTACGACATCGGAAGGAGCGATGTCAAATTAAGAAAACTTAAGTAATTTGCAAGCCAGAATGCTTTGAATAAGAGCATCTTACTTTGGGGTTAGTAATGAATTAATAAAATAAATATTTACATTTTATAATGTTTTGCATTCTATCATTTCCAGGTTTTTCTATTTGCAGTGTTTTTTTATACTTTCAGTTTTCTTTTATTATTATATTTTCAGGATAATTTTTTTTCTTTTTCAATAGCATGCCAACTGAGCCTAGCTTTTTTAAACACAAATATTGCACTTTATTAAGGATTGAATAAGATTGATGTGCAACACAAGGAGAGTGACAAACTTCAAGCGACATCTGTAAAGTATTAAACTACACATGTTTTTAAGGACACAATTATTTTGACAGCTGCACGGCTACAAAACTCTGTCCATAAGACCGTGTGTATTTTAATAGATGTCGCTTGAAGTTTGTCGCTCTCTTCGTGTTCAGCACATCAATAATGTTTGCAAATTTGGCTACATGCCATATATGTATGTAAATATGTACACTCATGTCTACATACCAAATTTTTATGTTTACATGCACATTCAGTGCTTCATGCAAAATCTACGTTGACACGGACAACCCGAACACGGAAAAGCCGAAAAAATAAGCAAACGATCGCCGATTGTCTCCGCTTCCCTTGCCGCTCTAACAGCTTTACCACGAACTTCTGTAAATATATATGAATATGTATGAGCGTGCATACATATCGACGCAGATTTTTGCGAGGACGGAAAATATTTTAGAATTGACAAATATAAATCGACAAGAGCTATGTTGCCACACTTCTTTCTGTGAAGAAACATCAGAAAGTTGTTCAATGTATGATTTTTAGCTTTTGCCATCGTCGCGAAAATACGCTTGTAGGCAAAGGCATGCTCGGGGAGATGTAATGGTGATTGTTTTTATGAATGAAGCGAGTTTGCCTGTTGAAAGTGCGCTTGCGTTCATCAATGAAAAAGTTGTTGTTGTGTATTTCTCTACAAATTTGGGCATCGACTATTTGGCTGCCATGCCTATTGTCTTGTGACGCTACTGATGCTACTTGAAACGATTGTTGTATTAGTAGAACAATATTTGTAATTTTTGCGGGTGACATTTCTACATGCGAACGCAAGTATGTATGTATGTTGTGTATAGATTATTCGTGTGGGAATGTCGTACGCACATATTTACATGTGTACGCATATACATAAGTATCCGTAGAACACACACCCAGAAAATACCACGTAAACACACACCCGGGATACGCTTGTACCCGGACCTTATTTTGCGTTTTTTAATGCTTATTCAACAGATTTCTATGATTTTTTTTTGAAATGTATGTTCTAATATATAACAAGTATTTTGTCTTTTGTTTCATTCGACTATTCTTACTGGTTCCAGCGATATGGGCATGCGACAGTGGATTTTTGTTTTTTTTGTTGTCCTGATAAATGCAAAACAAAATAATATAATTTATAATAATTTACTTGTAAAGATGGAGGATGGGGTCATGTGTAGAAGTTCACGCAAGTGAGGAAAGTTCTCTGATCGCCATTCACTTGGGAGTGGCCAGAAACGATTCTTTTACATATGACTCAAGCAGCTCACGACTTCCGGTCTTTGACCAAGTATCCTCTGGGTAGCCTAAGAACATCCGTTTGAAGGCGAGCTAAAGTGAGAAGGCGAAACACCCCTGCATAGGGTTGTGCGCTGGGTTTGGGACCCGCCACGTAAAAAAAAACACCCCCAATGAAAACCAACAATCAGCCTCGGATGAGAGCCCCCCCTTTTGATGACGACCATGGCAAACGAAATAAGGACTATGATTTGAGGGCATGCACCTGGAATGTCCGGTCCCTTAATTGGGAAGGTGCCGCTGCCCAGCTGGTAGATGTCCTCGTAAAGATAAAGGCTGACATCACCGCCGTCCAAGAAATGCGATGGACGGGACAAGGACAGAGACGAGTAGGTCCTTGTGACATTTACTACAGTGGCCATATAAAGGAGCGCAAGTTTGGTGTTGGATTCGTGGTGGGAGAGAGACTCCGTCGCCGAGTACTATCATTCACTCCGGAGAATGAACGTCTAGCCACAATCCGCATCAAAGCGAGGTTCTTCAACATATCGCTGATTTGCGCCCACGCCCCGACGGAAGAGAAGGACGATGTGACCAAAGATGCCTTTTATGAGTGCTTGGAGGGCACTTATGAGAGATGCCCCCGCCACGATGTCAAAATCGTGCTTGGCGACTTCAATGCCAGGGTGGGCAAAGAAGGTATCTTTGGCACTACGGTCGGTAAATTCAGCCTCCACGCGGAAACATCCCCAAATGGGTTGAGGCTGATCGACTTCGCCGGGGCCCGAAATATGGTTATCTGTAGCACTAGATTCCAGCATAAGAAGATACATCAAGCTACCTGGCTGTCTCCAGATCGAAAAACCACCAACCAGATCGATCATGTTGTGATAGACGGAAGACACGTCTCCAGTGTTTTAGATGTGCGTGCACTCCGAGGTCCTAACATCGACTCGGACCACTATATTGTTGCAGCCAAAATACGCACCCGCCTCTGTGCAGCAAAAAACGCACGCCAACAAACACAAGGATGGTTCGACGTCGAGAAGCTGCAATCACAACAGACAGCCGAACGTTTTTCTACTCGGCTTGCACTCCTGCTCTCTGAGAGCACTCGTCAACAACTCGGTATAAGGGAACTGTGGGACGGCATTTCAAACTCCTTACGTAGAGCTGCAACCGAAACCATTGGTTTTCGGAAAGTGCAGAAGAACAGCTGGTACGACGAGGAGTGCCGTGTCGCAGCGGAGAGAAAACAGGCTGCCTACCTCGCAACGTTACGATCGACCACAACACGTGCGGGATGGGATAGATACCGAGAGTTGAAGAGGGAAGCGAGACGCATTTGTAGACAGAAAAAGAAAGAGGCCGAAATGCGTGAGTACGAAGAGCTTGATAAGCTGGCCGACAGGGGTAATGCTCGAAAATTCTACGAAAAGATGCGGCGGCTTACAGAAGGTTTCAAGACCGGAGCATACTCTTGTAGAACCCCCAAAGGTGATCTAGTTACCGATGCCCAGAGCATACTTAAATTATGGAGGGAACACTTCTCCAGCCTGCTGAATGGCAGTGAACGCACAACACCAGGAGAAAGCGAACCCGATACCCCAATCGATGACGATGGAGCAGACGTTCCATTGCCCGACCATGAAGAAGTTCGAATAGCAATTGCCCGCCTGAAAAACAACAAAGCGGCAGGGGCCGATGGATTGCCGGCCGAGCTATTCAAACACGGCGGCGAAGAGCTGATAAGGTGCATGCATCAGCTTCTTTGCAAAATATGGTCGGACGAAAGTATGCCCAACGATTGGAATTTAAGTGTGCTATGCCCAATCCACAAAAAAGGAGACCCCACAATCTGCGCCAACTACCGTGGGATTAGCCTCCTCAATATCGCATATAAGGTTCTGTCGAGCGTATTGTGTGAAAGATTAAAGCCCACCGTCAACAAACTGATTGGACCTTATCAGTGTGGCTTTAGACCTGGTAAATCAACAACCGACCAGATATTCACGATGCGCCAAATCTTGGAAAAGACCCGTGAAAGGAGAATCGACACACACCACCTCTTCGTCGATTTCAAAGCTGCTTTCGACAGCACGAAAAGGAGCTGCCTTTATGCCGCGATGTCTGAATTTGGTATCCCCGCAAAACTAATACGGCTGTGTAAACTGACGTTGAGCAACACAAAAAGCTCCGTCAGAATCGGGAAGGACCTCTCCGAGCCGTTCGATACCAAACGAGGTTTCAGACAAGGCGATTCCCTATCGTGCGACTTTTTCAACCTGCTTCTGGAGAAAATAGTTCGAGCTGCAGAACTTAACAGAGAAGGTACTATCTTTTATAAGAGTGTACAACTGCTGGCGTATGCCGATGATATTGATATCATCGGCCTCAACACCCGCGCCGTTAGTTCTGCTTTCTCCAGACTGGACAAGGAAGCAAAAGAAATGGGTCTGGCAGTGAACGAGGGCAAGACGAAATATCTCCTGTCATCAAACAAACAGTCGTCGCACTCGCGACTTGGCACTCACGTCACTGTTGACAGTCATAACTTCGAAGTTGTAGATAATTTCGTCTATCTTGGAACCAGCGTAAACACCACCAACAATGTCAGCCTAGAAATCCAACGCAGGATAACTCTTGCCAACAGGTGCTACTTCGGACTAAGTAGGCAATTGAGAAGCAAAGTCCTCTCTCGACAAACAAAAACCAAACTCTATAAGTCTCTCATAATTCCCGTCCTCCTATATGGTGCAGAGGCTTGGACCATGACAACAACCGATGAGTTGACGTTGCGAGTTTTCGAGAGAAAGGTTCTGCGAAAGATTTATGGTCCTTTGCGCGTTGGCCACGGCGAATATCGCATTCGATGGAACGATGAGCTGTACGAGATATACGACGACATTGACATAGTTCAGCGAATTAAAAGACAGCGGCTACGCTGGCTAGGTCATGTTGTCCGGATGGATGAAAACACTCCAGCTCTGAAAGTATTCGACGCAGTACCCGCCGCGGGAAGCAGAGGAAGAGGAAGACCTCCACTCCGTTGGAAGGACCAAGTAGAGAAGGACCTGGCCTCGCTTGGAATATCCAATTGGCGCCACGTAGCGAAGAGAAGAAACGACTGGCGCGCTGTTGTTGACTCGGCTATAATCGCGTAAGCGGTGTCTACGCCAGTAAAGAAGAAGAAGACTTGTAAAGTGACAACGAATACACATTTTGGTTTTTATTTCATTGAAATATTCTACCTGGTTCAAAAGATATGTGCAAAAAGGTCGCGCAAGGTATGTGTGCGTAGGTAGCAAATACATTGGTATAACTGGTTTTTGTATTTTATATGCAGCTGCAAGGGTTGTTTTTACACGAGATGTTGTTATAAATGCTGCCTGTTGATATTTTCATTATTGTTTTGGTGCTCAAAAGTGTAAGAAGTGAAAATATAAGTGAAAATAAATATAAATGAAACTATAAATAACTGGATACGAAATGATTTCAAGAAGAAACGAATATTTATCAAGTGCAGCATATAGAAGGTAGAAAATGTAAAATAAGCAACAATGTAAACATATACTATTTTTTTATTATGCAGGCTAACTGAGGAACAGCGAGAATCATATATACAATCTTTATTTGATGAAATTTGTGACGATGACGCTCCCTATGACTTTGACTCAGAAGATGAAGAAGAAATTCAAAACATTGAAATTGCTGATGACGATGCTGAAGTTTCGTAAAGTGCCGCAGAAGTATTACCTGATTATGCGGACTATGAGGATGATGAAGAAAAAGAAGTAGAAGAAAATAATGAATTACCTGCTAGTGCCGAAAAATTTGTTGCACGTGATGGTACTGAGTGGATAAAAGAACCAAATGTAAGTCGTCAGGTACTCAGACAAAATATTATAAGAGAACATTCTGGACCAGCTAGATGCACTGAAATGTTGTCAATAGAGCAAACATTCAAATGTTTCATGAACGTTGAAATGGCTAACATAATTATGCGCCACACAAATAAGTTAGTAAAAGAAACTTATAATGCTTACAACAATGCGCATCCAAACACAACTCCTAAGTCATGGACGCCTGTGTCAATAACAGAGCTGTATGCATTTTTTGGCATACTTATTATGACTGGTGCGGACCATAGCAATGGAGAACATGTTCGAGATTTATGGAGCGTCAAAAACTATCCCTTATATCTCGCCACAATGGGAGTCAACCGTTTCTGTTCGATATTGCGGTTCCTAAAATTTGACGATATAAACACTCGTGCAACACGCTTACTAACTGATAAAGCAGCACCGATCAGTGAGTTGTGGACGATGATGAACAATAATCATGCTGCATATTACAAGCCCAGCTCATGCTTGACGATTGATGAACAATTATTTCCTTACCTTGGACGCACACGGTTTACGCAGTACATACCGTCAAAACCTGCTAGATATGGTGTCGAGGTTTGGTGGATTTGCGATGCCACAAATGCATATCCACTGCATGGACAAATATATACTGGCCAAGCAGAAACTGGTAGGGAAATGAAGAAAGGTGAACGAGTGGTGAAGGATTTGTCTGCCAAATACCAAGGAAGTGGCCGAAGCATTACAATGGACAATTTGTTTAGGACCTCGCCAGTTGCAGAACTGCTTCTCACCTGGAAACTCACGACCGTTGGAACTTTGCGCAAAAACAAATCATATATTCCTCAAGAAATGAAGTAGAACAAAAACAGGACAATTTATTCAACGACATTTGGCTTCAAAAATAATGTGACAATGTCCTCTTATGTTCCCAAAAAAAATAAAGCAGTAATTTTGCTTTCGACCATGCATAATGATGCTGAAATAGCTGAATATTATAATCGTCCCAAAGGTGGTGTTGATCAAATGGACCAAATGTTTGCGGAATATCCAACACAAAGACAAACAAAACCATGGCCACTAGCCATGTTCTTCAACATGTTGGACATTACAGCTCTTGCAGCCTACATTGTCTACGATTTGAATAACCCTATGTTGCCCTGGAGAACAAACAACAAGCGTAAGTAGATCCTGCGCAGCTTGGCTGAAGCATTGTGTATGCCCATTATCGAAGACAGAGCCATAAATCGTCAAGTGACGCGAAATTTTTCGACTAAAATTGCTATTGAAGCATATTTCAACCGACCGGTGGAATCAATGGTGTCAACAGCAGCATCAACATCTGCCGCAGCGCGCACGCGAAAACCTGTGTCCGGATCTTGCTATTAGAATTAGGCTTGTAAGAAGCCAATGTGTCTTGAACATCCGGTCACATCAACAAATTGCTCTATTTGCCATGATTTTCCTTAGATATAAGATGCATTTTTATAATTTTTCAAATAAAAAAATAATATAAAAAATGTTTTTTTTTGATTATTATGAGGATTTTTACTATTGGGGTACAAACGTATCCCGGGTGTGTGTTTACGTATATAATGTCTTTGGAAGGCTGTAGCTTCTCAACCTATCGTCCGATCTTTTACGCATTTTGAATTTGAACTCAAAACTAAATAATCTTCCTAGATCCAAAGTTAGCGGTATAGAGGTATAGCAGTTCAAAAGTTACAACACTCCAAAGTTGAAAGTGGATGCATTTGTACCCGGGTGTGTGTTCAAGGGGTATGCATGATGCTATTTCAAACGATTGTTGTTTTTGTAAAGCAATTTTTGTAGTTTTTGCGGGTGACATATCTACATACATGTGAACGCATAGAAGTATGTTTGTTGAGTATGCGTTATTTGTGTTTCAATGTCATACGCACATATGTATTTATGTATGTATGTACATATGAGCAGCGCGCACATGTTATTATTGATAAGTGATAATATGATTTGACTTCGCGAAAGCGAACATAAACACATACATACTAATGTAGGGTCATCATACATGCGAATATAACTTTTGAATGATAAATTAATGTATATTTATCACTATTGTAATATATTTCATTTTTTTAATAATATTATGATAGTTTGTTATAAACATACATATGTTATGAAGTATACATACATATAAGTATGATTTGATATATTCAAAAAATAATTATAAAATAGGTTTTATTTTCACATTAACTACGAGTATTGCTTTGAAAAAGTAATTTAATTGAAATGTATTCAAATTGCACATGTATTCATTAATAAGCACAAAAAGAATTCATACGATTACACATATTTGCATATAAACGTATAGAAATATAAGCACAAGAGCGAACAAACGTCTGTTAGGGCAATATATAGTTTTGAGCATAATTTTTATTTCACGCTCAGCTCTGTTCAAGCTAAAATGTTAAAATTTCTCCATCTCGACCGAGTTAGCGAAAAATATTTCTACGTTCTTCGCGCCGTGAACCTTCTCTACGATAGACGTTCTCTGGACAAAACACAACTTTCGGCCATTGGTTGACCGTGACAACGGAAATGCGAAAAACGCGTGAATTATGGAAACAATTTTACACGACCGGCTCTTTAGAGTGTCAGAAAAATGTGTGTCTTTATTTTAAAGATTTTCTTGCTTTTATAGTTTCACAAAAATGCTTATCTTCTAATTTACAAAAATTCTTATCTGTGGGAGAATTCCACAGTGCTGCTTATCTCTAATTTGCAAGCCAGAATGCTTTGAATAAGAGCATCTTACTTTGGGGTTAGTAATGAATTAATAAAATAAATATTTACATTTTATAATGTTTTGCATTCTATCATTTCCAGGTTTTTCTATTTGCAGTGTTTTTTTATACTTTTAGTTTTCTTTTATTATTATATTTTCAGGATAATTTTTTTTCTTTTTCAATAGCATGCCAACTGAGCCTAGCTTTTTTAAACACAAATATTGCACTTTATTAAGGATTGAATAAGATTGATGCGCAACACAAGGAGAGTGACAAACTTCAAGCGACATCTGTAAAGTATTAAACTACACATGTTTTTAAGGACACAATTATTTTGACAGCTGCACGGCTACAAAACTCTGTCCATAAGACCGTGTGTATTTTAATAGATGTCGCTTGAAGTTTGTCGCTCTCTTCGTGTTTAGCACATCAATAATGTTTGCAAATTTGGCTACATGCCATATATGTATGTAAATATGTACACTCATGTCTACATACCAAATTTTTATGTATACATGCACATTCAGTGCTTCATGCAAAATCTACGTTGACACGGACAACCCGAACACGGAAAAGCCGAAAAAATAAGCAAACGATCGCCGATTGTCTCCGCTTCCCTTGCCGCTCTAACAGCTTTACCACGAACTTGTGTAAATATATATGAATATGTATGAGCGTGCATACATATCGACGCAGATTTTTGCGAGGACGGAAAATATTTTAGAATTGACAAATATAAATCGACAAGAGCTATGTTGCCACACTTCTTTCTGTGAAGAAACATCAGAAAGTTGTTCAATGTATGATTTTTAGCTTTTGCCATCGTCGCGAAAATACGCTTGTAGGCAAAGGCATGCTCGGGGAGATGTAATGGTGATTGTTTTTATGAATGAAGCGAGTTTGCCTGTTGAAAGTGCGCTTGCGTTCATCAATGAAAAAGTTGTTGTTGTGTATTTCTCTACAAATTTGGGCATCGACTATTTGGCTGCCATGTCTATTGTCTTGTGACGCTACTGATGCTACTTGAAACGATTGTTGTATTAGTAGAACAATATTTGTAATTTTTGCGGGTGACATTTCTACATGCGAACGCAAGTATGTATGTATGTTGTGTATAGATTATTCGTGTGGGAATGTCGTAGGCACATATTTACATGTGTACGCATATACATAAGTATCCGTAGAACACACACCCAGAAAATACCACGTAAACACACACCCGGGATACGCTTGTACCCGGGACCTTATTTTGCGTTTTTTAATGCTTATTCAACAGATTTCTATGATTTTTTTTTTTTGAAATGTATGTTCTAATATATAACAAGTATTTTGTCTTTTGTTTCATTCGACTATTCTTACTGGTTCCAGCGATATGGGCATGCGACAGTGGATTTTTGTTTTTTTTGTTGTCCTGATAAATGCAAAACAAAATAATATAACTTATAATAATTTACTTGTAAAGTGACAACGAATACACATTTTGGTTTTTATTTCATTGAAATATTCTACCTGGTTCAAAAGATATGTGCAAAAAGGTCGCGCAAGGTATGTGTGCGTAGGTAGCAAATACATTGGTATAACTGGTTTTTGTATTTTATATGCAGCTGCAAGGGTTGTTTTTACACGAGATGTTGTTATAAATGCTGCCTGTTGATATTTTCATTATTGTTTTGGTGCTCAAAAGTGTAAGAAGTGAAAATATAAGTGAAAATAAATATAAATGAAACTATAAATAACTGGATACGAAATGATTTCAAGAAGAAACGAATATTTATCAAGTGCAGCATATAGAAGGTAGAAAATGTAAAATAAGTAACAATGTAAACATATACTATTTTTTTATTATGCAGGCTAACTGAGGAACAGCGAGAATCATATATACAATCTTTATTTGATGAAATTTGTGACGATGACGCTCCCTATGACTTTGACTCAGAAGATGAAGAAGAAATTCAAAACATTGAAATTGCTGATGACGATGCTGAAGTTTCGTAAAGTGCCGCAGAAGTATTACCTGATTATGCGGACTATGAGGATGATGAAGAAAAAGAAGTAGAAGAAAATAATGAATTACCTGCTAGTGCCGAAAAATTTGTTGCACGTGATGGTACTGAGTGGATAAAAGAACCAAATGTAAGTCGTCAGGTACTCAGACAAAATATTATAAGAGAACATTCTGGACCAGCTAGATGCACTGAAATGTTGTCAATAGAGCAAACATTCAAATGTTTCATGAACGTTGAAATGGCTAACATAATTATGCGCCACACAAATAAGTTAGTAAAAGAAACTTATAATGCTTACAACAATGCGCATCCAAACACAACTCCTAAGTCATGGACGCCTGTGTCAATAACAGAGCTGTATGCATTTTTTGGCATGCTTATTATGACTGGTGCGGACCATAGCAATGGAGAACATGTTCGAGATTTATGGAGCGTCAAAAACTATCCCTTATATCTCGCCACAATGGGAGTCAACCGTTTCTGTTCGATATTGCGGTTCCTAAAATTTGACGATATAAACACTCGTGCAACACGCTTACTAACTGATAAAGCAGCACCGATCAGTGAGTTGTGGACGATGATGAACAATAATCATGCTGCATATTACAAGCCCAGCTCATGCTTGACGATTGATGAACAATTATTTCCTTACCTTGGACGCACACGGTTTACGCAGTACATACCGTCAAAACCTGCTAGATATGGTGTCGAGGTTTGGTGGATTTGCGATGCCACAAATGCATATCCACTGCATGGACAAATATATACTGGCCAAGCAGAAACTGGTAGGGAAATGAAGAAAGGTGAACGAGTGGTGAAGGATTTGTCTGCCAAATACCAAGGAAGTGGCCGAAGCATTACAATGGACAATTTGTTTAGGACCTCGCCAGTTGCAGAACTGCTTCTCACCTGGAAACTCACGACCGTTGGAACTTTGCGCAAAAACAAATCATATATTCCTCAAGAAATGAAGTAGAACAAAAACAGGACAATTTATTCAACGACATTTGGCTTCAAAAATAATGTGACAATGTCCTCTTATGTTCCCAAAAAAAATAAAGCAGTAATTTTGCTTTCGACCATGCATAATGATGCTGAAATAGCTGAATATTATAATCGTCCCAAAGGTGGTGTTGATCAAATGGACCAAATGTTTGCGGAATATCCAACACAAAGACAAACAAAACCATGGCCACTAGCCATGTTCTTCAACATGTTGGACATTACAGCTCTTGCAGCCTACATTGTCTACGATTTGAATAACCCTATGTTGCCCTGGAGAACAAACAACAAGCGTAAGTAGATCCTGCGCAGCTTGGCTGAAGCATTGTGTATGCCCATTATCGAAGACAGAGCCATAAATCGTCAAGTGACGCGAAATTTTTCGACTAAAATTGCTATTGAAGCATATTTCAACCGACCGGTGGAATCAATGGTGTCAACAGCAGCATCAACATCTGCCGCAGCGCGCACGCGAAAACCTGTGTCCGGATCTTGCTATTAGAATTAGGCTTGTAAGAAGCCAATGTGTCTTGAACATCCGGTCACATCAACAAATTGCTCTATTTGCCATGATTTTCCTTAGATATAAGATGCATTTTTATAATTTTTCAAATAAAAAAATAATATAAAAAATGTTTTTTTTTGATTATTATGAGGATTTTTACTATTGGGGTACAAACGTATCCCGGGTGTGTGTTTACGTATATAATGTCTTTGGAAGGCTGTAGCTTCTCAACCTATCGTCCGATCTTTTACGCATTTTGAATTTGAACTCAAAACTAAATAATCTTCCTAGATCCAAAGTTAGCGGTATAGAGGTATAGCAGTTCAAAAGTTACAACACTCCAAAGTTGAAAGTGGATGCATTTGTACCCGGGTGTGTGTTCAAGGGGTATGCATGATGCTATTTCAAACGATTGTTGTTTTTGTAAAGCAATTTTTGTAGTTTTTGCGGGTGACATATCTACATACATGTGAACGCATAGAAGTATGTTTGTTGAGTATGCGTTATTTGTGTTTCAATGTCATACGCACATATGTATTTATGTATGTATGTACATATGAGCAGCGCGCACATGTTATTATTGATAAGTGATAATATGATTTGACTTCGCGAAAGCGAACATAAACACATACATACTAATGTAGGGTCATCATACATGCGAATATAACTTTTGAATGATAAATTAATGTATATTTATCACTATTGTAATATATTTCATTTTTTTAATAATATTATGATAGTTTGTTATAAACATACATATGTTATGAAGTATACATACATATAAGTATGATTTGATATATTCAAAAAATAATTATAAAATAGGTTTTATTTTCACATTAACTACGAGTATTGCTTTGAAAAAGTAATTTAATTGAAATGTATTCAAATTGCACATGTATTCATTAATAAGCACAAAAAGAATTCATACGATTACACATATTTGCATATAAACGTATAGAAATATAAGCACAAGAGCGAACAAACGTCTGTTAGGGCAATATATAGTTTTGAGCATAATTTTTATTTCACGCTCAGCTCTGTTCAAGCTAAAATGTTAAAATTTCTCCATCTCGACCGAGTTAGCGAAAAATATTTCTACGTTCTTCGCGCCGTGAACCTTCTCTACGATAGACGTTCTCTGGACAAAACACAACTTTCGGCCATTGGTTGACCGTGACAACGGAAATGCGAAAAACGCGTGAATTATGGAAACAATTTTACACGACCGGCTCTTTAGAGTGTCAGAAAAATGTGTGTCTTTATTTTAAAGATTTTCTTGCTTTTATAGTTTCACAAAAATGCTTATCTTCTAATTTACAAACATTCTTTTCTGTGGGAAAATTCCACAGTGCTGCTTATCCTTTATTACTATCATGTTATAGTTTTACAAAACTGCTTATCTTCTAATTTACAAAAATTCTTATCTGTGGGAGAATTCCACAGTGCTGCTTATCCTTTATTTGCATTCAATATTTATTTAGGATCAGTGTTTCTTCTCATATCTTAATTTTACATATCTTCTGGTTTTCTTAAATAAATGTATTTTCTTATCTACCAGACTATCTTCACACCATCTGTGTTTGCTGTCGTTCATGGGTTAGCATGGGATGTAACTCCTCCCCCCTTAGATACAAAACTCTCCTGAGGTTTGTTTACAACTTCTACTCGCATTTGTTTTTGTTTTCTTAACATATACAAGAGAAGGCTTATTAAAAGTAAAGTAATAATAAAATTTACAAATGAAATTGAATAATTAATTTTCTTATGGTACTTAAGTTCTTCTATTTTTTCTATGTTCTTTAAATGTTCCAGTCTCATTTCTTCAAATGAAATTTTATTTGTAAAATTAGTTTCTTCATTTACAGTAAAGTAAAATCTTTGTTGGAATATTTTTACCTTATTAGAGAAAATTTGATTGTTAATTTTTAGTGTACAATTTTGGTAGTGTATTAAATAATTTCCTTCCAGTATTACTTTCCTGTGATCACAATCTTGTACTAGCTTAGTAATTTTCAAATTTTTTAATATTAATGTTTTATCGTCAATTTCAATTATTTCTGTTATTTCGTTCTTACTTAATGGACATGTTTTTGTAAAAATACAATATTTTGAAGTTTTTAATTCATTAAGTGTTTTGTCTTTTTCATATGTATAAGTTTTATTATTGTAATTAAAAACTGTTTCTGAAACGGAAGTAATTTCTCTCATTTGTTCATTTGAAATGGGCTGAATAACTTTTAATTGAACTGTGCTAAAATTTCGTAGTACCTTTACTATTAAAAGGAGCAGTTTCTCTGCATACTGAATTGCACACATTTTTAAATGTTTCAACTTAAATAGGTCTATTTCGTATATATCAACTTTTTCACTTGTCAAAATTCCTGGATGTAATAATACATGTTTGACGGCTGCAATGCTATCTTGAATATGATCAATTTTTTCTTTAAGGACATGTATTCTTAAGATTTGCTCGTTAAACATGTTGTTTAATGCAGCATCCTTTAGAATTTTATCATTTCCTCTTTCATAATCTAGTATTTTTTCCCTGTCTTGTTCTATTGTTGTTTTTAAATATTTAAATGTTTTTTCAAAATATTTATTTTTTTTAACTTGTTGGTTTAAGGTTGTAATAGAATTGTGCATATTTTGATCAATAAACTTTAAGTGATCCTCAATATCCTTTCTATCTATGTCATCCATTGTTCGAAATAAATATTTATACATTGTCCCAACCAAATTAAATAACCCTCTTTTATGTCTATTCCCACTAGATTTAGGTATTAAGGTTTTGACTTTTGTTTTAAGGATTAAGAGTTCATTCCTAAGTAAATCGCGATGTAATGGCCTCAAGAGATTTGCATTAAAAGTCATGTTGTTAATTAAATATAAAATTTCATAAGGGTCTATGGCATGTATTATAAATTCTGATGAAACTACAATTTCCGTTTTGGATGTACTAATTTCCACATATCCGCTGTTTTCATGAATCGGTTGGATGGTTAAAATGGACGTTGCTGTTGGAGCCATTGTCATTAGTATCAAAAATATTAGTGTCCAGTTGGTCTGCAAATTTATTTTCTCTTTTAATATTGGTTGTATGTATATTATCTAGTTTAAGCTTCCTATATCGTGGTGCGTTCTTATGACGTACTGCCACATAATTCTTAACAAATGCTTCTTCTTTATTTATTACAACATTTTCTCTTTTTTCATAAAGTTTTTTAATATTGTTTTCTTTTGTTTTTTTTTAATTTTTTGAATATTATTTCTTTATTTACTTTCCCATTTTCTATGTAAATTGGTTTTTCCTTAGTTACCGAATGAATCGATTTGTTATAAAATTCGATACATCTAAACATTTTTTCTTGAACTTAGAGAGTCCTATATTCTAATTCAGCAACTCTAAGTTTTTCGCTAATTGTATTATGAAAACGTTCTATATCCGAATTCCCTGTATGACTATTTGGCTTGGTAAAATGAACCTCTATATTTTCTATGTTAAAAAAATCCTTAACATTAACGTTATTAAATTCATTATCAGCTTTTTCTTGGCTTTCTTTTAATAGAAACATATTGTCTAAGTTTTTCAACAAGAGTCAAACTATTTCTGTTTTCCAAAGGCAATGCCATTGCAAGTTTTGAGAATTTATCTATAGTTGTCATGAAAGTTTGCTTTAGGAATGTAAAAGTATCAACATGAACAATATCATTAATTTCAATAGGAGTTTGTGTTATGTGAAACTTAGGTTTCAACGGATTTCTGTCATACTTTACTTTATTACATATATCGCAATTGTTTATATATTTTTATTATATATTAACTCTTTTAGTTTTTTAATATATATAAGGTGTTTTAAACCATTATAATTTTCATTTATGCCAGCATGCCCAGTTTCATATTTGTGGTACTTTGAAATGTACCGATATGCCTCTGTTTCATCTGACAAGTCTTTGGCATGAAATATACATTTAAAGAATTTGATGCTACTGCCAAATATTTCGATTAATTTTAGTTGAACTTTGTTGTATTCGGAGTCAGCTATTTCTGAAAAATTCCCGCTTTTTTAGTTTTAACATGTGTCCTTAAGATGTCTACCATGTATTCGCTATTAATGTCATCTTGGCTTATGTAAATCTTAAGATTTTTACCTATTTTTTCAGTGTCTCTTACTTTATGTTCACATAATATAATTTGAGTCTGAAAACGATTGATGACAGATTCAAGTGTAGGGATATGGTCATTTAATTCTTCTACTTGAGAGTGAATTGTAGCTGCTGTACTCATGTTATCATCTTCTTCAGAAGTTTGATTTATGAGGCAGATTTCTCCAGAATCTACATCTAATCTGCTAAGAAAGTCGGCCAATGTATTTTCTTTGCCTTTTATATATTGAATACATATATCGTATTCTCCGAGTTTCAGAAGCCACCTTTGTAATCGAGGATTTATGTATTTTCCTTTATACTTTGTTTGTAACCACTTAAGTGGTAAATGATCTGTTAAAAGATCGAATTGCCTACCATAAATGTAGGGTCTAAAATAATTAACTGCCCAAACGATGGCTAAGAGTTCCTTTTCTGTTGTGCTATATCTCTTCTCGTGTTCATTAAGTGTCCTGCTAGCATAGCAAATGGGATGGCCATCTTGCATTAATACGGCACCAATTGCAAAATTGCTAGCATCAGTTGCAACTTTAAATTTCTTTTCGAAATTGGGATATTTTAATATTGGATCGTTAAACAAAAGTCTTTTTAGTGTATAAAAAGCGGCTATAAATTGTTGATCTTTAATATTAATACGAACTCCTCTGTTTTAAGAAATTTTGTCATGCCAATAGCAATTTTAGCGTAATCTTTAATGAATTTCCAATAATATCCTGTTGCTCCTAAGAAAGATTTAATTTGCTTCACTGTTTCAGGAAGCTTTAATTTTTGAATTGCTTCTATTTTATTAAGATTCGGTTTAAATCCTTCTGTAGTTTGAATGTGACCAAGATATTCAGTAGTCTTAGTAAACAAATTGCATTTATCGATTTGAATTTTTAAACAGTGTTCTCTTAATTTTTTAAAAAATTTTTCTATACTTTCCTTGTGTTCTTGAAGAGAGGAACTAAATATGAGAATGTCATCTAAATAAACAACGCATTTTTTATTAATGTATTCTCTTAAGACAGAGTTCATTAATCTTTGGAAAGTGGCTGGGCCGTTCTTTAGACCAAATGGCATTCTTATGAATTCATAATGGCCTAACGGTGTAGAAAATGCAGTTTTTTTCCTATCATATTCTTTTATAAGAATTTGATGGAAACCTTTGGCTAGATCAATTTTCGTAAAATATGTTGCTTGACCTAATTTTCCAGATATGCTATCTGTATTTGGAATTGGGAATTTATCAGATATAGTTATTTCATTTAGAGCCCTGTAATCTATTACTATTCTCCATTTCTTTTTATCAGAATTATCCATTTTTTTTTTGGGACAATCCAAAGTGGTGAATTGTATGGGGAGCAGCTTTCTTTAATTCAGCATTTCCAGCATTTCTTTAATTTGTTTGGTTATCTCCTCCTCGTGTATTTGAGGGTATTTATAAATTTTTGAATATACAGGCTTTTCAGTTGTTGTAACGATTTCATGTTGTACTTCATGAGCATGGGTTAGCTCTCCATTTTCTCTAAATATGAGGTCATTATTTTTCCGTAGTATTTCCTTTAACATTTTCCTTTCTACAGTATTCATATCGGGCCTTTCTAAGATTGAAAAGTCTTTCTCAATGGGTTCAATTGAATGAATTTCTTCTTTACCAAACGGGCATGGATTTAAAAATTTAATTTTATTGCCATTAACATAAATGTGATTTTTTTCAAAATTAATTATTGCGTTTAATGGTCTCAAAATATTCTGCCCTATTAAGCAGTCGAGTTTCTATTAAAAAATGGTGTTAAATGCCAATGCACGATGTTTTCACTATTGAATTCCGTAGGCAAGGGAGTTTTCACTTCTTCAGTAATGAAAAATTCACCACTCATTGTTTTTAATCTAGTGGGATTTTCTAATTTATTTTTCCTAAATCCTAAATCTACTTTACTATTTAGAACTGAAGTTGTTGAACCGGTGTCGATTAAACACTTCAATCTATTTCTACCTTTAGTTAGTTCTACTATTGGTAGCTCCTCCCCCGGGCTGGTGACCGAAAATTTTCACCCTGATTGTAATCCATATGGTCTACTTCCATGGGCACAGGCCTTTGACTTCTATTTCTATTCCTACTCTGTTGTGAATAGCTATTTCGTGATGCTTGTTGCGGGTTAATATTATTATTACTCATTCTAGTATTATTTCCCCAAAAACGTTGTTGCGTTGGAAAAGAAGGCTGAGGATTACTAGCATGTACCCTATTGTTTGAATCGTAATTATTTTGTGAGGGGTAATAACGCTGCCCATAGTTACTATATTTATTTTTATTTTGCTGGATTAATCCAGTATCCTCTAAGCAATAAAAAGCTTCCCTTAGTTTTCTAATATCCCTACTCAAAATTATGGAGGACAAATGAGGACTAATTCCGTTTAAGAAGGTTTTTAGAAAAAATGCCTCGTTGGCTTCCGGTGAAAAGGCTATGGGTTTTTCACTATCAAATTCATACTTAATATTAGTTTTATCTAAAATATCCCTTAATTTTACAAAATATTCACTTACATTGTAGTGCTTAACGTTGATGGCCTGGTGGTACAGACTCCTGTAGTTCTCCTTTACCCCGAAGTTCCGGATGAGTTCCTCCTTTACGTCGTCCCACATCGGCGTGCTTCCTAAATGTCGGACTACCTTCAGGGCGTCTCCATTTATTTTCGTTAGTACGTAGCGTTGAAAAACGAATGGTTATCGTTAAAGAGGCGGAGTATGGCATCTACTTCTCTTATAAATGAGGATAGGTCGTAACCATCACTTCCGTTGAATGGCCTTATTCTCGAAGCTTTCTTCAGGAGCTCGGAGCTGTTAACAGTTGCCATGGTGATGTTTTTCTTCACTGTGTTTTTTTTTTTTTTTTATTAAACTGTTTTAAGGCCTCGGAAACGCCTTATTTTTATTTTTTAAAAATTTATTTTTGTTTTTTTTTTTTTGTGATGTGTGGATTTTCTTCGGAAGATCCGAGCGACCCGTTTGACCAATCTTAAGATTATGTCAGACGTTTACCGACTGCGCCAATTATGGTAACAATTTTACACGACCGGCTCTTTAGAGTGTCAGAAAAATGTGTGTCTTTATTTCAAAGATTTTCTTGCTTTTATAGTTTTACAAACATGCTTATCTTCTAATTTACAAAAATTCTTATCTGTGGGAAAATTCCAAAGTGCTGCTTATCCTTTATTACTATCATGTTATAGTTTCACAAAAATGCTTATCTTCTAATTTACAAAAATTCTTATCTGTGGGAGAATTCCACAGTGCTGCTTATCCTTTATTTGCATTCAATATTTATTTAGGATCAGTGTTTCTTCTCATATCTTAATTTTACATATCTTCTGGTTTTCTTAAATAAATGTATTTTCTTATCTACCAGACTATCTTCACACCATCTGTGTTTGCTGTTGTTCTTGGGTTAGCATGGGATGTAACTCGTGCGACACTTGTTATAATGAATGTATGTACATATGTATATGGCTCGCATTTGCTTTCGTAAACATACAGACAAATGTGCCAAAGAAGTAATATAAGTTAAGACCAGAAATGTTGCCAATAAATCAATAACTGCCGACGTCAACTATCTCCCAATAGGAAATATTCCAGACGTTTAGTCAGCAGAAAAAAACAATTGGGAACAACATCCGCCATGCGCCGCTAAGCGAACGTTAACCAAAAGTGCTGACGCAAGTAGATTTAAGCAAGATTAAGAATTAGTCAGTTGTTAATTTGGATTGAACCAATAAAGGTCGTTTTGACCATAAAATGTATTTTTTTTTCGACTTTGTAATCAATAGGTCGTTAATTGGCGCCCGAGCCTAAAATATACGGTACGGGAAGTTTCGGTAAAAAGGCACCATAAGTAATGCCAAATAAGGAGCAATCCCAACGAATAATTAAAACCTCAAATAGGCACCATAAGTAGTGCCTAAGAGAAAGCAGCTGAATTTTAATTCCTTACCCACGCTTGAGGAAGAAAGGTGAGCAACTTGGAACAAGACGGTGATCCAGTAGTATCCAGAGGGAAAAAAGGACCAAATCATCATTGGCAGCCGCCATGAAGCTGATCATAATGTAAGAAATAGGTTAAGATTGTAAAAATTTTTAGAAACCAAAATAAATTAAAAGAATTCAAAAGTTTACAAGAGTGAATATGTATGTATTTCCATTCAATATCCTTTAACTTTTAAAATTGTGAAAGTTTTTAAAAGAATCAAGTGAATTGTTATACAAAAAGGAAATATATTTTTCTCTTCCTCTAACGAAAATCAGTAAAAGTTAAATTTATATTAAGCAAATTTAACAATAATACAAAATCGTTCATAATATAAACAAATCAAATAAAATAAGGCTTGTACAGCCTGCAAAAATATTTTTAATAACAAAATAACATTAATTATCTCTGCGATTCCGTAGCCAACTCAGGAGCTGACCGGTCCCTCTAGAGTATAAATAACTCGTTTCTAGAAAGGATAACATAAATTTTCTTTAAAACAAAATAAATAACACAATCATATAAGGACCGCTCCAAAAATGGCTAACCCAAACAACCTGATTAGGCCATCATTGCTAGGGAATGCTGCTCCCCCTGCTACAGCAGGACCTTCGGCTCCGGCTAACCAAATTTCGCCAGAATTGGAAAACATATTTAAAAGTATGGTAGCCCAAGCCCTAGAAACGAATGGACCCAACTTAGTTCAAAGTGTCCTTAATAACACAACAAATCCCATAGTAACCGATCAGACAATAACGTACAATTTCAGAATAACATGAGCGACATAGATAAAATACCAGATGTAGTACGCTCATTACGAGAATTTTCAGGAAACGCTTCAGAGTTTAGCTCCTGGAAAAAAAAGCGTAGAACGCATTTTGAGGATAAAGGAACCCTCAAAATGCACTCCACGCTATTTCGGTATTTTAAATGTAATACGAAACAAAATAATCGGAAAGGCAGATATTGCACTAGAGGCCTACAACACACCATTGGACTGAACAGCAATCTCTCGCTGTTTAACTACGCATTACGCCGGCAAACGGAACATAGGTACGCTAGAATAACAAATGACTTGCCTTATACAAGGTAGACTGACAGTGAATGAATTCTACCAAAAGGTATACGCACATTTATCACTCATATTAAACAAAATAGGCTGTATGGAAGTTGGAGAAGAAGCAGTACAGTTGTTGACAGAAAATTATCGTTCAAAGGCCCTCGATACTTTTGTCAGAGGACTTTCTAGCGATCTATCTAGGCTTCTCGGTATTAAAAGACCAAAGAGCTTACCTGAAGCCCTACACCTATGCCTAAAGTTCAAAAAACAGAATTTTAGAGCCTACCACGCAAATAATCAATCTTTTAACGCGCCGTCAACATCTCGACAACAGGGCTTTACCCAACAAAATTCACGACAACATTTTGCCCAACCAAGATACTCCGAACCACAAGACCAACAAGTTTCACAGACAAAATTCCATCCTGAACTAGCTTATCTACCGATCTACCCAGGCTTCTCGGTATTAAAGGACCAAAGAGCTTACCTGAAGCCCTACACCTATGCCTAAAACTCAAAAAACATAATTTTAGAGCCTAACACGCAAATAATCAATCTTTTAACGCGCCGTCAACATCTCGACAACAGGGCTTTACCCAACAAAATTCACGACAACATTTTGCCCAACCAAGATACTCCAAACCACAAAACCAACAAGTTTCACAGACAAAATTCCATCCTGAACTAGCTTATCTACCGAACCTTTGACAAATCCTAACCCATACAACTATCAACGCACACAACAAAATTATTACCCACCTTATATCCAAAAATCTATAAACCAGAACCCAAATCAATATAACCAGCAATATAACCAACAAACCCATACTCCACCAAAACCTCCTAAACCACCACAACCCATGGACGTAGACGTGAGCTTGCGGACAAACGCGATTAATTATGCAAACAGGCCAAACCCTAAAATTATTGGTAAGCGACCTGTAAGTGCATCTAATAAAAATGAAAGTCAACCAAAAGTGCAAAGAAACTTTCAATTGAATTCAACCCCAGATCCATATAATGAACAGAATTACCAAGACTATCAGGACAACGAATATAATCACGACTATAACTCAACACAGGACGATGGAAATGAACAATCTTTAGACCCGACAGACGTACATTTTTAAGATTAAACAGTTCTTCGTTGTCATATTTCAGAAGCAAAACGAAGTGCGGACAAATCTTAAAAATATTGGTTGATACTGGTTCAAACAAGAACCATATTCAATCAGGTTTAGTAAAAAATCCCAAAGAAAATGATAACCCTTTTTATGCAAATTCCGTAGGTGGTAAAATGAAAATTACGCACCACGCACTTCTAAATCTTTTCAATATCAAAGAATGCAATTTAAAATTTTTCCTACTACCAACTCTCATCACTTTTCATGCCATACTAGGAAACGATAGTTTAAAACGACTTTCAGCAATAATCTACACTGAAGATAATTTTATGGTCGTAGCAAACAAACATAAAATCCAACTCCGACAATACACAGCACCGGATGTACACTCAATACAAATACGTGACGAACATATGAATGAATTAGAAAAAATCGAAATTATACGACTTGTACAAAAACATGGAATTTATTTTCAGACCCGAATGAGAAATTGACGTATACAACAAAAGTAGTAGCCGATATACGTACAAATTCAGATACACCCTTTTATTCCAAATCATATCACTATCCTATTAGTCTTAAACAGGAAGTAGGGAAACAAATAAATAAATTATTAGAAAACGGCATCATCAGAGGTGGGGTGTCATAAAGCCATAGGACAAAAAGCCATAATGCCTTTATGTCTCAATTCAAACGGATATAAAGCCATAATTTTGATATGACCTTAAGTCTCATATCAATTTTAGTGGAATGGGACATAAAGCCATTATGGTTTCATGTCCCATGTGATGTTTTGCGTTACAAATGCTTTATTTCACTTAATTTCTAGGCTCCAGGAATTAAAGCTCCAAACATTTTGTAAGAGGAAACATTAATAGATTTTCACTATAATTATCCCTTTTACAGAATGTCTACTTCTGTAAAATAAAATAAAAAGAGCAATAAATAAGTTCTTTTCATAGCAATAATAATAATCTTCATTATTATATTTGTATTTATATTTATAAATTTGCTGTGCTTTTGGTTAAAATTTAGAATAGCATCCCCGGATTTCGGTGATAAAATGGGTATCATTGGAAACGTGACATTCACCAGATCACGAAAATATATATATAGTTGCCCTGACTTTTAGTTTTAGAGATATTTGCATTTAAAGTTGAATAATTGACAACTTTCACATTGATAATTTGTATATTGTGAATAACTTTTTCACATATATTATGCAATTTTCACTTACTAACACTTCACTATTTATAACGTTTCTGTATATTAATTTTTTTAATATTTGTTGTCGCCGGCGCTTCAAAAAAAAAAAAAAAAAAAAAAATAACCATGGCAGCACCACGGCAACTATATGTATATATTTTCGTAATTTGGAGAACGTCACCTTTCCAGTGATACCCATTTTATTCCCGAAATCCGGGGATGCTATTCTAAATCCCAGTCGTTCTTTTTCTACGTATAGTAACTTGCTATTCTTGCTAAAGCCGGATATTATATTATATTCTAAAATATTTATATTTTTCCACTTGCAATGTCGGAATTTGATTGATTGCCAACAACATTTTAGCAGACAAATGCATTTTTGACATAAAACAGGACGATATGAAACAAAAAATGCATTTTTTACAAGAAATAGGGTGACATGCGATCATTATCAAAGATATGGCTTTATGTCTCATTTTCGGGAGATAAATTATGGCGGTAAATCCCGTTTCATTGAGACATAAGGGCATATGGAACTTGACGCCATATGGCTTTATGTCCTATTGCTTTATGACACCCCACCATCATCAGACAATCACGATCACCATATAATTCCCCAATATGGGTCGTCCCGAAGAAAGACGACGCATCAGGTGAAAAAAAAATCAGACTGGTAATCGGTTACAGGAAACTGAATACTACGGTTACAATTGCAGACAGGTACCCGATATCAGAGATAAATGAGGTACTGTCCCAACTAGGAGAAAACCGAGTATTTTCAGTAATCGATTTAAAAAGTGTCTTCCATCAAATTCCTCTTAAGGAATCTGATATGGACAAGACAGCTTTTTCAGTGAACAACGGAAAATGTGAGTCCACCAGACTTCCCTTGGCTTGAAGAACGCCCCTGCCATTTTCCAACGGACGCTAGACGATATTCTACGTCATACCATAGGCAAAATATGTTATGTATATATAGACGACATAATAATATTTAGCAAAGACGAAGAAACACATTCCCAAAACATAGACACAATTTTCAATACTTTAAATAATGCTAACATGAAAGTACAAATCGATAAATGCGAATTTTTCAAAAAACAGGTCGAGTTCCTAGGATTTGTAGTTTCCTCCGATGGAATCTCTACAAATCCATCAAGAGTACAATCAATAGTAAATTTTCCTTACCCTCTTACTCTCAAAGACTTGCGATCGTTCTTAGGCTTATCCGGATATTATAGAAGATTTATCAAGGATTATGCCAAGCTCGCAAATCCACTCACATCCTTACTTTGAGGCGAAGAAGGCAGGATGTCAAAAATTATCTCAAAGAAAACTCACAAACATCTGAATGAGGAAGCTAAGGCAGCGTTAATTAAAATCAAGGCTGCTTTGACTTTAAAGGTCGCCATTTTACAATACCCTGACTACAAAAAAGAATTCGACCTAACTCCAGATGCTTCCAAATACGCAATAGGCGCTGTTTTGGAACAAAATGGTAAACCTATAATATTCATATCAAGGACATTGAGCAAAACCGAGGAGAATATGCAGTAAACGAAAAGGTAATGCTTACCATAATTTGGGCACTAAATTCCTTTAGATATTATCTGTATGGCACGGCAAAAGTAGTAATCCATACTGATCATCAACCTCTCACGTACGCTCTGAGCAACAAAAATAACAATTCAAAGTTAAAGCGCTGGAAAGCAATACTCGGGGAATATAATTATGAAATTAAATATAAACCCGGAAAATCCAATGTGGTAGCAGATACACTATCCAGACCTTTCGAAAAAAAGTCCTTACCAGTTGCCACACATTCAGACGAAAGCTCATCTCACAATCTAATCCCCGCTGTAGAGGTACTGCAGTGGATAAATTCTCGAAATATGCTCATGTTAGGATAATAGAATCAAAAGCAATAAAAGATATCATGGAACCATTGCGACAAATACTCTTCGCTTTCGGTGTACCCAAAACAATAGTCATAGACAACGAGAAATCTCTAAATTCATCTTCTTCTTCTTTACTGGCGTAGACACCGCTTACGCGATTATAGCCGAGTCAACAACAGCGCGCCAGTCGCTTCTTCTCTTCGCTACGTGGCGCCAATTGGATATTCCAAGCGAGGCCAAGTCCTTCTCTACTTGGTCCTTCCAATGGAGTGGAGGTCTTCCTCTTCCTCTGCTTCCCGCGGCGGGTACTGAATCGAATACTTTCAGAGCTGGAGTGTTTTCATCCATCCGGACAACATGACCTAGCCAGCGTAGCCGCTGTCTTTTAATTCGCTGAACTATGTCAATGTCGTCGAATATCTCGTACAGCTCATCGTTCCATCGAATGCGATATTCGCCGTGGCCAACGCGCAAAGGACCATAAATCTTTCGCAGAACTTTTCTCTCGAAAACTCGCAACGTCGACTCATCCGTTGTTCACATCGTCCAAGCCTCTGCACCATATAGCAGGACGGGAATTATGAGTGACTTATAGAGTTTGGTTTTTGTTTGTCGAGAGAGGACTTTGCTTCTCAATTGCCTACTTAGTCCGAAGTAGCACCTGTTGGAAAGAGTTATCCTGCGTTGGATTTCCAGGCTGACATTGTTGGTGGTTTTTATGCTGGTTCCACGATAGACGAAATTATCTACAACTTCAAAGTTATGACTGTCAACAGTGACGTGAGTGCCAAGTCGCGAGTGCGACGACTGTTTGTTTGATGACCATTTCGTTTGCTTCCTTGTCCAGTCTGGAGAAAGCAGAACTAACGGCGCGGGTGTTGAGGCCGATGATATCAATATCATCGGCATACGCCAGCAGTTGTACACTCTTATAGAAGATGGTACCTTCTCTGTTGAGTTCTGCAGCTCGAACTATTTTCTCCAGAAGCAGGTTGAAAAAGTCGCACGATAGGGAATCGCCTTGTCTGAAACCTCCTTCAGTATCGAACAGCTCGGAGAGGTCCTTCCCGATTCTGACGGAGCTTTTCGTGTTGCTCAACGTCGGCTTACACAGCTGTATTAGTTTTGCGGGGATACCAAAGGCTTCGTGCTGCTGAAAGCAGCTTCGAAATCGACCAGGAGGTGGTTTGTGTCGATTTTCCGTTCACGGGTCTTTTCCAAGATTTGGCACTTCGTGAATATTGTACCTGCTCGATTAAGTTCTGCAACTCGAAGCAGCAGATTGAAGTAGTCGCACGATAGGGAGTCGCTTTGTCTGAAACCTCACTTGGTATCGAACGGCTCGGGGAGGTCCTTCCCAATCCTGACGGAGCTATTGGTGCCGTTCAACGTCAGTTTACACAGCCGTATTTGTTTTGCGGGGATACCAATTTCAGAAATCGCGGCATAGGGGCAGCTCCTTTTCGTGCTGTCGAAAGCAGCTTAGAAATCGACGAATAGGTGGTGCGTGTCGATTCTCCTTTCACGGGTCTTTTCCAAGATTTGGCGCATCGTGAATATCTGGTCGGTTGTTGATTTGCCAGGTCTAAAGCCACACTGATTTGGTCCACTCAGTTTGTTGACGGTGGGCTTTAATCTTTCATACAATACGCTCGATAGAACCTTATACGCGATGTTGAGAAGGGTTATCCCTCGGTAGTTGGCGCAGATTGTGGGGTCTCCTTTTTTATGGATTGGGCATAGCACACTTAAATTCCAATCGTTGGGCATACTTTCGTCCAACCATATTTTGCAAAGGAGCTGATGCATGCACCTTATCAGGTCTTCGCCGCCGTGTTTGAATAGCTCGGCCGGCAATCCATCGGCCCCTGTCGCTTTGTTGTTTTTCAGGCGGGCAATTGCTATTCGAACTTCTTCATGGTCGGGCAATGGAATTTCTGCTCCATCGTCTTCGATTGGGGTATCGGGTTCGGTTTCTCCTGGTGTTGTGAGTTCACTGCCATTCAGTAGGCTGGAGAATTGTTCCCTCCATAATTGAAGTATGCTCTGGGCATCGGTAACTAGATCACCTTTGGGGGTTCTACAAGAGTATGCTCCGGTCTTGAAACCTTCTGTAAGCCGCCGCATCTTTTCGTAGAATTTTCGAGCATTACCCCTGTCGGCCAGCTTATCAAGCTCTTCGTACTCACGCATTTCGGCCTCTTTCTTTTTCTGTCTACAAATGCGTCTCGCTTCCCTCTTCAACTCTCGGTATCTATCCCATCTTGCACGTGTTGTGGTCGATCGTAACGTTGCGAGGTAGGCAGCCTGTTTTCTCTCCGCTGCGACACGGCACTCCTCGTCGTACCAGCTGTTCTTTTGCGCTGTTCGAAAACCAATGTACGTAAGGAGTTTGAAATGCCGTCCCACAGTTCCCTTATATCGAGTTGTTGACGAGTGCTCTCAGAGAGCAGGAGTGCAAGCCAAGTAGAAAAACGTTCGGCTGTCTGTTGTGATTGCAGCTTCTCGACGTCGAACCATCCTTGTGTTTGTTGGCGTGCGTTTTTTGCTGCACAGAGGCGGGTGCGAATTTAGGCTGCAACAATATAGTGGTCCGAGTCGATGTTAGGACCTCGGAGCGCACGCACATCTAAAACACTGGAGACGTGTCTTCCGTCTATCACAACATGATCGATCTGGTTGGTGGTTTTTCGATCCTGAGACAGCCAGGTAGCTTGATGTATCTTCTTATGCTGGAATCTAGTACTACAGATAACCATATTTCGAGCCCCGGCGAAGTCGATCAGCCTCAACCCATTTGGGGATGTTTCTTCGTGGAGGCTGAATTTACCGACCGTAGTGACCAAAGATACCTTCTTTGCCCACCCTGGCATTGAAGTCGCCAAGCACGATTTTGACATCGTGGCGGGGGCATCTCTCATAAGTGCGCTCCAAGCACTCATAAAAGGCATCTTTGGTCACATCGTCCTTTTCTTCCGTCGGGGCGTGGGCGCAAATCAGCGATATGTTGAAGAACTCGCTTTAATGCGGATTGTGGCTAGACGTTCATTCTCCGGTGTAAGATAGTACTCGGCGACGGAGTCTCTCTCCCACCACAAATCCAACACCAAACTTGCGCTCCTTTATATGGCCACTGTAGTAAATGTCACAAGGACCTACACGTCTCTGTCCTTGTCCCGTCCATCGCATTTCTTGGACGGCGGTGATGTCAGCCTTTATCTTTACGAGGACATCTACCAGCTGGGCAGCGGCACCTTCCCAATTAAGGGACCGGACATTCCAGGTGCATGCCCTCAAATCATAGTCCTTAATTCGTTTGCCATGGTCGTCATCAAAAGGGGGGTTTCTCATCCGAGGCTGATTATAACTATTTACTGGGGGTGTTTTTTTACGTGGCGGGTCCCAAACCCAGCGCACAACCCTAAGTAGGGAATATTTCGCCTTCTCACTTTAGCTCGCCTTCAAATGGATGTTCTTAGGCTACCCAGAGGATACTTGGTCAAAGACCGGAAGTCGTGAGCTGCTTGAGTCATATGTAAAAGAATCGTTTCTGGCCACTCCCAAGTGAATGGCGATCAGAGAACTTTTCTCACTTGCGTGAATTTCTACACATGACTCCATCCTCCACCTTCCTTCATCTTCAATACAATTTATGGTCGAAGATCAACTTGGTATTAGAATTTTTAAAACATCCCCTTACGCGGGCAAAGTTAACGGACAGGCAGAAAGATTTCATTCTACCCTATTTGAAATTATGCGTTGTCTTCAAACTGAACATACTCATCGCTCCTTTCAGAAACTCCTAGACCGTTGCACACACTCTGCTAAGGGAAACGACCAATAGAAACATTTTTTGGTAAACGCATTTCAATAAATCCAGAGCAATATGAGAAAGCAAGACAAGAAAATATCATAACTCTTAAGAAAAGACAAGCAAAAGATTTCACAATAAAACACGAAAGCCAACGAAAACCTCCTCTCCTGGAGAAATAATATACATATGTCATTATTATTAGTATGTTAGAATAAACAAGCGATTAGGATCTAAGCTCACAACTTGATATAAAAAAGAAGTTGTGAAAGAGGATAAATCCAGTGTAGTAATCACGGAGAAAGGACGAACGGTATACAAAAGCAACATTAAAACCTAGCTTTATTACCCTTTTTTTTCTCTTTTTCTTCCTCTTCCAGATTTTTTCGTAAATCTGGTGTACGCAGACTTCTAAATAATAGACTACACCAACTCGCAGTTAGCAACATTTAACGTATAGAATAATACATAAAGTCGACCTGGATGAATGCCAGAAAACATTGAATGAAATAAGCAGCACCATTAAGATTAAGATCACTGAAGAAAATAACCTCCTTCCTATTCTCATTAACGAACTAAACTTGACACAGACTTATTTAAACAGACTTAAACCAAGGAGATTTAAAAAATCAATAGATTCACTAGGGACAGTCTGGAAATGGATCGCTGGAAATCCCGACCACGACGACCTAGTAATTTTAGAAAATCAACTTAACAATATATTAGAAAATGACAATAAACAAGTAATAATTAACACAGTAATTTTTCACAGAATTAACAATATCACCACAATATCAAATAAAATAATAAAGACCCTAAAGAGTTCACAACATCCGAAACACCACAGTTAACACAGTCAATAACGCTAGTAAGCCAAATGCAGTAACCCAGTAGGGGGTGGAGGAGTTAACACCAGAAATGTTGCCAATAAATCAATAACTGCCGACGTCAACTATCTCCCAATAGGAAATACATATTCCAGACGTTTATTTATTTATGAACGCCAATCGGCAAAATACAGTAAAAAAGAATAATAATGTTATTATGAATATTAATTTTGCAAGAATAAATTAAGTCGCTATATCAGAGAAAATGAAATTTAATACAAAGAATTCAAAAAATGCAATCCGAGTTTTAGCTATTGTGGTGGTCGTACAGATGTTTTCCCAGGTTAAAGTTGAAGGAATGGATGGAGCCTCCGAAGAACTGGATCTGAGGAGTCATGTCATTGACGTAATTAGCTATCCTGTTACTGGGACCATGTATGACATAATTTTTAGTTGATTTGGTTGTTCTAATAAAGCGGTTGCGCCTGAGACTTGGGCCGTCTGTGATCATTTTAAAGCTGTCTTGTACCTCCGGAGCATCGATAAGACCATTCATTACTTCATAAAAGAACATTAAGTCCGCCAGTTTACGCCGAATCAATAGAGGGTTAATCTGGAACTTTTTCATTGCATTCTCCACTGCTGCTGTTGATGTTTGCCGAGTTATAAAGAAGGACAGTGACTTGCAGAATTTTTTCTGAATTTTTTCAAGCCTATTGACTTGAATATCAGTAAATGATGACCATATTACCGTCCCATATTCTAATTTGGGAAGAACTAGCGTCGTAGAGAGTTTAACCAGAGTGGACGCATTACTGAAGTCTTTAGCTGCTCTAATGATAAGTCCAAGCACTTTGTAAGCCTGTAAGGCGATTTTATCAGTGTGTTTGTTGAAAGTTAACTTATTATCTATATTTATCCCGAGATCTTTAGTTTCGATGACTTCCTGAAGTTTTTGACCGTTTATTGTGTAGTTTATGACGTCAAGTGAGCGTGCTCTTGAGAAGGACATTACAGCGCACTTAATGATATTTAAGTATAATTTATTGGTATTACACCAGGTGCTTAGAGTATCTAAGCATGCTGCAAACCGAT
The DNA here is from genome assembly GCA_027475135.1 of Bactrocera correcta. NCBI lineage: Eukaryota > Metazoa > Arthropoda > Insecta > Diptera > Tephritidae > Bactrocera > Bactrocera correcta. Next base: position 55,386,434 of record CM050322.1, read on the forward strand.
TTTATCTTGTTCATCATGTATCGTCCTGAAGATTTTAAGGTCGTCCGCGTACAGCAAGTATTCCGACTTGATATGTTTACCAATATCATTAACAAATATATTGAATAACAAAGGACCTAGATGTGAACCTTGAGGGACTTCAGACAGCACATCGTATTCTTTTACAGATGACCATCAACTCTGACCTGAAGATGTCTGTTAACTAGGTAAGAATGGAACCATTTGAGTGCCGTGCCGTTTACACCATAGTTTTTGAGTTTCATCAATAACTAGAGGACCCGTCCACGCTGCACTGTGGCTGATACATAGATAATACTACTACTACCATCTACATATGATGTATATGATTTCTATTAGTTGGATTATAACTATTAGTTAATGAGATATAGCATTTTTGTGAAGCAACTTCTGTTAGTTTACAAAAAATGGATCATAAAGCATTTCGTGAGTTAAATAAAAAATTTTTTGGTGAAAAATTTGGGCTTGGGGAAGTCCAGCGATTAAAAGATACATGCTAAGCTTAAAGAGGCGAAAGCTCTGTGCAAATTGGGTGCCTTGCAAGTTCATAATGGAACAAAAACAACGAATAACTGACTCTGAGAAGTGGAGCACTCCTCTTTAATCGTAATAAAACCGAATTTTTTCGTCGGTGTGTGACAATAGAAGCATAGCTTCATCATTTCCCACTGGAATCCAATTGACCGTCATTCTAGTGGACTGCACATGATGAATCGTTTCTGAGGCGTGGAAAAACGAAAAAGTTGGCTGGGGATTCACGTGGTATATAATATACTCAATGACTGATAACTGGCCAGTCATAATCTATTTCACTGCGTATTTGGTTTTGAACAAATGCTCATGATTTGAAATACAATTTTTGTATATATGAATTGTATTGGATTCTAACACAGAGAGATAAAAGGTATCTGGTATCCTTACCTTGGTTCTGAACTACCTCTCCACCAATTTTTAGCCAAATCGGTTCAGCCGTTCTTGAATTATAAATGGTGTAACTAACACAACTTTCTTTTATATATATACATAGATGTATCATGGTCAACTTTATGGAATGCCTTACTGAAGTCAGTGTACACTGCATGAACACTAGTACCAGCATTCATAGACTCAAGTATGTAATTAACATAAACAAACAGATTGGTTGTTGTGGATCTTCTGCC